>OZ030016.1:11622710-12822710 GCA_964023405.1 Apodemus agrarius
CATGGCACAGGGAGAGAATGACCCCTGCGAGTTGTCCTCTGACCTCCCAAGGCACACTGTCACATAAACGCCCATGCAAGTACTTACTCATGCATAAAGGAATATGAAGGAAAAAGTAACATAACCATTGGCTATATGTTGTGTGTATGTGTGTGTTCTGTGTGTAGTATGTAGCAAATACCTCCTTTTACTTATTAGAAAAGAACACTGTTTTAACGGGAACATTTGTAAGTGTCGGAAGGAGTAAGAAAAAAATCATCCTCTACCAACCTACAAAGAATTAAAGAATTATCATATTTTTTCTCTCAGGCTATTTTTAAAATCTGTTTTAGACTGTGCTACTTAAATACTAATTTCCTTTCTGTTTGTGAACTATATGATTACAGCTCAGTACACACACTCACACTCACACACACATACATATACAGGTTTCACTGTGAATTCCATCACAATATGTGCAACTAAATGGAATAAAAACAAACTTTTTTTATGTTATTTTACACGGCATTTCAACTGCCGTGATGCATTTACTAAGCCTGTCTGCGATCATTCTTTTGTCTGTACTCTGGATATTTAATATTTTTTTCACATTAGAGATGGCGTCTTTATATGTAAAGCAGCAATATTTTTAAGGGTTCCTTCTTATTTAAAGTTTCCTTTTCACCAATTCAGCTATTCGAAGTCAACTGTATTCTTCAAATGTTAAATGGAGACCTTCAGGAAGAACTGTTTACATGTTAAATTTCATACTTTTCTGAGGGATGATATCGTGGGTGGGTGGCGTTGCTGTGTATGCCACGGACATGCGTCCACGGACATGCATGATTCTTCTGTGCAGTGGATCCACACTGCATGTGTGACCTCCCTGTTTCCCACCTGGCATGCTGTCAGATTGGCTGTCACTGGGGCTTGTGCTCAGTTGACCTTATTTTTTGTGGTAATGGCTCCAGGGCACAAGTGAGAACCTCTAAGGACCCCCCCCCTTTTTTTTTGTTTTTGTTTTTTTCAAGACAGGGTTTCTCTGTGTAGCCCTGGCTGTCCTAGAACTCACTCTGTAGACCAGGCTGGCCTCAAACTCAGAAATCTGCCTGCCTCTGCCTCCCAAGTGCTGGGATTAAAGGCGTGTGCCACCACCGCCCGGCTCTAAGGTCCTTTTTAAAATTGAACATGTTCAAGTTCTCCTCTTAAGGAAGGGCAGCTGTATGCTGGAGATGCTAAGATTTGCCATGAAAATGATCCTTCTGTCCACGAACTGCTGAGATAAGGAGAGGAGTGCCTTTACTGTGGTACTGCAGAGGCAGAGGACTCTTCATATGCCTGAGCAGACAGTACTGCTTAGATGAGATAGAAACACGTCCTCTGTGCAGGAACACACAAGAAAACATTAGCACCTTAGTGTTTAGTGCTACTCAAGGTTAGACATTGGTGGCCATTTAGAACATGTCCACTGCATATTTGAGGGGATGACTTGAGAATAAACTTCATGAGTTTACAAAGAAGACTACAGCCAATTCTCTCTCTCTTTTTTAATCTAGCCAAGTAGATCACTTTTATCCAGTTGATGTTAATGAGGGCATTTTAATTAATTGTCTTCCTGCACTGCTGTTCTGTTCCTACCCTTCCTGTCCTTTCCCCTCCCCCCAAACCCCTGTCACCTATCTTTCTAGTTTCTTGGACTGGGTATTCTGCTGAATTTATCTCCCTTCTTTTGGTAACAGTTTTCACGAACAGGGGCAAAGCAAGACTCTTAAACAAATTTGGCCCTATTAATCTTTTGCTTGTATCTAACATTTAACAAAAGATAAATGTTAAAGATATAGTTGCCTTTTCCTAGACAATGGAATTCCACGCTTGGAGAAGAGTGGAGAGACAAGAAGAGGAAGAGAGAGAAGGGGAGATTGTCCTAAGTTGCTTGGTTTGCAATGGTTTCTCATGTGTATCCAAGTGAAGCCAAATGAGATTTAATATATGTTCACTGTATGCTTTATTACAAGGCACTGGAAGAATTAACCAACAATATTCATACTGAATTTTTCTTCTTATGGATTTAATCTCTTCCTCATAAGGCAGACAGTAGGTAAATATTCAGAATTAGTATGAGACATTGCCTCATGAATGAGGATATTTGTAAAGGTAACTGAGGGAGCTATACTCTGGCATGTCCATAGGTAAACAATGATGGTTTAGTGAGTACAATGAAGAGAAAAACATAAGTAATATAATAGGGAACCTTTATATCTGAACATATCCAGATATTTAACTCATAATTAACTTGAGTTAAATATATGGATATGTTCAGATGATAGCAAAGATCATAGTATCTTTATTTAATGTTTTTTCTTGTTAGCACGCGCCTGCTTGTGAGACCAGCTACTGAAAAAACTGAGGCAGGGGGAACGTGTCTGTGTGTTTTGCGTATGCACCTTGTTATTTCTAAGGATACATCCTTATTTCTAAGGACACACTCCTTTCTGTAAAGGAGTGTGCTTGTGGCACATATATGAGACGGGCTCACTTGCTTGAGACTTCCTAGTGCTGCTCTGGGAACAAACAGTGAGCCCTCTCTGTCGCGGCATTAACCTTGCCAATCACAGACTTCCTGTAAGTGCACTGCAGTTACTTGGAACCTTTTCTGGCTTGGCGTTGGCATTCTTTTGCTAGATTACATTTATGCATTAGTACCATCTGTGCCTGCTGCACCTTCTGTGAGTTAGCCCTGTCCAAATGACTGGCATTTATCTGGAAACAGAGGGGAGAGAGAGAGAGAAAGAGAGGGAGGAGAGAGAGAGAGAGAGAGAGAGAGAGAGAGAGAGAGAGAGACTCTCACTGTTAGCATAAGCAAAATTTGGTAAGAGAGACATATAAAACCATCTCCATTGGTTCATTGTCTCTTGGAAAATTAAATATAATAATTATTCTTTTTTTAGCCTCTGAAATGCAAAAGAAGTTAGAACCCAGTGTCTAAATAAGGGAATACAACAAAGCACACATTTTGCTAGATTTTCAAGCCAAGAAAAATTATGTGCAGTTTGAATATGAGGGTGCTTCCCCTGGACAGTGCATATACACAATGTGGGGTTCGGTGTGGCTGAACAGATCTGACAGATACTCGAACTGAGTTCTATTTTGATCCATGTGTTGAAGTGTAGACTTAATTTCACAATTTTATTTAGGAAATGATAGCTCTATATTCGACATATAAATCAGATTGCTGAATTATTCCATAGACTCTCTCCAAGGCGTTATTATTTTTAAGCCATATGGTATTGCCACAGTTCTCATACCTCCAGCATACCCTAAGCTGTCAGTGGAAATAGAGGGATCATTTTTTTTTCTCATCAGTAAAAATAGATGTCGAAAAGTTTCAGCTCGCTTACGCTGTTTATTTTTAAATTGTACCTATTTTCATATGCTTGATCATCCAGTTTCCATTCTTGGGGTAGTTCAGAGGTGGTGGACTAGGGTCAGAGGGGGCCCCTAGTGAAAGATAAAACACAGTGAAGAGAGGTGTCAGCCTCAGAAATAGGAGGGATGGAGTAGGCAGACGGGGACTCAGAAAAAGCATTGTAGTGCGGAGCTGCTCATGGGGAGAAGAAACAGCTCCCCAAAGATACTCCTGAGCCTTGGAGAACAGTAACCATCAGTTCTAGCAATTACAGCCACTTGAGCACGAGGACTGTGCACACAGCTCAATCTAGGAAGATTAAAATGTGAATATGTTCTTGAGAAGACTCAACCCCAAATGGAGAGCATATAAAATCTTAGAGCACAATGAACATAACTGTTCCACATGCTCCCCTGCACTGTACTTTAGGTTGAAAGGGAAATTCAGACTGGGTCTCACCACAGAACACGGGCTAGCCAAGAAGTCACATGTAGACGAGGCTAGACGCAAACATGTATCAATCCCAGCTGCAGCTGTCTCTTCCAGTGCTGATCTTACAGAGATGCACTGCACTGCCCCACCTCAAATTTTACTTTCAAATGATTCTTGCCACTAGTCATTCCGATTTACTGTTCTCTGGATATTCAGCATTGTTGGTGTGGAAAAGTCTTGATCGCAGTGCCTCTGTTAACTTAAGGAAAAGAGGCCACATAGAATCACTCAAAGATCCTGGCCCACCTTGGTGTTGGTGGGAAGTGAGTGGTTGCAGCTCCCTCATTAACAGCTAAGCACAGCAGTGCTCGTTCGTTCACACGTGTTGGGCTCTTTGCTGATTGTTTTTCCTGATGGCCTAGCCTATGAGCCTGGTTGTGTTCATCCTCATTTGCCAGATGGTTGGAGATGACAAAAGCCCTCCCAGTGTCTACTTTCTGACTGAGGGCAGGCGTAGGATGGGCAGGAAACCAGCCTTCCGCCCCCTCCTCTCTCAACTGTTAGGGTAATTGCCCTAGTTTCAATCATGGATTTTCAAGCTATTATGCAGAATGAATAGTTTTCCAACTCCATTAGGCATCCTATTTAGATCAAGTCAGTAATATTTCTACCATATTATTCTTAGTAGACCTGGGAAGTGGCATGCATTTTCTTGAATATTTGCCTTGTACAAATACATATTAAACATTAGCATGTTCATACCATCAACCATTTTGTTACATTATAGGGAACCAACTGCATGATAAATAAAACAACCATGGTCATATTTATAAATGATCATTTAGCAGTAATTTGTAATTGAAGGCCATCATGTCTTTAAAAAGTTATTTGGGGGAATTAATTTAATAAAAAAAAAGAGTTATATTTTTACAGCCATTTTACACTATAGGGAACTTAATTCTTTTTATTCAAATTTTTAAATTATGTTCATAACAATATTTTTTGCTTTAATAATTTGAAAAATATGAAATATTTTTCATCGCACTGTCTTAACCTTTCCCGTTGAACCCTTTCTTCATCTATATACCTTAAATTTACTTCATTAATGAATTCTATAATCACATTTCAGTTACTTAAAATGATATATAACAATATTTTTATATTGTTAAATTGTATATTATATAAAAGTTATCATGCTACCCATTTTAGAATGTACCATTCAGTAGCATCAAATCCATTCACATTACTTTACAACCATGACTTTTATACATTCCTAGAAATTTTATCATAAACACAAACTGGGATTTCATACTCACTAAAGAACAGTCCTTCACCTTCTGCTAGTCCCCAGTAGCCACGGTATCATCTCTCCTTGTGGGTGGGGTAGTTTAAGGTTTACCTATGTGTGGCATCATACAACATCCCTCTTCTGTGACTGGTTATTTCAGTCACAGAAGTTATATCTTGTTTTAAGTGCAACCATGATATAGCATGTAGTGTTAGAATTTTCTTTTCTTGAAGTTAAATTTTTATCTTTTTGAATTTCATACATACATAACTGTATTTATATCATTTTCTTCCTTCTCCCTATCCAGTGCTATAGTGTGCCCCCCAACCATCAACCACTCAAATTATTATTAACAGCTTTATTATTATTGTTTTACACACACTCACACACACACACAAACACACACACACACACACACACACACACACACACACACGCAAGCGCGCGCACACGGTGAGCTCACTTAATATTTCACGTATGTCTATGCAATCAAGGCTGGATGCTTGGATCTGGACAAAATATCAGGAGTCTCATTCCCAGGGAAGACTTATTCTTCTTATGTCAGTAGCCATTGACTGCCTGTAGCTCTTCATCTAGTGGTGGGGAATTGTTAGGTTTCCTGAATTCATATTGGCATGCCAACTTGTGTTGTCAATTAAGTGGGTCTTTCTTAGGGAGCCATATTGTTGAGATTTCATGGGTGCAGCATCTCTTTCATGTCTAGAAGTCAGCAGACATCCTGGTGTTCTGGCTCGTGTAATCATCTCAAACCCCATCTCCCATGGTGTCAGGTATAGGAGTTGTCTGTATCATGGGTCTATAATTTGGGGTTGGCCATTATTATTTGAATTTTGACCCGTAATTGATGTCTGTGGTAGTCTCCAGCTGTTGAAAAGGAAACCCTGTAGATGAGAGGTGAGAGCCATATTGATCTCTCCATATAAAGATAAGAGTATAGAATGCATTGAGAAATTCTATTGGCTTGGGAAATTGGGAATAGTAGACTCATGTTTTGAAGGATGAATAGAATAGCATACTGTATTCACAGATATAATATTTAAAACTGACCCCAAAATAGACACTCCTGTTCTGGTCTTTTGTGTTCTACTTCTTGTGAGGGATGTTGCCATGGATGCAGGAGTTCTTTATCCCAGGTCTCTTAGAGCCACACCAGAAAGGGCATTTCTAGTGCATACTGCATCTCTGTGGTCATTTTCTGAATACTTCCAGAAAGACCACATAAATTTTCATTTCCTATTAGCCACTCACACAGATTTTAGTTTCCTACATCTACTCCAAACTGTTATTTCTTCATTTTTAAAAATGATGGTAGCCATCCCAAGGGGTAAATGGTAAGATAATCATAGTCTTTTTAAAGTTTCTATTTCTCCTTTACTTTTTATTTATAAATAATTTGTAGTTCTTATTTTAATATAGCTGTGATATAAAAATGATTTATATATAATAAAATAACTACTAAAATCAAACACATTTCAAATATCTATATGAAATCGAACCCTCTTCTACAGCAAAAATAATTTTTTTGTTTATTTTATTTATTTATATTTCAAATGTTTTCCCTCTTTCCTGTCTCCCACCCCAAACCCCCCATGCTATCCCCCTGCCCTTTTGCATATAAGAAGGTGCTCCCTCACCCACCCACCCACTCCTTCCTCACCACCCTAGCATCTACCTTTGCTGGGGCATCAAATCTCCACAGGACCAAGGCTTCTCCTTCCTTTGATGCCAGACAAGGCTATCCTCTGCTACATATGCAGCTAGAACCATGGGTCCCTCCATGTATACTCTTTGGTTGGTGGTTTAGTTCCTGGGAGCTCTGGAGGTTCTAGTTGGTTGATATTGTTGTTCTTCCTATTTCTTTGTATGTGTGTGTGTGTGTGTGTGTGTGTGTGTGTGTGTGTATCATCAAACATATTTTTAGCTCCTATCTTGCATGCAGTACAGTATTACTAGTTATAACCTTCGCACTGAATGTCTTGAAACACCTTTGTAAGTGAGAATTTGGACTTCCTCATCTCCCCCTGCCCTCTGCCTCCATTGGGCCCCTCACCTAATTACTCTGAATTTTAAGAAAATATTTTGTTTGTAAGTGTGATCATCTTGTCCTTGTCTTTCTGTGTTTGGCTTCTGTGACTTTTACCCGATGTCATCATGATTCAATTGTCTTGTATTTGGCAGAATAGTCTTTTTAAATGATGAATAACATCTTTTGTATATTCCACAGTTTTTTCTTTTTCTTTAAAATTATGTTCATCTTAAAGAAATAAGTGGTATATACTGTCTTTCTTTCTTTTTTTTAATGCACTAGTAGACACAGGTTGCTTCTATACTTTGGTTACTGTGAATATTGCCAGTATTTCTGTACACACCAGAATGCTGTTTTTCCCCACTCAGGCATTTGGACTGGCATGGAATACAAATACAAAGACTTTATGTTGGATGAGATATAGTAACTTTATAACAGATTTTCTATAGAAGAAATGTAATCGGACTTCTTAGTTCATTTAAAAATATCTATAGACGTGCTATGTGCAGCTGCCTCGTTTGATGAAGTTGATGTATTTTTGCAATGAAATAGATACTTTAGCATGCAAGTCTTTAACAGAGCTTTATAAATCCTCCTTTCCCTTTTAAGCTTGAAGTCAGAACTCATCCTTGGCTTCAATGTGGCAATTTCTTCTCTTCCTGACTTTTTAGCACACATGACCTGTGTAGGTGTAGTTGATGTAGTTTGTGAGAAGGTAGGACCAGAACTGAGAGCTCTTGAGATTGAGTTGGGTATGTTAGAAATGTGATATAGAAAATTGTTTTATATGGATAGAGGTGGTTGGATTGTTCTATTTTGAAAAAAAAAAAAACTTGTTAACCCATGAACTAAAACCCTTAAAAACTTAACAGAAACGTGAGACTGGTTAGGGTTGTCCATGCATAAGATGCTGTATGCAAATTCTCATCAGTAAGTATTTGTCACTTAGCTGAGTCGTGGAGCAGACAGCTTTGAGCTAAAAATCTTGACAGTTGGTGCAGCCATTGTTTTAAACATTAATTTTTAACTTCTCCCAATTAAAGGAAAAATTAAGGACATTGAAGCCATTTATTTAAGGACGTTCTGATTGGTGATATTACCTAAGCCCATTTGCTTTTAGACATAAATTGTCTCTTCCCATACAAGGGAAGAGCGATAAAGGAAAAAGCTCCCTTCAAATGTCTCTTTGTCTGGAGAACTGGGAAGTGATACTGAATGGTATGCTGGACTTTGACTCTGTGGAGCTTACCTGTTCATTGATTCTACCTGATGCAACAGCCAGGTAGATGTAGTTACCCCGATGCTGCCTGCCAGCTGCAGCAGTTACTACAGGCTGGCTTATAAAGATGTGTTTGTTTTTTTTTTTATTGCCGATCAACGAAAACTGACCCTAGCCATATATGAAAAGCTCTGATGTAATCCTTTTGACTGTGAAATGAGTTTCACGTCCCCCGAAGACTGAGATGTTACCTGCAGACGCCGTGAATCCCTAGAGGATGGTGAGATTATAGAAAGCCATTGTGCTTCCATTGGTGTCTAGTTTTCATGATAGGCATGATTCGAGATCACTATGAAAGCAATAGGTTTGCATGGTGTTATCATTTAAACCAATATTTGTGCCTGGAATTCAGATTTGCTTTTTCTTATTTCCATATGCTCTGTTTTAAACATATGTTAAGATGTTATTTAAAACTAGAAGTACTGGAAAAAAACCCGCACATAAAATATGTTTTCTTCATTATCTGAGGCTTCGGTGCCATCATCATTTGGAGTGGGAAAGTGAATGTTAAGTTATGTCTGTAAAACAGATTTTAACAGCGCCAAATAGAATGCACAGCTGGCTGTCATTCTACCAGGTGCACTGGCGTTCTTGGAAGAGACTATTTGAAAATTCGGATATAATTGGCCATTCTTGGGGGGTGCCAACACCATAATGTTCACTGAGTGCTTTCCAAGTTCCAAAGATTAGTGTTGATTTTGCTGGAAAAATGTGATTAAAAAAACATACATTCCACATTTCAATCTAAAATGTACACTGTTGCTGTTGCGTTTCTGTATAGGTAACATTCAAATAAAAGGGCACCATCATTTCATACAGTCTTTCTGACTGTCATGCTAGGCTCTTTGGTGGGGTATGGCCTCTCAGCAACAGCTTTATAGTCACTCTGTACATGACAATACCTTATTTCTTTGCTTCAGTCATCAAAGGGGTATTTTCAAGTGACAAGTTTTGTTTATATGTGTGTGTGCATGTGTGTTTGTATGTGTGTGTGCATGTGTGTACATGTGTGTATATGTGCATATATGTGTGTGCATGTGCATATGTGTGTATATGTGTGTATGTGTGCATATGTGTATGTGTGTGTAAGTGTGCATGTGTGTATATGTGTGTGCATGTGCATATGTGTGTATATGTGTGTATGTGTGCATATATGTTTGTGCATGTGTATATGTGTTTATATGTGTGCATGTTGTATATGTGTATATGTGTGTACATGTGTGTATGTGTATATGTGTGTATGTGTATGTATGTGTGTGCATGTATGTATGTGTGTGTATGTGTGTGTGTATGTTTGCATATCTGTTGAAACCGTAGGTAAATCTTGAAGTGTCTTTCCTTAAGAACCATGAATCATAAAACAAGACAGACCCTCTCACTAACTTGGGGTTCACAGATGAGGCTGAGATAGTTGAATAGTGAGTGGCTGTGACCTACCTGTGTCTCTCTCCCTAGGACTGTTATTATATATGCATGCCACAAGGCCAGGCTTTTGTTTTCAGGTGGATTCTTGGGCTCAAATTCAGATTCTCTTCCTAGTGCAATCACTGTGCAAACTGTGTTGTACCCCCAAATTCCTTAAATGACAAGTCTTTGAAATTCAATCCAAAGAGCACAGACTTTATAAACATTAGAATTCATATCATCATCACCTTTGATTGCAGTTACAGCTTTTTGCCCTTCTGGTTCCCAACACCAAAGCATGCCTGTGTTTTCCGTTCCTGCTATAGACTGCTACTTACTTTAGTCTTTCACCCCAGGAAAAATGGCTCCTTTAATGAAGTACAGATAAGGTCTTTCCTCATTCACTGTTAACAAGGAATGGTAATTGAAGTTAGTCCTCTTAGTTAGGTTTCGTTATTAATTTTTAACTAATCAATTAATTAATTAACTGTGTGTGTGCATGCATATGTGCCTGGCCTGAGTGTATTTGTGTATACCATATGTGTAGGAGCCTGTGGTAATGAGAAGAGGTAGGGAGTCACCTGTAACTGTAGTTGAACATGGCTTTGAGATGCCATGTGGGTGCTGGGACCAGAGTGAGTCCTATGCAAGAGTAGTAGGTGCCTCTACCTATTAACCCATCTCTCCAGCTCTGGGTTTCCTTATTTTAAGAATATTTTTGTTATTTGGTTATTTTTTGTTTTGTTTTGTTTTTTGTTTTTTGTTTGTTTGTTTTTGCTTTTTCGAGACAGGGTTTCTCTGTGTAGCCCTGGCTGTCCTGGACCTTACTCTGTAGACCAGGCTGGCCTCAAAGTCAGAAATCTGCCTGCTTCTGCCTCCCAAGTGCTGGGATTAAAGGCGTGCGCCACCACTGCCCGGCTTTGTTATTTGTTTTTAAATCCAAAATTAACAAATGTTAATATTTGTTAAAAATTATTGCCAACTTTGAGCACTTCTTTAAAAAAAAAAACACTTGTTTCAGAAAAAAAATATCTGTACCAAGTGTTCTACAGTCTCATTTTCATATTTAATGACGTGAATGAGAAATCTCTGATTTGGTTTGGTTGCTGGGATTTTCACAACATATGCGGCAGGGCTATGCTCCTTGTGTGAAGGAGCCTCTTTCAAATACTGATTAAATAACATGGACACAGGGGGGAATAAATGCTCCTGTTAGCTGCACCCACTTAAGTCTCGGAGTCTTGCTGTGAACGGTGGTGGGGCTGCTCCTCCCTTGCCCAGGTGTGGTGTGTATGGATTTAAGAACTGCTGTGGCGCTGGGATATCTACTTCCCTCCATTGTCTCTGTCTGCTGGTGGCTTCCACCATGAAACAGACCCAACCTCCTGCCATCTGCTGTGTGTTCAGGACTGACATCAAGGTCAGCTTCTCTAGGATGCCTGCTGTTGCCCGGTTTAGAACATTTCCAGCCTGCGATCTGTCCACTTCTCTGCTGTGTCAGTTGCTGGGCTGCATTTGAAAATCCATATGACAAAGGAAAGCAGGAAAACTCTTGCCCAAGGGGTGGTGGTAGCTACTGATTAATTACAAGGCAGTTAGTGGGTAGTGGCATATAAGCCTGTAGACATGATGTTAGGCAAGCCAACCACTGTGTTTTATTTTATAGATCACTAATCACTGTGTTATTAGACTGAAAGTTTCAATATCCCTACCAAAAAAAAAAATCAGCTATAGGAGCCAGAGAATATTGTCTATATAGTTTAAGTTTCAAAACTGATTTAATATTTCTTTTTTTCCTGTTAATTTTAAAATTTTTATTTATTTTTATTTATTAAGATAGGGTCTGTCTGTGTAGTCTTGGCTGTCCTGGAACTCACAGAACTCAGAAAGGAAAGCTAGCGGAGATGCTTTGATGGTTGACTCGTGTGTTCTGGAATCTTGCTGTATGTTCTATGCATTTCTATACACTTATTCTGTCGGGACACAGGGACTTTTGCCTTTGACTTTCAAGCTTAGATGGTTCCCTGATCCTAGTGGACCGATGGAATTATTTCTCATGCACTTCACATTTATTCTTCCTGGAGTAGTGATTTCTCAGAGGACAAGAGTCCCATGTCTCAGAGATGGGACTTAGTCTCTTGCATTAGTTCTTATTTTATTTTGTTTTTCAATTTGAAAACCTGAAATTTCAAAAAATCAGTGAGCCTTTGACTGTATCCAGATTACATGAATATCAGTCAAATATACCAATTTTCATATGGTTTATTATTTGAAACTTTCATTTGAAATACTCAATATGCATGCTATCACTTCTTAGATTTTAAATATCTTTACTATAACGATTATTTGCCCTTGTTTTTTAGACTGTATTGTAAGCCATCTGTATTAGATATGTTTTCTGTTAAGGGACATATTTTCCTATTTCTTTATTACTATCATTTTTTTATTTTATACTGGACATTGTGAATATATAATATAACTCACACATACACATACACATACATATATGTATACAATTTGTGTCTCTGTGTATGTGCATGTGTTCTTTTTTTATTTATTTTTTTGTGCTTTTTAACTTCACATCCCACTCATAGCCCCCTTCCCAGTCACTTCCTCCCACAATCCTTCTCCTCTCCACCCTCCCCTTCTCTAAGTGAGTGGTGCCTCCCCTCCACCCTGGAACTTCAAGTCTCTATGAAGGTGCCTCTTTTTCTACTGAGGCCAGACACGGCAGCCCAGCTAGTAGAACATATCCTACGCCCAGGCAGCAGCTTTTCGGACAGCCCATGCTCCAGTTGTTCAGGACCCACATGATGACCAAGCTGCACATCTGCTACACATGTGCAGGGAGGCCCAGGTACAACCCATGAGTGTTCTTTGGTTGGTGGTTCAGACTCTGAGAACTCCAAGGTCCAGGTTGACTCTGTTGGTCTTCCTAACCCCTTTGGGGTCCACAATCCTTCCTGTGTTTGACTGTTAACTATCTTAATTTGAGGTAGACATATGTACTTGCATATACAGAGAGAAGAAAGAGAGACAGGCAGACAGCATTAACTTACATATTCTTTACCCCTGTAGAAACATGCACCACTTTCTCTCTTTCAGATTGTTGATAGATTTTTTTCTCTGAGCTGCATTTTGTCTCAGACTTCACTGTTGGTTTCAACAAGCTCTCTCTCTCTCTCTCTCTCTCTCTCTCTCTCTCTCTCTCACTCTGATTTAAAGCCTGTCTGCAAACTTTGTGGCTCCAGGAGATGTTTCTAAAAAACTATGATCCTCTCATGCTTCATGATGACCTTTTGAAGTTTTTAAAGGTCTGTCTCTATAAGGTATATGGACCCATGAATGCAGCCTGCCTTGCATTTCCTTAGGATTCATGGGAGTTTGGGCAGGACCCTCTCAGTCCTTCAGCTCATAGTTTGCAGTTACACCCTAATGGCTGAGGAGGCAGCTGGGTACCCGAGGCTCTTATTCTCCTGCCTTTATTCCAAACTCTCAGTGAGACCTTCTTTTTCCTGTCTTCCCCCATGAAGGAAATGGGAGAGTTCATCAGGTAGGGTTTGCAGTGGACTAATTCCTGACTCTGGAGTGAAGTTATTTGGCCTGTGGTGGAATCTTCTCCACATTTGACAGGTTCAATGTTGCACTTAGTGACACTTTTATTTGCAGAATTTTTTTATTATTAAGTAACTGTATCTCCAAAATGAAATATTTAAAAGTTTTTCATTTGGTACCATATACTAAAAAGTATATCTCCATCTTTTCCTAAACACATTTGGAGGCAATTAATCTCTTTTAAAAATATAGCTATATATTAATCCAACCATGTTTTTCTTTTTATACCATTAAAGCTAATAGATATGATGCTGTCCAGACAAGTGAATCAAATTTATTTTGATAAACCTTGGCCATCTTTCTACAGTGGCCTTTTTTGGAATAACATTCTCTAGAATAATATAATTCTCCTATTGTCTATATATTAGTTTATTAATTTGCCCTATAATGATAATAGACATTTGGATTATTTTACATTTTTGTATGCATTCTTTTTCTTGCATTACTCTTTTTACTTTTCTCTGTTGGTCTCTCCCTGTTGTATCTGAGTGTGTGCATGTTTTGTGTATACCTTTGCCCATGCATGGAGGCCAGAGGGTGACTTCAGGGCTCTTCCTCAATTACTGCCCACCTTAGTTTTAGAGTCAGCCTCTCACTGAAACTGTAGCTCATCATTTGACTAGACTAATGGCCTAGTGATCTCCAGAGGTCCACTCGTTTGTGTTTCCTGACACCTATCCACTGGCCCCTAGCTCTAGGTTGGTGAAATGCATTACCATATCAACCAACATTTTATAAAAGGATCTTGGGGATCTCAGATCCTAACTCAGGTCCTTATGCTTGAATGGCATGCACTTTACCAACTTGGACATCTTTCTGTACATATACATATGGATATGTATAAGTATACATATATACATACAAGTATATATGTATGTATAGGTATACATATGTATATGTGTATATGTATATCTTCGATTGCTTTAAAGATATATTTACTTTTAATATTACCTAAGACATAATCTATAATCGAACTAAAATCAGGGAGAGGAAAATTATTGCTGTACTACCTATGATATAACTACTACCTATGATATAACTAATAAAGTAAATATTAAGTAAAGAGTAAAATACGTAGAAATCTGTTTTGACTGTGTATGTAAGTAATGTGTCTTTTGGGTATCTACTTCTCACTATAATTTATTATGAAGCATAGCAGGAGCTTGCCGATAATGATTTCCAGAAAACTGTCAAAATTATATCTATATCTACACATAAACACACATACTCACACTCACACACAGAGTCTCTCTCTCTCTCTCTCTCTCTCTCTCTCTCTCACACACACACACACACACACACACACACACACACACACACACATACACCTTGTATTGCAATTAGAAGGATCATCTCATCTTTTATTATGATCAATGGTTTAGATGTTTCATTCACTGCCAACTCTACGCTTAAATTTCAAAACTGCCAATAAACAATATATTTTCAAAGTAAGTATTATTTATATTTATAGTTACAAAAATTTTTCAGGTACTGTGACAGAATGAAGAGACAATTCTGAGGGTAAATTTTAAGCAAACTCAGCAATTCCTTTAGTAACATAGAATTATGGTCTATATTAGATGGACATTTATAGGTTGAAGTTTCATTTAGAAAACTGTGTGGAATTGTATTTCAGCTCAAAAATTTTTCAGTTTTAGGCAAACTCATCTCTAGTTTATATTCTCTATGAATGGGGAAGGGCTATCTTCAGTGTTATTTCACGTTACTACAGGGAATTGACATTCAACAAACCTCTTGTGCTCTTTGGTCCCCTAACAATTGTGTCTTCCTGAACTTTTTGGCTATGATCTCCGTGTCCATGAGTGTGGGTATTTGTGTGTTTGTTTGTTTCTTTGATTGTTTTTAATCATTTAAAATTTGAAATGGTGTTTTCTCTTGCCCTGTGCATGGAGATCTAGGGAAGTCTTTTTAAAACTGGAGATAAAAATAAAGCAGCTCCCGTGTTTGAAAAGTCTCAACTAAAGTGCAGTTGTTTGCGTTGGCTTGTCAATGGATGTTTATGAGGCAAGCACATAATCCTGTTATGGTTACAGCAGTGATGAAATACATCCTGTGCAGAGATCTAGTAACAGGCCATGTGAGCACTGATGCTAGTGGAATTTTAATGCTTCAGAGATAGGAAACATGGCGTCTGCTCTGGTTAATGCTGCTCTTACTGACCACAGTAAAAAATAGAGGTGGAATCAAGTTTTACACACTGTGAAAGAACCATACCTCCTGCAGCAAACATGCTGGTTCCCGCTGCTCTTCTCTTTTCCTTTGTTGTTTTAGCCCACTGTAGAATACTCATGTTTCTGATATTTTTCTTTTAGATTTCTTATTTATTATGAAGCCCAAGAGAATGGCCATTGCTAATAATGATTTCTGGGAAAGTGTCAATAAGATAGACCCTCTCTCAGGAGATTCTAGTTATTGTCTGAAATATCACTTGAGTGCAGTTAAAGCTGTCAGATCTGACTGTGAGTCTAGTCTTGTTACCATTTGTTATTGGTATTTTATTCACAGTACATTCTGTTCCTACTTAGGGTAAAAATTTGTAATAGAATAAAACTTCACATGGACAAGTTGAGAATGTTAATACATTTCCAGGTTAGTTTTGGGGGCAGAGTCCCACATATCCTAGACAGCTGAGAACTGATGTATCTGATGTTAACCTTGAACTCTTGATCTTTCTGCTCTACCTCCAAGTTCTGGATTGCAAATGTGCATCACAACCTAGCTATATTTTTTGCTTGTGACGATTTTTGTGGGACATACTGTTTCCTAGAATTCAGTAAAATTAGTCCATGTTCAGTCTTCAGAATCAGTGGATTTATTTTCATAAAAGAATACCCTGGCCGGGCGTTGGTGGTGCACGCCTTTAATCCCAGCACTTGGGAGGCAGAGGCAGGCGGATTTCTGAGTTCGAGGCCAGCCTGGCCTACCGAGTGAGTTCCAGGACAGCCAGGGCTACACAGAGAAACCCTGTCTCAAAAAGACCAAAAAAAAAAAAAAAAAAAAAAAAAAAACAAAAAAGAATACCCTGGCTTCAGCATTTCACATGTCTAAATGGCAAGGTCACATTATCTGATTTTTTTTTTTTTGTAATTCAGATTCAGTTCAAATAAGTCGTAATTTGGCATCTACATAGTATTATCTGTTGGTACTTCACACACGCACACACACGTGCGCACACACACACACACAAACACACAAACACAAACACACACACACACACACACACACACACACACAAATACCCTTAGAATAAATGAGGGAAAGTAGTACAAGTGAAGGGCCTCTTGTACAAGGCAGAGGTTAAAGAGATCTCTTGTTGGAGTGTAGTGAAGGTTAAGATGCATTTGAATATTCTTTGTCATTGGGAAGTGTAAGAATAAGGAAGTGTGCATTAATTTATATTTGCCTAATCCTACACTACTTCTGAAGAAGTATTGAAAGAAAGCATACACTAAAGCTTCAGCAGCATAAAAACAGGAGAACGATTGTGAGTCAAATTCAAATTTAATTATATAAGAAAGTGCACTGTAATGATAACTCCTTATTTTGAATTACCCAGCCCAGGACGAGCTCCCTGCAACCTAGGCAGAAAGAAAAAAAGGACTAAGTTATGTAGTTGTGTTTGTGTAACAAAAGGGAAGCACGTGGGCTTAGGTAACATATGCCTAACACTTTTCCCAGTTCCAAATGAACTGATTCTTTAATATCATCATCATAAACATTAATTACCCCAAACCCAGTCTTCTTCTTATATGCCCAATGGTCACACAGACTCCTTATGTTATGAAAAATTATAGAGATAATATTGTAATATTAGACATCTTTGAAGACATTTATAAGAGCTATAAAAAATAAAATAACATAAGGTCTTGTTAAATTTCTGTATTGTGAGTCATCAAAGTAAAATTTTAGCACAGGAAAAAAATCATACTGTAGAGACTTACAATTTTCAAGGCTTGGGTGGAATAGTGTTTGAGACCTTCACATGTACTACCCAAACCCAGGTGGCTTCTGGGTATGTAGAGAATCCACAGTAGTCCATGAACCATAGAGCCAGAATGAGAACATCACTGATGGAGGGAAATAGTTTGACTTAGTGCCTTCATCTCAAAGAGAGTTTTGTCAGTTGTATATAAAGAAAGGATGCTTAAGCTATTTTGCTATGTACCTTTTGATATTTTGCATTATTAATTGAACAGAGAAATATATGCTTTACCTAGCAATGTGGCTAGAACATTTGATGCATAAATATTGCAGTCTTCCTCTTCCAGTTAGATATAATGAAACACTGGATACGTGAGCAGTAAGGTATAATTAGGGTTACCATGTATTTACACATACATGAACAAGCCTATTTAAAAATTTAGCCAACCATAATCTTGCTAGATGCCTGAACAGCCTTTTTTTTTTAATCAAGGCTCCTGATATTTAGTACTTTAAAGATGAAAAAAAGAAGACTCCAGATTGTAGCAATTGCAGTGCTAACTACAGATCACACGTTTACAGAAAATGTTGAGTGTAGACTCCAAGGTTTACTAGTCATTCAGTTGATTCCATATACTTGCACCTTTGAGCAGACCTGCAGTTCTGGCAGGTTCACCTGGATGTTAGCTGTCAGATGTAGCTCAGACAAGAGAACAAATCTGCCAAATGTTGCAAATCTCTGACAGGACAGCTAATATTGGCTCCCAAAAGCAAAACATGAATAGATGTTTGGGATGACTTTTAACAACCTATAAACAAATAGTATTGTAAAGAATTTTAATTGTAAGGTATTTTATTTCGGGGCAGTGAATTTATTCTTTGAAAATTAATATTTCTTTTAAAGTGGTTAAACAGACAAGCACACAGAAAGTGTAATAATGAAAAATGAGTTGTTGTGGGCAGTTCCACTCCTCCCAGATGGCTGGTAATCTGTCTGCTCATCTTTTACTTTCTAGATGCATATTTATACAGCTATGATCATATATATATATATATATTTATACATACATATATATGAAAAATTGGCATTCTATTTTCACTACCACTTTCTTCATCTTTTAAAGATTTTTATTAATTTTTTTTTGCCACATGGTATTGAGTTAGGTGAATTGTAATTTGGTTTCTGAATTGTTGAACAGAAATATAAATTGATAATATAGTTTTCCTATTACAAAAATTCTATGGTAAATATTTTAACACCTACTTAGCCATTTCATTGGTTTGGAGTCCCTACATAAGATTAGAGGCGTGGTGGTCGTTATCCCAAGATGAGGAAGTCCTGTTTGCAGCCCATGTTTGCGCAGGCGCTTGCTGCATAGATTTTGCCAATTTATACTGCCATTCAAATGGCATGTGAGTTGTTTCCTTGCCACAGACACAAAGTAATTAGATAATGTGTTCAATATAAGGTAGCATAAAATAGTATGCTTTAAAAGAATGGTGGTTTTATTCTTTTAAAATTATACCTTTTTTTTTAGATGAATAGTGCTGACCTATCAAGACTGTATAATATAATGTTAGCTATCAACACAGAAACACCTTTCGTACATGCTAGGAAACATTAATTTTAGTTGGTTGGGAATGATCTGGTTTGAAATTAATTTGCCTAATTGATTTGAGTTCATTAAGAAAGATCAACAGCTTAATATCTGAATTATCACATTGAATTTATAATGCAACATTTGAATTATCACACTGAATTTATAATGAAGTGTATTGTAAAATACTTGCATATAGGCCTACAGTCACTAGTAAATTTGTGTTTGTTCTCCCTAGATTTAGTTTATTTAAATATTTAGAAAATTCTACCTTTAGTATTTCCCATGCAAAATGAATGCTTCCCTTGCATTCAAGAAGTTGTATATCCCCAAAGCAAAAGAGTATATTCATAGTTCATGTTGAAAGTAATAAAGTGTTATGACATTGATATAACTCAATTGACATTGATAATTATTGACAAATGTTGTTATCATTCACAACTGACTCAGTCATTTGTAGATCATCAAATACAAGTTAGTTGTATTAATGCATAAATATGCAATGTGGGTATTGTCCAAGGCTTCAGAATACTATATGTGGATTTTATGTATAGCTAGAGGATGATCCCAAATCTAGAAAATTGGTCAAAAAACAATTGATTCACAAATTCAAAAACTAAGAAAATTAAATTTTGTGCTCATATTAACAAGAATGATTTGTGATATATTAGTATCAAAAGCTTATACCACATGATTCAGATGCTAGGCACAAACTAATAAAATTAGTATTTGTAGAAACATTGTTGCTTCCAAAATTATGCAGAAGACGAAACTTTGATGGACGATTGCCTTTTAGCAGAAGTTGTTAAAACTCTAGTTCTTTTAGTTCTTTATGGTTTTCTGTTTTCAAAAAATGTCCGAAATCCCTAAATTTGTTGAGTGGTCGTGTTCCAAACAAAAATGGACAAAAACAACCTCCATGTTCTAAATTCTCTTCTTCCACAATATTTTTTAAGTTTTTTTGAATTTTCCCTTGTCCCATGTATTCCAAATAAGCACTCACATTATGGGAAAGTCTAACATGAGGAGCTTTTGAGAGCAGATGTAATAGCAAATAGAAGTCTTAATTGCATGATAATTCTGGCCTAAACTAGGAGAGAGTGGGCTAGATTTAGCCAGTGGAGGTCTCTGGACACAAGTCATATGTCACAAGTCAACAGTATTGTAGGAAAGGGGGAAGGGAGACTCTTCATCTACAACTGGAAATTTTGTTTCCAGATAATTATTGGGTTAGTAATTATTTTATGAATCAATATATCTACACGACCTTCACTAAAGTGTTTAGAAATTGAACTGGCAAATACTCTCTAAAAATACATAATTCAAGTAAATAGTCTTGATTTGGGAAAACAGTATGTATAGTGGTGTGAAATGGGTCAGCAGCGTAGGATGTGATCTAGAATAAGTACAGCACAAAGAAAGCATCTCTATCCAGTCTCGGGTTTCCTTGTCCTTGGTTTTAATGACCTCCTTAATATGCTCCTCATATATACATTTTAGAATCACTGAATTGCATAGGAAAATCCATCCATTTTACTTCATCATAGAAATGTATTATAAGGCGATGTCATTGATGGTTTGATTTTGACAGTGGTTAAAAGGTTTTAATCCCATGTTGATTTTTTCTACTTGGGCTTAAGCGCACCATCAAATAAGTAGACTCTCTCTACACAATAAATAAAATGAAATGAAATAAAATCTGAGCCATATTAGCTTGATCTAGGGAAAATGATATGACTTTGTGACTGGTGTGGACGTTGTTCTGAGCTTGGGTATCCTTAGCGACATCTTGCTATCGAAAGTAGATGTTCCTCGACTTTTAAACAACTGCAGCCTATTTCACCATGGATTTCCTTTTTTCCTCAGGGACGATGCATAAACTTCTCCCGGGTTCCACATCAATAAGACGGGAGCATGAAGAATGAGAAGATAAGAAGACAGTGTATCTTCATGATGCTGATTTCCAACAGGACAGACAGTCCAGTGCATTTCAGAAGTTCTGGGGACAACAGCTCATTTTCTCTCTGTCAGGAAATGTTTCCTCTGCCTTCTGCTTTCTGTGCACTAAACATTTTCCATCACTTGTTCTGCCGTCGACATGAGAGGTGGTGAAAGTCATGGGTGATTCAGGACACTGAAATTCCCGAGGAATGTTAGTTTGCATGCTATGGTTTATGCAAAGCTTGATTTGACTGCGTAAGAGGACAAAGCAGACACACCGATGATGTAATGATACCAAAGCCAGGACTACAAATCCACCAGCCACACAGGCTTGCAATGGAGACTCTTGCTTCTGACATGGATGCAGGGCATGTGCGCTTTTGTTTGGCAAGATCTTTAGCTACAAGCGAAACATGGAATTTCCCACCAGGCTAAACAGATAGCCTTGTAGCTATGTCAGATAGCAAAGCCTTTCCAAGCCCTCCATTACGTTGTGCCTTACGGGAAATTTCTGACTAGAAAATCTTGTCACTGTTACACTGAAAGTGCACACGCATGACAAAATGTAGACGAGACGCCTCAAGGTACCGGGATGCAAGCAGGATTTTTGCCCTTTAGTTTTCCAAGACACCTTTCTTTCATTATGCACTTGAGACAAGAGAATTAATAGAGCGTTAATCCAACAGGAAGACCGCCTCCAACCATAGACCTGGAGTGCAGCAATAAGGACTTGTGATTTGAGACTTTGTCCCCAGCCTGGTAGATCCCCCTCTCTCAGCGTTTGGGATTTAACAGTGCGTAAAGCATTAATATCTGTAAACACACCTAGGTGTTTGTTTGGCTTTTAATTTAAGGAAGCTGTAACCACAAAGCTTCCGCTCAGGGTTTTTTTTCTTCCTTCAAGTCTCCAAGGGCTCTTCAGCGTCACAAGCCAGCAACTCTCTTTGCATGAAAATTTCAAATTTTAATTAATATAATTAAAGGCAACAGCAAGCAGCAGCCTGTGAAGATTTTGCTCATCTTTTTTATGCCTTTTGACATTGAATGACCTATCACTGTATGCATGTGACTTAGAAATTGAGGAGCACCACACCTTGGTTGTGATTAAGCCTGGGAAAGAGATCTCCTTCCTTCAGTTTATAAATTAAAATCAGGAGGGGCGCCATCAGAAAGCATGGACAATATACATACTATAAATTTTTAGAAATATCACCATCGTGTCATGTCAACGATGCCAAATTATGTTAGCGTGAGCAGAAACACGGTGGGGGAGGAAGGCGGCAGCAGCTGAAGGAAATAGCTCAGATAATCTAGTCACTTTCGATACCGTACTTCAGATGCGAAATGGATATTCGACTGGAAACCTGACAAAGCGCGCCTGCTTTGATGTGAACTGGTATAGACAATGACCAGTGGCCGGGTCAGTGGGATGTCTCTCTGCGAGCACAAAGGCTTATCAAATGACACTAAAAATAAGTTCAACAACCATCACATTTGGAAGGGGGAAGGCGGACATTTCATGTTTGGCGGGCATGAGATGGAAAGAGCGATTTAGAGCATCCTTGTATAATTACCCACATTGTACTCTTCATGGAAATTTCAAAGGACCGCAGTGATACTATTCGTTGGGTGTCCAGGTTTGCGGCACTGTTCTGAGAAGGCTTACGCACACATCCAAATATACAAATGCACACACATACACTCTCTCGCTTCCATCTTTTTACTCAACTTTATTTATGGCACTGACTGGCTGGAACCAAAGTCACACCTCCACGTATTAGTGAATAAAAATTTTTACCTGTGTCTCTGTTATCAGTTTCTTTAAGTTCACGTAAAGCTTACACTTTCGTGGGTTGGATACACAACTGCTCTGGTTAGGAACAAGATGGAATTCTATTCTGTTGTAAAACATCCGGCATGTTCACAGTTGATGTATGGTTGATGTTATGGGTACAATCTGTGTGTGCACACAGAAGGCTAGTAAGTACACCTAACTCTTCCTGTGATGAGTCTTTGTAAACATTTGTTCTGTGTCTGCCTCTAGAGCAGGACCTATGGTCACTTCCCCAAAAGGCGTTTCATTTCTGATGCAGGCACACCCATTGCTGATATTTTAAGAGCATCAAAAATACTACAGAAGCTCTGGCTATGTTTCTTTGGTAACCACTTCAAATTTTTACAGAATCATGGAGCATATTTGCACCATGAGGAATGTAAATAAACCTCTGCCTTTAAATGGCAAAATAGCTTTCTTGCAATTTGTTGCACTGGCTGGAGAATGTGTAATAAAAATACAACAAAGAGCTGTAAATGAAGAGGGTGAGTCACGATTCTATACATAGACTGAAAAAGTATCATTCATAAGGTTCAAAGGCAGATGGAATTTCATTGCCCTTAAAGTTAAGAACCAGATTAATGTTATGCTTTAATCACAGATCTTAGCAGGAATGAGAAGAATTTGTTTTTAAAATTAATCTTCTTGGCAAAGGACATTGAGAATCTTTATGTGACACTTCTCATACATAGGCATAGCTCCCGTGTGATTGATCTGGACACGATGTCAGTCGAGATCTCTTTCTTTGTACAAACAAATGAGTCTTGTCCATCATCCATTTGTGTTACATAAGGTTGCAAAAGCAATTAAGTGGGAAATGACTCCTAACTTATGTGTCTCCTCTGCCTAGAAAGAAAGTTTTGAAGGCATCTATATATATTTCATAACAATGTCTGTTCTTTATGGATTTGATCCATAAATATTTATCTATCTGAAAACTTTGATACTTGGAATGTTTTCCGTAAAGCATTTGGTGCTCCAAGAAGAAACATTTGGTGCTAAGAGTTGCAGCTCTGATGCCTTCCCCCAAGTTAATTCTATTTTAAAAATTTATATTTCCTTCCCAATGAGATGCAGAGTAAAACTTGAGAGTTTCCATTTACTAGGGAGCAGCACCTGTCATCTATAGTTAATTACTATTTTGTTAAGAGTATATAAGGTTTAAAACCTTATATTTCAAATTGTTGAGAAGTTTTTTCTTATATTTCCAATGAACTTTGTCCTAATCATTTAAAACACAAATTATTTATTATTTTTAAAAATAAATCCTTATCAGATATAAGATATGAGTGTCTCTATGAATGGAATTTCATTATCTGAATGTCTCTGGCCTGTATTTACTGTTCAGAGGTAGACTACTTTCTTTAATATTGAAGTATTGTCTGTATTGTGGCAAGCAAATTGATGGAGACATTTCTAATTGGTTGTCTTACAGATATTATTATGTTTGAAACTTCTGAAGAAAAAATATAATAATGTTATAATACAAGTATTAGAAACCAGTGTAATTTCTTTCTTTTCATATCCTGGTTAACTTTTATTAGATTTTCATTCCTATTAGTAAATTTATTAGAATTTAATTACTACTCTCAAGGTGGTGAGTATATACACACAGGGGAGACATATCACACACACACATACACACACACACACACACACACACACACACACACACATTAAATGCTCAGACTAATTGGTACATCTGTTGTACAGTTAAAGAAAGCAGTAGGCTCATGAAGCTAGAAAATGCTGTCTATAGTTGGTGTAGCTATAGTGAAGTCTCATTAGATTGGTGTTGTCTAGTCAATTTCTATGGAATATTCTGAGAACATTTTAATTTTAGTATATTTCTATATTTACTAGAATTTTATTCAGTCAATTGGGTAAAGAATGAATAAATTTATTGAAAACCCATAATGCAGCAAGTCTCTAGCTGTTTCGTAAAATGTATTTTTGTACTCCTGCCAGAAGAAGATTGTAATGTGAAAGTACAAGGTATAGAACATGCATCTCTACATAAATGTTCTTATATAAGTGGCTTTCCTAATTTATCAATGGGATAAATGCTACCTGGGAAGCAGGTAGGTATGTTCTCTGTGGACACCTAGTGAGTAGGTGACTGGCTGGCTTGAGAGGCCAACACTCTAGTCATACTAAAAGTTCCCCCAAGTTCTGATGTTTGCATGAAAAATGATAAGATTAGAGGCTTTAGTGCTTATCTCAAATTGGCCGTACCTTCTTCCTTGTAAAGTTTGATAGTATTAGCGCTGTAAACTGCCAGTTTAGCTATAGAAAAGACACTGAACTCTAACATACAGTTTTGAAAATTAATCATAGTGGAGTAATTTGTTAGTTAATTTTTTACAGAAGAATTTGTTCGAGCAACTTGTATGAAACCTCTCTGAAGTTGAGCAAAACATTGGCAAAGGTATCAGCAGTTCCTTCTGGTATTCCGGTCTCACTGGTGTCTCAAATGCTCATATAAAGAAGCAAAAGAAACACTCTATTCTGAAGTAGTTATGAGATAATTTATATATTAAAGAAATTTGAAATGTATACTTCCCCCAGTCAACACTGGACAAAAGAAAAATCAAAACAAACAAAGGAAAAGCTCACTTGATTAACAATAACTATGCCTGTGTTGTGCTGCCCGTAGCACATCGTCAAAGGGAACTATTTTGTTGAGTGATTTAGTGTTTGGGATCTGTAGTCTATTCACATAGTAAACCTTGCACAGACTTACCCTGGTCTTAATGTAGATGGCTACTATAAGAATTCCATATCCCCCAAATTTTGTCTTCTAATCATTGTAAAGTTATTTGTATCGCAGATGAGTCATCTTTGCAAGAATGCAAATGTTAGTCATGACATAGAGTAAATTTTAAACATGACTACAATGTATATTTAAACATGTTCAACCTAACTAGAAATATTAGAAACTATTTCCCAAAGTGAAGATCTTTAAAAATAAACACGTCTCCTTCATGAAGGAAAAGGTGAGGTGATGGTAAACAACAGAAGTGAACAAAAGGGCTGGGCACGTGCAAAGCCACAGTTGATAAAGGAGGCTGCTGCATCATGTGCTCAATTAGGAACAAATCTAAATCTCTTGGCATGCTCATGAATTCCACCATCTGATTTGTAAAAGTGACTGGAAAAAAAAAAACCTCAAAATGTGAAACAAAACTGACCAGTTCTAGCAGATGACTCCTATAAATGGAATTTTGACTTGAAATTCTGATATGAAATCAGACAATTATGATGATCACACTCAAGTTCCCTTCAAGTTCTCTTACTTTTTAGAACATCTTTTTAATTCTAAAAGTTTCTGCTAATTAAACAGAGCAATGACAGACCTTCGTTTTCTTTAAATACTTTGTTTGTGTGAGGCTGTCACGCAGAAGGAAGGATTATATTTTAAACAATATGCTCAAGTGTAAAAAATCTTCAACAAATTCTTAATGTTTTTTTATGGGAGAAATTTTTGAGGCGTTTTGTAATGAGCATCTCGAGCCTTCTCTGAGGAAAAAGATAGCTCAGGAAATCGGAAAGAATTGTAAATAATTTAGAGAAGCTATTGGGGACTGCACCGTGACCTACAGAGTGCCTTTGAAGAGAGTCAGTCCCATGTAGCACAACACTAAACACAGAGTTACTGCAGCGTCATGGTTACCTAAAAATTCAGTGTACTGCAGGTGCCCAGGGACTACCAACCGGATGCCTTTCTAACACTAACCCAATCCTTTCAGAAGTTCTTATCAAATGACAGAGAACAGCTGATTCACTGGGCTTCCTGGATCCATTCAGTGCATGTCTCAAGTTCCTCAAATAGACCTTATGAACAGGCTGAGGGAGGGCTCAATTTTCTTTAAAAATATTTTCCAAAACTTCAAAAACCAGTGCGATATATCTCACTTCAAGGTTATAATCACATATGTTCATAGTTTCTGGCTTTGAGAAACTTTTAATACCAACTAAATTGAACAGAGATGACTTATTTCCCTTTTTCCCATGGCTACTGTAATGAAGTTCTATGCATTTAGTGTTCCAGATACAACGTAAATTTATTTTCTCCCTAATTTCTTTGCTTTCTTCAGCTTCTGTCGCTGCCTTCAATCTTCAGCTTCATCAGCCTCCAAAGCACCTCACACCAACCTCCAGCAGTCATCACAGCAACAATTGCCTCTGATTTCCTGGTGCCATATAAAGACTATTGCGACTGTCCTGTGCCTACTCATATGTATATGCCTGTAGGCTCCCTTTCTCCAAACAGAGTAATAATCATTAGTTCTAGGAAGGAAGACATGAATATTGGAAGGGTTCTTATTTAGCTCACTACAAACTTGTAAGTTTCCTTTCTTAATAAATGTGATTTTTTTTAACCTACCACCACAAGAAACACACAAGCTAGGCTTAGCTTTCCCTGTTAAATCTGCTCCTGTGCGAAGCCATCATCTTGATATGCCGCAATTGGAGCCGGCAGAGAACCTCCACTTGGCCCCATTCTTTTTTGCTGTGTGTTTTGTATTGTACCTTCACCATTGTGTCTTCACACAATGAATGGTGCTAAGGGTTACACTGCTGGAAGATGTTTAGCGGATGAAAGATCTCCCAGGAGATGGAAGCGTGTGGTCATAGTTTTGTTTCCTCCAAAGCATTTGTGCAGAAGGCCATACGTTAACTAAGTTATTCCTGGAAAACTTTCTGCTGTCATTCTGAAAAACATTTAAGAAGGTATTTAAATATCACCAGACACTATGGACAAAAATACATTGATATTCTAATGCTAACATCAGTAATAGACATATGGATGTAAACAGAACTTCCTCCCACCTGTTAACTTTTCAATCCGTAATTAAGAATGTTCTCATGAGCACTTGTTTTAAAATTGAAGCAAACCTCACATCTATATCAAATATGGGTAAGCAGCAATTATAAAGATAGCCATGGGAGTGAGAAAGTATAAAATGATAAAGATGAATGAGTTAAAGTTTAGATAGATTGAACTGGGAGAAACAGATTATTAGTTTTGATCCTGACGGTAGGAGACATTCTTGTATATTTCAGATTTTATATCAGTACTTACACACTCTTCTTAAAAAGTCCATTTACATATTTAACAATATTATGAATTATTTAGGATGAAAACCTTTGTGTGCTTCGTGGACCTAAGACACTCTCGCTGTATCTATAGAGTATCTGAGAATTCTTTAATGTCCTTATGCACACACCATTCATTTCTTGTATAAAAGGTATATACTAAGTGCATACTACATGTACTATGATAATTTTGCTAGAACCTATGGAAACATTGATTTGCACTTTAAAAACATGCTTAGTAGGTGGAAGGGACTTCTGATAATACTCAGTTAGAAAAAGTTATTGTGGCACGAATCCTGAGTGGTCCATTTAAAACATAAACCAGATCACATAACATGGGATTTCATGCTCAGGGGGACCTGTTTTATGTGGCCAAGCCACATAAAAAGATAAACTCTGTGCCAGGTTATCTCATTTTGCTGCCAACACAATTTTCAGTCTATATGAAGTCTTACTGATGAATCACGCTGCCTGTAAACCATTCCATTTGCTACAAAATATTACATTTGCTTAACTTACAGGAAAGTTAAACCACATAAATTTAATATCCTCCAGGGGAAACAAGCTGGCTTGCCTACTGGGGCAAAGTGGGGCTTTTGGAGCACGCTGTGTTTATGACATTTGAAGACTGTTGGTCTAATATCATTCAGAAGCAGTTACTATTGAACAGAAAAGCCAATAGAACCCCAAACACTTAAGGGATAATTAATTCAGAATCTTAACTTTAATTTCTGAGGAATGTGTGGTGAAGAAACCCTTTACAGTGGAAAACCAAAGAAAGATGACTATCTTTGTTTTTACCTTGTGATAACGCTATGTTCCAAGTATGTATTCTAGTCTATCATCAATATTTCTCTTTCTGACCAGCACAAAGTACAGGGAGTACAGTGATACTTCAGGGAAGCCAGGAAATGTCCTCTTAAAATGTCCCCAGTTCTCAGTTCTTCATAGTGCCTACAGAATGGTAGAAACAGTGTTGGGGGCAGAGTCCTGAGGGCATAGACAGTTGACTGGGCTTCATTCCAGAGATAAAAAGGACTATTTGAAAGGCGGATAAGAGGTCAATGAGTTTCCTTTCAGCATGAAGATAAAGGAGCCCAAAACTTCCCACGAAAGAATCCAGCCAATTCTGCACTGCTGCAGAAATTAGGGTGAGGAGCACTCTTAGGAGAAAATCTTGAGAGGAAGTGTCTTGAGGTTAAGCTCTTGTCTGCTTCCTAATGTGAGCAGATGCCTATCTTGTGCTAGTCTCAGCAGAAGATAATAGGACACTGCAGACAATCCAGTCTCTGCAATCTGATTGTCGAATGGAGACAGGCATGGAACAACAATAGCTTATCAAGAGGTTTTCAAAGAGGAAAGAAAGCATACTGCAGTCACGCAAGAGAAAGGGGCTGACCTAGCCTGAGCCTAGTCATATAGTGTTTGCTGATTGTGGGAGAAGCTGCAAGTGGTCTTCTCTCCAGGGGAATGCCCTTGAGATGGAGCAGGCCCAGAAAGATAACTGTATATTATCTCCTCTTGAGCTTGTAATTAATAACATAGATTACCAACACAAAGCAAAACGTTTCAGAAAGGGCTCCCTGAACACGTGCCCTGCGCTCACCGCATGCCCGCCTCTGACAGGCATGTTTAGCTCGCTGTCATCATCATCATCTCTTTATGAGAGCGAAGGATGGAGGGCCCACACCGTGAGGTTTGGCTTCTTTCTGTTATGCCCGTTGCACCATATGTCAGCAGTTCATTTATTTTTATTACCAAGTCATATTCCATTGTACAGTGGTGCAAGTGACAATTCATCTGGTAACCTGTGGATAGGCATTTGGGTGATTTTTTCAGTAATTATGATGTGTCTATAATTATTTGTATAGAGGTATTTGGATTTTTCTGCATCCATAAACCACACATGCATCTTGCTTGCTCAAATATTTAGGAGGTGTTGATGACAGCTGTGTATTTAACTTTATAAGGACTGCATATTTAAATATAGTCCTTCCTTCAAAAAAACTGTAGCATTTTACATTTATATATTGACTATTTCTGAATTCTAGACCTTTAGTAATTCCAGTTTGCCCAGTAAGTTAAGAAATTAGCATGACATGTCAGTCAAATTCGTAGAAATGGGGACTAGGAATAGTGAATTAAATTAAGGATAAAGAATATGAATAACTCACACATCATTGTTTCCTTTGTTTGATTTTGTGACTTGGGCAACTGGCTTTGTAGAGGAAAAGATATAGGAAAGGACAAGAAAGCCACAGGTACTGGTGGACTCTTCACAGGGAAGGTCTAAAGTGTCATATGGGGAAGCTGTGTCACAGATGCAGGGTGCTTTGGAGTTAGCACTACAAGCATTCTACAAAACCAGTCTGGTGAACAGATTACTACAAATCGCTAGACTACACCTTCCCCTTCAACCCACACTGAGGTTGAATACATAAGCATGGGTGAGTTACCAATGATGTTCAAACATACATGTGACCAAGAGAATTGGAATCCTCTGGTGTAATCTGAACCCAAGTTCTTTGTAGCTTGATCACTTTCTACTTCCAATCTACATCCAAGACAAACGCAAAACAGTGAGTGCTTAGAGTTACTGCAGCATTAAAGTTATGCCACTAGTTTTTATAATTTTTACAAATCCACTTGTGTACATTTTCCTGGTTCTCTCTCTCTCTCTCTCTTTTCTGAATAAAGCAGAGAAGTTAAGAGTTCCTCTTCAATGGAGTACCTAACAAGTGCTGTATGTGTGAACTTTCCTTTTAACTGTCTTAACTTAATCTTCTGATTTTGCATTAATGGAATTCAGGTCCACAGATAATAGACTAGATTTTGGAGGCCATATTGCTGCAGTAATAGGCTTCCCTCTGTTCTTCAGTAACTTTCCTAATCAAGTAAAAGGAGATAAAAAAATTGCACTGGAAGAGCCCAACCCTGTCATTTATACAGTTAAATATAGCTAATAACATAAGAAACAAAGATTTTCAACAGGGTTGATTTGCATTTTTAATCTAGCCAGAAGTCAAAGCCTAATTGATGTATTCTATTCCTCTACTAATACCCAGTGAGACCAAGTAACACTAATAATGCAACCCTATCTGGGTATTAATGAATTTATTTATTTATTTATTTATTTATTGAATAGATATGTACTGATTACTGGCTCTGTATTTGGAACAAAAGTTGGTCACTTATTCATGGCAGTGAAAAAGATAAATACAATCCTTACTTAACAGGACTTATCCCCAGAACTAGTTCTTTTATGAAATTACTAAAACAGGTCTCGAATCTTCTTTTTTTTTTTTTTTTTTTTTTGTTTTTTGAGACAGGGTTTCTCTGTGTAGCCCTGGCTGTCCTGAAACTCACTTTGTAGAACAGGCTGGCCTTGAACTCAGAAATCCACCTGCCTCTGCCTCCCAAGTGCTGGGATTAAAGGCGTGCGCCACCACGCCCGGCCAGGTCTCAAATCTTTTTTTTTCTTTTTTCTTTTTTTAATTTTCTATATTCTTTGTTTACATTCCAAAGGCTTTCCCCTTTCCCAGTTACCCCCCACCATATGTCCCATAATTCCTCTCCCCCCCCCATGCTATTCCCCACTCTTCCCCCGCCCCCGATTTCTCTGTTCTGGGTCTACAATACTGGATCCAAACTTTACAGGCCCAGGGTCCTCTCCTTTCTTCTTCTTGGGAATCATTTGACTTGCTAATTGTGCTTGAGTATTTAAGGCTTCTGGGCTCATTAATATCCACTTATCAGTGATTGCATTTCGTGTGTATTCTTTTGTGATTGGGTTAGCTCACTTAGGATGATAGTTTCCAGATCTAACCATTTACCTACAAATTGCATGAATTCATTATTTTTAATTGCTGAGTAGTACTCCATTGTATAAATATACCACATTTTCTGTATCCATTCCTCTTTTGAGGGATATCTGGGCTCCTTCCAATTTCTGGCTATTATAAACAAGGCTGCTATAAACATAGTGGAGCATGTGTCTTTGTTGTATGCAGAGGAATCCTCTGGGTATATGCCCAGGAGTGGTATGCCAGGGTCCTCTGGGAGTGGCATGCCCAATTTTCTGAGGAACCGCCACACTGATTTCCAGAGTGGTTTTACCATTTTGCAATCCCACCAACAGTGGAGGAGTGTTCCTCTTTCTCCACATCCTCGCCAGCACTTGTTGCCTCTCGAGTTTTTAATCTTAGCCATTCTGACTGGAGTGAGGTGGAATCTCAGGGTTGTTTTGATTTGCATTTGCCTGATGACTAATGATGTTGAACATCTCTTAAGGTGTTTCTCGGCCATCCGAATTTCTTCTGGTGAAAATTCTTTGTTTAGCTCTGTACCCCATTTTTTGATAGGGTTATTTGGTTCTTTGGGGTCTAACTTCTTGAGTTCTTTGTATATATTGGATATTAGCCCTCTGTCGGATGTGGGGTTGGTGAAGATCATTTCCCACATTGTTGGTTGCCGTTTTGTCCTTCTGACAGTGTCCTTTGCCTTACAGAAACTTTGTAATTTTATGAGGTCCCATTTGTCAATTCTTGATCTTAGAGCATAAGCTATTGGTGTTCTGTTCAGGAAGTTTCCCCCTGTGCCCATGTCCTCCAGGGTCTTCCCAAGTTTCTTTTCTAATAGTTTCAGTGTGTCTGGTTTTATGTGGAGGTCCTTGATCCACTTGGAGTTGATCTTAGTACAAGGAGATAAGAGTGGGTCAATTTGCATTCTTCTGCATGTTGACCTCCAGTTGAACCAGCACCATTTGTTGAAAAGGCTATCTTTTTTCCACTGGATGGTTGTGGCTCCTTTATCAAAGATCAAGTGACCATAAGTCTGTGGGTTCATTTCTGGGTCTTCAATCCTATTCCATTGATCTACCTGCCTGTTGCTGTACCAATACCATGCAGTTTTTAACACAATTGCTTTGTAGTACTGCTTGAGGTCAGGGATATTGATTCCCCCAGAAGTCCTTTTATTGTTGAGAATAGTTTTAGCTATCCTGGGTTTTTTTGTTGCTTCAGATGAATTTGAGAATTGCTCTTTCTAGATCTATGAAGAATTGATTTGGGATTTTGATGGGGATCGCATTGAATCTGTATATTGCTTTTGGCAAGATGGCCATTTTTACTATATTGATCCTGCCAATCCAGGAGCAAGAAATATTTTTCCATCTTCTGAGGTCTTCTTTGATTTCTTTCTTCAGGGACTTGAAGTTCCTGTCATACAGATCTTTCACTTGTTTGGTTAGAGTTACGCCAAGGTACTTTATGTTGTTTGTGGCTATTGTGAAGGGTGTTATTTCCCTAACTTCTTTCTCAGCCTGCTTGTCCTTTGAGTACAAGAAGGCTACTGATTTGCTTGAGTTAATTTTATAACCAGCCACTTTGCTGAAGTTGTTTATCAGCTGTAGAAGTTCTCTGGTGGAGTTTTTTGGATCGCTTAAGTAGACTATCATATCATCTGCAAATAATGATACTTTGACTTCTTCCTTTCCAATTTGTATCCCTTTGACTTCCTTATGTTGTCTAAGTGCTCTCGCTAGAACTTCAAGTACTACATTGAAAAGATATGGAGAGAGAGGGCAGCCTTGTCTAGTCCCTGATTTTAGTGGGATTGCTTCAAGTTTCTCTCCATTTATTTTGATGTTGGCTACTGGTTTGCTGTAGATTGCTTTTACTATGTTTAGGTATGGGCCTTGAATTCCTGCTCTTTCCAAGACTTTTAGCATGAAAGGATGCTGAATTTTGTCTAATGCTTTTTCAGCATCTAATGAGATGACCATGTGGTTTTTTTCTTTTAGTTTGTTTATGTAGTGGATTACATTGATGGATTTCCATATATTGAACCATCCCTGCATCCCTGGAATGAAGCCTACTTGATCATGGTGAATGATCGTTTTGATATGCTCTTGGATTCGGTTGGCAAGAATTTTATTTAGTATTTTTGCATCAATATTCATAAGAGAAATTGGCCTGTAGTTCTCTTTCTTTGTTGGATCTTTTTGTGGTTTAGGTATCAGCGTAATTGTGGTTTCGAAGAACGAGTTGGGCAGTGTCCCTTCTGTCTCTATTTTGTGGAATAGTTTGAAGAGTATTGGTGTTAAGTCTTCTTTGAAGGTCTGGTAGAATTCTGCACTAAAACCATCTGGTCCCGTACTTTTTTTGGTTGGGAGGCTTTCTATAAACCCTTTTATTTCTTTAAGGTTTATGGGACTGTTTAGCTGATCTACTTGATGCTGATTTAATTTTGGTATTTGGTATCTGTCTAGGAAATTGTCCATTTCCTCCAGATTCTCCAGTTGTTTTGAGTATAGGCCTTTGTAGTAGGATCTGATGATCTTTTGAATTTCCTCTGTTTCTGATGTTATATCCCCCTTTTCATTTTTAATTTTGTTAATTTGGATACTATCTCTGTGCCCTTTGGTTAGTCTAGCTAAGGGTTTATCTATCTTGTTGATTTTCTCGAAGAACCAGCTCTTGGTTTTGTTGATTCTTTGTATGGTTCTCTTTGTTTCTACTTGATTGATTTCAGCCCTTAGTTTGATGATTTCCTCTCTTCTACTCCTCCTGGGTGAGTTAGCTTCTTTTTGTTCCAGGGCCTTCAGGTGTGATGTTAAGTTGCTAGTGTATGCTCTCTCCAGTTTCTTTTTGGAGGCACTCAGGGCTATGAGTTTTCCTCTTAGCACTGCTTTCATTGTGTCCCAGAGATTTGGGTAGGTCGTACCTTCATTTTCATTGAAGTCTAAAAAGTCTTTGATTTCTTTCTTTATTTCTTCCTTGACCAGGGTGTCATTGAGTAGAGTATTGTTCAGTTTCCATGTGTATGTGGGCTTTCTGTTGTTCTTGCTTTTGAAGACCACTTTTACTCCATAGTGATCCGATAGGAGACATGGGATTAGTTCGGTCTTCTTGTATTTGTTGAGGTCTGTCTTGTGACCAATTATATGATCAATTTTTGAGAAGGTACCGTGCAGTGCTGAGAAAAAGGCATACTCTTTTGCTTTAGGATGGAATGTTCTACATATATCTGTTAAATCCAATTGGTCCAAAGCTTCAATTAGTTTCACTGTATCCCTGTTTAATTTCTGCTTTCCTGATCGGTCCATTGAGGAGAGTGGAGTGTTGAAGTCACCTACAATCATTGTGTTAGGTGCGATGTGTACTTTAAGCTTTAGTAAAGTTTCTTTTACAAATGAGGGTGCCCTTACATTTGGCGCATAGATGTTCAGTATTGAGAATTCTTCTTGGTGGATTTTCCCTTTGACAAGCAGGAAGTGACCTTCTGTGTCTCTTTTGATGACTTTAGGTTGAAAGTCAATTTTATCTGATATTAGAATGGCTACTCCGGCTTCTTTCCTGGGACCATTTGCTTGTAAAACTGTCTTCCAGCCTTTTACTCTAAGGTGGTGTTTGTCTTTGACACTGAGATGTGTTTCCTGTATGCAGCAAAATGTAGGGTCCTGTTTCCGTATCCAGTCTGTTAGTCTGTGTCTTTTGATTGGGGAATTGAGTCCATTGATATTAAGAGATATTAAGGAATAGTAATTATTACTTCCTGACATTTTGTGCATTATTATTATTATTTGTATTTGAGTGGTTCTCTTCTTTTGGGTTGGATGAGATGGGGTTTCTATCTTGTTTCTTCTGGGGTGTTGTTTCCCCCCTTGTGTTGGTATTTTTCCCCTATTATCCTTTGTATGGCTGGGTTTGTAGATAAGTATCTTGCAAATTTGGTTTTGTCGAGGAATATCTTGGTTTCCCCATCTATGGCAATTGAGAGTTTTGCTGGGTATAGTAGTCTTGGCTGAAGTTTGTGTTCTCTTAGGGTCTGCATGAGGTCTGCCCAGGATCTTCTAGCTTTCATGGTCTCAGGTGAGAAGTCTGGTGTAATTCTGATAGGTCTTCCTTTATATGTTACTTGTCCTTTTTCTCTTACTGCCTTTAATATTCTTTCTTTGTTTAGTACATTTGGGGTTTTGATTATTATGTGACGGGAAGTATTTCTGTTCTGGTCCAGTCTATTTGGGGTTCTATAGGCTTCTTGTATATTCATGGGCATCTCTCTCTTTAGGTTGGGGAAGTTTTCTTCCATAATTTTGTAGAAGATAAATATCTTCTACAAAAGATATTTGTAGATCTTTTAAGATCCCTTTAAGTTGTAGATCTTCATTCTCATTTATCCCTATAATCCTTAGGTTTGGTCTTCTCATTGTGTCCTGGATTTCCTGAATGTTTTGGGTTACCAGCTTTTTGCATTTTGCATTTTCTTTAATTGTTCAATCCATGGTTCCTATGGTATCTTCAGCATCTGAGATTCTGTCTTTTATCTCTTGTATTCTATTGTTGATATTTGCATCTATGACTCCTGATTTCTTCCCAAGGTTTTCTATATCCAACATTGTCTCCCTTTGCGATTGCTTAGTTGTTTCTACTTCTGTTTTTAGATTTTGTATGGTTTTGCTCAGATCTTTCAGTTGTTTGTTTGTGTTTTCCTGTAATTCTTTAAGGGATTTTTGTGTTTCCTCTTTTATGACTTCTACTCGTTGACCCATGTTCTCTTGTATTTCTTTAAGTGATTTTTGTTTCTCCCCCTTATTGGGATTCATTTTTTGCTCTATATTCTCCTGGATTTCTTTAAGTGATTTTTGTGTCTGCCTTGTATGGGCTTCTAGTTTTTGATCTATTTTCTCCTCTATTACTTTAAGAAATTTATCTAAGTGATCCTCAATCTGCATCTTTACCAGTGATTTTAGATCTGAGTCTTGTTTTTCTGGTGTGTTGAGATATCTGGGATTTAATTGTGTTTGCCTTGTAATGGCTTCTAGCTTTTGATCTATTTTCTCATGTATTACTTTAAGGGATTTATCTAAGTGTTCCTCTATCAGCATCCTGACCAGTGATTTTAGATCTGAGTCTTGTTTTTCTGGTGTTTCTGGGTATCCAAGATTTATTGCTGTCGGGGAACTGGGTTCGGATGCCGCCATACTGCCTTGATTTCTGTTAGTAGCGATCTTACGTTTGCCTTTTGCCATCTGGTTAACTCTGGTGTTAGTTGGTCCTGTAGATACTAGTTGGTGCTTGACCCTCCTGTGGGGTTGTAAGGCTATTTCCCAGCGAATGGGATACCTGAACCACTGTCCTGCAGGGCTCTTGCTCACAGATTGCTGACAGGTGGCCTGAGTCCCCCGAGGTCTTAAACTCAGGATATCCCAGGTACTTGGTTCTGCCTGTTGGGCGGCTGTTCTGCACTGCTCCTGCTCAGGGTTTGCTGTCTGTTATCCTGTTTCCCCAGGGGTCTTAAAGTTGCGATATCTCAGTTATCTGGTTCCGCCTGCTGGTCCCAAGCTGCTGGGAAGCTGGCTGGGTCCGGCTTCCACGCCACCGGCTGGATGGGAGGCTGGTTCCGCCTCCGGCTGGGTCTGGGCACCTGGCACACTGGCTGGGTCCGGCTTCCCCACCACCAGCTGGCTGGGAAGCTGCAGGCAATATGGCACCTGCCTGCAGGGAGCTCGGGGTCTGCCCCGCGAGTGCAGAGCGCAGCCGCTACTCTGTGCCCAACTCCCGCTCCAGGCCTGAGTCCCCGAAGGTCTTAAACTCGGGCTGTCTAGGGTACCTGGTTCCGCTGCTGGTTGGGTCCGGCTTCCCCACCACCAGCTGGATGGGAAGCTGCAGGCAATATCCAGGTCTCAAATCTTAAAGCACAAAGTATTGTCTTACAATTCTGACTACCAGATTTAAAGCTTTAAGGGAGAATCTGTTTGCCTCAAGTTGTTGGTCCTTGTTGGGTATTCTCATTCTGGTTGTCACCTGGGGCCATCTTTAGTTACTGGGCTATCACATCTCTCCTGTCATAACTCCCTGACTCCAACATCAGCCATGACAAACCTGAACTTTCTTACTTTTCATCTCTTTATCCAGTTCTTGCCCTGCAAGCTGAAGTGTGTGATGGATGTGTGTCTAAAGAAAACAGGTATGTGTGTGCAGTTGGGAATTAATCTTACCAATCAATTCTTGCCATTTACAACAACATAGATAAACTCATAAGAAATTATGTTAAGAGAAATGAGCTAGTCACACAAAGACAAAATCCTTGGGATAGCCAAGCTCAATGAGGACTTAATAGCTAAAAGAAGGGTAGACAGAGGGGAGGGAGAGATGTGGAATCCTCTTCTAATGTCTAAAAAACTTTTGTTATACAATATAAACAAACTCATAGGTCTTCTGGATGACACAGTGTGCACTGTTAGTAGGTTACTGTGTGCCTTAAAATATCCAAAACAGCTACCAGGCCTATCCTGTACCCATAACAGAAGTAAACAATGGGATATTACAGATGAACTGGTGTCTGCAATTTGATTGGCTAATGGTGTCACCCAGGTCACAAAACCACGCAAAGGAAGCAAGAGCGTATGTCTTACTCATGACTTCCTGAATTCAGACCTTTCATTACTGTGGACCTTGTTTTTTTCCGATAGCTCTGTATTTGGCGGCTCAGGGTCATTTACTGCTTGCCTTTTGTTTTCCTTTGATCATAGCACATGCATGATTAGAGTGTTACATCTTTGGGAAGATTGATGTTTTATCACAATATCACATCTCTTTTTGCCTCTAACAGTATGACTTAATTACATAATTATATACTTTCTTTTAAAACATTTTTTACAGTACATGGCACATTTGCTGTTCATTTATTTACAGCTACATGCTGACATTCTTTCTATATCTGTGACTTTCATGTCTTATCCTCTACTATCCATACAAAGTCAGTTGCCTGGGTCATGAAACCAGGCAAAGGAAACAGCAATTTGTTTATATCCATCTTCTAAATTCAATGAACTATTTCTGTTCCTCATTTCCTCTTTATGATAACAACAGAGCATTCAAAAGATAACAAAATACTCATGAAGTTGTTGAGATGCATATCAGCTTCCTTTTGGTGATGTTATTACAGGAATACAGTGTTTCAAAATTCAACAAAATGAACACAGCAAATATGGTGGTTTTTTTTATATTTTAATTATATCTCAATAAAGTCAAATGGAAAACAAACCACTTTATGTTGAATAAAAGAAGGCATCAAATACTGATTCCTTTTACATTCAAGAATAGCCAAACTGAGGTATGAAGAGAAGATACAGAGGATGATTGAAAATGTGAGCTTGTTCAGGAAATGGAATTCACTGGGAAGAGGAGGAGAACTCTGATGGGGTGACACGGATGCCTACAATCAGCCCCTGATGACAAAGGCTCAGGAAGGCAGCTGTGAAGAGCAGCAGGGCTGGCCCCTGGGTGCAGGCTGAGGAGAGCTGTTTCAGTTCCAAAGTGCATTTGGAGAATTCTCCTTAATTTCAGACTGGAGGGTAATTCTGAAGAAAACAATGTAGAAGCATACTCATCCTCAGTTAACATTTCTTTCTAAATAATCATTCAAGAAAGTATAACAAAATGTCTGCCTTTTCAATGGAGTGGTATGTGATTGATGTTTAAGCTTCTACTGGAAACACATATTTGTATATTTGAATTACTTCAGCATTAATAAAGTCAAAAGGAATGGGTCAACTTTGCCAATTTCTTCAGAACCCAAGAGTTTAAGAAATGAAAAATGTTTCTTGGATATAATAATTTTTTAAAGAGAATTTGTCAGACAATTGCAGTGAAATAGTTGTAGTTAAAAGAGAGATGCCCATGGGCCAAAGGAGAGGATGGGAAATTGACCAGAAATGTCAGAAATGAAAATGTGAAAGACCCAACAAGTTTTTCTCCCTTGCTCTTGGTCCTGTGGAGATCTGATACTCTAGTGTAGGGGATGCTAGAGTGGTGAGGTCCGAGAGGGTGAGTGGGTGGAGGAGCACCCTCATAGACCAAGGGAGAGGAGGAGAGGGGGATGGGATGGAGGGTTGTGGAGGTGAAACCTGGAAGGAAGAATATTATTTGAAATATAAGCAAATAAAATGATTATTAAAAAAGTATGGAATGAATTTTCACCTCCAAAAAAGGGACAAAAAATTATTTAAAAGTTGGCTAATACTGAGGAATCGCATATCAGAGTAATACTTCCAATAAGACAAGAAGAACCTGTGAGAAGGCAGATGGCTGTGTTGTCAAGGAAGGGACTTGGGCCTTCCTTTGTTGTAGTGAGTAGAGAATAATTAAAAGATGAGATTATTTCTAGTTGGTATACACACCAGGGACATAAGGGGCTCTTTCTGAAAAAACTTCTTCGGGGGAAGCATACGTGGCTCCATAGATATGAAATGTTTTCCAGGACTCAAAGGGGTGACTTTACCAAAAGGCCCAACAGTGGGGAGATGGAACCTGAAGTTATCATACCCAGTAGATAGACAGGGACCCCAGTGGTGGGTTAGAGTCTTCAACCCATCAAAATTTTTGATCCATAATTATTTCCATCTAAAAGAAAAGTAGGGACAGAGATTGAAGGAAAGGCCATCCAGTGACTGGCCCACCCGGGGATCCATCCCGTGGGTCAGCATCAAACCCTGACACTATTACTGATGCCATGTTGTGCTTGCAGACAGGAGCCTAGCATGGCTGTCGTTTGAGAGGCTCTACCAGCAGATGACTGAGACAGATGCTGATACTTACAGCCAACCTTTGGATTGAGGTCAGAGACCCCTATGAAAGAGTTAGGGGAAGGATGGAAGGAGCCGAAGGGGATGGCAACACCACAGGAAGACTAACAGTGTCAACTAACCTGGACCCTTAAGAGCTCCCAGAGACTAAGCCACCAACCAAAGATCATACATGGGCTGATCTGTGTCCCCAGCACATATGTAGCAGAGGACTGCCTTGTCTGGCCTTAGTGGGAGAGGATGTGTCTAATCCTATAGAGACTTGAAGAGGGATGCAGGGGCTAGGGGGATGCCTGCTCAGAGGCAAAGGAGAGGGGAGATGGGGTGAAGAACTCTGGGAGGGAGATCAGGAAGGGGGACAACATTTGGAATGTAAGTAAATAAAATAATTTTTCAAAAGAAAAGAAAGGGAAAGGAAAGGAAAGAAAATGAAAAGAAGAGAAGAGGAGATGAGAGGAAAAGAGAAGAGAAGAGAAAAGAAGAAAAGTAAAGTAAAGTAAAGGAAAGGAAAGAAAAGAAAAGAAAAGAAAAGAAAAGAAAAGAAAAGAAAAGAAAAGAAAAGAAAAGAAAAGAAGAGAAAAGGCTGTTTCGTCAGAGGATCCAGATTCTAATCTCAGCACCCACAGGAAACCTCACAGCCACTGGTCCTAACTCCAATTCTAGGGAATGTGATGTCCACTTTTGGCCACTGTTAATACCAGGAACACACATGATGCATAAACATTTATGCAGATAAACCTTCCATACATGTAAAATTTAAAAACATATTTTCAGTTAAAAGAAAGTTAACTTTTAAGATGGAGAGTGATGAGAATGGATTAGAATTTCTCATGGTGCTAACAACCTACCACTAACACCCTACTACTAACAAAGCTAAACCATTATGGTGGTTGGAGAAGCTCCATGATTTACACAGACTGGCTTCTCCAGAGGCACAGAATCAGAGTGATCTGGGGCCGCTACCCACCAAAGAGCAGAAGCTAGTTCACGATTTCTTGTGGGCAACTGAAACACTCTAAGATCAGTCATTGTTGGAACTGCATGTGTCAGCCTGAATCAACCCCAGAAGGAGCTTTGAGGAAAGCAGACTTGGTAAACCTGTATGACACTTCATGTAAATTTTGAAAATTAAACAAATATAGTTTATATTACAGGTAGGTACTAAAAATGTAAACATTCATGGGAATAGCATGCATAACTTTGATGAGCTTGATAAATGTATATAGGAAACCCAAAACAGACACATGTCAATATGTTATTAGCTAAGAAGTAAGAAGGCATGAAGTATATTGATTCTTTTCTTACTGCTGTATCAGTAGTGCTCAAACTCCTAATACTGTGACCTTTTAATATAGATCCTCATGAGGTGGTGACCCCCAACCTTAAATTTACTTTTATTGCTACTTTATAACTGTAATTTTGCTACTGCTGTGAATCATAGTGTAAATATTTGTGTTTTCCAATGGTCTTTGTTGAGCTCTGTCAAAGGGTCATTGGTCTTCAAAGGGGTCGAGACCCACAGGTTGAGAACTGATGCTCTACACATCAGTATTTCCTTCTTGTCCTATTTTTCCTTTTCTTCTCCTAAGGCCTCATGAATATTGTATGGTAGAAATAAAAGCATCTGGGGATGTTTCCTATTTATCTAATGACAGTAATAATAACTTACAATCTAATAAGGTTATTTTAATTTCAACTTTTTGAGAACCAAGTTCTATGAATCAATGGCCAAATGAAGAAAATTAGGACAGGAATTAGTTATAGGCTAATTGGGTGAGTGCACACGAGTGCATGCACCCCCCACACATATAGGCACCCACATATGAACATACACACACTGTGTGCGTACATGCACACAGCAGTATCTTCTCACAATAACATAAGCATCAATAACCCCCTTTACATACTAAGGCCAAGTGCATTTGTCTTTTCTCTTTATTTTGAGAATTCTTCAAAGGCAAAATTGTGTCCCTTTATGCTCTGCCAGCAGTCTTTGGCACATGGTAAGCTCTTAATAAATAATAATTAATTCTGTCTCTTACTAAATATTCATCCATTTAGTCAATGAATAATAATTAAAGATAATTAAATGATGGAAAAGGATACAAAACTTAGCAAAAACAGTTATAAATGAGATTATGTTTGTACCTGATTAACTATAGTGCAGTAGAAAACATACTCAGAGCTTGAGATCTGCTCATTTGGTATAGTTTTATTTTCCTTTAATTTTAACTCATATGTTACTGTGTCTCAGTTGTATACATATGTGTTTGTATAAACTTACATTATACATTGTGTTCATTTATATACCTGTTAATATGTATTTGCATATGTTAAACTGTTATCACTGAGTTTTCTCACCTTGATCTATATGTTTTTAACTTTAGACATATCTGTGTGAAATTTCATTCACTGCATAGTGTGTGTGTGTGTGTGTGTGTGTGTGTGTGTGTGTGTGTTTGTGTGTGTATGCCTGAGGCTGAATGTGTGAGTACATGGGTATGTTTGTATAAATGTGTGTGAGTGGGTGTGGGTCTAGTTCATGTAGAGTGGTACTGTGACAGCCTATTTGTTCCCTGTATCTTCCTGCACTGTAAATGTCATTTTATTTCCCCAGATAAAGGGATAAGATGAGAGCCATACCCAAACTGTGTGAATATATTACTTGGGCTGAGCCTAGAACATTTCTTTCTCTGTGCTAATAACCACTAGGCTTAGGCCTAGAAGAGTCTAGCCTCTGTGCAATTTAATCTTTTAAGATGACTGATTCAATCTGGCTTCTCTTGACTTCTGACTGAATTGCTCTCCATGGCCTCATACTAACTTTAGCAATATGTTTTAATCTTCTGGCTTCTTGTCTTTTTCTGTTTTCACCTGTGTCTAGCTTGTTTTCTTTGCAACCTGTCTCTGTAAAACTGTCCAGGTAAAACTGCCATATGTGCACATCACCTCTCTTTTTCCTTCTCTCTTTTTCTCTCTGCTCTTAAGTAACCTCTCTTTCCTGTGTTGTCCTCAAGTGAGTTGGTCATATCCTATCTCTGACTCATTCTGTCAAATCTTTCTCTGATTTATCACTTTGCCCCACAAACTAGCCTTACCTTTATTACTAGGCATTGAAGGTATGTACTAAGGGCGTGTTTGTATTTTAGACAAATCATACTGTAATCCAGGGCATGTCTGCATTCTGGTTGAATCTTGAAGGTTTTTGGATGTGATCCTTTGCCAGAGCAGCCATATTGCTAGATTAAAATTCCTCTACATTGCACTAGACAGTCAACAATCATAATGTTCTTCTCCTTTTTATACAAGAATTGTAACACAGTGGTCAAGAGCACAGGTACCCTCTCTGGCTTGGACATCCAGTGCTAATAATTTCCCAAAGTAGCTTTTTGCTCAATCTGCTTATCTCCAGCTTAGTTTCCACATATATAAGATGGAGAGAACCAGCTGTAGTCTCCTGTGGGGCACAGAGTAAATGCCACCTGTGTTACCTGTCATAATTACTATTAGGTTAATATTAGCTAATTAATTTCATACCTACTTTTGATAAAGCATTAATAACCTGATACATCTTTTCCTACGTCAACAAGGATATTTAATATTTCAATCTGTAAAAGTATTACTAGTTAAAATTCTACCCATATCCATAAACCAATGTGAGTCACAATAAAATTCAATGAGTTTCTCTATTTTTTCTCTTCTTTTTTTTTTCACATAGAAGCCTAGGAACTTTATTCTTTTAATTTTTGTATATAATAATGTTATTTTAATGTATAAAGTTTGTAATGCAGGGGCTGCAGCTTCCCCTGAGACTGTTTGCAGCTAGTGAGGCCAACAGGAATGCTTCTTGCCTAACCTGGTTTCTGGAGACACTTCATTCATGTGCTCAATGGTCACCCAGTCAGAGAAAATTATGTTCTTCTTTTTTTTCTTGAGCTTGATGTTTGATTACAACTTAAACTCTACATATCGCTGCACATCTTCCTTCCACAGCATCTGTCAGGGCACGTTTATCCCCAGCACACCAATCTTCAGGTCATTAAAATCTTTTTTCAAGATTATTGAACATGCCAGCCTTGGCCACAATGGCTGTAGTAAGTCTCCTTAGTTCTTCACTAGGGTTTCTCAGACATAGTAGCCAATCTCTGGAAGACTTTTTCTTTTGGGACTTCAGGGAGTTTGCAATTACCTTGGTTTCCTTATGCTATTCCCACAATCTGCCTGAACAATGACTTTTGGAACAAATTTAAGCCCAACCATCTTGGGATTCTTCTCCCACCTTGGCAGCATGCAATAGCTTTATTTCTTTTTAGATAGGTATTTATTTGAGAAGTTCATAATGAGTACTGTATTTATACCCTCCCTTCCTCTTTCTCTTCCAGAGCCTCATGTGTCATCCTCACTCCATTTTCTCTCAAATTCATAGTCCCAGAGCTGTAGAGATGGCTCAGTGGTTCAGAGCAGTTTTGTTCGTGCAGATGATTCAGTTTTGATTCCCTGAACCCACATGGGTGGCTCACAATCATCTGTAACTCTAGTTCCAGGGAATCTAACATTCTCTTCTTACCCACTTGGGTTCAGGCATTCACATAGTGCACTGGTATACGTCTAAGCAAAAACACATAAAATAAAAGAAATAAATCTCATTTAAAAGTTCACAGCCTCTCTTTCTTTTTTCTGTATCTGTTTATGTATGCATACATATTGGTATATAAATACAACTTGCTAAGTCCATTTAAGATGGTCAAATGTACATATTTTTTGGGTTTGCCACTTGCTATTGGATAATCAATTAGAGGGCTCATCGCTGGGGAAAACTGTCTCTCCCACTTTGAGCAGCCATTAATTGCCTGTAGCTTCTCATCTAGGTATAGACCTTGTGGGGTTCCTCTCTTGCATGTTGGCATGCCACCTGGCATTACTATTGCTCGTGCATTGTGTAAGCAGCCATATTGTTGTGATTTCCTGTGTGCAGATTCTCTTCAACAGGGACCTCTAGGACAACACTCAAACTATGACATTTTACATTCCTGCCATTTCAGATGACAAGTTAAAAAAAAATTACTCAGCCATTTCTTTCCAAAGACTCAGCTTTTCTATCTAGCAGAGAACTCCATTGCCACTTCTCCTTACTTTTAAGTTATGCAAACATAATAATAATGACAACAACAACAACAACAACAACAACAACATTCAAGTAATTTCCAGAAGGTCATTTGGCAAACAGAACATCATACCATATGAACTGCTACAAATCAGTTTCTACTGACAAAGTCACAATCAAGAGCAAAATTTCTACTTTGCTTTTAGTTGAAAGTCTTATCTTAGACTGTTATTTCCTGCACTATTCTCTGTAACTGCAGCTGAAGCTGAATTATGTTCATTTCACTTAGCATGCAGGATGGACATCCGATGAACTCTGATGAGTGCCTGGCCTTTCAGAGATGGTGGTATAGAGTAACCAAAAGAAGTGAATACCATATGAAATGTAGGCGATGGTTTTATTGATAACAATTGTGATAAAGCCTGAAAACATTACAAAAAACATTACATAAGAAATAGATGCAATAAAAGGAATGAGTCCTGTAGATGACAATCGGGTGATGATAAGCACTCGACGTTATACTTATGAGTTATTTTGCTATTTTAACCTAATGGCTGAAGGTCCTTTGAATTGTCCAGATGACAGATGTTATGTGAGGATAATTCTGTCAATTGCTTTCTTCTATTTGACTTTAAAATAAACTTCAAAGTCAAAAAAACTTTTTGAGTCACATCAGGTTGTTGAATGATATGCCTTTGAAAGGTGGGGTTTTCATATGCCCACTATTTTTATATGTTAGGAGAATTTTCTTCCTCAAAAGGTAAAACCTCATAAATAAATACCTTAATACATAGGAAACGGATGAGAACTCTAGTGGAATGACAGCCATTTCTGTCTTTAAAGACCACCTTTGTTTCTGTTGCCTGAGCCATCACTAAAGATTAAGGACAGTGCTCAAAGAGGGCAATCCCTCATACAGTACCTGCTCATTACATGCCATGGTAGTTTTTTATTCAATTATTTATCTGCCAATTATAAGAGTGAGCAAAGACAACATCAAGGCCATGTTTTCATTTCAATTATTGTTCCCTAGTGAATTACAAGGTTGTGGGTCTCCTATAACAATTTATATTGACACAGGCCTCATAAATCTGGTGTAGCAGAGAGAGGTGCTCAGCTATAGGTTGTGATCATGTCTTCCTACTAACGACATCAATCACTTGCCCAAGAGGACAGAATGGCTCACAGTGTTCTGTTGACATCATAAAGGTCTTCTTAAGTGAGGACTGGGTTTCACTTGCCTCTTGCAGAGTACCCAGCATCAGCCATGGAGGTCCAATCTCAATGTTAGTTCAAGTTAGCCAGTGTGAAAGTAAATGCAAAATTCACAACAAATGGTTTATGTCTGTCTATCTTTATATCTATCTATCTATCTATCTATCTATCTATCTATCTATCTATCTATCTATCTATGTAGTTATTTTGTTATTATATATGACAACATTTCTAAATCTTGAGACAATATTAAAATGATTTTGGATACATTAGATATGAAAAATGGTATTTCTAAATTTATTTACTCAGAGAGGAAAGTGTTATTTGACCTAAAATGAGTTAGATTAATTTTGTCCCAAGGATGGATTGCTTCTCATTCATTTTTAAAGTGAATAATTTTCTCCTTAAGGAAATAACGAAACATAACTGAACCCCAGCCAGCACATCTGTCTCTGAAATGTTCCAAGGCAAAGATGTTAACTCACCAGGCAGGTTATGCATGTGACCACCAACAGTTTATCTGGAAAAAATGAGGCTATGACTAATATACAGGAAATCATGTTATTTGATTCCATATTGCAGCAGAGAACAAATAAAACAGAATGGGGGCAAGCCATAATGATAAGAAGTAAATGAGGTTATTAGGTTAGCATATTTGTAATTACACAGTTTTTCCTGTTATTTCAATACACAAAGCACAGCTAAACATTCCTCAGTAAGGGATTACTAAAAGTAAATATATTATGGTCTCTTCCCCATCTGATATTTAAATTACCTACTTCGTACAGTTACAGTGATTCTTGTGACCTTTACTTTGGTTTATATACACACTAATTTGTACTGAAGGGGGATGGTTCATTTTAACAATAAGGTGTGCTTGATTTCTTTTTCCTTGGAGAATAGTGTTTTGGGGAAATGCTTTAATTTGCAGTTAATAGCAAACTTGGTGGCATCTTGTTTGGAAGAGAAAAATTCTAGAGTTTTTAGACTGTTTTTTATGTTTCCAGTATTGAGCACATGGTGCAGGTCTAGAACACATTTTAATCCTTCTTTCAATCATTTGTAAAACTTTAGAAAACCAATTTTTAAAAGACTTTGAGTGCATCCATTTTATCAGAGTGGTTGACGGCAGTTGTAATTACTCTTGGTAATATCAACATGTCAGTAACGCCGAGTCCGTAAACAGGAAGGTCAACTGTGTTGGCTTATTGAGACAATGAAGTGATGATAATTTTTCCAGTCCTTTGAGAAAAGTTCTAAAGTTTTGATCTTATTCCTGCTTTTAATGGCAGCTTGGAATACCACTCACTCTGGTGGCTGTTATCTCTGTGATTAAAGACCATTTTGACTAGTACAATGGATACAGAACCAGACTGTGGGGAAAAAAATGGTTCTCTGATTATTAAGTCATCTTGAAACCATCTGCCCTTGGACTATGTTTTGCTTATACTAAAACTAAAATGAGTCTCTGTGTAATGAAGAATTTAAAGGAATGCTGGAAGACATAATTCAAGTCAACAAAACCATACTGAAGCTAACAATATTTTGTATTAATATAATGTTAGTCAGATTACTACAGCAATGTTTAGGATGTATCATAAAATAATTCAAAAGTCTAAAACACAAAAGAAATATGAAATAATAGTTGCTGTTTTTAGCTACATCAGTGTTTATACTGGAGTGCACATGCTCAAGCTATTTCTTACTCACATACGACTTTTACTTCAGTCATGGCATGGCTGCCTCTGAAGTCCTAATCTTAAAAAAAAGTTTTAAAAAATGTATGTTTGTGGTGAACATGCCCCCATGGATTTATTGAATCAGATTCCTTGGAAATAGAGTGTACAGGCAGTTATGGTTTTTCACATGGGTGCTGAACTGAACCTAGATGGAAGTCAGTCAGTTCTTTTGCCTGCTGAGTCACTTCTCCAGCCCCCAAATCCTAACCTTCATTAAAGCAGGTCAAAGAACTATTCTCACATCCATGAAAATAAGTTAAATCACAGAAACCAGCATTTCAAAGGTAATTTAGTGAAGTATGTATTTGACATTATCTCTGCTCAGTTGTAACACTGATTGTTGCACAAAGTGAGAATCACCAAGGTGCTAATATTGCAATAAAAGCTCTTCTCTAGGAAATCTAGGGTGGGAATAAGTTAAATAGGAAGACAGAGACTGTAGCAGTCATTTTGAAGTTTGCATGGGACTTTATGATAAATGAAAGGAATTTCCTCAAGAATTAGCATGGCAATTACTTTAGTATCAATGACTTGAGTTGATCTATCTTCAATGAGGTGGTTTAATTAGGAAGTATAGAAACAGCTGATTTACCAACTTGAACTTATTCTTAGTGGATACTCTTAAAATATCACCCACATACAGGAGAGTTTTAAATCTGTCCCTGAATATGGACTCTAATCTCTTTTTAGCTTGACTAGACTTAGAATTACCTTCAATAGTGAGGAAGGCTTGTGGTGTTCATGTAGGGATTCCTAGAGCTGGTCAACTCAAGGGAAGAATCAGAGCCATTATCCCACAGTTTGGGGGCTCAGGGAAAAGAAGCAAAGTGGTAAAGCAAGTAAAACACTGATGCTTACTCTGCTGGCTGTTTTTGTTTTTGTGTCAACTTGACACAGGCTGGAGTTATCACAGAGAAAGAAGCCTCCCTTGAGGAAATATTTCCATGAGATCCAGCTGTAAGGCATTTTCTTAATTAGTGATCAAGGGTGGGAGGGGCCATTGTGGGTGGTGCCATCTCTGGGCTGGTAGTCCTGGGTTCTATAAGAAAGCAAGCTGGACAAGCCAGGATGAGCATATGTAAACCATCACACTGTCTCTAACTGACAACAGTTTGCAAAGAAAAACAGTCAGTAAGGGCAGGCTTCATGTCCAGCATGTAGATGACTAACTCAAGCTGAACTCAATGACATTTTTGTAGATTTCATCTTGTCTCATATTGCTTTGTTTGTTTGTTTTATTGGTCTTTTACTTGTATATTAAGGTTTCCAATTTTGTGTTTTTATTAATTGCTTTGTGTATATATATGTTTCCTGGGCCTTTTATGATTTTTTTTTAAAAAAATCTGGTTGGCTTATTTGCTTTTTAAAAATAATTTTATTTGTGTGTGTGTGTGTGTGTGTGTGTGTGTGTGTGTGTGTGTGAGAGAGAGAGAGAGAGAGAGAGAGAGAGAGAGAGAGAGAGAGAGAGAGAAGTTGGATGAGAGGGGAAGCAGGGGAAGAGGCGTGCGATGAGAAACACTGATCACAAGATAGTTTATAAATTTTCAATTGAAAACATGAAAAACTCTAAATTCTCTAAGCCTAAGAATAAAAGTTATCTACAGCTCTTAAAAACAAAAACATATCTTAATGATGGTAAATAGTAATTCTATACACGTGAACATGCATCACTAAAATTGTGTTCATGAGCATTCATAATCACTTAAATCCTAATAGCCAATAAACAGGAAAACTAAGTACAACAAGTGATACCTATCCTTCTGTGTTGAGTGGAATTTGATGGGGGAAAGTAGTCACGAATCTAAAGATACATCAGCATAATGGGTCAATCACTGCATGTTCTCAATAGGAAACGTCTAGGAGAAGGTGCCTAGCTGTCACTGTGTTCCTGGAAATCAAAGCACTGGTACAAGAAGGGACAAGAAGGGACAGGGTTCTCAGGGGGCTACTGAAGGATGGGCATTTCCGTGGATCCAGGTGGCCAGCATGGGTTCTGTGTGTTCTGAGTGACTATTCTATACATATGTCATTTTATTAAAACAGAGGGGAAACAAAACCTTTTAATGCATGTAAAATTATAAAACATCCATGAAATTACTAGTAAATCACATTGCAAAAGTGTAGGGATAAAGGGTCAGCTATGTCCGGCTCAGAATCTGAACAGAAAGAAGTCAGGATGAGGTAAGTGATTTTAATCTGACCCTTGGAAATCGGTTGGACTACATACAGAGGAGGGTGGCCCTCATCAACAGTCTTTCTTCTTGGCCATGGACCTAGGTCAACTAATGCACTTGTCTTCTTCCAGGACCTCTTGATTAGGTCCACACAGCTTCAATCCTGTATGAGTCATCAGGGCTCTTGTCTCTTCAAGCCATCTGTGGGAGCTTGAACTTGGCCATCAGGGCGGACACTCCTCAGCTTTGCAGCTCATTCCCGTTGTTTTGTGGTTTCAGCTTAAGAATGACCCCTAGGCCACAGAGCTGGCCTCATATGCTCAGTTTGGTTGTGTGAGATGGGTGGTTCATCGGAAGTCTCTCTGGGAAGGGTGGGTTACACTTATTTTATGACTTTGCTTGTTAATGTTAAACACATGTAGAAGGCCAGTGGTTACTTTGTGGCTTTAAGTTTAGATCAAATAAATTGATAAAGAGTCATGAGTCTTTCTAGACAGTCATAAGGACTAATGCATATAGCCTAGGGACTTTCCTGATGTACATTTCCATCTATTAAAAAAAAAAAACCTGCTTTCTCTCATCTACAAGTTTGTGTGGTGCTATGCCTACCAATTTTATGCACTAAGAGCTCAATTCCAAATACTAACAGAATACTTCTGTGAATCCATTGTATCTTTACAACAAACAAAGGGGGGTACACTTATTATTCCTTATTTTTAAACCAAGGCACAAGAGAAGGTCTTGGTTTGTCTGAAGTCGTAAAGGCTGTGAGAATGTTGGCGGGAGTTTTGATCTGGAAAACCACTGAAGGCCCCACATGCTATGATCTTAACAGGTCCAAACTCCTGGGAGATGATGGGACCAACAAGAGATGGAGGTCTTTTGGTTGTTAGCACAATGCCCTTGAAGGAAGTCATCTTTTCCTCTCTGCCTTCTCTGTCTGGATGCATTATTTTGCTGCAACATGTATTACAACCAGGATTCTCTGCCATATCATCAACCCAGCCCCAGAGCCAGCCAATCATGGACAAACTCGCAAAACTGTAACCTCAAATAAATCTTTTTCCTCTATAAATAAGCTATTGTGGGTATTTTTAATAGTTATTTAAAAGCTAGTTGACCCACATGTCAAGATTTGAAAAAGATAAAAACAAAAACTAACAGGTTGTGTATTGAACAAGCTAAGCTATACGGACTGCACCTTCCTATTCTTTGCTTTTATTCTTTTTCTTAAGGCAGGGGGAGGGGACTTGCACATGATTCCCAGGAGGTCTTAACTTGCAATATCTACTCTATTTATGGGTCTGAAATCCCCACCACATGAAAAACTAAAAGACCAATTTTTCCAGAATTATGCTGCTAGATATTGTAAAGTTGCCTGAACTTGGAGCCTTATTTATAGATCCACACAGATGTGGTCCTTCTATGCAAAGGATAAATATATAATGTATATTTTCATCCCTGAGATTTTCATCCTTGGTAATTTGCACTTAGTAAAATTGGTAGTGCCCAAATTGTGAATATCCAACTATCTGGGGGCTGTTTTGGAGACGATAACATTTAAGGGTAAAGGCCCCCGAGTGAAGATACACAGTGGCTACTCTGATCTGGCTGGTGCTTTCTCCGTGTAATATGGAGGCTGTAGCTACCTCTGTGTTCCTCCTCAGTGCATTGCTCAAGAATCAGTATCTTCAAAAAATCAGTATTTTCTTGATAATAGTTACTATTATATAAACTGGACACTCTCAAATTTGCTTCCCTGACAATATATATCAGTACTACCAAATCTACTTGGAGATTATTTTCATCCAGTTATTTTTTCCCATCTCAGTGGTGTAGTCTAAACTAGGTGTCTCATGGATGGCAATTAGGCCAGTCTTTAGAAACTGCTACAGAGAAATGATTTTTATTGCATCTTTGAAATTCATTACAGCATGTGATATATATAATTAGGTTTCACTTGAGAGATTTTTAAATTTTTTTTCTTTTGGGGGAAAATAAGCAAGAATGGGACTTAGAAGTGAGATGGGGTTAGGAGTACAGATATTATTAAAATATTATAGAACTCAGAGGTATGTAAATGTACATAAATATTATGACTTTGTTATTCCATTTACAGTAACAATATTGAAATTTTCACAGGTATATATTTTGGGGGGAATTTTTTTATCTGTTGAGAAAGACTTACTATGTAGTACCACCTGAACTGGAACTTATTATACAGACCAAGCTGGTATTGAACTCACAGAGATCCATCTGCCTCAGTGTCCTGAGAGCTGAGATGAAAGGCATACCATTTTTCCTGGCTCATTTTCTTTCATATGTTAATAAGTCAACGTATTAATCACTTTGGGGCTCTCACGTATTTTCTTGCAAATCAAGTTATCTTTTATTTACTATGGCATGCAGTGTCTATGTGCTGTGAGTTTTTAAATATATAGAAACATAACCTAAGCATATTTATTTTGCTTCTATTATTTATATATATATATTTTTCACCCCAGAAGTATTCATCAATAGACTTCTGTGTACCAGGCTGGAGTGGTTTAAAAGATCTCATATTTTAAGTCTTAATCCTAGAGTGGTTGAGTCACTTGAGAAGGATTGGGAAGTGTGGCTTGTTGGAGAGGGTATGTAGCTGGGGATCGGCTTTGAGGTTTTAAAGGTGTAGACTCTTCTAGAAGGCGCCATGCCTCTTGGTTGTTTTTCCCTGTGTAAGCTCCAACACTGTGCCTGCTGCCATGCTCCCTGCCATGATGGCCATGGACTCCAAGCCCGCCTTTCCTTGCATCTCCAAACATGTGAAGACTCTGCTGGCTTGTCAAGTCCTGGTGCCTCCTCTCTACTTCCAGTTACAGTGTGTGTTCATGTGTGTGTTTGTGTTCGTGAGCATGTGTGTGCATGGAGGGGGAATATATGTGCGTGCCTGCTTTATGTAGACACTCTCATGTGTCTGTGGAGCCTAGAGGTTGGCACTGGATGTCTCATTGACTCTCTACAGTATTTTATATGAGACTAGGTCTATAACTCAACCTGAAGTTCACCAATCTGGTCAGGGAGCCCAGGGATCTGCTCACCACCACCACCCCATGCTAGAATTATAGGTGTGCCTGTTCTCCCAGTTAACTAGGAAGCATGTCACCCACTGCACCATCTCTTCTGCCCCCCCTAAGCAGCACTCCTTACCCTCATTGCAACTTCTGTTGAGCTGAAATGTTTTCTGGTGGGTTTGAGTATATGAATGAATAATACAGAAGAAAACCAATAGCCAGTTGACACTTCTTGCTGTCCTTCCAAAGCTTTCTGGCCCAAAATAAAGGTGCTGCGGAGGTGGAGAACCCAATTTCCATTCTAAGTTTTGCACAGTGCATTTCAGTCAATTAAATTTCCTGTTTCTAAGATACAGTTGCCTATGAAGGCAAGTAGCACCAGCATTTTTGGAAACAATAAAGTTGGTTTAGAGTGACTTTCTTCCCTTGATGCCTGCTCAGGCCTCAGAGATTCTGCTCAGTCTCTGAGAGTGTCTTGAAGCTGGTTATTTTTACAGGCACCAACCTCTTTCTATTACCTGGGTTCTGAGGCCCCCAAGCAGCACAATAAATATCTTGGGGGTTGGGTAGGGAACGACATGTTTCCTGTTCTTTTTTGTCCTCTCTGATACATTGGAACTAGGCCATCTGGCTGCCTTTGGGGTAAATCCATTTTATAACAGGATTTTTTTGGTGATTCAGTAATTAAACCCCCTTGGATAGGGTTCAATATGGACCTGCCTTATGCTGAATTTTGCTTTATAGCAAACTGTTGGTCACAGGTGCCAGTGAATTTACAAATGAGAATGAAAAATCTTTTCTGCTTTTAGAATGAGCATCATTTTCCCATGATTCACCGCAGGTTCTGTACTCCTGTAAAGTCCCTATTGTTAGCTGTGTGCATTCAAACATTAAGAAGCAGCTTGAAACGCTATTGCACTAAAACATTTCTTTGAAATCAGTTTGTTGTTTTTGAGCCATTTACCTCATGTTCTTAAATTCAACAAGCAATGAAATAATACGAAAATGTGTTCAAAGGAAAATGATCATTGGGTGTGGTGTTACATCCCTAGAATTCCAGCTCTTGGAGTCTGGGGTAGGGGCATAGAAAACTTTAATTCCAGTCTGGTCTATAGTGGGAATCTGAAAAAATTAAAATCAAATGGTAAGTTATGTTTTTCTTGATCTCATATGGGGAAAATTTCAGTGAAATGAGCCATGAGTTGTTAATTAGAAATTTAAATCTATTTTGGTCCTTGATTCATAAAAACCATTTTTTGGTGTAACCCTTGTAACCTTCACTATCACTATTTTAAAACATTTGAAGTCTTTGTATCTTAGAGCATTTTACAAAATAAATTAAGAAGAAGGTTTGGAGATTTTCCACATGTCCCCCACTATGGGGATACTATTATGTTGTCGCAAAGACAGTCAGCAGTTGTCCTAGTAGGCCAAATTGGTGTCAGCTGGCTTTGACTGGTCTTGTATCTTTATTGCTTGAGAGGTCTCAGGATACCCCTCTGGAATCTCTGTGTCTGCACCAGCTCGAGGTGGCTATGCAGTTTACCTAGCTAGCTTACCTAAAGCTTATTGGGAGTCACTTGTTTGACGTTTCCTAAAAATAAAACTTGTCAGACAACATCTCAGGCATGGTTTGACAAATACGGTCCTAAAAACCGACTTGAAAATATGTAGTAGTCCTCCTTTTAGTCCAGCACCTTGCAGTTATGAGCAGCAGATGGTGAAGGTCAATGTGATGCAGGGTGAAAAAATGTTAGAATTCTTTGTGGAGAGAGACTGGGAAAGCTTAGTCTATAGAAGCAAGACTTTGCTGCTGCTGCTGCTCCTTCTCATGAGCGTCTCTCACTTTCCCACTGGATGATGGCATGCTTCAGTAGAGTTTTCTTGGTGGTTATTGTTGCTATAGGCAATAATCATACACCACCCCATTAATTCAGTGTTACCTCAAATCACCTCTTGGCTTCCGAATTCTACCTTTCTTGATACTGTCCACCTCATACTTCCCCATTAGAAGAAAATGGTTCAAGCTAGAATCTTCTTTCCCCTACATTAATCACAGACCTTTTTTGTTTTTGTTTTTAATGCTTTCATTTTAACAAATTTTAAGCCATTTTATTTCACAAATGAGCTAAGGAAAAAAGGGAAATTATTACCCATCTTCTGAATGTGAAATGTAAACATATTCTTAGAATTTTTTAAAGTATTATTTAGCTTAAAATTGTTTCATAAACAAGTGTGAGGGGAGCGAAACATTCCAGCAAGCAGGCGGGTGGTTAAGCAGAAAATAAGTCTTATCATGACTCATATACATTCCCAAAGGCTTGAATTACTGCACAGCCACAACCTTTCCAGGACCACAGCAGACAGACAGTGGAGCACAGTAATCAAGCAATAAAGAAGGAAGAAAAACAAGCCTCAAGCTTTATCTTGTCACTCACAAGGCAGAGGTCATGAACCATCAAACAATAGAGCCACATAGCACATAGTAGTTCCACAATTTCCACACAATTTCTAAGTCAAGTCTAAGCAAAATAAATTAACTCTTTAAAAACAAGATTCATGAACTGTTGATAAATACTTAAAATATTTATATATAAATATACATTTTAAAAATATTAGTAAAATTTCCCTTTATTTTTCAGTTGTATCTTGCCTGTTAGGCTAAGAAGATTTTTAAGCAGCTGATAGCCTCTAAGCAATTCACTTAACAGACTATAGAGTACCTATTTGCACAGAATGGAAGCAATGATGTCCTACAGTGTAAAGATTAACAGCAGAGACGGGTAACAACACTGCACCACCAGATGATGAGTTCTAGGAGGGAAAAAGGCCAATGGTGCTGGGAACACAGCAGATGATCCTGCTGGAAGCCTCTCAGAGTGCGCAGACAGGAAGAGCAAGTGAGATTGATTTGGATGAGGAAGGTGTTAAGAGAGTCTTTCCAAGGAGAGGAAGAAACACATAAAGCGGGAGAAGCTTGGCTCACACTAGGAATTCCGCAAGTGTAAGTCATGTGTGGGCGCATGGGCTGGGCAGGCAAACTAGGGTGAACTTAGGAGAGCCCATGCCAAAGTCACTGTGGATTTGTCAGTACTAGGCACAGGAAGATCAAGTGGGTGGTACGGTGATGCATGGGTTAAATGGGATTACAACAGACATGGAAAGAGCATTTGAAAGGATGTTGGAGTGGGACAGTTAAAAACAAGGATGGTCCCAAAGCAAGGTAGCCAGAGCAGTGTAGGTGAGGACAGATCCGTGTGAAACTGAGGACACTTTGATATGAATAGTAGGGCAGTGGAAGACAGTAGGTCAGAGGTGACATTCAGTTCCCCGAGTTCAATGATAAGTATGATCCTTCATGGAGGAGCCAATGGAAAGAAAATAATCTGAGGGAGGGGGTATGGACCATTCAGCTGAGATTGGTCTCATTTACAGCATCACTTTGAGACTCCCAGTGTAAATACCCACAAGTAGACTCATGTAAGGGCCAAGGGAGCCATCCCTGCTAGAGACGTGCAATTGAGAATGATAACAGTTGATACCATCTACCAGCATGAGTACTTTATCCAAAAAGACTGGATTAAGTCCAGCCCTGGAGTGATGCTGGACCCTTTAAGCAGACGGAGACCTGAAGGTTACAAAAGAAACTAAGAGAAATGATTGGTGAAGGGTGAGGCTGGACTCCTGGAGTCAAGGCAGTTAAAAGAAAGAATGAGGGTCATGGGTTACAGTGCTGGGAAGATATTAGGGTTAGAAAAAAAGAAAGATGATTACGTAAATTGCCATTTAAAAATGTTTAGATTTGAGAGTTAAAAAAGTGTTGTTTTTAGTGAGTTTGAAAGAAAATCAGAGTCTGAGAGAGTTTCAGGCAACTTGAAATGCCTGGTCATGCTATCTGTACATGCAGTGCTGCAGTAGGAGTGAGTGGTGAAATACCAAGTCCTCGGAGGCAAATCCTTTCTTATTTTAAAGAAGAGACTCCTGAGGTAGTTAGGAATGAATGCAGAGAGAGTATTTTGCTTGCTGAGACTGGATGAGTACTCTATGTAAAACAGAAAGAATAGAGAGAGGGAGAGGGAGAGAGAAAGGGAGAGGGAGAGGGAGAGGGAGAGGGAGAGGGAGGAGAGGAGAGAGAAGGGAGAGAGCAAATGAACCTGCGGGTGTGGGTGATGACAGTGAAATCAGTTTCACTGGATTGTCATTTCTCTTCATTGTCGAAGGTGAGCTGGGGACCTGTGGCTGAGAGTGAAGGGTGAGATTACAGAAGGAAAGGCTTTTGAAAAGCAGTTAAGAATGGTTAATCTGCAAAGGGAGAGGTAAATTCATTGGGAACCCACAACAGGATTTTCTGGATGTTAAGGGCCAGCGGGTCACCAATGACTTGTACTCATATAGAGAAAACCAGTTTGGCGATATATTCCCATCCTATACATTTTGAGTAGGAGGGCTTATGGTATCACTCACGCTGAGGCTACGGTAAACAAGTGTAGACAGAGACAAAAAAGGAGGAGGAGTCAAAAGACTGACTCGGGTGAAGGTTATTGTGCACATGAGAAACAAGGACAAGAGGAGACCTAGGGGGAGGCTAAGATGGAAGAGTCAGTGCATTTCAAGTCACTGGAGGGGGAGAAAGAAAGTTATTAACAACAGGAATGAGATGGATAGAAGAGGAGCACCTGGAGGAGACAGAGCCAAGTCTGTAGAGTGTGGCTTTTGGGCCTTGTCTCTATTAGGGACTTGTGTCTCTATTAGACACTTAGCACCCTCAAACCTTTACACAGAATCCTCCCCACCCTACAGCTTTCTCATGCTGTGATCTTCAAAAAACGTTCTTTTCACTTTAAAATTCCAGACTGCAAAGTAGCTCTCTTCTACCTAAATAACTTTCCATGTAAGTCATCAAAATCCATTCCGGTACTGCCAGATGGGGGAGGTGACTTGAATACTTCCAGTGTTGGAGAGAACCTTGTCATCCTCTGTCCTCTCCTTTCTTCCTTCCTCCCTCCCACCCATCAAATGCATTTTCAAGCTTTCCTGAGGATTTGCTCCAATTCAAAGAACTACGGTTGATTTATCACTGTCCGATTTTTCCAAATGGTACAGATACGCAACTTTTCACCAGAGCAGTCTTGAATCTCACATGCCTGCTTACTATGTCAGTTCACACTGCTAGATACTGTCGGCACCCTCAAAGCCCAGAGGTCTTGACGTGATGGTGATGACCATGTTGCTATGGTGATTCTGCAGCTGGCCAAGTACTCACCGGTTGATTTTTCCCAGCTGGAATTTTTACAACTTTGCTAAGAGTGAAATAAAATACATTTTCTCCTCACACGAATGTTGTAGCAAAGATGGATCAGTATGGAATTTTGATTTAACCAACCCTGAGGAGAAAACAGGAGAAACATGAGAAAGCTTGCGGATAGGGGGAAGTCTCTGGAATCTTAAATACCACTAATATTTTTGTAAGGTGAAAGAGTAGAAGACAATGAGGCTAAACTTGGCCTGTCTTTCACAGAATAGGTATTATTACAAGTTTGGGAACATTTAATGCACATGTAAGAATGCACAAAATGTATATAAAGCTATTTGGTCATGAATGTCTTTATTCCTTGCCAGGCTTGAGTATAAGAAATATAATAGTGTGCTAGAGTTGAGATTCTGATGCTTGGATTAAGAAAATTACCTGCAAAATTGCTTCTGCTTCATCGTAACTCTGAAGACTACAAGGACGTTAAGTCAAATGAGGTAACAAGTTTCATATTCTTTTCTTCTGTTACTTAATTTATTGCTCAGAGCCTTAGTTACTTGTCTTGTTGCTGTGCCAAAACCATCTGAGGGGAGAATGTTTGTTTCGACTCCGAGTTGGAAGGTACAGTCCAACGTAGGGAGAAAGTCTTGGTACGGCAAACATATTGGTCATGTGGGCATGATAGATACATTAGTCAAATGGTGTCCACAGTCAAGCAGCAGAGTGGTGAATGCTGGTGTCCAGCTAGCTTTTGTCTTCTTACCAAGTCCAGAGGCCAAGCCCAGAGAACACAGCTGCCCAAGTTTTGAGTAGGTCTTCCTTCCCACTTCAGACAACACAATGAGATAATCTCTCATAGTCATGACAAGCAGTGAGCCTAATCTTGATCATTTCTCATAACTGTGCCTGGAGATTTTCTCCTAGATGATTCTAGATTCTGTCAAATTGGAAACCAATATTAGATGCTGTACTCAGGGGCCTCACAGTTAAAAATATTAATATCTAAATAAGATAGCCAAATTGTCACTATGGACCACACCTGTAGCTCATGTGGCTATTTAAACATAGATGGAAGCTGACACTCAGGTTCTTCAAAAGAAAATTTTCTCACTGGCTGGAGGATGGAATTACACACAGGCACACACACCTTTTTCTACATTAATGAGTAGTAGATAAATATTTAATACAGTAACCACAAGAGTGTTGTGTATTAAAAAAATGGGAGACATTTCAAGAGTCCTCTCCAAAAGCTTACATTCTTGCATCTTAGCTGATAAATGGAAGAAAGGGATGGAAAAATATACATGTTTCCAGGTTACTGGGACATAATTTTGCCTGAAAAGCTAGTGTGAATTTCTTACTTTACTGTAAATTCCTACTTGTCATAGTAGAACAAAAAGTAATGCAAGGCTTTCTTCTTTCCCAAAGTTTGAGATGGATTTTCCAGAAGGTTGCATTCAGTCTCTACTCTATCATTCGTGCAAGGCTTGGCATGTTGACCTGCTGCCCTGACGTTGTGGGAGATAACTGTTACCTGCAATAGCAACACAGGAGCCTCGTCTAACTGAAGGTCAGTTAAACCTGAAACACTGGTGAAGTTTCTCAACACGGATATATTTTAAACTCTCCCGGGATGGTGTCATTGCTCACATAGGTCCAAAATTTGAAGCTACCTATTTTCTACATGCTGAGAATTAGGGGCAGGGCTATTTCAGACATCGCTGGCCATTGCATCAATTATCAAATGGTGACTTTCTTTGAAAGGTCTAAATTGTCTCTCTGGAATATCTCAATACAATAAGGTCAATTGTAATATGATTACAAGGGGTAGACACTTGATCTTCCTCTAAACACAGGTCGGGTTTGCAGCCATGTGGGCTCCTAAAGATCATTATAAGCTATACAATATGCAGTTGTGATTCTAGACACCGAGAGAGAAGCACTTCTGGAGAGCTTAAGCCAGGGCTTTTGTTTTCATAAAAATGTCCCCAGTAACTTTTGGTATCTGATGAAACTTTTAATTTGGAAAACCTATCAAAAGTGGTGGTTTGGGGAACAATTTGATAATTACAACTTTATCACTTTGACTTTTGAAGCCTCACTGAGTTTTTTTTTTTCCATGATATTTTCAGTATTTGCTAAAGGGTGGCATCTCCCTTGCCTTAATCATGTGCCAGATTACCCATAAACCTGGACCATATGCCGCTGCAATTTGCTGATGGGCCCAAGCTGTTTTGGTAGATAAAAAGTCCAAGGGGATTATAATGGCTGAGAGTCGCTGCGAATGCAGCAGCGGCGGTGAGACAGTTATATGTTCTTCCTTCTCCCCTATCCACACAGAGCTCCTTCTCCTTAATTAAGGTTATCTGTAACCCCCATCAGAACAAACACAATCCACGTTTCAGTGTAAATAAAGTTCTTTAGACACTTTAAGAACATTTCAGACAGACAAATTCACACAATTCTGGAGTAGAAAATATTTCCCATTTGGGATTCAGAAGGATCTAGACTATAACTCGGTGGCACATTTAAATTAGGAGCACTACAAGAATTCTTTCTTCCTTAGCTCAGCAAAGTTAATGACACTTTTATTTTGTCATCAATGTTTGGCTGACTACAAGGTTTTAATTTTAATAAAACATGAGCTTGCCCACCAATATATACTTCCTATATCTACTTCCTATATCTTCTTCCTCTAGATACTTCTGTCTCAGAAGGCTGAGACCGAAGAGTCTGACGTTCAAGGGCAGCTTCAAAAATGTAGCAAGACATATCTTCAAAACAAACAAACAAACAAACAAGTAAATAATTGAATGGAAAGTGGCACTGTCTTGAAATAAATTAATTAACTAAATTATTACTAGAGTGAACTTTTGGAAAATACAATTTACTGGAGTACACTTTCCCATGTTTATGTTTCTCCTTTTAGTAAAACGTAAAACCTTTCATGCATTGAGTCACTGTGATTTATGCATTGTGTCTTGAGACCCATTTCCTTAATAGTTGCCCATTTATTCTAAACGTCTAATAAGCCTTCTTTAAAGATAAAGCAACAAAACATATTGCCTTAAAATATTCTAGTGATTAATACTACTGTGAATGTTTAATGTGAAATGCACTGTGGAGAAAGTGGTAATTATTGAGCAGTCCATGCTTTGTCCATTTTGAAGTTCATCAGACTGCATTTAACTGTTTGTGAGCTACCTTCCTTCTGCTCATAGTTTGAATGTCCCCTGTAGACTCATGCATGTGAACAATTGGGTTCCCAGTTCTTTCCACCCTTTAGGTAAGTATTGCAGCCTTCAAAAGATGGCTAGAGGAATCCATGGAGGGTGGGTGAGAGACTAGTCTCTCTTTCTGTTCTTTCTCTCGACATGCTTTCTGAGTCAGACCAAATGTGATCTTGCTTCCCAACTGCCAGGTCAACCTCACATGCTGCTTCCATACCTTCCTGGTAACGATCGCCTGGGTCTCCCTAGAACTATACATCCAAATGAACACTCTCTTTCCTAAGTGTGGTTTGTTTGTTTGGGGTTTTTTTGGGAGGGGTATGGAGGTGGCCAGAGTATTTGATAACAGCAACAATAGTATTCAAGACATTGTCCAGTTAAAACAATGTACTTTAATTTCCCCAAATTTTATTTGAAGGTAATAGGGGTGATAGAGGTAAAGAAAACTTTCCTTTCAATTAAATTTAAGTCTTCCTCAGCTTTCATATATGGTCATACTGAACCCTTTTCACTCTTTTCGCTGTAACATTTGACTTTCATGAGAGGTATATGTCTATGAGGAATTTGATAGTTAAGATGGTTGACTTCCTTTTTTTCTTCTAATGTGATTATAAAGAAAACTCTTGAGATAGCTAAGCACATCAAAAATAGAGGTCAAGGTTACTTGGCTATGTGTGCAAATAATTAATATGAATTTATAAAATTAGGATTTAATTTTCCCAGTGAATTTTGGAATTCTGTAAATTTTTGAAAATAATTTCGAACGAGTGTACTACACTTCTACATCTTTGCTCTACCCCAGGAGTGTTCTAAAATGTGAACACATTTATTGAAATATTTTTCACTGCACTTTCACTGATGATATCTTACAAGGACATCTGTCATAGAGAAATAGATAGATGGAATTATTCACAACAATTAGAAAAACACACATTTACTCTTTAAGTTCTGAGCCATAAGCATTGTCTTTCTCTTACCACCTTAAAGATTCCTAACACCCTTTTGTCAAATGTAAATTTATTAGTGTCAGACTGTATAGGAAGATATTTATGCATTTCTGATTGTTAAATGAAACTACCATTTTTAAAAAAATATTAAAATATCTCAAGCAATTTTGTAAGCAGAGCAAAATGATGTGGGAAATGTGACATAAAAAAATGTTTTCACTCATTAGAGATGACCTTATATAGTTTCAGTACTTATGAGATATCAGGACATCTGTAACTTATGAAAATCATTTTCATAAACTATACCCAAATATTATGTTTTATTTCTTTATTTTTAAAAACATGTAAATATGCAAATGCAATACTAAAAGGTATATTTTTATGCATTTTGATATACTAAGTGCTTAAATTAAGAGTTAGCAAATTCATTTGTTAAGATATCCCAACAAAGACATTAGGGGAGATACTACCAAGTCATTTATGTCCTTGCTCCTTCAGAGGAAAGGTCACCTTTCCAGAGGCATAACAAACCGGCACACTGGGATGGTGAGGAACATCAGTAACGTCAAACACATTTTCACTTGTGTACTGAAAGTAGAGCGAAGGGAGCATAAATTAAAAGAAAAATGATGAATAGAAGATCAATGGCTCAGGTAAAAAGGATTGCGAGCGAGAAATGGGATTCTGTTTTGAATCTGTTTCCACACAATCACTTCAAAGGGGCTCAGAGAGGCACTGTGTGAAGCAGATTAGATATGTTGTGAAAACAAAGCTACCTTTTTGGTTATGAGTGGACCAACTGCCCTGTGTGTTGGGCATGCTTTCTGTCTCATCTTCTTGGGTCACCTTTTTTACCCTAGTTGTTGGAACAGGAGCCAATGTTAGGACTTTTTTCTTAGCCAAAATACATGACCTATGCTTTCCTGTAGTGTAGGGAAGGAAAGTGTTTGCTTATATTAAATGCCTTGGGAGGATGTAAAATAAGCCACAGATGAGTGATATTGTGGTAGTTTTTAAAAGGGGGGAGCACTATGAAATCTCACAGGAAACATGGATGTTTTTCTGCTTATATTGGTGCTATAACCAGATAATTCTATAGTAAGTTAAAAATACTACAAGTAGACAAAACATTTAATACACCTTACCTACTAAACATCACAGCATGGAACATAGCATTCTGTGAAATACTGGCAAATTGCCTTGGCAGTTGTGTGTTTGACAAGAAACTGATGCTCACTCTTATTGCCCCGCCTTAGGAAAGAGTATTTAACCACCTACTACTTGTCTGATAAAAGAACAAAATTCAAGATTCAAAGTGCATTGAAACTAGACTTAAGAGCTGAAGAAGACACACTAGTTAGGAAGAGAGTCAATAGCAGAAGCTAATGCATGGGGAGGAAATTGGAATCTAGAATCATTACCAAGATATAACTAATAGTTTCTAATTACATACAAGGTGTGAAATGTCACTGAGGGAAGAGTGATGGATGGCCTTGAAATCTTAGTCAAGGATCAGGAAGAGAGGGGCTCTAACTCCCAAAGACTAGGAGACGGTCAGTTGTAGGTGTTAGATACTGTGATATCCATAAGAAAACAAAATAAAAATAATTATAGATTAGCAGTAGCCCAATATAAGTGGCATCATATAAATTATGTTTCATGTCACAGACAATGCGACAAAGAGGTGAGAAGAGTTTGAGGATTGGCTTCCTTATGTTGTCTAATTGCTCTTGCTAGAACTTCAAGTACTATATTGAAAAGATATGGAGAGAGAGGGCAGCCTTGTCTAGTCCCTGATTTTAGTGGGATTGCTTCAAGTTTCTCTCCATTTATTTTGATGTTGGCTACTGGTTTGCTGTAGATTGCTTTTACTATGTTTAGGTATGGGCCTTGAATTCCTGCTCTTTCCAAGACTTTTAGCATGAAAGGATGCTGAAGTTTGTCTAATGCTTTTTCAGCATCTAATGAGATGACCATGTGGTTTTTTTCTTTCAGTTTGTTTATGTAGTGGATTACATTGATGGATTTACGTATATTGAACCATCCCTGCATCCCTGGGATGAAGCTTACTTGATCATGGTGGGTGATCGTTTTGATGTGCTCTTGGATTCGGTTAGCAAGAATTTTATTTAGTATTTTTGCATCTATATTCATAAGAGAAATTGGCCTGTAGTTCTCTTTCTTTGTTGGATCTTTTTGTGGTTTAGGTATTAGCGTAATTGTGGCTTCGAAGAATGAGTTGGGCAGTGTCCCTTCTGTCTCTATTTTGTGGAATAGTTTGAAAAGTATTGGTGTTAAGTCTTCTTTGAAGGTCTGGTAGAATTCTGCACTAAAACCATCTGGTCCCGTACTTTTTTTGGTTGGGAGGCTTTCTATAACCCCTTCTATTTCTTTAGGGGTTATGGGACTATTTAGCTGATCTACTTGATGCTGATTTAATTTTGGTATTTGATATCTGTCTAGGAAATTGTCCATTTCCTCCAGATTCTCCAGTTGTTTTGAGTATAGACCTTTGTAGTAGGATCTGATGATCTTTTGAATTTCCTCAGTTTCTGTTGTTATGTCTCCCTTTTCATTTCTAATTTTGTTAATTTGTATACTGTCTCTGTGTCCTTTGGTTAGTCTGGCTAAGGGTTTATCTATCTTGTTGATTTTCTCAAAGAACCAGCTCCTGGTCTTGTTGATTCTTTGTATGGTTCTCTTTGTTTCTATTTGATTGATTTCAGCCCTGAGTTTGATGATTTCTTGTCTTCTACTCCTCCTGGGTGAATTAACTTGTTTTTCTTCCAGGGCTTTAAGGTGGGTTCTCCATTGTGTTGGAGGCAGAGGCAACAAGGAGAAAATGGCAAAGGAGCTAATGAAGTGTACACTGACAACTGGAAGAATGCAACATCTTAGCCAGATGATAAACTCAGTTTCAGCCTGGTCAAACCCCTAGGAGAGCCGGGTGAGAGGGGAACTTTGAGAACTAGTCATTGAATTCAGTGGTAACCCTGAAGGGTTTTGCAGAGAGTAGGGGAGGAAAACATGAGAAGGTGTTCCAGGGAAAGGGATGAGAAAATTGCAAACATTGAATGCAAACAATGTGGAGAGAACAGGATGGAGAAGTACTGGTGACAAAGGTGGAATCGCAGGGGTGTGACTATGTCAAGGGACAAAGTCCTGGTTGCTAGGGAACAGATGGCATCAGGAAAGCAAGCTATGGAAAACTGGAAAAGAGCAAAAAAAAAAATGGTGGTTATACAAGAAGTAAGAAGGATCTGCAAGACATTGGCCTTGAAAAGACAAGGGACTTTTGTGGCCCTTTGCAAAAGACCTAGGATAGAACCTTTGGTACCAAAGAGGACCTGGTGGAAGGAAGACTATAAGATATGAGTGCACAACTACTGTTATAGGTAGAGATGAAAGCTGTGGACATTGTGCCTTTTACATTGTCTTAATTTATCCTTTAAAATAGGAATGCAGGTCAACAGGCAAAGTGAAATTAAGTGTTCTGTGTGTGATGTTAGAGAAAGTTTGGAATGTTCTAGAAATGTGAGGATGTATTACTTTTGTTGCCATGACAAAATCTTGAGGCAAACAACTTAAGGGAAGAAAATATTATTTCAACTTATTTTCAGAAGGGAACAGGTCATCCTGGTGTCACAAGAACATATAGCAGAGTTCTCACAGTGGCAGAAACAGGACAAGGAGAACATAGCAGAACTGCAGATGGGTGTAATCAATAACCCTAGTGATATGCCCACTGGGATTTCTGTCTTAAAGGTCCCATAACCTCTTAGAACACTCTTACTAGCTGGGTCCACATAAGCTTGTGTTAATGTCCCTTTTGAGGACATTTTACATTCAAATATATCAGAATATGATTCACAACACAATGGGGAAAGCATGACACAAGATTCCTGACTGCCAGTAGGGCTCATGGATTTTAAGTTTCGTGCTTTTCCTAGCAAAGTTTAGTTGAGTGTGGTGACCAAGAAGGGGGATTTTCAGTCCAAAATGATGAATGATAAGTCCAATGTCTTGGCTAGGGTTTTATTGCTGTGAACAGACACTATGACCAAGGCAACTCTTATAGGACAATATTTAGCTGCAGCTGGCTTACAGAGGTTCAGTCCATTATCATCAAGGTGATAATATGGCAGTATCCAGGCAAAGATGGGGCTTGAGGAGCTGAGAGTTTTACATGTTCATCCAAAGGCAGTCAGGAGAAGACTGGCTACTAAGCAGCTAGGACAGGGTCTTAAAGTGCATACCCACAGTGGCACACTTTCTCCAACAAGGCCACACCTCCAAGGAGTGTCACTCCTTGCACCAAGTATATTCAAACAACCACACAAGGGAACTGAGTTTCTCAGGGGAGTGAGTCAGAAGGTTGGATTCATACTAGGTAGATTCATACTAGGTCTCCTTCTTTTCTTTCAATCAGTGTCCTCACCTGACTTTTGGCTCTCTGTGTCAGGTATCTACCCTAAAAGATCTATAATAATTTTATAGCTCACTGTCCAAGTATACTTATTATCTAAGCAGGGACTCTCTTTCCATAAGCCCCATCCAACCTGATCTCACTGCCACAGATGGTAAACACTAGAGCTGGCAATGCAGGAGAAAATAGAACAAGGGAGGGTGAGAAAAGCAGGCTAGAACAGGATATGGAAGCTTTAAAAATGTGTATTACAGAATAACATTCTTAATTCAATGAATGGCTATGGGTTTCTTACACCATGACAAGTTTTCCCAACTGCAAGGCCTTTTCTGATCTTACTGATACAAGTTCATTGCACTGGTTAAAGTGTAGCATTATTAATGGCATATGGTGATTGTTGTGAATGAACCTGGTGCTGCTTGTATTTTGATGTTAATTCTACTTTTACAGGAGGGGCTGTCTGGAATGAGGCAGTAGTACTTAGGTGAATTCTTGTGCACCATCCCCTAATGGATAAAGGAACCAATCACTGGGCAAGTACGCAGGACTTCTTGGTTGGATAGGGGAAATAGAGGAGGCAGGAAAGATATCAGAGCTTTTTGGACTGTGATAGCAAGAGGACAAGATATAGCTACTAGTGTCTCCCAGTTTTAATGACGAATCCACCAAGATTTACCACCGGAGGAGTTAGATTTAATATGGCTTACAGGATTAGGATTCTAGCTGTTGCACCGAGAGATTGAGTTACTACTGTTTCTGAACTAAATTTGTGTGGTGTTTTCCTTCACTGGGCAGCTCGACTGCATGGGGCTAGTGTGATAAGAACCCACCAGAGGGAACTTAGTGAGCTGGGTGAAGAGATGTTGGAGTTCTGAGTCAGAGTCTCCACAAGATGAGAAAAGGCTGGCCATTGCCACCAGTTCATGGTCGGCCGGCCTACCAGCGCCATGCTGGCAATAGCATGGGTTCTTTTTTTAAATATTTCCTGCAACAGGTGTTCTTTTCACAAAGGGACCCTTAAAATCATACATGTGCTACAGGAGGATTTCTTTTTCAATGAAGTGGTATTGGACAATAGTAGTTATGAATAAAAACAAAGTTTTCTCATTTGTCCAAACAAAAGTCTGAGAGGCTAGCAGAAAGGGTCAAAGGTGAAAAGATATCAGAGAGATGATGGACCCTTGACCACTAATCGAATGTGTAAAGGCAAAGAAAGGAGAGTCTTTACACCATCATATTTTATTCTTGAACTTATGGCTAAAAGTTTGGAAGTTTTTGTGGACTCATGCTACTTTAATGTTCACATGCAACCTCTCTTGGCTAACTAAACGTCTTCCATAGCAACAATATTCACAGAACAGACACCCCGAGAGAAGCAGGAAAAACCTGACGACCTTTGTCTGACATGACCCAATAAGTCATGCTGTCTTGCTTCCATACCACACTATTGCTGAAACCAGTGGTAAAGGCCCCTCAGATCCCTTCTCGAATTACAATAGGATAACCCTGTCTATTTTGGTATTTTCTCTCAAAGTTCATTTTTATGTCCTCAAAGCTTTTAAACCTGGCTGTGAAAATTACTGGCAGTATAGCTTTAAAACAGCGACACAATATATTTATGCCTCATATTTGTTCACTGGAAAATAGTTCTGTGGTAATGTCTACTTGATAGGATTGTTACGACTAGCAAAAAGAATAATCTTAAATGGTACTTGCTTCCGGCAGCAGACTCTCAGAATATGTGAATTCTCTCTCTCTCTCTCTCTCTCTCTCTCTCTCTCTCTCTCTCTCTCTCTCTCTCTCTAGTAGCAATGTCAAGTAGACTCTAGTGGAGGGCCTTTGATGGAATCTTATTATGAAGGTTCATTAAGTCCTCCATATGAAGAAAAGCTACACAAGTACCTAAACGTGTTCTCAAGTCTTCAAGATAATCCTTTGGCCTGGTGCTTGCATTCTTGCTTTGCAGATTGCAAATGTAACTCTCAATAACATCACTGGATACTTTTCCACCACACCATGGGGATTTAGAAATTATTGAGTGGTTCATCAATGGTTTTCAAAATTCCTTTTTCTAAAGCTCAACAAACTCCACCTTCATGTTCATTTTTGTAAACAACTTTTGTGGTTATACTTCTTTGCCTGTAAGGGTCTGTGCTGACTATTCTTGGCAGTATGGAATGACTGTGAAAGAAACTGGATGACTTATGATGCTTAGAATATTTGACCTCTGAGCAATTGTGAGAAAAGTTTGCTAACTCTGTCTCTAAAGCATAATGCATCCTAAGTAAGAACCTTACGAATGATCAGTAATGAAGCCTACAGTGGAAATCTACATTAGAAGCAGTAATAACTACAGAAAACTCAAATGTCTCTATGCATTACAAGGGCAGTTCCTCCCCCTCATTTCCTGCCTCTAGAGATCTTCCCCAAGACAAGACAAAGTACATGAACTGCACCCAGATTTAAACATTAATTTTGGGAAGTTTGCCAGACCAGATGGTTAGAAGAGCTAAATACCATTGATTTATTTCTTGCCCTTTGTGAAACAACATTAGAGACAATGGACCTTATCAGAACAAATGAGAGCAAACAGCAGAATGCAGATCGGGGGAGAATTAAGAACAAATGCTATTAAATTCTATTATGCTGTAATTAATTCCTGTATGGAGAAAATTATTAGCAAACTGTGAAGCACACCAACCAAGCTCTAGCTCCTGGCAGCTGGGTAAGAAAAGCCCTTCCTGTCCCAGAGATGTCACTTTTCATCATGTAGCATTGTGATCATAGTTTCCAATACCCTTTGCTCAACTGCAACTTCAATTCATCACTCATCCAGGACCTTTTGGGTGTGCAGTGTCATTAGAGGCTCAGGAGACAGCAATAGTTACCCTTGATTCCAGTGATAATATTGCCACGCAATGACCGTTTCTGCCCTAGAGCTACAACAGGGGTTATTATACTCACCAGGATCACAGACCCTGTTGATAATATGGTCAAATCCAAATAGTTAATTTGGAAAAGCAAAGCAAGTATGATTGAAAAATTTATGAGGCTTTTGACTGCCTGAAGTTCACTCATGGATTCCATACAAGGATCCACTTCCTCTTCAGAATCTTTGGGGCATGGTAAAGGAATAAGTGGAAGAACACGCTAATACATGTGACGTTACATGAATATGAGTATTTGCATATCACATACGTCTTGGGAAGATGGGTAAGGCTTCACAAATAAGTTGCATATTAGCTTCCTCAGGAAGTAAAGATAGAAAAATATTTTCAGGTTGAGAAGAATAGCTTATGTGAAAGTATGGGCTATGATTGGACAGGAGGATTTAGGGAAGCCAAGCAGTGAGAGATCAATGGTATGAGTCTAGGCTGGAGGAGTAAAACCTTGAATGAGGAGCTATCAAGAGATCGGAAAGCAGGCAACAGAATCTTTTCTTCATGGCATCAGAGTAGACCATGGATGAAGTCTGCTTTGGGTGAGGGGTGAAGTCTGCTTTGCACAATAGGGAGGGGATGTCTACCACTAGCTGTATCACTCAGACAGTTCTTTTTTTTGGAGACAGGGTTTCTCTGTATAGCCCTGGTTGTCCTGGAATTCGCTCTGTAGACCAGGCTGGACTCGAACTCAGAAATCTGCCTGCCTCTGCCTCCCAAGTGCTGGGATTACAGGCGTGTGCCACCACACCCATTACTCAGACAGTTCTTAAGGACAAGCATAAATGCTTCTGCTAGGTTATTACTGCTTATTTTCAGTCATCTTTTAGAAACGTACATGTATGCTACTACACAAATACATTCACACATGGCCTCATATATCATAGAATTTAATTTAAATGACTTTGTCTCTGTTTTATGTGTTTTGTGTGATTCATGTAAACTCATGTACCACCTATATGCTTACAGTACTAGTGTTGAGTTCCCTTGAAAATATAATTATAGACATTCATTAGATGACATTTAGATACTGGGAACTGAATGTAGAGTCTTTGCAAAGATCAGATAGTGCCCTTAACCACTGAGCCATCACTCTGGGCCACTAATTTACTTTTTGAAGAAATCTTTTTATTCATAGAACAGTGACACAGATAGTAACAAGTTAATCAAGCCCAAACTCTACACAAAGAGAGTTGAGGATTAAGGTTCTATACATTTCTTCTTGGGCTTAAGATTCTGATATAAATACTTTGTTGTTGTTGTTTTTTATTTCTGAGCCTGATTATTTTTTGTCTCATATAGAAATATTCCATATTACTAGTTAAAATATAATTTTATAAAGTTCAGGAGTTTGGAGGCAACAGAGCTTGTTCTTCTTAATGCTCCTTTACTCTTTCCTGTCTCTTCTTCTGATCTCATTGTGATAAAGGGAAGGTTGGCGGAAAGATTGGAGATGAAATTGACCAAAGCAAAATGGACATCTGGAAAGGATTAGAAAAGTTCAGACCTGCATGAGTTAGTGCTGGGAGTTACTGTTCAACAGAGGCCGAGCTGTAGATCAAATGACTGTGCACCATACAGTAAAATGACTGATGCATTAAGGATTTGGCTCTTCAAGCATCTCCAGGGGTCATAGGAATATACAATGCTATGGGTTAAGTATGGAGAGATGGAGAAAATCAGCACTTTTTGCAAAACAGAGTTGCTCCAGTGTCAAATATAGCTTGAATTTCTTTCGCCTAATTTTGGGTCTTGGCCTAATAAATTATTTCTGAAAGGCTTTCCAAACTCTAAACCTAGTTAGCATATAGGCTGTGAAATACATTCCAACTACAGACCAGACTCTACGGTGACAGGACAAGATGCAGGGAAACAGTACTATGTTAACTTTGGCTGAAATGAAATTCAGAACACTAAGTCATGAGGGCTAAGCCTGGCAACAAGATGGGACACCTCCCCATCAGGTGAGGACCATAGGGATATTTCAAACCAAATGGTAAAACATGGTAGTGTTGACCATTAAAGCTTGGTCCATACCTATTTCAAACCCCTGCACTGATACTAATACAAAATGCATTAACTATTGAAATAATTTATGTCATTAATTAAAAAAAGCCTCCCCCTCTGACTGTTTTATGGATGTGTGCCCTCTCAGTAGAGGACAGTGCTCAGCTTGCTTTCCAAAAGCCGGGCGTAGCTTTGTTTACATGAGTTTCTATGACCTCTGTGGCCCCCTTCCCTCAGCACAATTCTGTTGCTCAACCTTGCGTCATCTCGCTGGACCACAGCCAGGTGGAGAGGGAACAGCTGGGGAAGGCATGATCTGTGAAGAGCACCAAGGATCCTGCAGAGGCTCTAAGAAGTCCCCTTTGGTGGAGGAAGCTTATCAACCTGGAGGCCCTTTTGTCAAACATGATGACAATGCGAGGCGAGAGAAATGAACTGCAAGTTCAAGTCGCATGACCAGATTGCAAAGCAGGAAACGTTGGCGAGAGTGCGTCAAGTTCTGTATACTTTTGAGCATCTGGCAAGGCAACGGCAAGCACGTCCACCAAAGCCTGCAAACATTTGTTCTTGATATAATAATGAGGCACAAACTCTAGCAGAAAATAAAGTTCTATTTTAAACATTTACATATGCATATGAGGGTCTGGTGTCACTGCTCATACTATGACTCATTCTGGTAAAATAACACCTTACAACTACTGGGAGACCCTTACAATGAAACTGAAATTAGTTTCGAATATCAACTGATATCATTTCATTGTACTTCGTTGGAAAGACACAATTACTGTTATCCACCTCAGAGAAAGATGAAGCAATTACCCTTCTATCTTGGTTCTTTGAATACATTTCATCATAGTTCTGTGATTTACAAGCTGGACGTTATTTCTGGAAGCTTCTAATCTCTCTGTGACTGAATAATTACACTTATGAAACAGATAATATCACGATCTAGCTCACACAATCGTGTGAAATTAAATAGAATAATAAATGGAAAGCCTCAAGCAGAATGCTTATAGCATAGAAAATGGTTTATAGTGCTAGCTGTAATAATTTTAACTATTATTATTATTATTAATTTAAGTTTAGGGCTTTTCTATTGGACACAAATATACAAATTTTAGAGTGCTTAGGGTAGGATTTAAAATGTTAAGGGTTGGATAAAATTCCTGACTAATAATTTTGCATAGTTATCAACAGTGTCTAATTTGTACAAAATGCTTTGCATGCTCGAAATTTCCTTGGTAAAGAAGTAACACATATGTGGAGTTCTTCTGAAAACTTGTCTCAAGCCTTAAAAATTTCCAGGCATATTATGACTTATGACAAGTCTGAAGACATCAGTGATTAAAATTTGTTGATAGTAATATTTACCTCATGTATTTTGTCTAATTTCTAAAACCTCTATGCCAGAGCTTTGAGGTTTTATAACTTGTTTATCAGAAACAGAGCTATGTCACATGCAGGAATTTGTAAACAACATCTGTGAACCCTGAACACATATTGTTTCTTGTTGTAGGGCACCCTACAAAAAAGAACTGGGTGGATTCTCAAACTTTGTTGAGAAATGTTCAGAGATTAAGAGAAAGTGTTTTTTGAAATGATAAAAAAAAACCCAAAAAACAAAAACATGTGTCATTGCCTCTGTGCTACAAGTGCAGACACCCCTCTGTCAAAAGGCCTGCTAGCCATTTGGATCTTTATGTGTGTGCCCCAATGATGTAAAAGGGAGTGGCAGGTTGATAACTTTCCAGACTTGCTTACATCATGGTCTAGATTCTTAGGGCCTACGTGTTAGGATAGTTTCCAGGCTTAATGTCAGAAACAATATGAGTGAATACCACACCAGTATTCTAAAAGCTTCAAGTATTCTGTAGTTGGTTAAAGCCCCTAACTAATGACTGAGGCGACTTTCCAATATCTCTGTGAGGAAACAAAATGCATTTCTGCAGACATTCTGCAAAGTCTTCCCCCTTGCTTTTTTGTGACCTTGGATTTCCCACGAGCCCTTCATCTCAGCCTCTGAAGGCAGTTTCTAAGACAGTCTTATGTATAGGTGAATTTTACAGGAAATGGAAGTGGGAAGAAAAAAGTAGTGGAAGTCTGAACAGGAAACAGGAAAAGCTGATGTAAGAGTACATTACCTAGTTGACTTCAGAGTGCTGGACCGGGTGGTTATCTCAGAGAAGCCTTACAGTTTGTGTTTCAGAACTGACCAACTGAAAAGCCATGGGAGTGAGAGTATGGGTTTATCTTCCAATTTCTTTCTATGATTGGTTGAGGAAACACTACTGACATTTTCTCTTTTTCACTTCTGTTTGATTCATAGCATTTTTTATTAGATATTTTCTTTATTTACATTTCAAATGTTACCCCTTTCCTGGCTGCCCTCCCTCCCCCTGAAAATCCGCTAACCCATCTTCCCTCACCCTGTTCACCAATCAACTCATTCCCATTTTCCTGTCCTGGTATTCACCTACACTGCAGCATCAAGCCTTTCCAGGACCAAGGGCCTCTCCGCCCCTTGATGTCCAACAAGGCCATCCTCTGCTGCCTATGTGTCTGGAGCCATGGGTCCCTCCATGGTTGATGGTTTAGTCCCTGGGAGCTCTGGGCATACTGGGTGGCTCATATTGTTGTTCCTCCTATGGGGCTGCAAAACCCTTCAGCTTCTTGGGACCTTTCTCTAGCTCCTCCATTTGGGATTCTGTGCTCAGTTCAATGGTTGGCTGAGAGCATCCCTCTCTGTATTTTTCATGCACTGGTAGAGTCTCTCAGAAGGCAGCTATATCAGGCTCCTGTCAGCAAGTACTTGTTGGCATCCACAATAGTGTCTGGGTTTGGAAACTGTATTTTGGATGGATCCCCAGGTGGGGCAGTCTCTGTATGGTCTTTCCTTCAGTCTCTGATTAACACTTTGTCTCTATATCTCCTCCTGTGGTTATTTTGTTCCCCCTGGTTCATAGCTTTTTGCTAACTTCCCATGCAGATGTATCAAAACCAATATAAAGCATGCAGGATGAAACCAAAGGATGCTTATTCCAGGGCCAAGTTCAATGTGATCAGGTTGCAACACTGAAAATTATATCAAAGTCTTCAAAAAACCATAGAATCCTTGAAAAGGAAAAGGAGAACATTTGAGGTAGAGTCTAATGCTGCATCCCTCTGGCCCAGAGTTCATCCTCTTGTCTCTCAGTTTCTCTCCAGCTCATCACATAACCCGCCTCAAAATGGTCCTTGAGTTTGGATGCTTAGGATGAAAGGAAAGCAGCAGAATGAGCTCTAGTCTTTGCTGTTCAAAATAGTGACAAAGTCACAATCAATAGTTTCCCCTCCACCCTATACTTTAAATTACGCCTGTACTTGGTCATTAACTGGTCTAGTTGGTAGCTACAGAACTTTCTCTTTAGAAGATTAAAGGCCTCCACGTCCTTGCTGTTTGCTGGATGTGTTCATTATGATGTTTCTTCTGCTGTCTCTGAGTATAGCACAAGCACAGAAAGGCATCCCAGTGTCTCCCCTTTCCCAGGTATATCCCTTCCAGACAGAGAACTGTGTACCAATTTTCACTAATTAACCAAGGCCAAATATTGCTGGCAAATTCTTCACCTACTGATCTTACAGCACAATGAGCACTTTGAAAAGCATTAAGTCAACTTGAAAAGACATTAGAACCATTTCTTTTCTGATAGAAAAGGGCTCAGGGTACAGAACTTGTTCACCACATCCCTTTAAACTTTCTAAAATGGTTTTAAATTTTCACATTCTTTTAAATTTAATCTTTAAACTCAGCATAGAAGATAATGGGTTTCTTTATGAAATCTCATGTACAGATCTCATGTACAGGTTTCATCTGAAGAGCTTTTTACTTTTTATATTGAACCTGCTCTTCTCCCACCCCTCCTGTCCCCTCAGTGTCCCCATCTTCCATGTTGTGTCTCCTCTATCAGAACCTCTAATGAGACCACTTTTGATAGCATTCTTTCTTAAGATGAGTCACCATGAATGGTGGTGACGAAAACCACAGCTCTTCCAAGACCTCCATATTCTATTGATTGTGGTCACAGAACTAGGAATGGACTATTGGTTTCAAAGACAGGCCATATTCTAGAGAACTGTGTTCCAATTTTCCAAGCCATTTAACAGGTAATTTCACTGTTTCATAAAGACAATAGCTTCTAGACAATGGGGTGTGTATTAAGTTCAAATGATACTGTGGTTATACATCTAGTCTGATACTGTCTTCATTCTTGAATTGCTCTGTGAGAGTGAGACAGTGCTTAATTTATTACCCTATCATAAGTTCAAGAATTTGGTACCTAAGATCAATCCTAGAAAAGCTTCTAGGTATGAAAAGAAATTCTGGATTCAGTTCTGATAAGGTCTGTAGCATGAAAAAACAAGTCCAACATAATACAGCTGAAATCAGATGTAGCATTATCATTGCCATTAATCAGATCAGACTAGCATTACCACTAACAATAGGCTGCTCTATGGTGGTGGTGGCTGGATTGTTCTTGGTCAGATAAATTTTGTGCTATTTGGTCTATTTATAGTCCCTACCCATGAGCAAAAGTCCTGCTTTATTCACAATTCATTTTGTCAGCATCATCTTGGCTGAGGAACTAAGATGATTAGCCTCCACAAGGATGGGTTCTCATGCCCACTTTGTTGTTGAACACCTCCTGTGCATCTTTTACTATAGACACTATAGTAAATAGTTGGACACATGTGAATGTTGGCACCCTATGCCTATTTCCTTTATTACACACATATACTATACTTTTGATCTTTAATTGTTTGTTGCTCTTTTAGGAACAGAAACCAGTGTCTGAATGGGTAACAGAAACCTGGACCTTCTCACCCCTCCATGGGTCAGCACTGGGCGAATTGCTTGATCCATCTGTGTTTCAGAAAATGGCAGCCCATCCTTCCATCTGAAAGAAAAGACATTTCAGTGGCATTCAGCATGAACCTCCCTGTCAAGCCTCACCCTAATTCTTAATTCAATAGCACAGATCATATAAAACCCTGGTCTCTATAGTTTTGGGTTAATTTGTTAGGGAGCAACAAGTGGAGCCAGTTTCCACATACCAAGAACTCTATCTATGCACTGTCACAGTCAAACTCCTCTGCTCAATAACAACACAGAGTGTTATTATCATTTGGGGAACAAAGAAGTGGTCTGGGAAGTGACCACTTTCCTAATGCCACAGGCAAGAAGAGAAAGGTTGTGTTATAAAGCGAGGGCTGCTTAGCTAACTGGAGCCTGGGAGTGAATTATAAATTATAAGGTAACTGAAAAATTTCAAGTCATGCTTGCTCTTCTTCTTCTTCTTCTTCTTCTTCTTCTTCTTCTTCTTCTTCTTCTTCAACAACAACAACAACAACAACAACAACAACAACAAAACACTGGCAAAATGGGTGATACTGTTTGGTATTAACTGATTTATAGAGACTCACATTTGAACAAAAGAATTAACTTTTGTTCACTTTCTAGAGTTCAGTTTGTGCCGGCTGGAAAAGAAAAAAAAAATTGGCTGACAGGCCCCTAGTGTGAAACAAATTTAACTATTACCATATGAATGTTGTTGCCTGAGCAGTGTTGATGCCAAATTGCTGCGCAAAAAAAGGTATTGGAAATAATCTGTAACAACTTTTATAAAGATGTTTTGGCACAAAAACAGGGAACAATTTCATTTTGAAATACCGAAAGACTGAGTGAGAATATAATTAGTATCTGCGAAAGTAAGCAATTGTAGCACTTTGCTTTAAATGACCTTTGGTGGAATTCTAGTTCTTTAATATGTCATTATCCATTTAAACTCACATTAACAAAGATTAAATCATTTAATTTGCTTTTCATATGCATTGTATATACACTGGAAAATGGAAATATCTGATTTAAATTATTGTATCATATGCCAAGACTGATCAGTGACTTAAGATTATATCTATCCACACAGGACTAAAATGTTGTTGGTACTGATTGTATATACAGTTTATAACTTATTTTTGATGACTAAAAACATTCTATCTTTACCTGTTCCTTTACAACTTTTTACCTACAAACTCTCCTGGCAAAAGCACATTCATTCCTGGCCACATCTTTACTTCTGATTATTCTTGCTTCATCCTTCTATAATACTTTACATTTATGGAATGTAAATTCAATGCTTTATACATTTAAGTTTTATGTCTCTGAAATGTGCTTTTTAAATACCCCTGTATATGTGAATCTTCCAGGCAACATACAGTAAAATCAGACTTCTGCTCCAGGGTATGGAATAGAATCTAGGTTTCTTGTGCTGAAGACTATTCTCTGTATACCATTTGAGTATTATATATGGACAAAGATTCTCATGAATATTATCTGAACAATTTAATTAGCTGACATTAGATTGTAAAATATGAGCTAGCACGAATTGATAAATGTACATCTTTCATCTACATATATTTCCTAAAATCGTCAAAAAATATGCTGTACTTTAAAAAGTATAGTTCAAAATAAAACTCTGAAGTTACATAGAAATATATGGCCTATAGCACATGAAATAATACTCAACTAAAATTTGACAAGGTCAGTGAGCTTCACAGCATCTGAACCAAGACTTATCCCACTTCGTTCTCCCCTTTCAGTAGTAAAGACTAAACTCTAGACTTTTACAACAATGCAGGCTCCCTCTTCTCATAGCAACAGTTCATATTGTCATTTCAAGAATACAGGATCCTTCTCACAGTGACAGACCACAAAGTCTTTTCCTAGACCAGGCAAGGCCTTATCTCTTCCCAAGTTACCTCCACTTCCTGTCTAGGGACTGAGTTCTGAGTATCACTGAGAAAAGAGATCACTCTGTCTACAAAACTTTCTCCACATGACAAAGCTTTCTCCACATGGAATAGGTCATGCCCTCATAGTTATACCATTGTTGAAAAAAGTGGGCCTATTCTTGGCTTAGAGATTCTAAAATGAGGGGTAGACTAAAAAGATAGGTCCCAATATGTTAGACTCACTCAGAGAAAGAGAGAGAATAAGACAGAGTCTGAGATAGAGACAGAGAGATAGAGAGAGAGAGAGAGAGGGGAGAGAGAGAGAGAGAGAGAGAGAGAGAGAGAGAGAGAGAGAGAGAGAGAGTCAGAGACAGAGACGGACAGACAAACAGAGTGACACACAGAGAGAAAAAGATTTTACTGTTGTCATTTCACAGCTTCACATTTCTGTGAGGGACAGGGTGGGATAACAGGCTCTGAAAAAGACTCTCCTACAAAGAAATTGACTTCACCAAGAATAAACTGTGGAAAAATTCAAGTCTAACAGAGCACGATCACAAACAATCATTGGGAACATTGTGAAACTAGTAGATTTACCGAGGATATAGCTAAACTGTTGATTGGCTAATTTGTCAGACAAAAGTCAGAAAGAGACAGCTGGATGGAGGCCTTTTGACTTGTATGAAATGAACACATTTCAAATGCTGACCCTAGGATACCTTCAAAAGTGCCTAAATTTGATTAAATCAGCCTGTGTAGTCATTCAGGGACTAGCACATTGATGAAAATAATATCATCTGACAATTATTGGAGCACAACAACTGGGTGTAGCCTGGGAACAGGACAAAAGATAAAAGTATTGTCAGCTCAGTGTAGTTGAGGGTTATTCAAGGGTATATCCTTGGATAAACAGTATCCAAAGTTTCCTAAATAATAGAAGAGTAAGGCAGAATATAAACTCCACTAAAATAATTCAGTAAGTCACATGCTGGAATGGATGGACCAGAATCCATATGTTTTTTGTACCATCCTACTTATACAGAGATTTCAAGTGAAAAGTTATAAGTCATGAAAATAACAAATACACATGTTCCCAGAAACATATATGAGAATATACTAGTGTAAAAATCACAGGTTAGGTCTGACACGAAGATAATTTTATAGAGACTGTGAAATCTGGTGAACATAGACAAATGATTAAAATAGTTTTTGAGGAAGTAATTCTATACACTGTCCAAGTTGGTGAGGAAACGTGAGCTTGTGAGTCTAGGGATTTTAGGGTGAACTCCAGAGCAAAGCCACAGGGCAGCCGAAGTGCCAGAAGCCTAAAAGCAACACAGAAGGCATTGAAAGCAAAAAGAAAAAATGACTCAGCATTTATGAGGAACTGTAGGCAGTAGACAGAATAGAGGTAAATTCTCCTAGAAGCTAGGAGGAAGCAGTGGAAGGCTGATGATAGGAAGCACAAAGTTCCTAGTGAAGGAAAACAAACAAAGTAAAGAAAAAAAATTAAAACCCCAAATCCCACCCACAGAAATCTATCTTTCAAAGTTGAAAACAGAAGAAATATATTAAACCTAATAAAGAGTAAAAACCTTGCTTGTTAAAGACTTACTTTGAAAGAATACAAAAAGCACATGCTTTTGTGAATCTAATCATTCAAAAAACACCCATGAAGACACTTGCGGAATTTTAAGAATGTTAAGAGCACATTTCTTCCTTTACCTGCTTCAAAAAGCAAGTATATAAAATAAAAAGAGAAATCTATAGTTCATATAGGAGTGTAATATCTTTGCCAATAATGGCAGAAGAGGCTGAGTGTGATTATAGGCCAACTGGTCTACCAGGATCTTCTCAAATACTAATTCAAATCCATAGAAATGAATAGAAATTCAGAACTCACAAGATGTTTGGTGTAAAAGAAGTAGTGTGCTTTTCTTTGTTCATTGGCTTCTCAGAAAAAATAAGATTATACAACGTAATGCTTATAACCATTAAATACTGAGCATGGAATAGAAAGCCTCGTGTTCCACAGTGATAAAAAGAGAAAAGTGAGGAGGCATTCAGAGTCATATCTCTATAGCTCATGGAAATTAAGTTGGAACAGATTTGAGATTGGTTCTAATGAACCAAAACACACTTATTAACTCTGAGTTTAAAAACCCAAATATGCTAAAATAAGACAATGGAATGACATAGCACACAACAATCAATCACCCCAACACCACAGTGAGTGGGATAAAATCAGACAGAGTTGATTTTACTTTTTGTTTTGCATTTATTTATCAGGCTTTTGCCTGTGTAGTGCTTATTTGCCTATGACATTTCTCAACAGTCAGTTCTGTGATGAACATTAGAGCTTATTCTGAGATGAACGAAGTGAAGACTCAACCTGGGGTCACAGTTCTAAGAGATAAATATTGCAGTAACTGCTGACTTTAAAGCAGAATGAAGATCCCAAATTGATATACTAAATTTTAATCTTATAACTCTGGGAAGTAAAAGACAAAAACCATAGCAATAAGCAGAAGAAAACAGTACAGAATAGAATGGTCATTAATGAAATAGGGAGAGACAAATTAAGATTCAAAGCTGGTTCTTAAGAAATTGCAACAGAGATGGACAAGTATTTATAATTATTGACTAAGGAGTGATATGAGAGTGAGTCTGTTACATTTCATGTATTTGGATTAAAAAGGGGGGCACCTATTTGTGATTTTTGTCTCTGTGTTGTTTTCAGCTGAAGTTTGTAGTAGAGAACTCAAACTAGCCTGTAGCCATGATTGATAATGACAAAGACACTGAGAACGGGCCACTTTGTCTGGTTTTCTTAGAACTGCACTACTGATCCCAAATATCCAGGGGTTAGTACTTTTCCCACACTGTGCTTTCCAGTCTGTCTGTATTCCCTGATTTGCCTTGCAGAACATGTTTTATATGTGATGTTAAATGCAGATAACATATGTTTATATTCTTTGGTTATCAGTAGCTTAGTCAAATGATCTCTAAGTATGAGGAATTTTATTAATCACAAATAAAATCTACTTAATTTGGATACATTTTATAGGAAAAATGTTGAAAGAGATATCTGGGGAAATATACTACTTAAATTTTTCTTATAGGATATTAAAAACATATTTTGGCTCTTGGTTGAAATGCAAGTCATAAAAACTGGTGGAAACCAGTTATGTACATAAGCAACTTTCCTATGTCTAGCTAGAGAAGCCTATAGAAACATTTATTTCTCCACACATAAGAAGGCATAGTGAATGTCTGGCAGGGAAAGAGCATATTCTAAGTCTTTCAACCAGAAGAAAGAAATGCAGTAAATGTGAAAGAACAGAAGTTCAGCTGGGTTAAGTCAGAGCAACCCAGACATAAGCACAGAAGTTGCTTGAGAATGGAATACTGGAAACCAGGGCTGTGGGGATACGGAAGCATGGGTGAGGCTTCTGACAGGAGCTGAAGGTATGGGTAAGAAAGTAGCTGCAAGGGCAGCCACAGAAACATGACTCAGCATCTCTTCTGGCTCCTTGCTAATCTTTCATGATTCTTCCCCATAGTTAAACTTAATGGAAAGTCACTGAGGAGGAAGACCAAGTAATATAGATTAGTGTGGAGCTGATCAGAGCAGAGAAAGCATGGGAGGTGGGTTTGAGTAGATAAAATGACAGACATTGTATAGAAATGCCAAACTCTTGATCAGTTAGACAGCAAGGGCAGGAGCTGTTGCTTGGTGGAAGGGCTCCAACTTAGAAACACATAAAAATATATAACCACGGATCCAAAAGTATACAGATAGGAACTAGGGTAGAAGATAACACATGTAACAAATCTCCAGTTAGAAAGAATAGGGAGCAGAAATCAGGAAACCAAGAAGAAATAGATCACATGGTGACTTGACTCAATTTGTAGCAACTTCAGGAAGATGACAGATTTTAGGCAGATACTAATTAAGAGTACAAGTATGATGTAACTGCCTACAGTTATGTTGAACGGGTTACAGGGTTACCTGGAAGGAAAGCTGGGGATAGAGAGGGGTGGCAAGAGGAAATTGAAGCCAAGACAAATAGGTTTTCTGATTTCTAAAGGCTTGAAGTTTAATGGGGGTCTCTAAATATATATAGGTGGGGAGGGGGTGGTACTGGGGAGGGGAACCCTTCCCCCAAAGGCTGGAGACTCACAGGACCCATTGGCTTGCTCCACAGGTAGCTAGTGTCAGGTGGCTAGTGCCTCCCAGGAAACTGCAGGTCCTTGGAGAACAATGGGCTTCACCTTGGTCTGAGTGCTCCACCCTAGGTGGAGGGGTAGTGGCTAGCATAGGAATTTCCACTAAAAGGCTAGGAGAGGAACTTTACCTTGGTCAACATCAAGTTCCTGCCAGGTGGCATGGCACCCCATTATGGCTCTCTACAGTATGGTATAAGAAAGGTCAAAAATGCAAAATAAACTTGAGGTCAAATTGTAATTTTCAATGGTGGAAAGGACTATTATACAGAAACCACATAGGGTAATGTCAAATAGAATACTGAGAAGAGTCAGAACAGTGCTTTGCCCCAAGTGCACAAGTGTGAAGCACTTTTATGCCATATTTTCTAGCACTATGAAAAACTTATTTATAGAAGATCCAGAATGCAGAAAGTGACATTGGAAAAATTATATTCTTAGTTTTTCTCATAGGTAACTTGGACTCAATAGACCAGGCTACAAAAGCAACACAAAGAAAACTTGGACTAAGACAGCAGTTATGGATACAGGGCAGAAACGTTGCCTTAAGATAACTTTAAACACAATGGCAAGCTTTAAAATGTAAAGAACTCAAAAGCAATTACACTTAACTTGGGAGGCAGGCATAATAGTATTGGCATAAATAAAAAAAAAATAAGGGATCTGCAGATCTACAGGGAGTTTTGAACATACATGCTTGCTGGTCAGGTCCAATCAGTACCACTTTAGCCTTGAGAAAATGATGCACTTCACCCTAAGGTGATAATATCTGTTTGTAAATAATAACCACTGCTGGGCATTGCCACTTAGACTCTGGGATATACATTGATTATATTAACAACAGACAGAATAGAAAACCCACTCTTGTCTAATATACTAATAAACTATTTAAATTTATGTAAACGTATCACATTGTCTATTGAAATATGAAAAGGCAACATATCATGCATTTTCTGGGTTTGTTTTGAACCTTAGCAGTTACTCAAAACTATTTACTAATCTATGCAGGTCCCTGTGAAGGTAGAGATGCTTCTTGGGAATAGTTGGTCTTGAGCTGTTTACCTCCCACGGGAAATATATGACTTGAAGCTGCAATGTTTGAAATATGAATAATAAAAATACATTTTCACCAGTAAGGAAGCACACAGATTATCAGAAGAAAATCTCATACATGGGAGCTGTAACAAACAACTCTGTTGGTTCAAAGCTTTCTTCCCTCAAATCTCTTACCATATCTCTATGTACAAATTCCCAGACAACTTTCATTCTGGATGTGAGGCACCTGTGTGGGAAGATGCCTCAGTCTCTCATCTCCCACTCTCTTACAGGCACAGAGCACCCAAGAGTTTGTTTTCTTGCCTTCATCCCCATGGTGTGAACAATGTGTTTGCCAAGATCTGGCCAGAGGTGAATGTATATCTCAGACCTCTTGACATCCTCTTCAGATCATGAGGAAACAATCCATACTGTCGTAAGAGCTCTCTTATGGGACTTCTGGATGTTTTACGTGGCCCTTTTGTGGTAATGCTTAATATTAAATCTACACTCTTCTCTCCCCAACTGTCACAAATATGGGACCTGTATTGGGTAGTCAACTATTTAACTTTCAGAAACATTTTCTTCGATTTCTTGGTTTTCCCATATAAAAATGAGATTGCATAATTATTCTCTTGTTCTTTGTGCTGGTAACATTATATAAATAACTTTTTCAAAACTAATTTTTTTTAGTTATTTGAGAATTGAGCACAATGTGTTCATCATATTCACCTCTCTCCCAACACTTCCCAGATCCACCCACCCTCTTTCTTATCCGCCCAATTTTGAGTTTCTCTTGAAAAATAACCCATCAATCCAGTTTGTACTGTCTGTATGTTCTTTATATTCTTGTATGTGTGGCCTTCCACTGGGTGTAGTCAACTTACCAGGCACCAAACTTGTGATGGTTTGTATATGCTCTGCCCAGGAAATGGCACTATTAGAAAGTGTGGCACTGATGAAGTAGGTGGGGTCCTGTGGGAGTAGGTGTGTCCCTGTGGGTGTGGGCTTTAAGATAGTCATCCTAGTTGCCTGGAAGCCAGTAATCTGTTACCAGCCTTCAGATGAAGATGCAGAACTTTCAGCTTTGCCTGTACCATGCCTGATTGAATGCTGCCATACTCCCACCATGATGATAATGGACTGAACCTTTGAACCTATAACCCAGCCCCAGTCAAATGTTGTCCTTATAAGATTTACATTAGTCATGGTGTCTGTGCACAGTAACAAAACCCTAACTTAGACAACACTCAAGGAAAAACTATCTATCTACCTATCTCTATCTATCTATCTATCTATCTATCTATCTATCCATCTATCTCAAAAACTATCAAATTACACTCACTTCTTTCCATTATGGGATTTTGTTTGGCTTTATATTTGCACAAATCATAGGTGTGATGTAGATCAGAGGTCCAACAAGGGTTAAGGTTAAAATTAATCACTGTGAAAATGAATATAACTAGCCAGAAACAGAAGTATTTCGCCACTGTATTCTTAGGAATAACTGCTTTCTTACATGCATAGTTTCTATATATATACACTTACCTAGTCCATGCCATGACTATTTTCTTCATCATAAAAGCCTGAAGTAGATTTCATTTCATAGCAACTCACTCTCACCAACTCTTAAGTTCTTCCATGTTGAAGGATCCTGTTAGTTTGAGCCCTTCTGGATGATACAGGATACTTAATGTTATATTCAGTGGATCATTAATTCTATCTAGAATGTCAACTTTCCTTTGTCTGGAAACAACATAAAGATCAGAATATAGGTATAGGGGCTTCATAACTCTCCCAATAGCAGATGGTAAACCCTGAATACAAAAGGTGGTGTTGTCAGAACCAGACTGTTTTCTCACATCAGGCTTCATTGTATGTTATGCAAAGTGTTAGTTTCTGCCTTTTTTTAGGGAATTCAAGGGCTGGAAAAGTCACATTAAGAGAAGGTGCATCTGTTTCCAACTTGTTCTAATGTGTTTCACAGTCCATCTTGCTCCTGTTAATTATTTGTATCATTGGCTAATTAAATCAGAGTTTAATATAATCTGTGAGTATCTGGGGACGGTGAGGAATTTCTTTTTGCCAATCCACAATCAACACAAAATAATGTGGGCTTTAAGAGGCCACAGCGTTCCAACTTGGAAATGAAGAATAAAGAGCACAGAGCTCATGCTTCATTATTTACTTCTCCTTTCATCCTAGTGTACAAAAGGAGTGTGCTGACTGACCAAGGACACGCTGCTATCAAAATTCAAGTATAATGGGAAGTAGATTGCACTACGGGATAGTTTGGGTGGTTTGTTTCATTATTACAAGTTTTCACACAATAACGCTGAAATTGACCGGGACTCCTATAGCGTCTAGTGTAACTCAAACAATCCTCCACCAGCATGACAGAGTTGACGGAGCCAGCAGTTGCTAGTGTTTTGACCAATGCAGTCATAACAAAAAGAACATAAGGAAAGATTGGGACCCTGTTGCATTAAAGAAGAAGCCTGTTTTGGGGGAGTCTGAAAAATTTTTCTCTTTGTTGTGTCCAGTTGAGAAGCATTGAGGCAGCGATTAAGAATTCTGAAACCAGAAGATAGATGTTCAAATGTGCTTAGGCTATTTTCTTCTCAGAACCAAAAAAGGAGATGTTAAAATTGTTTTTCATGAGTGAACTGTTGCTGAGAAACTGAGAAAGGTATTTCCAAACTAAGATGCGGGCGAATGCTGCAAACCTTGGGTCCACTTGCCAAGACTGTAAACTCCATTTGTCACAGAGACTGTGTAGTAGAGAATTTCTTCTGCACGTGTTTTTGACCTGGAGATATAAACAGTGTGAGTTAGAGACATAAAATTCCTGCATGTGTCATGTTCTTTAGATTTATTTGAAGGAAGTTGGTTTAAGCTGCTCTCTCAAATACGGGTAAAGTCAGGCACCTTGGCCCAGCCTTGAAGGTCTTCTGCCTTTCTGTATGCTTAAACTCTGACTTGTAAACTTTTTCCATTCATAAATCCTCTTTGGTTAAGAAGCTTGTATGAGTCCCTAGGGATATATGCATGTATATCAAATATTTACTGATAATAAGTTTAGTTCAAAACAGTTCTCTCCTGTACTTATAATTGTGCCATTTATTAGAGATGACAGTAAATTTTTGTGCTAAGTAGATGAATATGAGTATTTGCTTTAACATAAAATTTTATATGTTAGCTGGATATTTAATACTATAGGAGGTAGAGCTTGAATGATATTTTGACTTATAATTATCAATGACAGTTTGTATAAAATACATAATAAAAATTGCAGAAATGTGTGTTCAGAAATTGTTGGAAATTCTAAGTTCAACCTAAAAATTTTAAAATGAAACTCAACAACCCCAACAGCATTTTTAAAGTCAATGAAATATTCTAAGGCAATACAAACAAAAACCTTAATTTGAGATTTGCAAGCTGGAAAACAATGGTTGGAAAGTATTAAAAGTCTTTGTTTCCTTCAGTTTGACACTTATGTTTCTGTAAGAACTGAACATTTTTTTTAATTGGATATATTCTTTATTTACATTTCTTTCCCTTTTCCTGGTTCCCCGCCCCCCAAAGGTCCCATATGCCCTTTTCCCTCCCCCTGTTCCCCCATTCACCCCTTCCCACTTCCCAGTTCTGGTATTTCCCTACACTGATGCATTGAGCCTTTCCAGAACCAGGGTCCACTCCTTCCAACTTCTCGGACATCATTTGGTATGTGGATTATGTCTTTGGTGTTCCAAGACTCTAGGCTAATATGCACTTATCAGTGAGTGCATACCATGGGTATTCTTTTGAGGCTGGGTTACATCACTTAGTATGATGATCTCCAGCTCCATCCATTTGTCTTAAGAATTTCATGAATTCATTGTTTCTAATGGCTGAATAGTACTCTATTGTGTGGGTATACCACATTTTTTGTATCCATCCTTCCATTGAGGGACATCTGGGTTCTTTCCAGCTTCTGGCTATTATAAATAAGGCTGCTATGAACACAGTGGAGCATGTATCCTTATTGCATGCTGGGGAATCTTCTGAGTATATGCCCAGGAGTAGTATGGCAGGGTCTTTCAGAAGTGTCATGTCTAGTTTTCTGAGGAACTGCCAGACTGATTTCCAGAGTGGTTGTACCAGCTTGCAATCCCACTAGCAGTGGAGGAGTGTCCCTCTTTCTCCACATCCTCACCAACACCTGCTGCCCACTCTTATTTCCTTGTACTAAGCTCAACTCCAAGTGGATCAAGGACCTCCACATAAAACCAGACACACTAAAACTAATAGAAAAGAAACTGGGGAAGACCCTTGAGGACATTGGCTCAGGGGGAAAGTTCCTGATCAGAACACCAATAGCTTATGCTCTAAGATCAAGAATAGACAAATGGGACCTCATAAAATTACAAAGTTTCTGTAAGGCAAAAGACACTGTTAAAAGGACAAATTGACAGCCAACAAATTGGGAAAAGATCTTCACCAACCCTACATCTGACAGAGGGCTAATATCCAATGTATACAAAGAAATCAAGAAGTTAGACCCCAGAAAACCAAATAACCCTATCCAAAAATGGGGTACAGAGCTAAACAAAGACTTTTCACCTGCAGAACTTCGGATGGCTGAGAAGCACCTTAAGAAATGTTCAACATCATTAGTTATTAGGGAAATGCAAATCAAAACAACCCTGAGATTTCACCTCACACCAGTCAGATTGGCTAAGATTAAAAACTCAGGAAACAGCAGAACATATTTTATATGCAAGGAAAATACTGTGGTCCATAGTATCACTAACCCTAATTCTGAGCTGAGGTGTTCCAGGCAGCCACCCCCTGGTGTTGCATGGTGTGATGGCACACATGATAGTCATATAGCACGCACTGTGCTGAGAACCAAGATTAGTGGAGTCACGTGATATAGCATAGACATTCACTGCCAGAAACACTTCAGGTTCATTACACAGTTTTACACATTCGATTTTGAATGAAATTTTAGTCATTGTACATTCAGAAAACTTTAAGTTGCTAATAATTTTCAGCCTCACATTGAATTGCAGGACACTCTGTGGAGATATGGCTCACAGTGTCAGAAACTGTGCTCAATATTTCTCAGCTCAGTAGCTAGCACCTACTACATGTCAAAAACTGTATGATTTCAGTACATTCAGTGTACTGAAATCAAATGTGTCCATGCTTCTATGATGTGAATAACAGTAAATATAATCATGAGTTGTTGATATTTTAATGTTTCAGTTAATACAGAAATGGCAGTTTTTTAATAGTTCTACTGAATAGATGAGTAGTTGGTGGTTCACCTGTCTTTCTTCCCTTCAAAGGTCATCGTCACGATAAAACATGATTTATTAGGCTTTATTAAAGGTTAACTAGTCAAAAAATTGCTTTCTGATCTTATTTTATTTGCTCCTTAAAACAACTGCACAGTAGCCTAAGTTCTTAGTACTCTCCAGAATTTCTCACTTTGGAGAATATTTCTGTGCATCATGGTTGGAAAAGTGGACGATTTGTATTTTATTCTCATAATTAGATCATGTTATTCAGCACAATTGCATATAAGAAAAGGAAACTATTGGAATAGAGGGTGGCAAGGATGTAGTGTAAACTAATACATGACTTGAAGTATAAACATATTTGAAGTGGAACATTCTCTGCTTCTGGTTGGAGCAAGAGTGGAGTGGGGAGGGGGAACCAGTTGCTACCATGAGCAACAACCAGTGATTTGAATGTTAAGAACAAGAAACAACCAGTAGAAAACAATAGGTCTTTGGTCTGAATAAGGTGTAGAAATATAGGAGAGACCCAGGAGCTTTGCAGAGGACTATTGGCCAGAGTTAAGAGCTATGGATCCAGAGAGCAGAGTTTAGCACTCTCAGCATCTGAGTAGAGAATGTAGTCATGACAGACCAGATCAAGTAGGCTTCATCCCAGGGATGCAGGGATGGTTCAATATAAGAAAATCTATCAACATAACCCACTATATAAACTAAATCAAAGGAAAAAAACATGATAATTTCATTAGATGCTGAGAAAGCATTTGACAAAATTCAACACCCCTTCTGTTAAAAGCCTTGGAAAGATCAGGAATTCAAGGCCCATACCAAAACATAGTAAAAGCTTTATACAACAAACCAGTAGCCAACATCAAACTAAATGGAGAGAAACTTAAAGCAATTTCACCAAAATCAGGGACTAGACAAGGCTTCTCACTCTCTCCCTACCTATACAATATAGTACATGAAGCTCTATCCAGAGCAATTAGACAACAAAAAGGTCAAAAGGACACAAATTGGAAAGAAGTAAAAATATCACTCTTTGCAGATGATATGATAGTATACTTAAGTGACCCCAAAAATTACACCAGAGAATTCCTAAACCTGATAAACAACTTCAGCAAAGTGGCTTGATTGAAAATTAAATCAGTTACCTTCCTCTACTCAAAGGATAAACAGACTGAGAAAGAAGTTAGGGAAATGACACCCTTCACAATAGTCACAAATAATATAAAATACCTTGGTATTACTCTAACTAAGCAACTGAAAGAAAGATCTGTATGATAAGAACTTCAAGTTTCTGAAGAAAGAAATCAAAGACGTTCTCAAAAGATGGAAATATCTCCCATGCTCATGGATTGGTAGTATTAATATAGTAAAAATGGCAATCTTGCCGAAAGCAATCTACGGATTAAATGCAATCCCCATCAAAATTCCAACTCAATTCTTCATAGATAGAGTAATTTGCAAATTCATCTGGAATAACAAAAAAACCCAGGATAGTAAAAACTATTCTCAACAATAAAAGAATTTTCTGGTGGAATCACCATCCCTGACATCAAGCTATACTACAGAGCAATCATGATTAAAAAAAAAAACCTGCATGGTATTGGTACAGTGACAGTCAGGTAGATCAACAGAATAGAATTGAAGACCCAGAAATGAACCCACACATGTATGGTTACTTGATCTTTGACAAAGGAGCTAAAATCACTCAGGGGATAAAAGACATCATTTCCAACAAATGGTTCTGGTTTAACTGGTGATTAGCATGCAGAAGAATGCAAATTGATCCATTCTTATCTCCTTGTACAAAGCTCAAGTCCAAGTGGATCAAGGACCTCCATATAAAACCAGATACACAGAAACTAATAGAAAAGAAAGTGGGGAAGAGCCTGGAGCACATGGGCACAGGGGAAATTTTCCTGAATAGGACACTAACAGCTTATGCTCTAAAGTCAAGAATTGACAAATGGAACCTCATAAAATTACAAAGCTTCTCTAAGGCAAAGGACACTGTCAACAGGACAAAATGGCAACCAACAGATTGGAAAAATATTTTTACCAATCTGAGAGAGGACTAATATCCAATATATACAAAGAACTTAAGAGGTTAGACTCCAGAGAACCAAATAACCCTATTAAAAATGGGGTACTGAGCTAAACAAAGAATTCTCAACTGAGGAATACCGAATGGCTCAGAAGCATCTAAAGAAATGTTCAACATCCTTAGTCATTAGGGAAATGCAAATCAAAACAACCCTGACATTTCACCTCACATCAGTCAGAATGGCTAAGATCAAAATCTCGGGTGACAGCAGGTGATGGAGAGGATGTGGATAAAGAAGGACACTCCTGTATTGTTGGTGGGATTGCAAGGACTTAGATTTAATAAGGCCTACAATTTAGCATTTTCATTGTTGTGCCCAGCAATCACTGTTGTTTCTGAAACAACAACAACAAAATGAGACTTAGAAGAATAAGTGGGAACTGAAAGATGCGACTATCTCCAAATCAGCTTTAAGTTGTCCTTTAAGGACAATACTGAAAAGCCACACAGATTCTTTGACCATGGCTCTATTACGTGATTTACAGCTTCAAAGAAAAGCTTAAATAATCTCTTTGTGCTTGATTTGGATATAATAAAAATATATTTGGCAAGAAAGAATAACTACATCCTCTTTTTAAAGACAGAACATTGAACTGTCTTTCTGAAGACTGAGGTGCATGGAAGGCATGTAGCAGCCCCTAGAGCGTATATGATCCATCCTTAGTAACTTGGTCTTATGTGAGAAAGTACAATACCCAACCCAGCTGTGATGGTTTGTGTATGCCTACCCCAGGGAATGGCACTATTTGGAGGTGTGGCCTTGCTAGAGTAGGTGTGTCACTGTTGGCACTGGCTTTAAGACCTTACTCCTAGCTGCCTGCCAGTCAGTATTATGCTAGTAGCCCTTAGATGAAAATGAAGTACTCTCAGCTCCTCCTGGATGTTCCATGTTCCTGCTTTGATGATTCTGGGCTGAACCGCTGAGCCTGTAAGCCAGCCCCAATGAAATGTTGTCTTTTATAAGCCTTGCCTTGGTCATGGTGTCTGTGCACAGCAGTAAAACCCTAACTAGACATCAGCATTTGATAAACCATCTATGTGAGTTATAGTACGCTGTTCATGATATTTGGCTGTGTTTCCTATAGCTATCCAGGGAAAATAACAGAAAGGGACAGCAAGAAAGCCAGATACCACACTAAACATGTATGTTTCTACACATAGTCTGGCGCATGCACAGGGGTACCACTCATCCCCACACATACCACCCTAACCACACTTATGTATATTTTGAACCCTACACAATTTGGATAGAATTCATCCTACTTTCTTTTAAGTAAATTATTGTCTCATTTTTTAATCTTCTGACATGTGATAGTTGTATGTCTCAGGCTTTCTGCTGTGATAATATGTCATGACCGAAAGCAAGTTGGAGAGGAAAGGTTTGCATACCAGACAGCCTGCATATCTGATATTTACAATGAGATTCAAAATTAGAGTTCCCAACTCTTACTCAAGTCACAATCCATCACTCAGGGCAGGATCAAGGCAGGAACAGGAGGCATATGTCATTGAAGCAGAAGTCATTGAAGAATTCTGCATACTGGCTTTCCCCTCATGGCTTGATCAGCCTACTTTCTTATATCATACGGGATCACGGCTCACGCGGTATCAGTATCAGTCATTGATCTCAGTTGAGAGTCTCTCTTCCCAGATTACCCGAGAGTGTCAGGCTCATATAAAAACAAGCCAGCATATCACTTTTCACATGTACTATGAGAAAAAGAAATAGTGAAACTTTTAGTTACATACAGAAAGACTTCATTTGGAATATCACATTTCTGATGATCTAAAATTGTCTGTGATTTGTTTCTTTAATGTCCTTGTTAGTTTTGGTCTAATATCATCTTAGACTCATAAAATTTTGAAATAATTTTGCATTTTTTGGTATTCTATATTAGGTTTTATTTGAGGAGGACAAGTATCCCATGGTATGTTGGTTCATTATTTTTCAACTTGACATAGTGAAGGTCATCATGGATAAGGACTCTCAATTGCGAAAATGCTTCCTTCAGATTTTCTAGATGCAAGACAAGGAGGCATCTTATTAATTGATAATTGATGTGGGAAGGCGCAGCCCACTGTGGGTAGTTCCACCTTTGGGCATGAAGCCTATTCATATGAAAGGGTACATATGGATGTAGAGGAAAGTCAGGGTTGGGGTGTTGCTCAGCTTTTTGTCACTGAGGTAAAAAGCCTGAAACTCTTTTTAAAGATGGCTCTCTTTTTTTTTTTATGCTTTCATAGTTGACCACTGGATCCAAGATGGTGACGACCTCAGACCAGGGCTTGTCTCACTGTGGGGCTCCCTGCAAGTCAGAAGCTTCCCTGCCTGAGCTGGCTGCTGGCTGTTTTGTCACTGGATCCAAGATGATGGTGACCTTGGACCAGGGCTCCCTGCAGGTCAGCTGCTTCCCTCCAGGATATGTGCCCAGACAGCTGTAGAGCTACCCAGCTCCCAGGCGTGCAGAAGGAACCCAGGCAGGTAGTATCCTGAACAATCCTTTACTCTGGTGTCCTCCGGGTACCTGGGTGAGCTGGTTGCTTTGTCACTGGATCCACAATGATGAGGACCTCGGACCAGGGCTCCATCTCACCATGTGACTTCCTGCAGGTCAGAAGCTTCCCTGGCTGAGCTGGCTGCTGGCTGTTGGTCACTGGATCCAAGATGATGGCAACCTCTAACCAGGGCCCCGTCTCATAATTTTGCATTTTATTCAATAAAATTTTGAGATCTATCACTGGAGACTCGTAAGACACTAATGATTTCACGATGGAAATATTTTAATAATGAATTGAAATTTTTATTAATTGGGGGGGGGAGACAAGGTTTTACTGGGTAGCCCTTTGTGTCCCAGAACTCACTCTGTTGACCAAGCTGGCCTCAAAGCCAGAGATCCACTTGCCTCTGCCTCCTGAGTGCTGGGATTGAAAGTGTGTGACAGCACTGCCTGGCTAACTTTTAAATGATTTGTGACAACCAAGATTATTTTTATGTTAACATTGGCCGCTGTTTTTAGGAATCAGAACCATTTAACTGCCCCCTCACTCTTGTTGACATACAATGTCTCATTGCACTTTGTTCTTGTCTCTAGAGCCAGCTGGCTGTAGGGTCTTTCTCCATTGGTCATTTTCTGCTACCTTCCTCTGAAGAGCAACACTTCTGCAGTCTTGGCTATTAACTGAGATAACCCTTCAGCTGTCTCTCCTCCAGGAAAGATCCTGATTGGCTGTGTGCTTCTGCAGCTCTGGCTGTCCTCTGTCACTCTTTCTGGGTCATCTATTTATTTACAATGTTCAGGTCATTCCAAGATAAGATTAGAATGTAAAAACTAATTTTAAAAATTTCTTCTTTTTTCTGAAATTCTTTGATAGACCTGAATAATGTTCTCTGTTTCCTCCAAAATATGCTATTTTCTTATTTAGCTTCTCTATGCTGGTAGACCGGGAAGTTGATATCACTTATAAATCATAAGGAAAAAAAGTAACACCTTTTATTAAGGATGCACTTTCTCCAAACTCCCTTTAAAAAACTTTTTTCTAGGAATATTGTATGTCAGGAAACTTAATTCAATATGGATAATCTGTTACTAGCAAAGTGAGACTACTATATGATCTCTTTACATGTCACTTTTTTGTGTGATTTTTTTTTAAAGAAGGAGCCATTTTCTTTTTCTTGAGAATGTGGATGTTATATTATGTTGTCACTGCTTTTTAAATGTAGCTGCCTTTTGAAGATGTTTGTTTTTCCTATATCATATCTTTAAAGAGTTTTTAACAGGAAAATGCCATTCATTTCTAAATTTTGTGTAAATTTCCTTTGGGAGCTTTGCAGGTTTTGTTGGTTTATTGAAGAAACAAATTAATGACCATCTTGCATTGTGTACCTTTTGTCTGTGTTGACCAATACCCCAGTCCATATTCCTTCTGTCCCAGTAAGAATCCCGGATGTGTTTCATTATCCTTACTACTTTGAGAGAGGTTTGTAGAAGATTATTTGGAGAGACATGGTGCTATTTAGATGATCAAGTATTTTAGGTTTTTTTTTTTTTTTGTCCTTCCAGTAGAGACAGTGACTGTCCTTTAGCTGTTGTGTTTAGTCTTCAACATGCTTGCAGAGGACAGTTTCAGTCAAAGTTCACTGCTGTCAATCATCATGCATCCTTCTTGTCTTTGTGTAACTCTCTACAGCCTGCCTCCTCAGGCATCATGATGGAGACCCAAGCACTTCTTGGGGGATATTTCTCTCCCATCTCTTTCGCACTTTGAATCATATTCTCTCAAAATTTACTTTAGACTCTTACCAATTTTCCTTTGTATGAGTTATAGAACTACGAATCTGTTAGAGATATTTGGTTAGGCCATTTAAGGCAGCGCTTCCAAACTTTAAGAAAAGTGTGTGAACTGTGACCTGGTTATAAAGTGCATAACTAAATAAATTAATGATGAAAAGAGAGGTGTATGAGGATATGGAGGGATGGCTCAGCAGTTAAGGGTGCTTGCTGCTCTTCCAGAAAGCCAAGGTCTGTAGATTATAACTGCTTTTGCTCCAGTTCCAGTGGATCTGAGGCCTTCTTCTGTCTTCTGTGGGAACAACACATGCAGGTAGAACCCATAAATACAAGCAGACAAGACACCTTCACACTAAAAAACAATAAATAAACCAACCAACAAACATACAAGTAATAAAAAGACGAGTGGAATGGTAATATCCTATCTATAATTTGGTGCAGATTTTGCCATAACTCACAACTCTCTTTTGAGTTTTTGGGTTTCAGATTTTCCTGGTTTTTATATAGTGGTACAGTTTTCTATCAGTTTTAAACAAAATGAACAAAAGCGTGTTTTTTTTTTTTTTCATCTGTGAGCTTGGAGTACAAATCATACTTTTGAAGCTTCTGATTCATTTTCAACTTTACATAAAGCTAATGAAAATAGAATGTCTGAAGTTTATAGTTCTGGTTTTGTTCTTCAGCCTCTGAATGTCTTCACTTCTAAACTATACGTTTTAATGCATTTCAAACAAATCTTTCTAATTATTAAAGGAGAAAGTTGTGTGTAGATTAATCTTAGGGTCTTGATACTAAGTAGGCATGGGTTACAGTGCTGGACCCACCATATATATGTATTCCTGGAAGTTGCTATAATTCTCTGAATTTCTTTTTCTGAATATTATTGCTAAAAATATCTACCTTATGTACCTGTAGTAACGATTAGTTGGGACAACATTGGGAGAGCAACTTCTCACAATTACTCCTGGATAGACATAGCATTAACACTACTAATCTAGACAAAATTTTTTGGTTAAATGAGTTTGCATATCATCATAAAATTTCCTTGCAGAATTTCATCCTTCAGTATCCTTGAATGGAAAGATATGTATAACTTCCATCATCACAAATAAAATTATTTAGCCCAAGAAACAAACAAAAAAATCAGAACATTTTTCCCTATGTGCTAAGTCCTTGATGCCTGAGGGCTGAGCTGACTGGATGGATATTTTGTTCATGGAAGTTTATGCCAGCTGGTGGCGTGTTATCTTTTGTCTTGTCTACACCCTGACCTTTCAGCTTTATAACTTCCAAATGTTTATGTAATGAGAATTGCCCTTTTAAAATTGACACAGTGATTAAAATTGAAAATGAGAGTCGAGACCGTTCTCTAATAAATAGGCTGAATCTGAGCATACATCTGTCCAGCAAAAAATCTTCTAAGCAAGCAGGCACACATTGCATTGCTTGTATTGAGAAAGTGAAGGTGACATTTATCCCATTTGATATTTTTTTCTCCATCTGTTTGTTCAATGGTGAGATTTAAGTTGGCAAATGTTATACTTAAATTGATCCTACACTCAGGCTATGCTTCCAACATGTAGCTTTTGTATGGATGCATCCAAGGACTTGCTGACACATGGTATTTCAGATTATGAGAAAATATTCCTTCAAGAAAAGATGTGTGATCAAAGCAGGAACTGCCTTACTCCAGAAGTACATCTTCCCATCGGATCTGTTGGCTTAATCAAAGTTGGCATGGCAGGTTGTGCTACTTTTCTGACTTCAGTCAAGTAACTTTTTTTCCACTTATGTAGAAGTGAGTTGCGATTATTCAAAACTACCTCTCTAAATGACTAACAGGAACAGAAAGAATTCATCAAGACATAATGAAATGCTCATAAGCTTTACGCTTGACAGTGAGCACAAACTCATAAAAAGCCTGAAAAGCAATAAGCTATTCTTATTAAAAATATAACAAAGTGAGAGCTAGAGAGACAGCACGCAACAATTAGGAGGAGCATGCACTGCTCTTCACAGGGCCTAAGACTGGTTCTCAGCCCCCATATTAGGCAGCTCACTACCACATGTAACTTTAGCTCCAGGGTAAATTAAACCCTCTTATGGCTTCTACAGGGAACTACACCTCTCTCTCTCTCTCTCTCTCTCTCTCTCTCTCTCTCTCTCTCTCTCTCTCTCTCATACACACACACACACACACACACACACACACACACACACACTGTCAATTGAATAAAGTCTTGAATGCAGTCATAAATAGGAGCTGGAATCAACGATTTAAACTTTCCATTCTGCCTACATTCTAGTCCCAATGGCTTTTTTGCTTCTTGAAGTTTCCAAATCCATTCTTTTTGGTGGTCTCCAGGTCCTTTTCAGCAGTTGGTTTCTCTGTTTCATAGTCATTCTCCACATTTTGTTTAACAGCTTCATGGGGTAATTGCGATAAAAACTCATAGCAGACTTCTGTTCTCTGGCTTCTACATTCTTTCTGCACCCCAACAGGTTATCCAATAACAAATGACAAACTCTGATTTTATATACAGATAGACTGAGGACATATCTCTATCTGTAATAATAGATAAGTAGATAGATAGATAGATAGATAGATAGATAGATAGATGATAGATAGGTGATCGATAGATAGGTGATAGATGATTGATAGATATAGATGGATAGATAGATAGATAGATAGATAGATAGGTAGATAGATAGATAAATGGAAAACACACACTAAAGAGACACCAAGGGACTGCATGGATAGGTTAGAAGAAGAAAAGGAGGAAACAATGTAATTGTATTTTAATTTTAAAAGCCAAAGTATTATTAAGAAACCAAAACAGGAAACACTTTACTTTTTAAGCAATGATAATTCTAGTTTCTCCACCATTCAGATATCTCTCAAAACACTAAACAGTCTCATGCATACATAATGACCTTAATTATCAAGCATGATACTTGTTGCATGTGTTTTAATGAAAAAAAAAGCAAACTATTAACATTTTAAGAATTGGGGGGAATCTTCAAACTAATCACTTTTCTGGTGTTTACATAAGAATTCTTCCAAGGGGTTTCTTGGGCTGAGCCTATACCTAAAGGCCTCCATCAGCAGTGGTGAGAATTGGCCAGCTCAAACCTCAGACAACTATTCTGTGTATATACATGTGTCTTCATATCTTTACAGGTACAGGTATGTGCACATATGCATATGCGCATGAATGTGTATGCCTGATGTCATGCCCTGAGCAAGGGGGCTAGGTTGGCTGGCTAGAGAGTCCCAGGGGTCTTCCTCTCTCCATCAACACAGCACTGGGATGGCAAATACATTTCATCAAACCTGCATCTTTTACATGGGTTTCAGGGGTTGTGCTTGGGTTCTTCAGCATATAATGCAAGAAGTTAACCAACTGAGCCATCTCTACCTTCCTTTTAACCATAGAAAATATTATTCAATATCAAATAGTTAAATATTTTTGAGGCATGTTGCAATTTGTATTCCCCTGATATTCTATAGTATATACTGAACAAATATAGATTATTCTAAGTTACCCAAATAATTTTTCTTTAAGTAGTTATTATGTAAAAAAATAATAAATTTATAATAAAAACACAAACGTCATAAACATGAGATTCAAAAATATCTTTTCCACTGGCCCCACCTCTTGTCTACTGTGCAGTGGCATTGGTGAGGGAGATTCCCCCCCCCCCATCTCTTTTGCTCTCACCACCTGTGATGGTCTGGAGAGCAGGCCCTATGGGGTCATAAGAGCAGGAAAGCTTTCCCTGTCCCTCCCCTGGTACAGCACTCGGGTGAGTAGGTCCTGCACCTCACCTGATAGCACAGCAAAGCTGGCTCTGAAGGGTGGGACGTAGGTGAGGCAGTCTTGAGTGTGTAAACATGAAGAGCTGACCCAGCAACTTGTGGTACCTTTATCAAGGGAGAAATGTCTTCCTGCACCCTTGCTCGTTGCTACCTAAGTCAGGCAGGAGATCTAAGAAGCAGGAGAACTGGCCCTTACCCTCACTTGCTGAGGCACTCAGGAGAGTAGGCCCTACACCTCACCTGTGCAACACAGTAGAGTTGACCCTGGAGATGGGGATTGCAGGTGAGCTTACACCTAAGGCTGTGAGCACAGGAGAGCTGGTCCTGCTCTTTATCTGCTGTGAGGTGATCCCGATGAGGGAGAGATGCACTCTTCCCTTCTCTCAACCTGTGGTTGGGCACAGGGTCATGAGAATGGGAAGATAGTACCTGTCCCTCATGGGCTGAGTACTCAGGAAAGTGGTCCCTGAACCTCTCCAGGGCAGCAGGATACAGCTGGCCCTGATTGAGGGGTTTGTGGGTGACCCCAAGGGTGTGAGAAGTAGGTTGACCAGTTCAGATACTTCTCAGGCCCAGATCCAGGGCTTTGAATTGGCCCACCCCAACATCTACCCCATCAGTGAATTCCTGGAGTGCATGAAGGAACTGATCTTACAAATCCAAGATCTCCATGACATAGGGAACAACACCATTTCCAAGAGGAGTCCCAGTGAGGTTCCTGTATTGATAAAGTAGCAAAAGCAAGAGGCCTTGTACCAGACCAATGAATCATTGCAATGAACGTTTGCACAAAAATGTGTGGACAAAGAATATACTGTGGACGCACTGACACACCACTGCTTCAGCAATGAGATTTTTTTTTCCTCTGTTCTTTGGGAGGTTGCATGTGTAGAAAGCAAGTACAAGGGGAGGGAGAGATGACTGTGATTGGGCACATGATGTGAACTTCACCACAACCAATAAAAAACTCTTCTAAAATGTAAGTCTTTCTTATCCTTTCCCCTTATCTTTATCATCAAAATTGTCTTGGGAAGTCTTTGGAAAATGTTTTCTGTTCTGGCTCTCTGTTTTATTCTATAAGTGAATCATGTTTTCTTGTGGAAATGTATAGCTCCTCTCCATTTTTTTTTTAAATTTTTTTGCTTAGTTGTACAATTGCTCTACAGGAATAGTTTTTAAGATTTCCATAGTGTCTCCCACATGGATTATGGTCTACACAGAGAACCAATGCAGTAGAGTGATGAGAGCACAGGCCTGTTGTAACTTTCTATCCTTTCACAGCTCTCGAGTGGCTCTTCAGCGCTTGTTGGTTGAACATATTTCATCTTATACCCCATTCTTCTGCTATGCAGTGAGCCTGTGATCATTGCACCTTTTCTGAGCATGGGCGACAGCCTTTTGCCTTACTGATATTTCCTATTTGGTACATCATAACATCTGTAAAAGTAGAATTCCCTTGTGTTAGATACTATAATACATCTTCAGGCGACCTAAAGAATTTAGATAGATTCACACAAGTTATTTGCAAGAATTAAACCACTTATATGTCCCAAACTGTGGTATCCTGGAAATAGTCTTTGATAGATACTGGCAGACAACCCATTCCATTGGAGAAATTACAGTTGATATAGGTTTCCATGCACATATAAAAAAAAGTGTAGGATAAATGCTTCAAAAACAAATTGTTTCATCAATTGTTCTTTTATTTCTCACCAAGGATTCTGTACCTTACTCTTTTTTTTTTAACACAACTTCTAAAACAACAAACTAATTTCTTCCACCTTTCATAGTTGGTCACCTTTTTGATAGAAGGATATCAAATTACACATTGACTGAGAATTGACCTGCTTCAATTTTAGGGGAACAAGCTGAACCCTGCAATATCATCTCTGCTTACCTCCTCTTAACCATGAGTGCATGTGAGTGTGCTCTCTCACTCATGCAGAAATAGAACATCTCTAACTAAATTATGAAGGATTGCTTGTGAAAACAAGTATCTGATGATTTTCTTTTATTGGATTCCAAAGAGAAACTTCTAGAAGAGCCTTAACTTCTGCAATTATTCCATGTTAATTTTAAAACTGTCTTGATTTAAAGTAAACTTTTCATACATATGCTTAGTCTGGTTTCCCAAAGTTTGTTCCTTACAAAAATCATAGTTAATGACTTGAGAAAAATAACATTACCATGACATTGCTATTTAACCATAAATGTATTCAAACTGTAGTCCCACTACCCCCATCCCTTTAGTTCAAAATCTTATTAGGCCCCACAGAAAACTTTTCTGTGTATTTAATACCTGTTTCTCAGATAGACCTTCCGTTTGGTAACAGTTACTCAGACTTATTTTCAACAATCTTGACATTTCTCATAGGTACTGACTACCTATTTTATACAACATTTTTTAAATATTTATTTTATTTGTATGAGTACACTGTAGTTGTTTCCAGCCACACCAGAAGATGGCACTGGATCATATTATAGATGGTTGTGAGCTACCATGTGGTTGCTGGGAATTGAACTCAGAACCTCTGGAAAAGCAGTCAGCAATCTTAACCACAGAGCCATCTCTCCAGCCCCTTTATACAACATCTTTAAGTCTGCCTTTAAAGTCTGTGATCACTCAGGTTTATCATGAGGCCATGTATGTTAGCAAGATAATCAGAGAAACTATTTGTGGGTGTTTTCATATACATCATTTCCAATGATATAAACTCAATTTCACTTTGGGCATAGGGAGGGGGTGACCTAGCTGGTGGTATAGCACATGTATGACCAGAGGAGCATGGCAGGCCAATGGAATCAGAACAAACAGATCAAGCTAGAAGTTCTGTGAAGGGAAATTCTTGAATATATTTTATTTATAAATATTGTATAATAGTACATATTGAATTCATGTAAATTATTTATGCAAAAAAGCCCCCTATCTATCATTCTGGGCAAAATATTTACATTTCAGTATAGCCTACTATAAAAAGGCATTACTTGCAGAAATATTTACACTCATGTAAGTTCATTTCTTATTGTTGATGTTCTTGTTTGGATTCATAGCTTATTTAATTTGAAGCTTGTTAGAGAAGCTGTGTCAACTTATAGCTTCACCAATGTGCTCTTAGAATTTATTTTCTCCACTCTCATAAATCTCATGCATGAATTTATTTTTATTCTTTGGAATCTAATGTGTAAACATTAAGATTCTGGTGCAGCATATATTGTCCTTAATACTGGTAGAATCAGATGTCTCAGTTAAGCTATAGCACGTTTTTCACTTTTTTCTATGAACTTACCTTTCTTATTCTTTTAATCATATTTTTACTGAATTGTTGAGGAAAATTCTACTCTATTTCTTTTTTTAATGACAGATAGGCAGATGACTTTCTTATACATACATACATATATATATATATATATATATATATATATACTGATTTGGATTTTGGACATGTGCAGTTTTTGTGTATGCACAATGGCAAGCTGGTAGCCTATCAATTGGCAGAAAATTGAGTTTCCCTCTTAACATTTTCAGTTTGGAGCATTACAAAAACTTTAACATTATTGTTGTTGTCACAGTTGTTTGATAGGAAATACACTTGCATTTGTCTTTGACTAAGATACCTTTTATCTTCCTACCATGATGTTTTGATAAGCTCCTTTCTTCTACTATTCTTCTTCTTCTTCTTCTTCTTCTTCTTCTTCTTCTTCTTCTTCTTCTTCTTCTTCTTCTTCTTCTTCTTCTTTTTCCGAGACAGGGTTTCTCTGTATAACCCTGGCTGTCCTGGAACCCACTCTGTAGACCAGGCTGGCCTAGAACTCAGAAATCTGCCTGCCTCTGCCTCCCAGAGTGCTGGGATTACAGGCATGCGCCACCACCACCCAGCTTCTTCTACTATTCTATTAACTTATTTTTACATTAAAAACATTGCTCTTCAAAACTTATTATCTGTCGAATCGAATAGAGTTCTGACTGCAGAATAAAACAAGAATCTAGCCTTATTTCCAGTTTTCCTTTCATTCTTTTTTCTGTGTGTAATGGCTATCTGGTTTCTGCAACATTACCCGGGGAACAATTCCTCATTCGCCAACTGCTACATGTTTATCACCAACCAAGAACTTCATGTTGCCTCCAACTCTGACGGAATGTTCCCCTTCACTGATCTAATGATTCTTGAATCAATTCCAAAAATCATTAAGCTGGTATTTTCATTCTCTCTCATGCAAAAGCCTTGTGTTCCCTGCTTGTTGTTCAGAAACTTCTTGAAAATATTATTTGCTATGTTTTGTTAGAAACTTTAAAATAAGCTTGGCAAGTCTGGATTATTTTGTTCTATTTGTGAGAATGAAGTCAACTATCATCAAGGATTAACTTACAATTGGCATCTTAGAATACTTCATGTTTCTACTCAAGAATAAGTCATATGTTTCAATGTATCTGAGTCTTCTCTGGCCTTCTATGTTTTTCTTTCTTTCTTTCTTTCTTTCTTTCTTTCTTTCTTTCTTTCTTTCTTCTTTTTTTACAATGAAAGGTTTGAAAAGCATATGAAAATAAAGCAAATTGACTTTGATTTTTTTATCACTCAGCTGAAAAGTAAAAATTAGCTTGTGAGTCTGGGGAGAAGGCCTACTGGTAGAGAGCATGACATACAGCCTCAGGACCTGGGTTTGGCTTCCCAGATTTATGCAAAAAGTCTTGATGTCTTGATATATGCTTGTAATACCTTTGCTTCTGTCTTCATGGCATTCACAGAAATGGGTCTAGTTAGGTTATTTCTTTATATCTGAGTGAATTTTGAAAATTTTCCTTTCTTTTTCACATAATTTTATATTTACTGTAGTTCATTTTTCCCTTTCAACATGACATTAATCATAGAGATAATTGTACGACTATATCTCTTTATTGATAAGATTAATAATTTCCATCATTCCTTATTTTTGACTGAGCTTATAATTTTATCACTTAAAATAATCTTTACATGAATATTTAATTTTTCTCTGACTAAATATTATTTTAAGACATCTTATGTCAATTTTTAAAAGAATTTGTTTTTTTATTTTTACTACTTAATTTTTATTTTATAATCATAAAATGTATTCTTTACTGTGTAGCAATCCAGAATTTACTAGCTGTTCTTGGAGTATTAATATATGCCAACTATTACTAGTATTTAATTAGAAGAAACATTTACTTTTAGAAAACATTATTTACTTAATAAAAATTTAGGGATAAGTTCAATTTAAACTCAAATATGATATTTTTTTGTCCCTTATAATATATACATTATTTGTCATTTCATTTATTTGGCAAACTTATATTTTAATAATGATTGACTTGTAGATTTGTTTTTTCAGAAGCTGAAATGTATTTAGCACTTTTATTTTTCTGTCATAGACTACTGTTCCATACAAAATTTGCCATTTCTTTGGAAGAAAGATTTGTGGGTTCTATATTTCTGTGTATTACTTCCATATCTACTTTACATTTCAGCCAATTCCAGTCACTCACAAAGCATTTAGTGTCACATATTAATCAATTTAAAAGATGACACTTATTTGCCTTTTGATGCCTATGAGTATTGCTTCATTTTCATAGTGTTTTGTCTTTTAACATATCCCTTGTAATTTACATATTCCTTCTCTTTAATTTTAATTTTATTGATTACTTTAGATTGTTAGTTTTTGAAACCTTGCCATGTTAAATATTTATCAAAATCTAAAAATCAGATACATTTCTACCCATAATTATTCTGCTATGAAATTATCCAATGAGTATACTTATAATCTGTTATAATGTGTGCACATGGCTACTCATTACAATATTTATAAAAGAAAAATAAAAGAGAACCAGAGCCGTCTAGGAATAGAACATCTTTAACTGTGGTTTGTAGTGTGTTATTATTTAAGAGAATTAGATCTATACAAGAAAAGGAAAACCGCTAAGATGCATTAAGTATAAAAGAAACATACATATGTATTATACTATGCTCTTTGTAAATTTTCACAAGGATGTATGGCTAGAGAGATAGATTGGCATACATTCATATATACACGGATGCTTTAAAAATGGAGAGCTCTTAGCTCTTTGACTTCTAAGATTGTCACTAAAGTAATGGAAAAAAATCTATGTGAATTTTATGAGAATTATTTATTTTAAAATATTCATTTATTTTATGTGTGTGTGCTTAAGTGTATGTTTGTACCCCACATGCATAGAGGAGCTGAACCTGGGTTGTCTGCAAGAGCCACAGTTATTGAGTTTTTCTTTATCCAATAAAATCCAAAGCAAAAATAATCCCTGAATTCTAGTTTTCAACATCTTTTGATATCTTTGTAAAATTAAAATTATTGAGTCTGGAGAGACAGCTTGGCCATAAAGAGCACCTGTGGCTCTTGCAGACATGAATTAATTAATCATGCTTCAGAAGGTTGGACATCCTTTCTCAAAGTTCAAAACTTACTTCCTTCTGAAGTCTTCTTTTGACCCAGTCTTATTTTCTATGTCCTCACACAACCTCTTCTCTCTGAGTGCATGTTGCTGGCCTCTGTCTTATTTCAAAGATACCAGAAATACTGGACCAGAGCCGCACCCTTATGATCTCATTTGACCTAGTTACCTCCTTGATTGCCACATCTCCAAATGTAGTCATGGTGGGAATTAGGGGTAAATTGTGGATACTTCAGAATCTATTGTTTTCTGTTTATTTTGCCTAGCAGTGAAGGCCTCTTCCTCTGCTCAGGCACTCTGCTTTTTCCAAGACTATCTGGTCTACCTAATTCTCCTGTTCCCTCTCCTTCATTTGCTGTTATGTGTTTGTAATCTTCCACATACTGTCAATATTCTTATTGCTGGGAAAGTTCAAACAGTATTGAACTATTCTGGCTGGTTTAAGATGATTCTGTATGTTGTGAATTATGAGTTCATTAAAGGTGGCCTCAAAAAAAAACTTTATTGTTCCATTGAATTTGGAACCTCTCCCATATTTTGGAATATTTCATTATCTTCTTACTGATTTTGAAGTAGGAGTTTTCCCCACTCTCTTACTATTTTACTACTATTAAAGACAGGAGTGGGGTAAAGGGACTTTATTTTGTCATAATCTTTAATACTAGATGAATTAGCATTTGTGGTTACTATTGATATTGTTAGAATTCTATTTTATGGTTAAGGTGAAGGTTTTTATTGTAGATATGAGAGAGAGAGAGAGAGAGAGAGAGAGAGAGAGAGAGAGAGAGAGAGAGAACAGTTGGGCACATCTGGAAGAATCCAGAGCAGAAGAGAGAAAGAAGTAGACTGAACATGGGCAGCAGCCCTGGTCAGGGATATCTGCATTAGACAGAGAATAGAAAACACAGTGAGATGAGAAGGAACAGAGCAGAGACATTATTAGACTTCTATAGATGGATTTCTGAACATTAAAAGTTGTTATACTGTCTCTTGAAGGTTAGGTGCATCATCTCTGAATGAACACAGACCTGGCAGTCTTCAACTGTATGTGTGGTGGGGCTTCATATCAGCTGGTGCATGCTGCCTGTTTGGTGGTCCAGTGTTGGAGGGATCTCGGGGTCACGATTAAATGAGACTGCTGGTCCACCTACAGGATTGTCCTTCTCCTCAGCTTCATTCAACCTTCCCTAATCCAACAACAGCAGTCAGCTGCTTCTGTCCATTGGTTGGGTGCAAAAATCTGCATCTGACTCTTTCAGCTGCTTGTTGGGTCTCCTGTAGTGTGGTCACACTCTCTCCCTTTTTGTGAGCTTTCCATAACCTCAGTGATAGTGTCAGGACTTGGAACCTTGAGTCGGTCTCTGGACCTTCTTTTCACCAGGCTCCTCTCTATTTCCATCCCTGTAATTCTTTCAGAGAGGAACAATTAAGGGTCAGAGTTGTGATTGTGGAATTGCCCCCCTCTCCCTCCTTTGATGCCCTGTCTTCCTGTTGGAGGTGGGCTCTATAAATTTCCCCTCCCTACTGTGGGTCATTTCATTTAAGGTTCCTCCCTTTGAGTACTGAGAGTCTCTTACCTCCCTGGTATCTGGTGCATTTTGGAGGATCTCCCAACCTCCTATCTCCTGAGGCTGACTGTTTCCATTCTTTCTGCTGACCCTCAGGGCTTCAGTCCTTTTCCCTAGCCCAATACCAGATGATGTTCCCCTCTCTCCCTACTCCCTTCCTCCATCCACTTTCCCTCCCAGGTCCCTCCCTCCCCATTTGTGATTGCTTTCTTCTCCCTCCCAAGTGGGACTGAGGTATCCTCACTTGGGCACTTCAACTTGATGACCTTCTTGAGTACTGTGGACTGTATCTTGGGTACTCTTTTTAACATCCACTTATTAGAGAGTACATACCATGTTTGTCCTTTTGGGTCTGAGTTACCTCACTCAGGATATTTTCTAGTTCCATTCATTTGCTTGCAAAACTCAGGATGTCCTTGTTCTTAATAGCTGAGTAGTATTCCATTGTGTAAATGAAGCACATTTTATGTATCCATTCTTCTGCTGTGGGGCATCTGGGTTGTTTCCAGCTTCTGGCTATCACAAATAAGGCTGCCATGAACATAGTGGAACACGTGCCCCTGTAGCATGGTACGGAATCTTTTGGGTATATTCCAAGGCCCCAGGGAGTTTAGAGGTCAGGTGGGGGGCATGGATGGAGATATCCACGTGGAAACAGGGTGGGGAGCAGGTACAGGATGTGGAACAGTCAGAGGGTGGACAGGAGTGGGGTGAGGTGGGATGGGGAATAAAATATGAAGTGTAAAAAATAAATAAATTAATTAATTAATAAAAAACCCCAAACCTCATTCAAGTGGACTCTTTCAAACTGCAGATTTCACAGTTGTTCTGGCAGTAGTTGATCCTGTAGAAGTTTCCACGGGCCAGGCATGGAAGTGACACATAATTTCTACCCTCAATCCATTAGAGAAAATTTTAGCCCGTGTCTGTATCTGTAGATGAAAAAAACCTAGTGATCCTGTGCCTATTGATCTGCTTGTGTGTGTGTGTGTGTGTGTGTGTGTGTGTGTGTGTGTGTGTATCATTAGGAAAATGGGCAGATTAGATTTTAGTTAATAGTGATTTTCATCATATACACATATCTTTTTTTTTTTTTTTTTTTTTTTTTTGGTTTTTCGAGACAGGGTTTCTCTGTATAGTTCTGGCTGTCCTGGAACTCACTCTGTAGACCAGGCTGGCCTCGAACTCAGAAATCTGCCTGCCTCTGCCTCCCAAGTGCTGGGATTAAAGGTGTGCGCCACCAACACCCGGCCATATACACATATCTTATGTTGTATGATTTGAATAAAGTTTGTCTTCTTAAAAAAGGTTGTTATACATTTACATATCCTTAAGCATTTTTTTTCAAAAATGCTTCTCATGTTAATTACAATAAAAAACACATTATTTCTAAGAAGTTTCCTGAGATGTAACATAATTACATTATTGTCCATTTCCTTTCCTCCTCTTTCTAAACCTTACTATGAATCCCTCTTATTTTGCTTTCTTTCAAATAAACGGCCTTTTCAATTGTTTCTCTCTGTGTGTCTGTCTGTCTGTCTGTCTGTCTGTCTACCTGTCTGTCAATCTGTCCATAAACAGAACCTGTTCAATTTGTATAATGTTAGTTGCATATACATGTTTTCAAGATCTGAAAGTCTGCTAAAAAGAGGTATATCATGAATCATATAGGTAATTTAGTTATCTATACAGAACTAGTGAATTTATGAATTTTAGAGGAGAATCTATAGCTGCTGCTATACTAGACCAGCATAACCCCTAGCTACAGTCTAAATATTTGTCCTCAGATACGCAGATGAGTTTAGTCCTTACTCCTTGTCAAGGTAATTTCTCCCTTAAACAGATGGTAAACATTACAATACATTTTGTTGCCAGTAATTGTTAAGCTCTTCCTCTGTGCCAACTATTGCACTGCCTAATAGGGTAGCCTAACTTACCCTCTGTAATCGAGAGAGAGAGAGAGAGAGAGAGAGAGAGAGAGAGAGAGAGAGAGAGAGAGAGAGAGAGAGAGAGACAGAGACAGAGACAGAGACAGAGAGACAGAGAGACAGAGAGAGAAACTATTAAATCGTACAAATGGATATACCTTTTTAAAGACAAACAAATGACAAATAGTGAAGCTGGTTAGTAAATACATTTATTCTTCACATTGTTAGTTCATAGAAGTTATCTTATGGATAGTGTCTGTGGGAAAAGTAACATAATTCATCAAAGAAATAAATATAAAAGAACAACAGGAATGGCAAAACTACTCTAATATTTACTCTATTTCCATTTAGCTTATTTTTCTATTACTAACAACATCACTACAATGTGGCTAAGTCATGTTATGTGTATACTCATTAGTAAAACACATATCAGTTGTGGTCACTCATATTTTTCCACTGAAGAAAGCAGCATATTGCCTGTACCTTGAGTTACTTATTTAATTCAGAGCCATTTAATCTTTTATGCACCAGATCAACTTCATACAGAAGATGAAACCATGGAACTGTGTGGTTGACACTAAGACAGCCAGTACAGATTGATGCTGTGTTCTCTTTATATCCAAATATCTATTAACACTGAGAAAATCTGCGTTATCTGGTACAGAACTCACAAACCTGACTGTAGAATTTTGCTATGGATGATTGAAGACATCCTTAGATCATCCTATCAAGGTCTAACTGAAACACAAATCCAAATGATAATTGGAAGAGAACTCCAATCCAAAGCATGATAGAAATATTATAACCTTTAGAGAATGAGCAGAAACAGAGTCTTTCAGGTACACGCATACCATCTCTTGACTAAATCCATGATTTAAAAACTTGCCATTATAATGTTTAAAAGTAAATTACAATAAGAATTATACCTTAGTTCCTTTGTAGTCAATAAATTATGGCATTTTCAAATAAATATCTTAAGCTAGTCAAAAGGCCTTTTGAACTCACATCAACTTGTTACTAGTATGTAGTGGTGGCTTAAGAAACTCTTGAATTGCATACAAACTTAATATTTGATGGAGATACATCAGCAATTAAAGTATTTTTTCATTAAAAAATATTAGTTGGTTGTGCTGGTCAGATTTATGTCAACTTGACTCAAGTTATAACCATTTGAGAAGAGGGACTCTCAATTGAGAAAAAGCCACGGACTTTTTGCCTGTACCTTGAGTACAGGCAAAGATTTGCCTGTACTGTCCATAAGATTTGCCTGTGGGTAAGTCCGTGCTGCATTTTCTTGATTGATGACTACAAAGGGAGTGCCCAGCTCATCTTCTGACATTGCCACTCCTGGACTGGTAGTCTTGGATGATGTAAAAATATAAGCTGAGAAACTCATGAGGAGCAAGACTATAAGCAGCATTCCTCCATGGCATCAGTTTCTGCCTCTGGGTTTCTGGCATGCCTGAGTTCTGACCTTGACTTTTTTTCCATGAAGGACTGGGACATGGAACTGTGAGCTGAAATAAATTTTCTTTACTGTGTTGCTTAGGGCTATAGTGTTTATCATAGCAACAGCAACTCTTGTTAAGATAGTTGGGGAAAAGACCTGCTTAGAAAATGGGAGTACTTAAACTACGGAGCATTGTGGCTGCCACTGTGCACTTTCCATCTGTTATTTTGGATCAAGCTGTGTGTTCAAAATTGGTTAAGACCCATTCATACTCACTGAACGTTGAGTGAATTTACAGGGTTTGTAGGCTGAACGTACTCCTTCTGAGATATTTGTGGAGGTGGTGACATTTACATTTCATGGTTACAGATACATAAAAGCCAAACATCATTCATTAGGCAAATCACTAAGATGACACTGTGGGGACCGGGACACGCTATGGAGATCATCAGCTGTGACGAGAGCCTGAAAGAGATTATTTGTTCTGGTAAAATAATTCCATATCTTGATTATGGATGATAGTACTCTACACACATTAAGTGGCCTGAAAGGGCAACAAAACAATATGAATTCTTTGGCTTTCATAATTGTTTTATATCAGGATATGTTAAAAATTTCCACTCATAACTCCTTTTTGCCCAAGAAATTGTTATGTAAATATATAAAATAAACATTTATTGAGAATAAAATAGAAACTAATTTTAAAATTGTTCCTTGGTATACATTATCATCAATAATATTACTATCTATTCAAAACAAAAGCACTAAATAGATATGCTTATTTATTTTACATGAAGAATTAATCTGAATAGTTTTTACTATAAAATAAGGAACATCTTCAATGTTTTTCAGGATTGATCAATATTTTGGTTTTACACTAATACTGAGTATGTATACATGCATGCATATATATTGAGTATACACACACATATGTGTGTTTGCATGCATGTTGCATAAAATAGAGAAGGATTTTTAAGACAGTTTCATAAAATTTATGTACTAATACAAAGCAATTTTTAAAATGATCTTTAATTCAAACTCAAGTCAGAAACTAAATAAGATTGTGAGTGTTTACCTGTTATTCAATGTATGTCTATAAATATGTGCTTAAATTGATATACTACTTCACTATGTTTTCTATGGATCCCAGGGTTTTGTGTGCATGTCCTTATATTTTGGCAGCAGACACCCGGTGTACCATCTCCTTAGCCCTTCTAACAACAATTTTTGAGAAATTGACTTTCTAACACAATGTATTCCAGATGAACCCATCTGATCCATGGTAAAGAATAACACTAGGAAGACAGTGAATGTCTGTTTTCCCTAATTAAACCATCATGTTTCTTATGTACAGGAAAGAACTTATTTGATAGCATTGCATCTGCTCTGAAGTGTTTCAGGTATGAATCACTGGCATTTCATAGCATTTGGGCACACCCAGGTCAAAGTGCACATATGTATTCAGAATCAATGGCACAAGGAAGCTATGCAGTAGTACATCATGGGGTGGTGCAACCAGAAACACCTTTGGCCATTTTTTGTCTGACTTTGAGTTGACTGTTGATGGATAAGCATTCAGAAACTTTTTATTCTTGCCAAATTTATCAGAACTTTCACATTAAGTTGTGTGACACATTTATAGTTGAACCCCACAATTTAGGAAGTCTACAGTGGCATGAAATGCAATCATACAGAGGAACTGAGTGAGTGGCAGATAGCATCTGTTTACTATTTTTGCAACTTTTTATGGATCCACAATTATTTCAAAGCATTAGCATCAAATCAATGGCACCATGTTCAATGTGACTTGTAAAATGGTTATCTTTATCCCACAACATTTATGTTCAAATGTTTGTTACAGTGTTCATTTGAATGGTTCTATTTGTATGCTGTACATACTTTGACTTCAGAGAAGAAGTTGGAGGTGGCATATCTACTCATCAGAAGCATCATGTAATTCTTGACTTTACGTGATGAGCACATGCCATTGAGTCTGATATGTTTCCTTGGGGAGTAGACTTTCTCCAGTGTTGTCATTCAAAACACTGTTATGGCACTCCTGTGCACATCTCTACCTTCACCAAAAATATGGTTTTAAGTAGTGTACAAACAAACCAATAAAAATTTGAAATATTGGGATGGTCCCTTATTTTGTAGTTTCTTTGTCATGTTAATTATCCCTAGATGTAAGAACTTGATATTACATCATTTATACAACTCTTTTGTATTTATATATAGTCATTAGTGAGTGCCATATACTCTTAAGATGTTTGAATAATGACCCAAATGCAGTGTGAAGATTTTAATACATATGAATAATAGTGCATGAAAAAGATACAGATGCTGCTTGGCCTCCTGGTAATGCGAGGGATGCTTAGCAGGCAAAATTCCTCCTTCATTCAGGTTATTTCCCTCAAGCACAGTGAAACTGTCAGTGCTTTATTTCTGCTTACTGGTCTTATTTTCATAAATTGTATCTGTAGTAATTTGTCTATTTTTCTGCTTTACTGTCTTAATTGATTTAAATATATGCTCTAATTATGTAGTATATTGTTGCATGTGTTGGAAATCCTGTCTAAGTGGTAAAGGGAAAGCAGTAAATTCAATGACACACACACACACATACACACACACACACACACACACACACACACACAGAGAGAGAGACAGAGACAGAGACAGAGAGAGACAGAGACAGAGACAGAGAGACAGAGATAGACAAAGAAAGACAGAGACACAAAGAGACAGAGATACACACAGAGAGAGAAGACTGGTTTGTTTGTTGATGGACAGAGTAAAGAGTTAACTGTCATGAAAAAACTTAAAGCTACAGAAATATACAAGGTACAGGGTATATGAAGGGTTTAGATTCAGCCTTGCAATGAGAAGCTATGGAAATACTTATAGTGCTTCCCAAGAAGGGCAGAGTGTCAAGACTATGGCAATGCTGCTATGAAAACTCACAGAATTCCCAGTCTTTCCAAAACTCATAGAATAAAGAAATGGACTGCAGCAAGCTCTCAACCTGAGTCAGTTCACTGCTAATGCAAGTACATCAGTTACCATTAGTAGTCCTGCCAGGGAACCTTGAGTTCTGGAGAGACCTGATAATTATTCCAATGTCACAGCCATGAGAATCGTCAGTGACACAGCTGTTTGTAGGCTGCATTCCATCTTGTTCTAACCTAGAATGAGAGTGTATCCAGAGAGCAGTTCATGAATGTGCTGCCCAGCCCGAAACAGAGAAAGGATTCTGCTACAGGCTAGAGAACACTGGCAGCCTTGTAAACAACAATATAATCATGCAATTCAGTCACTCTCCTGGGAATCACACAAGTACATGTGATTAACACAGCAGAGGCCAAAAGACCTAGTTCCAACAGCAAGGATGCTGACGAGGACCCCAGGAACAATCGCATCCTCAGATTCTGAAGTTAATCTGTCAGGATTGGCAAGTGTCAGTTTTTCAGAACTCAATCATTTACAGGAGTGGTGTTCACAAGAGGAAATGAACTCTGTGGACTTCAATCAATAGTAGCCGTCTGACTGACAGATAAACAGCCCTATAAACTAGGAAACACTTCAAGTCAATGACTGCCATATATTTTAAAAGGCAGTATCATGCCCACGTGTGCAAACGAGAGACTAAGTATATGAAAAAAATAACAAACAATGAAATGGTGAAAAGACTATTTTCAGCTGTGGATTCCTTGAATGGGAAATGCAGATACAGACCAAAGTTACTAAAGTGCTTTAACAATGAGGGTTTTGTCAAGGAGCTTTACTCCACAAAATGAATACTCTTCAAACACTGAAAGCAAGTCTCTTTTGATAATATCAATCTTTTAACTGACCAACTAACAGATAAATAATAAAAACAGAGTCTTGTGAATGCATGCATTTCTACAATGTGAAATATGTCAAAGCGTATCTCAAATAAAGCTAAGGATATAAAGAAGATGTTTGTGTATAAATTCTCCCTTCAGCCTTAACCATGCTAAAACTGCATCAGATGTCCTTAGCCAAAGCAATGAACATGTCTATAATAACTTGAGAGACAGTAGCATCTTGATTATTGATTGTTGGACCAGTTTTCAACAGCTCAATGAATTTAGTAAAGATTTAATGACACCAAGTTTAATCTTTTATCCTCTCAATAATGAAAAGTGTTCATTGAATAACTGCAGGAAATAAGATATTTTTAAGTATAAAATACCTGGTGCCACGCTGAACTTTTAATAAGCATCTGGAATTTGGCTTCACCAGAATTCATTAATGATAATGATGGTCACCAATAACATCAGTAATAATAATAATAACAATGATCTATTTTGGCATCACATCTCTAAAGAGTAAGAGACAGGGAGAAGTTTATTTCACTTATATTTAGTATTTTTAATGTTTATTTTATTTTGTATTTAAGTGTGGATGTGAACCTTTGTACAGGGGGTCCTTCAGGGAGATACTGGATCCCCTGGAGATGGAGCTGGAAGGAATGGTGAGTCTCCCTAAGTGGATGCTGAGAACCAAACTAGAATCCCACAGAGGGTCAGCAAATTCTCATCACACAGTCAACATTTCTCCATCACCACAGGGAGGGAATTTTTATTGTGATCCTGAATTTAAGAATGATTCTTTCCATCTAAGGAAGAACGGGAGGAAGGATTACAGCCGTTAAGGGGACAGGAACGCCACAGGAAGACCAAGAGAGCCAACTAACCTCAACCTTCGAGTCTCTCAGAGAGCGAACCACCAACCAAAGAGCACATACTAGCTGGATCTAGGCCTCCCCTCTCATACGTAGCAGATGTGCAGCTTGGTCTTGATGTGGGTTCTGAACAACTGGAGCAGGACCAATGCCAAAAGATATTGCCTGTATGTGAGAAATGTTCTTCTAGTTGGGAGGCCTGGTCAGTCCTCAGTTGGGAGAGGAAGTGCCTAGACACTCAGAGACCTGAAGGGCAAGAGTTGGTGGATATACCCAGGAGGGCTTCACTCACTCTGAGGAGAAGGGGAAGGGGATGTGGGAAAGATTGTGGGAGGGGTGACCATGACCAGGAGGGGGCAGTGAGTGGGATGTAAAGTAGATAATGAATAAATAAGGAAAGAGAGAGAGAGAGAGAGAGAGAGAGAGAGAGAAAGAGAGAGAGAGAGAAAGAGAGAGAAAGAGAAGAAAGAAACAAAGGAAGGAAGGAAGGAAGGAAAGAAAGAAAGAAAGAAAGAGAGAGAGAGAGAAAGAGACAGAGACAGAAAGAGAGAGACACAGAAAGAAAGAAAGAAAGAAAGAAAGAAAGAAAGAAAGAAAGAAAGAAAGAAAGAAAGAAAAGAAGGAAAGATGTAGACCCTCCCAACCCCAGTCAAAGCAAGGAAGGAGAACTCTGCTCCCTCTGAATGCCTGAAAAATGTTCACAACTCTGATGACTTAAAGAGAAAGAAAGCTAAGATCACAAAACTCCTGTTAACCCATTTTCTAGAAGCATTAATGGAGGGTTCAAGTGGAAACCCAAACTCTGAAGGAAGACAAGATTTAACTACTTTGAGTGAATTGTTGTGATAGTTTTTTTTAACTGTTCTACCTGATTCCACACCATACTTCCCATTGGAAGAAAATGCAGCTGGGGACTGGGAGGTTGTCACAGTGGGTAAAGTAGTTGCTGCATCAGCAAGAGATTCTGGGTCTGATCCCATGCTCCATCTACTGGGGACTGGTGCTGAGTATGATGACATTTGTAATTCTAGAGCTGGAAAACAATAGGCTCTCTGGGTTTGATGGCTATCATTCTAGCCAAGTGATGAGCTCCAAGTTTCAGTGAAAGACTCTGTTTCAAATAACTAAGCTAGAATGTAAGGAAGGAGGATAGCAAACACTGACCTCTGGCCTTAACATTCATAAACAATATGTACATGCCCCTGTATGCACAGAGATACAAGTATGACATGTTTATGTGCATGCCATCCCACATACAGAGATAACACATCAACTGGGGTAATTATTTCAAAATGTTATTTATAAAACTATGCTGTTCCTTTGTTCCAAGTCAGTATAGGTTAAGTGAGCTTCACTACAATGACCAAGGAAGGTCACGTGAATGTAAAGAATAGATACTTGCCTATTCCACTCCAGACACACAAACCCCTTCTGCTCTTTAACACACTGAACATCTTTTTGTGTGCAGGTTTCTATCCCGGCCTCTGCTGTATCCCTGACAGGCTCATATTTATGACATTTTCACTATTGTATGTGATTTATATGTTTATTTTTGTTTTCTATGTAGGATTAAATATTACAAAAACCATGCCAGCCATGTTTCTTTCCATGAAACAGACTCTCAGACATTTTCAGAAAATATTGCATCACAGAGTCTCACATCCATTACTTATGAAATCTCAAATGGTGTAATCTATAGCACCTACATGGAAAGCTAGGTTTATGATACTGACTTTATTCATCAAGACATCCTTACAACTTCTGTCAAAGACATTTAGAAAGGAAAATAGAATAGCCTCTTCCCTATAAAGGTGGCTTTGGTTTCTTCCCTTAATCTATAAACAGTGCATTTAGTATTGTGTATATATTTTCAATTTCTTAACAACAGTAGAAACCCAACCTCTCCTAATTTCAGATCTTTTAGTTAAATTTGTTTTTAGATCATGACAGATATCATCAGAAATTGGGAATTAATATATGTGCAAGCCAGAGAAGGTTTATGTCCTCACACTAGCTGCAGCTGTACCAGTGAAACACAGATTGTTCATCCTATTGCCGATGTGTACATAAATATCTTACTGACTAGTTATAGAAGAAGCATGTTTCCAAAGCAGGGAGGGACGTCTCCTAGGGAGGTTAATCTGTATGTTTAGAGATTTATAAACACAAAATCACCTTGTCTCTTTAAGATGAGAGTTATCAGAGAAGAGCCGGAGCTGAGATTTGTGTTTTTCAGAACTGATGTTAAACCAGGACTCAGAGGGAAAGATCAGCAGCAAAGGCTTCTGGTATTGTGGACCTTAGTGAAGATAAAGATGCAGTAAATAATAAAGAACTCCACAGTCAGAACAGAAGGTGGATCACTTAAGGATTGGAGTTAAAAGATGGCAAAGGCCAGAAATCAGTGCAGACAAATGTAGACTACAGAATTCTGAAAAGGAAGAAAGATGGATAATATCATGAAGGCCAAATAAAGACAGTTGCAGCATGGTGCTGGGGGTAATAATCAGGATGCTTAGAAAACAAGTCTCTGAAGGGTGCAAAGCCTTCTGTCTCTCCTTAATGATGAATGGAGGAAGAACGGCCCCTGAAATCCAGTAGCATCAAAATGCAAAAGGGAGGTGTTCGGATGCTATCAAACAAAGTAACAGAATCTCTCCTGCATGTTGCTGGTGTTACTAACCAGGTTCATGTCTAGAAAAGCACAGGTAGCCAAAGAGACCATGAACAATTGTAATAATTAAAATTAAAATCCTAGTTTCTTTCACCCTTTTTAATTGAAACAGTTTCATGAATTTCCAATAGGCCGTAAAACAGATATCAAGTTAAAGAGCTAACTATTAACTATCTGTAATTAGTTCTCCGTAATTAACTATCCATAATTTTGTTGCTGAAAAAGGTTGGGCACTGTTCTGTGAAACTATCCACATCACTCCGAAAATACCGAGTTGCAAAATAGACAAACGGAATCTAATCCCTTGTGGTGGTTTGAGTGAGAATATACCCCACAAGCGCAGATGCCTGAACACTTGGTCTTTCCTTGGTGGTATGGTTTGGGTAGGTTTAGGAGGTATGTCTTTGCTGAAAAATAAATATAGAACTGGGCACTGGCTTTGTGGTCTCAAAGCCCAGTGCCATTCCAAGTTTTTTTTTGTTTTGTTTTGTTTTTTTAACCTGCTTCTTGCTTGCAGTTCCAGAAGGTCAGGTTCTGTTCTGACACTGCATGCAGCCTGTTGCTGAGGCCTCTGCTCCGCCCTTATGGAACCACAAACACAAGCAACTTATTTCTTCTACAAGTTGTCTTGGTCATGGTGTTTTAACAGGAACAGAAAAGTAACTAGCAGCTTTTGAATGAATCCTTTCCAAGGTGGCTGATAGAATAAATACTTAGATTTTTTTTTTTTTTGTAATTCACCACTGTCCTATTTTGCCAATGTAAATGGTCCTCAAAACATTTGCTTTAGCTTTTATTCCAAATGATATTAACTATGTCTGCCAATTCTCACAACGAAAATTCAGTTATACCTGAATTAAAAAAACCAGGTAACTAAAGAACTCAATTTTACAAGATCAATAACCAACTTAAAAGGATTGGGCTCAGTGTGTACAGGCACTGTTTATATGTTACCATGCTTACATGTTTTATCACCGCTTTATGGGGCACATCCTATAATTATCTTTTCTGCAGAAGTTACAAAAAAGAAATCTAAGATCGTAGGTCTGAGAGACCAAGGTGACTGGGGTGCTGAAGGGAGCAAATTTAAGTCTAAAAGACCACTCAGACCCCAGCCCTTGCTCTTCTCCAGGGCCTGAAGACAGCTCTGCTCTCCCTCCCCACCCCCACAGCAGCATGGCACTCATGGATAGTATCCTAAATCACTTAAAGAAAAAGAATCTAGAAACGACAACGAATTCCAATGTTTGCCTGATAAGAGAGAAATCGCCCACGCTCTGGAAGAGAAGCAGTATTCCACCTCTTTCTCGTTTGTTAAATCATAGGACGTGATTACAGGGCTTCATGAACAACTTGTCTTCATAAAGATTAGGCTCAAAGCCCAGGACTTGAAAGGCCCAGGCAGGGGAATGGCAAGTTTAAGGTCAACCTAGGCTGTAGGGCCAAACCTGATATCAGGAAAAAAAGTTATCAATCATCCAAACAAAAGAATAACACAAATTCAAAAAGAGGAGGTCTGTTCAACGTATAGCCTCCTGGCTGCTGGGTCCATATTTTACAAAATGAAATCCTTTTATTTTCTATTTCATTATCTTAAAGAGGCCAAACTGAAGATTAGCCCTCCAGCATCTGTCTTTTCTCCTGCTAGAAACTATGTGCATTATCTATATCCATATCAATGACCCATACCCATATCCATATCTATATCTATGTCTATATCAATATCATCTATATAATTTGTATCATCTCTATCTATATCATCTATATCTATATCATCTATATCCATAGCTATATGTGTGTGTCTGTTTGCCTGTGAGTCTCACTCATTCTATCTATCTATCTATCTATCTATCTATCTATCTATCTATCTATCATCTATCTATCTATCTATCTATCTATCTATCTATCTATCTCTATCTCTATCTCTATCTCTATCTCTATCTCTATCTCTATCTATCAGAAAAGCTACATCTAACTTCACTCAGTTATCACCAGCAAAACCATACAATATTCATTAGGTGGGAAGATGAAAAATGAGAATATAATTACTGAAGACACAGCATCTTAATTAAAGGGGTCTTGCACAGAAGGACCAACACTGTGTGGGCGAATCCAAAGTGACTGTGAAATTGGGTCCACAGACATCAGTACCCTAGACTCTGGCCCTTTCATTAGGATTAGAATTCCCTCTCATTCCATCTCAACACAAGGCATAAAAACCCACTGCTGAAACCCTGGCCAGATACTAAGTCCCTTAGAACAAAATGCTGTGTCCTGGAGAAAGAAAAACAGGCTTGCAACCCTCCTGACATATAGGAGAATGCATCGACTATCGTTTCCTTGCAACAAAGGGATGAAAGACATGTCAGTGACCTTGAGCCAGTGCAGAGGAGTATCTTTATCACCTCACTGGCAATTCTGTATAGCATTCATGCCCAGCCCAGCCTCAGCGCCATCATTAGTCCGTGCACACGGAAGCCATGAAGGTGTCTCTTAAAGTAAATCATTGGGGGATTTTTATAATCTCATATAAAATTCTCTAATATTTTTTTCTAAGTTTTCCAGGTTTGGGGTTTTAATCTTTTATTATTTACAGTGCAGCAGTTTGCAGGAACATGGTGGGAACTCTGAATAAATGCACCAATGTGAAAAGGCCAGCACTAGGCAATGATCTATTAAAGACTAATAAAGGCTTTCTTTTTCTTCTTACTGATCTATCCTCTATTGCATGTGTTTATATGAACCCTTAATATTGATCAGTAACATATTTTCATCATAAAACAGTCTTCAGAGAGTCCAAGTGAAAACGCCTGTATATATAGTGTTTCTATCAGAAAGACCTTGTGCATCTATTATAATTGAAATACTTTTTTTTCTAATTTTTAAAATGATATCAGAATGAAGAAAATTCCCCATTATAAAAAGAGAAAAACCTTGAATAAAGTAAATCTGCTTCAGATTTCAAACTTGGCCATTTAGAATAGGTGTTAACAGAACAGGTGCCGTGGATGAAAGGAAAATATACTGCTTCATTCTCAGAATTTGATAAAAATCACAGGATGTTGGTGATTCACTTCAGTGTTACTTATCAGAATACAGTTGGGAGAGATAAATTGTTTTAATTTTGTTTGGAAAGTCTCTAATTTCTTGGTTGATCTGTATTGGTAATTAGACATGGTCTGCATTAAGACTCAGATCTGGACTCAGACCATGCCAGTCCATGAAAGAGTCCGACTCTATTTTTAGGACAAATAATTGCAGATCAGGCACAAGAAGAATTAACGCCAAGGTGAAGTCCTGAAGCTGTAGCTGAATCTGCATCCTTGTCTATTCCCACACACATAGGAGGAGATGCAGAGATGCGGGCAGTATGCAAAAAGACGAGGACATGAAGAGGAGAGGAAATCATTCTTGAGCCTGAGTAGTTAGCGTTGGATTAAATATTAAATGGTGTTCGCCTCAAATTAAACTCCGTTTGCCACATTTTTTTTTCCTGCGTTTGTATCAGCTACTTTTCCCAAGAGCAGTACTATTTGTGCTTCCCAGGAACTGTGATTGTGAAAAAAATTTATGCCTGTTCTGGGTTCTGTTTGCCATTTGGAACTTCAGTTTATTTGCGACGCAGCCAGAACTCTGCAGAGTGGACTGATTGTCCTGTTAATATTCCCTTCCAGTGAGTGTTCCGCCTCATTCTGGTCCCCTAGAACATTCCATTCTCACAGAGACAAGACGCAGACTTATTCGTTGCCTTTAGCTTCCCTTGGTTTTAAAGTACTTCTAAAAATTTATCAAATAATTAAACATATTAAAAGTCATATTATCAGAACTGGGCCATGGTTTTTTAAAATATATGTTGACCTTCCACGCTTTTAGTTTTGAAATGAAAAGAACACTCTGTTATGTGACTTCACAGTTACACAATCCAAACTTTGTGTACATTGATGGTTTAAAGACATGGATGGAAACAAATTAAGTTTTGCAGACATCCAGTAACTTCAGGTGCTTATTAAGAAACCACAGTTTTCGTAGCTTTTCTTGTGCATAGTTCATCATGGATGCACAAAGGCTGGTTTAAAGCACTATCAGTTCAATCACGTTATTTTTTTTTAGTATATGAAGAATAATAAACTTAAGTGTTTTATGACACCCCAGCTCTATTCATTGTCCTGGAAATGATGTAACTGTATTCTTCCATACGGCTAAGTAAAACTCCCTTCTCTATACACAGTATTTTTCTTCGCTCAGTTGCCTTTTAAAAGGGAATCAGTATTCACAAAGTCAGCTATTATGAAACATAGCTATGAAACACAAATGTGCAGGTATTTCTGTAGTGTGCTGTCTCAGAAGTGGTGCAGGTGGGTCACATGGTAGTTCTATTTCTAGTTTGTGGTTTTGGTTTTTTTTGGAAACCTATATACTGATTTCAGTAGGGGCTAAACAAGTTTATATCCCCAGCTGCAGTGAATAAGAGTCTCTCTCTCCCACGCCCCTGCCAGCAGTTGTGATAATTGATTTTGCTTCTTTGGTTGGTTTGATTTTTGGTGAAAGCTGTTCTCGCTTAGATGAGATGGAACCTCAAGATAAATTTAGTTTGTATTTTCTTGGTCACTAAGAATGTTGATGTTTATATATGTACACATATATGCATACATATATGTATATGTGAATGAATGAATGAATGAATGAATTGGTCATATATAATTGCATCTTTTGATCAATTTCATTTGCCCACTTACTGATTGAATTTCCTGCTATTTTGTAATTTGATGTTTTGAGTTCTTTATGTATTCTATTTAATAGTCCCATGTTAATTGTATAGCAGCCAGATTTTCTTCAATTCTCTAGGCTATCTCTTCTATGAATTGCTTCCACCTGTCAACTCAATCTTATTTATTGAGCTGTTAGGGTGATTGTCAAGAGGTCTTTACTTATGTTTATATTTTGAAGTGCTTTACAAAGTGTTTCATGTTTTGTATTAAGGTCTTTGATTCATTTCAAAGATGTTTTTTAGTGTTTATTATTATTTTGTTCAGAGTGTGAGACAGAGATTCAGTTTCAATCTTCTGCCCATGGATAGCAAGGTTTTCCAGCACCATTTGTTGGAAAGGATCTGTTGTGTAGTCTACAGTTGGCTCCTTTGTTTGGGTACAGTTGAGTAAGTTTGTTCCTTGATCTTTAGTTCTAATTCATTTATCTATGTTTCAGCTTTTAAAGCAGTGGCATGCTGTTTGCCTTCAAAATTCTAATGACATTTGTCATACAAATAGAAACATACCCCAACATTAATAAAATTCATATGAAAGATAAAATACCCTGAGAAGTCAAACCAGCCCTAGCAAAAGACCACCACTGGAGGCATCAAAATGCCTCCTGATTTTGAATTTTGCTACACAGCTATTATAATAAATGTCGTGTATCCCTAAACTGTGTCATAGACCTGGAACTTTTTAAAAATGTTTTATTCAATATATTCTTTAATTACATTTCAAATGATTTCCCCTTTTCTGGTTCCCCACTCCCTGAAAATCCCATAAGCCCTTTTCCCTCCCCCTGTTCCCCCATCCACCCCTTCCCATTTCCCTGTTCTGGTATTCCCCTACTCACTTCTCTCTGTTCAATAGTCTTTTTGAAAGCAAGAAATACCTAAAGTGCCCTTGACATCTAATATATGCTCAAAAAGAAACTTACACAGAGGACTGAAAGGGTGAAATGGTGCTGTGACATTTCTTGTCCTTAGTGGGTTTTAGGAAGGCATTGACCAAAGGGAAAGTCATCATTTCAGGTAGTGCAATGGGGGCGGGCACAGTTTCGTGGAAACTTCAGGATTAGTAAAAGCCAGTGTGGCTGTGGATCCCACTGAGTAGAATTTAGTCAAAGAGAAGAAAAGTTTTTATGTAATCACATTGCCAAAGCATAAGCTGTGGTTGCTGTGTACTTGGGGATTGAAGAAAAGAAGCCTAGGAAATCTTGATACAGACTCATCTTTTGAGACCAATGTTTTATCCATTCATTCTTAAGCATCTTCATTAGAATTGTCTTTGAAGAAGGCAATTTATATTTAGCAAGAACGACTATTAATTAGTATTCATGGGCATAGTCTTTCTGTTTGTTCTGATGTTCCAAAATTATAAGGAGTCTTTTTTAAAAAGCCTGCCATTTAATGATATTAAATCAGATATGCGAACAGCAAATTTCTGGCATCAAGGACTGTATTAACAAAGTGTGCCAATTAGAAACACACAGTAAGTACGATGCACACCCCTCCGCACTGCGGATCTTAAATCATATAGCAGCACAGTAACAAACACAGCTAGCGTGATATGACTGTCACATCTTCCACACGTTCATTTTTAGCTACTTTGCCTTTTGAAGAAAACATACAGTATGGTGTAGGCCTATACGTAAATGCTTCCCAAAATATAGGAGATAATTATATGCTTGAGGAGTAATATGCAAATACACTTCTTCAGATAATCATGAGCACTTACTTCTCCATATGGGAAGCTAGCCAGGAAGTGAAGACACACAACACTTTGGGCAGTCATCCATTTTTAATATGGCAGACTGTGCCCGATCAAACACTGCAAAGAGGAAGGGGAGGTCTCCTGTGATCAAGTGTACAACACAATGAAAGAGAATCTGAAAATGACAGCTAATGCCCCCCCACAAGGTCTCCCTAGAAAACAGTTCATTGAAAAAAATGGCTGTGAAAAAATAAATGTTGGCAATCACTAACATAATTTCTATGTTTAAAAACTAAAAATAAAATTGTATTTTTCTTCAGAAATACCCTTGAGATAAGTGGGGATTGAGAAGAGTGAGCCTCAGTAGTCTTAGGAAGTCTATTTTATCTGAATTTACTAAAGTTGACTCGAATTTTTCAAGATTAATGTTTGTATGGTATAATTATTAATAATCGAAATTTTAATTTCTCTGTAGATTGTTTTAAGTTCCTCTCTTACAGACACATACTGCCACATGATGCTTTCCCCCTTTACCTCTAAAGAGTTTGGCATATATTCTTTTTTATTTTTTATTTTTATCATATTCAATACAATATATATTTTATAGCAATTATTTAAATGATGGACATGTTATTAAATGAACATAAAAAGATAAAGTCTTTTTATTTGTTTGTTTTGTTTTTAGTAGAGCTTAAAATCTTGGCTCTTACCATGGTGCAAACCTAAAATAAGAACAATATTTAGACATTGGAGTTCATTGTAAAAAGGCTGTACTTCAATGTCCCTCACATCACCAAAGGATTTTTACCTCCATAGTAGCTAAGCTAAGAGTTGACAGTTCTGCTGCACCAAGGAATGAATTGTAGGCACAATTATTTGGATACAGGTTTCCTACTATGGTCAAAGGTATTTGACTTGAGTGATTGTCATCATTCTCAGCCCACAGGAAACAGGTTACATTCGTATAAGAAATGGTGTGTGTATTAAGATGGTCTATCCATGAAGTCATTCATCAACTGTTTCAATGAACAATGGTTCTGCCTGGAGGGTGGCACAGACATTAGGTGAGGGTAAGATTCTGGTTCATTGGCTGCGATGATTTGAAAAACATTCATCTAAAAAAAAAAAGAGTAACTTATAAGGTCATCTTCAAAACTGATACAATAATTATAAGTTTAAGCAAAACAGTCTCACTCTTTGTTGTTCTCTTACAAGCCAACTTCAAAATTAATTGTCTAAGTTTCTTTTGGCTGTATAAATAATTTTGAAATATTTAAGCTGTTCTGAAAACCATAGTATAGTGTAAAAACATCAAATAAACAATCCTACTAATAGAGAGGCTGAGATAGAAGCATGCTTTCAAGACCATTATGTAGTACACAGCAAGACACCGTCACATACAACCAAGCAGAAAGTGTATATGAATTGTACAATATTGGACATATCTCTCCAATTACCAAATTAGAGAGATCACTGGGTGACAACCAATGAATTTCTAATTCCTCAAATTTTAAATTTCATTCAATTAGGATATGTTGATAATATTAATTTTAATATTAAGAGATATTAAGGAAAAGTGATTGTTATTTCCTGTTATTTCGTTGTTAGAAGTGGAATTCTGTTTGTGTCGGTTTGTTGAAAGATTACTTTCTTGCTTTTTATATGGTGTAGCTTCCCTCCTTGTGTTGGTGTTTTACTTCTATTACCACTTGTAGGGCTCAATTTGTGGAAAGATATTGTATAAATTTGGTTTTGTCAGGGACTATCTTGTTTTCTCCATCAATGGAAATTGAGAGTTTTGCTGGGTATAGCAGCCTGGGATGGCATCTGTGTTTTTGTAGGGTCTGTATGACATCTGCCCAGGATCTTCTAGCTTTTATAGTCTCTGGTGAAAAGTCTGGTGTAATTCTGATTGGCCTGCCTTTATATGTTACTTGACCTTTTCCCCTTACAGCTTTTAATATTCTTTCTTTGTTTAGTGAATTTGGTGTTCTGATTACTATGTGATGGGAGGAATTTCTCTTTTGGTCCAGTCTATTTCACGTTCTGTGGGCTTCTTGTATGTACACAGGCATCTCTTTCTTTAGGCTACAGAAGCTTTCTTCTATAATTTTGTTGAAAATATTTACTGGACCTTTAAGTTGGGAATCTTCATTCTCTTCTATACCTATTATCCTTAGGTTTGGTTTTCTCATTGTGTCCTGGATTTCCTGGATGTTTTGGGTTAGGAGCTTTTTGCTTTTCGTGTTTTCTTTGACTGTTGTGTCAAGGTTTTCTATGGTATCTTCTGCACCTGAGATTCTCTCTTCTATCTCAAGAGTTCAGGAGTCACAGATGCAAGCATCAGAAACAGAATACAGTTCAGCACGTATTAATTGAGAATGAGCATGCCTACAAAAAGGAGTAGCAATGGAACTCCTACATACTGTCCTAATGCGAATGATGCCTATTATAATAATACTATTTTATAGCAGAAAATATTTTTTATTTAAATTTATTTTGATTAATTTGATGCTTTTGGCTTTCTTTCACTTGGAATACAAATTATAATTAGTATTTCCCCCTCTTCCTTATCCCCTTTGTCTTCCTTGCTTATTGGTTTTCTGTCTGTCTCTGTCTCACTTGTAATTTTTTTTATTTTGAGGTATAATAAAGTATACATTAATATCGTCATACCCATGACTGGAATAATCAATAGAAGTATGGCAGATGACACAGCATTGCCTCAGAGTTATTGTTTCTGTTTTTGCTGTGAGAACATGTACAAGCTTGTTAGCAACTCAAGTTTGTAGACTACAGTGGGGCTATAGTTTCACTTCTGTACATGGGTGCCCAGAAATTATTCACCTTCTATAATTGAAACCTTGGACCCTGGATTGGTATCTCCCATTTCTGTTACTTCAGCCCTGACAACCACAATTACACTGCTTCTGTGAGCTTGTCTATTTTAGATGCTCCCTGTGAGATCATACAGAGTGGTAGCTACTGTTCGTGGTCAAATTTACTGTTTTGAGTGAGGATTAAAATATATTGGTAAAGCACAGGTCTGGGTGTGTCTGTGAGCATGTTTCTGGAAAGTATTGATGTGTGGCTTTACCAGCTGAGTAGTGAAGATCTGCACATTGTGTGAGAGTGTTCAGAGTCAGATGAAATAAAAAGGATGAGGAGGTACCCCCATCACACATATGCTTGCAGAGTGAATGCCCTTTCTTTTCTGTTGCTGTTATACATGGAGAACAGACTCCAGGTTTTTCAATGTCCGAATACACACTTACACGAGGGATTCTCCAGGAATGTCCAGACCTTCAACTGCAAGGTGAGGCTGCACTATTAGTCCCTTTCTGAGGTTCTAGTTTTCACCTTACACATTCCTTGTGAGACTGCTGTCTGCCTTATGATAGTCTAAATCAATCTAAAAGTGCCCTCTCCCACTCATATATTCTACTGTTTTCATACCTCTGGAAAATTCAGCCTAATACAGGAAATACTTTGTCTTCTTATAAATTCTTATAAAATAATGATCTCCCATTGTGTGTTTCCTTTGTAATGGAAATCTTTAATAGCTGGATGCAATTATATATTTTTGGTTTGGGTTGCATTTTAGGGTTACATCCTAAGTGATCATTATACAGATCATCACTGACTTAAGTTTTAAACATGCTACGAGATAAGATTCTAGTTTCTTTCTTCTCTATGTGAATATTTCCAATATCATCATTTATTGAAAAAGTTATCTTCCCTCCATAGTATATTCTTGGCATCTTTGTGGAAGAACAATTTATCACAAATGCATGAATTTATTTTTCCAATCTCTCGGTCTCTGTCTTTTTCTGTCTGTCTGTTTCTGTCTGTCTGTTTCTGTCTGTCTGTTTCTGTCTGTCTGTTTCTGTCTGTCTGTCTGTCTGTCTGTCTGTCTTTCTCTGTGTGTGTGTGTGTGTGTGTGTGTGTGTGTGTGTGTGTACGCGTGTTAGGAGACAGCAGAGAAAGTCATTAGATGTCTTATTCTCCAGGAACCCTCCTGTTTCTGCTCTTCACTGCGCTTGAGGTTCAGGTGTACATACACACATGACCGTGCCTGACTTTTTCCATGGTGCTAGAAATGGAAACTCATGACCTCTGATATGTACTCTTCTCAACTGTGCCATCTCAAAGGCCTGCCCTATGCTCTGTGTCTTGCTACAACAGTACGGCTTGGAGTCCTTAAACATGTATTTTGAAACCAGGAAGCTGTTGCTGCTGCCATTTCCATTGTTTCTCCTCAAGTTTGTCTTTCTTTCTTTCTTTCTTTCTTTCTTTCTTTCTTTCTTTCTTTCTTCCTTCCTTCCTTCCTTCCTTCCTTCCTTCCTTCCTTCCTCCCTCCCTCTTTCTCTTTCTGTCTGTCTCTCTGACTCTGTCTCTCTCTCTCTCTCTCTCTCTCTCTGTCTCTCTCTCTCTCTCTCTCTCTCTCTCTCTCTCTCTCTCTCTCTCTCTCTCTCTCTCTCCCTCTCTCCCCCCTCTCCTTTTGGCTTGCAGTATCTCTGATGGTTCCAGTCAGAGTTTACGAACATATTTTTCTTTCTGTAAAAAATGCTATTTAAAGGGTTTTTGTTTGATATTTTATTATAGCTAAATATTTTTCTCTTGTTGCTGTTGTCTATCTTTCCAAACAGCCAACTCTTGGTTTGTTTCTACTCTTCTATTCTTTCTTCCAATCTTTATTTGACTTACCTTTACTCTAATCTTCATTATTTTTGCTTTAATACTGATTTTTTTTTTGTTCCTTAAAGAATAACTTAACTTCTTTGGGCTTAGCTCTGGAAACTTGTTGTCTTTTATTATTATTATTATTATTATTATTATTATTATTATTATATCAAGAACTTTTGCAGTCTTGAATTGTTCTCTGCACACTTGAACAAGTGAACGTTTCTTCTAGGTTTTAGAGACTGCTTTCAATGAGGAAAGCTCTTCACAGAGAAGTGGCTATGAAGCCCTTGGATAGGAGCAGCCAGCCACTCATTTGTCTGAGGTCAGTGATAGTTAAAGATATGAAGGTCTTATAGATGATGGACTAACATCTCATGTAAGATGTATGTAGATTTGTGATGGCAATTCTAATGGTCATGTCAGATGGACACATGGTGTCAATTCTGGGCTTGGTGGGAGCAGTGTACATCAGCATGAACTCTGGGAAGCTCCACTTATTCCATATTATTAAAACCATAGGAGTTTTTCTTTGGCAGCAGAAGCCTTGAGCATCTATGGCATTGATCAGAGTTATAGGATTTTTGTGGTTAGGTTCTACTATGTATTTCTTTTTACTTGCTTTTGGAGAAGAGTATAGCAAAAGGGGATCTTTATGCTTAACTTTGCTGGGCTGTGGAATAGGCAGATTGAATGTAAAATGTTTTCTGTTCTTTGATTTTTTTGTGCTTCTCGGCTTCTTCGCTGAAATCCAGAGTTCTCCTGGAATTATTTTTATTAGTAGATTGTTGATAAATTCTTGCTTTTGAAAAAGATATGGACTTGGATCTTATTTCCTTTTTCTCTTGGACTTAAATCTAGTCTTTGCATCTCTATCTCTCTATATAGTATGTAATATATCACATATATTACTATATTTTATTATATATATTGTTTTACTAGTATTGACAGTAGCCTGTATGTTTGCCTGGGCGTTAGGAGGTTCAGTGAACCCCTTTGACCTATAACTGAAAAAGATGTATCCCATTCCTGGTACTTGAGTTTTAGTTATTAGCGTACGATGTCTTGTTGGGGCATTGTTTCCTCCATTATATGCTAACTTCGTTTAAACTCCTTGTATATGTAAATAGCTTAGGCAGTTTGTACAGTGGTAGGTTTCCATGTAACTATTTAAAAGGTCCTTAGTGTTAGTTATCTCTCCTCTGGACTCCCTCTTCTGTTCTTTCTTCCCATCTCTTACTCCATTTAATTTTCATATTTATACATGGGATCCTTAACACATGAATTTCAGCTTCCTTAAATTCCATGTTTGCTACTTCCAGTACCCATTTTATAAGAGTCTGGTTCTGATGATTATTTTCAAATCGTATGAAAATGGAAAAACATCTTCAAATACTTTTTAAATTTTTGTTTATTCATTTTTATTCATTTATATTCATTTTTATTCTGTGTCTCTGTCTCTGTCTCTCTGTCTCTGTCTCTGTCTCTCTCTCTCTGTTTCTCTCTCTCTCTCTCTCTCTGTGTGTGTGTGTGTGTGTGTGTGTGTGTGTGTGTGTATACACCATAAACATATAGTGCTCTCAGAGACTACCATGTAAGTGCTGGGAATTGAACCCAGGTTCTTTGGAAAAGCACATCCAGATATTTCAAACACTTAGAAATATTCTTCCTCCTTCTCCTCTTATTTTTTCCTCCCCCTCCTCCCCCTCCTCCTCCTCCTCCTTGTTAGAAGTCAGACATTTAGTATAAGAAGAACCAGATAAACATTCTAAGCTTAGATACTTGCTAATCTGTTCTTTTTACTTGCTTGCACATCTATTCTTTTTATTTGTTTTACATTTTTTATTTACTCCTCTGTGTGCCTGTGGAGGTCAGAAGATGACCTTGCAAAAGTCAGTTCTCTTCTTGCACTGTGTAGGTCTGAGGATTGAATTTAGATTATCAGGTCTAGGGGCCGCAGCCTTCACTGAGCCATCTGGAGTTGGCTGGAGGTGCTTGTCTATTTGCATGCTAGGTTTTTTTGTTTGTTTGTTTGTTTGTTTCTTTTCTTATCTTCTGTTTTTTTCTAGAAGGAAAAAAAGTACAACTCAGCTGCAGCCCATTATTCTGACTCCAGTTTCTCACTGGCATTGTGCTGAGGGATGAGGAAGGGACAAGTATTCTCCGATGAGTTATTCTTTTTTTTATTATTTTATTTTCTATATTCTTTGTTTACATTCCAAAGGCTTTCCACTTTCCCAGTTCCCCCCTCACCATATGTCCCATAAGTCCTCTCCCCTCCCCCATTTCCCAATCACCCCCCCCACCCGCCACCATTTCTTTGGTGGTGGTGGTGTCTTTTTTTTTTTTTTTTTTTTTTGGTTTAGACCAGGCAGGCCTTGAACTCAGAGATCCACCTGCCTCTGCCTCCCAAGTGCAGGGATTAAAGGCGTGCACCATCACTGCCTGGCTAAGGGTTATTCTTAAGGAGAGGCTTCTTGGCTCTTAGAGTTACCAAGAGGTTCCACACGGATTCACAAAATTAGTAATTTATAGTCTAATTCACCCTTCACTGGCCAGGGGATAAAATCAAGGTGTTGAACCTGTTTTGTTTTGTTTTGTTTGTTTTGCTATCATTTCCCAAAATTATTTATTTTCATAATTTAAAATATTAATCTCCATTGCTTACACATTGTGCAAAAAGAACTAAACCAACATCATCCTGGAAAGCTATAGGGTTTTCTGTTTATTTACTGAGACAATTTCTATACTCCTGAGTTCCAACGTACAGGTAAAATTTGAATTTTAGAAAGCTCTTTAGAAGCTTTAGAGTATCCGAATATTTTATTTCTGGTTTGGACTTTAAGACAGGGAGAATGAGGGACACAGATTCACAGAAAATAGCTCTTGTCTTGTAAAGAGGGCCTCTATCCTTGTCATCACCCGGTACCTCCATCTATAGTCAGGCAAAAACCCAATTAGTTATTAATTGATGTGCATTAAAATTCATTAACTCTGCATGTGAGGTCTGGACTATAATTAACTGTCTTTCTTACCTTTTGTTCTGAAATCTCTTGGTAAAAGATCCCGTTGCTAATAAGGACAGAAACAGTTTTGCGGTCTGTGGGTAGTTAGAAGCAAGGTCCCCAGAAGGTTGTTCCCATCACATCAGAGCATAACCAAATGGCATCGTCAAATCTTGAAAACTCACTTTCTTGGGTCAAATTTATTTTTAAGATGTTTGGAAAAAAAAATCATGTGTGGGAGTAACAGAAGTTTTTTTTTTTTTTTTTTTTTGGTGTAATGTTTTAATCTGATTAAGATCTTTACATATTTAATGAAACTTTGTATATGTCTTCCACCAAATCAAAAGTTATATTCAAATGAAGAATTAAAGAAAAAGAACAACCGTGCAGTCAATGCAGCTTCAAAACAGCGCTCAAATAGCTTTGAAAGCAGATCAATTTTAAGCTGAATTTTGTGGAAATCATGACATAGTTTCTTAAGAGACACCTTGCAAATGAATGATAGACAAAATAAATTTTTTACTGCACACTCTACTGAGGGAAGACTTCTTCTGAGTAGTTTGCAGCCAGCTTTTAAGCTGATATTTGGAAAGATTTACGGTAACACTTATTTTGGAACTTTGGTATCTGTAATCTCCTGATATATATATATATATATATATATATATATCAGTATATATCCTTAAAATCTCTCTGATCTCAAGTGTCTCCAAGTTGAGTATGATGAGAATTATGCACAAAACTTATATAGGTGAAGACCTAAATGGGCATTTTGTGGCATATTTCATCTGCATGTAGGTTCAAAAGAAAGGAAATTACATAAAATAAGGAAGAAAGGTTAAAATTCATAGAAATTAGAAGAAAACCGTTAAGAACTCTTGACTGCAGCTTCTTCAGTCTGAATTGCACTACTGGGGCTCTGTAGTTTTAATGACTTTCGTAAAGTCAAGGCTTTGCTAATACTACCAGAATTCTGGCACATATCTGCTCTCTACCTAATGTATAATAAAGTATTTCTAATGTATAATGAGCATAACACTTACCTAAAATTTATAAAGCTGTCATCGATGCTAACCTGGATGTGTTGTATGCAGGTACAGATAATTAACTACATGTAATATTTAATGTTTGCTTTCGTGCTACCATGTTACAGCTATAAGGTCCAGCATCTTATGTCTACTAAATAATTTAACCCTTAGACAGGCTTGGTAGATAAATCTCATTATAGTCTTCCCTGCTTAACCAAATGAAAGCATGAAGCTCAGAAGTCAAATAATATGCCCAAGGCTGAAGCACGGAAAGCTATGCTTTGTTTATAAAGGCCACCACTCACACTGAGACCAATGTGATGGTGGCCCATCATGGTTGCATGATCCATGTGAATCCAGTCCCACCTTGGCACCATTTTTAGTAAGTTCCAAAATGTTTAGAAATAATTTTCCATTTAATTACACATCAGAAAATGTCCTCCTACTTCTCACTGCTTTCAGTTCACAGGAGACCAGAAGAAAGAAACATGTGGTGAAAGAGTCTGTTTGATATCTTTAAACTTAAGAGTGTTGCTCTTATTTAAATTCTGCCAATGGCCATCTACTGCACTGAGAATAGATCCCAGCCCTTTACTGCATCCTAAGGCATTATGGGATTTCAGTCTTGTTCACCTGTTTGTCTTCAGCCTGTTATTTTTTTCTCTACTAATTACATTTCAGCTACAATATCTTGTGTATACTTTCTAGACTAAGCCATGCATGTTTTTTCAAAGACATTTACCCTCGTATTATATTACTGAAGATTAGGAGTTAAAAAACATTAATCAAGGATAATCAGAAAAAAAGTGCTTCAGACTTTACAAAGAACCCTCACTGCCTTTTCGAAGGACTGGAGTTTAGTTTATAAAATCCATGCCAGTCTCACTCACTAACATCTGTAATTTCAGGTCCAGGGGATCTGGTACCTATTTTAGGTCACCATATGTACATGCACATACAAAAAAAATGCACAAAAATACATGGCCAAACACATATACACACATAAATAAAGCAATAAACCACTTTTAAGAATTGAAGATGAAAGAATCATATCGGGAGTTAGCTCTGAGTATCATGTGCATTCTATGTCCATGCATCCCCCAAGCACCTCTCAAGAGGAATTTCCTGCCCCAGATTCCCAAGCAAAACTTCACAGAGCACGTAACCCTGGATGAGAGAAGTGACACATGCTTTACCTGAATTATACCTGAAGATGCCTGTGGGGAAATGATATAATAGTGAAAGAGCAAAGAGAACTATAGTGTGAAGAAGCTGGCTTCTTCAATGTGGAAGGAGAGTTCAAAGGGCTAAGTGACTCCTCATAAAAAGATAGTACTTAAAAGTTGAGCCTGGGCAGAGGGGACATGCTACTCTCAGAAGAGTATGAGAGAGAAACTAGGGGCTGAAGGGTACTCAGCAGTCGGCAACGGACTGGGCAAACCCAGTCAAAAGGAAGTATAGTACAATGGGTTGAACCAACTCTGTCCCCTATCCACTGTAGGCCTAACCCAATAGGATGAATGTTTGAAGATTGGGGCATTTGGTTTAGATGAGACCACAGCAGGGGAGCTTTCATGGGGCTGTGCTGACACATTCGTCTTTGTCCTATATCCTCTAGAAGTGTGATGGGTTCGATGTGAAGACATTCCATCTGTGGTGTCCTGTTATGGCATCCTAAACTGGTGACAACAAATGGTTTCCAATTTAGTAACAAAAGGTTTCCTTGAGACAAACAACCCATGTCTTCTAATTTGTCACACTCAAGGGACAAGAACAGATTAAAATCAGAAAGACAAATAAGACGTGTCTCTAGTCATCTGATTTCATCTCCCTTGACCGGACTGGATGGACCTGCAGCAGCCGGACAGTTGAAAGAAGCCTGAGGAGGAGAGGAGGCCTTTACCCAAATCCCATCTGTCTTGCTCTCTGAGGCTGAGGCAGGCCCAAGTAGAAAATCAAATAAAATTTACATTGGGTGACAACTTTTTTAAAAAGTGTTAAATAGCATTAAGCTTTTTCACACATGCAAGAGACAAGGAAGAAGGAGGATTTCATCCAAGCTTGAGTCAGAGAGGAGGAGCTGTTTAACAAGTTGCTTTGAAGGGATGATGACAACATAAAGTGAAGTTTCTTTCTGCTTCTTCACAACATAGACATTAACCAACATCAGATCTTCCACTAAATACTTACAATACTTACAAGAAATGAACCTGGAACTGTAGAAGACAATGCACACAGAGAGCAGTGCCAGGCACCCAGCAATGCCTTCTTAGATGAGCAAGACAGCAAAGGAAAAAGACTTTCAGCTAGACTTTCAGCACTGTATAAAAAAAACCCAAGTTTGAGGACACAGACATATAATTCCAAATAGAAAAATTATAGTTTAAGACCAGTCCATGGTTCAGTAAAGAACTTCTCTAGGAAAAAAAACAAAGCAATGCAAAACAAAACAGGACAGAGCAGAAAGGAAAGAAGAAAAAAGAGAGAAAGAAAGAAGGAAGGAAGGAAGGAAGAAAAAGAAAAAGGAGAGGAAGAAAGAATGAAAGAATGAACAAAAGAAAGAAAGGAAGGAAGGAAGGAAGAAATCCCAAGAACTAGGGTAGAGAGGGTGAAATCTTAAATCACAGGAGGCCAGAAAGACAACGCAGAGAATGGCAAGCATTTGCTAAGGCAGTAGCCAATTGACAAATTCTGGAAAGATACCAAGGAGAATAGGGAATAGAAGGGATCATGGATTCCAAACATTGTGTTTTATTTCTATATTTGGAGAAAAAAGGGACAACTTTGGCAACTGAAATATTCACTGACCAGCAGTAAATAAAACCTAGATAAAAAAAGAATTTATGCATATATGTATATATATGTGTGTATGACTGTATATGCATACACACACACACATAAAAATGTTACCAATGTACTGTGAAACACCGGAGAATTGTGACATCATTTTACAGCTGAACAGTCAATGGCAAAAACAAAAGCAAGAAAACCCAACCAACAAAACAGAAAAAAACTTCATGGAAAACTGCCCATTTCCAGGTCTTGCTGAGGCAGCCAGTGTGGATCTCTCTAATACTTGTAGGAGACTCACAAACTTACCACAGCAAACTTCTTAATCCTCTGGCTCTTACAGTCATCCTTCCCTTCTTCTGTGATGAGCTCAGAGCCTTTGGTACAGGAATTGTTCAGTAGCTATATCAATTGCTACGGGGCACCAACGTTTCTCTTGTTCTCTGCATTTTCATTGGTTCATCACCAATGGACATACTAACATGGAAGAGAAAGACCTCTTAGAGCCTCAACTCTAAACAAAGAACTACCAGCAACTGGGAATACTGCCAGTGGTAGACATGGTCTTTCTCAGGAAAAGATCATAGGTTATCCAATATCAAGTGGTCAACCCTTGAGATCACATACCTACCGATACATTATATAGAGCGAGAAAGTTGTATTTACATATTTTGGAATACACACATCCACCACCATGACCAACATAAATCTGAGAGAAAATGAGGGATATAAATTGGTAGGGTTGAAGGGAGGAAAGGAAAAGTGGGAAATGACATAATTATAATTTTAAAAAACAAATATTCTTTAAAAAATTCTGTCCAGTGTTAGTATAAGTTATATTAAAGCAATAGGAATGAAGTCTTCTATATGAATCCCAGAGACACTGGATTCATAGTCCTCTGCATCTCTTTTGTAGACATAGGAACAGATCGGTGGGGGCTCAAGAGAGCAACTCCTCATGTGACTAGGATAGTAACTGGTAGAGAAACAAGGATGAGTCTGCAGGCAGTGATTGAAATATGGTTTTGCTCAGCTCCTTGTTGCTTCCTAATCGTGACTAAAAGGTAGAAAACAATCCAGATCTATGTGCTGAAGCCCTGTGAGGCAGAGCTGTAGCAGAGTGGAGACATGATGGACACATTTCACTGGACTTTCCAAGAAGCGAGCAAGCTTTACAATGCTCAAGAACGCCTTTCAGTGGTGTGGTGTAAGCCCTCCGTGGCCCTTGCTTGAGGCTCCACTTACTAAGAGGTTTAGCTACACTGGGTCTTTCTGGGGATCATTCGACAATGACCAGCCTCTGTACCTTAAGGGTGGAGCTTTAATTACTTGTCCTGTAAGTGACAGACAAGCAAAGACTGTTAATGTTAACAGACAATAGATCACAACTTAAATCAGGGGAAGCCATTTAAATTCTCCTCTGAAGACAAGGACTGTCTGAAAAGGCTTGGGTAAACAAAGATATTTTGTAAACTGAATGAAAAGAAGAAAGAAATAAAAAAGGAAGGACACGTGAGCTGCTAGGTATGGCGGAGGAGATGGTTTATAGTGTAGATATCAGGGGAGCAGAGGTAGGGATGTCTGGGGAAGTCCAGAGTGAACATGGGTGGACTGAGCAGGGCCATATGAGGGCATGCGAGGAAAGCAGAAGAGGAGCCGCCAACCAAACCAAGAAGGGCCTAGGCAAAGAGACTGGCCAAGAGAGTAAAGGGCCAAAAAGGCCCCCATAGCAAAGTGGTTGGAGTCTATAGGGAAGGGCAGCTGGGGGAAGGGCAGTGCTGCCCCTGGGCTGAAGAAGTTTAGGGTCGGGATCAGGTTACACCCGCCTTATCCTGAAACTAAGGACTAAGGGATGCTGGGAGAACCTGGAGGCCAGGTCTGCTTTGGTATGTTAAATAGGCACCCCAGTTGTTTGGCCCAGTTTTGAGACCTAACATAAAACACATTTAATTACACAAACTTTAAGTAGCCAAAGTTATTTCAGAGCTATATCTTCTCATAGGTTTGCCCCTTAACCCTGGGCGGCACAACTGAGATGATTATTTTCTACTTACTGAGAGACATGCGTCTCACTAAGGGAAAACACACAATTAAAACAAGAGAGTTCTTTGCCTGTCTGTACCCACGATGACAAGACCACAGCAAATTCTAGCTGAGATTAAAAATATGCTGGTCTTTTGTTTATATATCACAGTTTCTGATTTCTGCCTTCTTAGGGGATTTCTGTGTGTGTCTCTGTGTCTATATGTGGTCTTGTGTTTTTTCTTTATTCTTTGTTTTTCTGTCTTTGTTTGTTTGTTTGTTTGCCCTAAGGATCTGCAAGGAGCTAGGGGGTTGGATAAAGAAATCACCCATACACATAAAATAAAATTAAATATATTTTTTTAAAAAAATGTGTGAACACAACTCAAACAGCCTTCCTATTGGTTGTTTCAAATTCAACATTTAACCCAGAAGGCTTTGAATTTGTGACTCTATGATTTGTACAAAATTAAATTGAAATAGAAAGCTAAAGAAATGTTTTTGGAACGTATGTAGATGCAAATAAATGGTAGTGTCTCTCCCGAGCTGCTGGAACTGATGGATACACAACATCCTGGTACAGGGAAGGAAGAGTGGAGGCTCTGGCATTGCTGCTTGTGAGTCTGACCTGAAGTTCATGTCAACAAGAGAGGCTGTACTAGCCTTTCCTCAGAGTTTAGTGCTACTTTCGATGTTAAGTGCTTATTTGATTGTGTTTTCTAGTTGCAACTGCTCTTAGCCTCTTAGTAAATACTGTAGAAGTGTTGCTAATTCAAGGGACATTACTGGTTGGGAAAGGACTTTAGGGACCTTGGATTGCTCGATCTTCATTGTGCTTCTAAAGCCATGGAACATGCAAGGACAGAGGCGACAGAATCCTGTCGAGGCTGCGGTGAGCTACAGGACTAGGAAGTATTCGCAAACTTGGGAACAACGGAAGCACTTAACTTGCGTGTTTCTTCAGAGGAACAGTTTCGTGAATCAAGAGTTGGCTGCCTATATTAGATTCCAATTTTCATTCTGTTAGGGAAAGTTTTCGCATTGTCTGGAATCAATATTTTTCTCTGCTGAGAGCAATGACTAAAACATCGGTGCATACAGCCTCCTGCAGTACATTAAAAATGCAAAATATCTCCACTCAAATTTTTCTTTAGAAACTGGTACAAGGGTATTGTTTTTTGTTTTGTTTTTTTTTTTAATTTTTTATTGGATATATTCTATATTTACATTTTATTCCCCTTTTTTTGTTTCCCCACCCCCCCTAAGGTCCAGTGTAGGGGAATACCAGAACAGGGAAGTGGGAAGGGGTGGATGAGGGAGCAGGGGGAGGGAAAAGGGTATTGTTTTTTTGAGTGCAGAGTCATATATTAGCAGTGGAAAAACTTGCAAGTCTAAAGTTCAATAAAAATCTGGACACACTGTGTTTGGGTTTGTTTATTTGTCTATGGTGTGTGTGTATGTGTGTATGTGTGTGTGTGTGTGTGTGTGTGTGTGTGTCTGTGTGTGTGTGTGTGTGCATGTGTAATTTTTTTGCCCTAATACTGAACTTTCTATCATAGTCAGCCATTTCTTCTTTTATATAAGGCAAAAAGAAAAGGTTATTCAAAGTAATAACTAGAAATAGCTCATAGTTACTTGGAAACCACAGGCCACACACCCATCTGTTCTTTTACTTTCATTGTAGAGGGAACAATCACATGGACCTGGTGACTGGAGGAAGGGACAGGTCATCAGTGAGTATGAGTTTGTCACCGATGGTCATAGAACTCTACACAGCAGGCCTTACAACGACCTTTTGCTTTGCAAAGGGATGGTGGCACCCCCTGTTTCTCAGTTGTTGTTGTTATTATTATTATTATTATTATTATTATTATTATTATTATCACTACTACTACTACTACTACTACTACTAGTACTACTAGTGATAAAGGATGACTAGTCCATGGTGATTTCTCTCCATTTACTTTCTAACATATAAAAGTATAATTTTCACAGTGATGAGACATAATCAGTGGCAACCCTGGAATAATTTGAAAGACACCATGAGCGCAAGAGAGGGAGAAGGGAAAGGCATCCCATGCATTCGCTCCATGATTCGCTGAGAAACGAAATCACTGCCAAGGCATGCCACTTTGACAAACTCTTAAGCAGATTTTGAAACTCCTTCGAAGTGTTTAAGAGGCTGCAGGTGGGGTGAAGAGTCAGTAGCTGTGATACTCAGGGACGAGCGGAGCTTTCCTTAACCAGGCACAAGATGGATGAACAACTGGGGGGAGGTGAGAGAAAACAATACCCGTCATTTTTACGGTTTGGGGGGACACCCCATGAAGACAGAGGCTTGCAGGAAGCAATGCTCCTGTCTCTGCTACCTGCAGCTAACGAACAGCTGAAGAACACCGTTTCCTTCTGGAGAGCGTGAAAGCAAACCTGTAAGATGCCTTCTGAGCCTGATAGAGCGCTGTACTACCCAGTGTTTGAAGTAGATCTACTTACTGTAAGGAGCAGATGCTGGTCATTCCATGGTGAGAGAACACAGAGGCTGCACGTTCTTGCCTTCAAAACTTGAAAGTTGCCTTCCTTTCTAAAACCAGTGACCACCAAACTCTGTAATTAGTAGCAATAATTAAAAGGTGCTCAGAGAGGGAATGGATGGGTGATTGCCACCAAGAAGCACGCTCTCATTAATTTATTACCAGTTTTTAACTTGGCTTCATTAGGGCATGTCTGTTGAAGGCCATTTAAGACTCAGGGGACATACTTGTACTTCACATGACTCCATATTGGATCCAAGGGGAGAGTTATTCTGGATTGTTGTCCTCCATGGACTCATATATGCAGAGAGGTGGAGGGACTCCGCTCGACTGTAAATTTTCCAGTTGGAAATTTAGGATGTTCTTCGGGTGGATAGTCTGCTCTTGAGAGTGGTTATCAGATGGACAAATTGTGAGGCACTTTTATATTATTCTTCTGCCTCTGTGAGAAATTGGAACAACCCTAATCCTGTTTCAGAAAACTGAAGACTCTGGTCTAGTGAATTCTGGAAACCTTTTTGGTGCTTTTGTGCTCTCAGTATTTAGAGTTGCTGGATGCTTCTTAAAGATCTTCTCAGAGGAGAAGGCCAGGTTTGCATGAACAGGTCCCACCAGGCCCTTTTTAGAGATGTTCTCTCAGTGAACTCACTCAGCAGAGGGCTTTTTTTTTTTTTTCACTTTAAAAATACTCACAGTGAAATTAGTTATTTCTATTATCTCTCTCTGCCTGAAGGCTAAAAATACAGCACTATGCCTTTTGGTTTCCCTGTGGATGTCTCTTGTGATGGTGCTGTAAAGGCATACATTGCTCTGTCCCAGAGTTGGGTTACCACCAAGGAGAAGGGGGTGAGGTGAGTCTCCAGAGCATAATTTACTAGTGCTTGTCTTTGTCTCCTATAGAAAAGCAAACACCACACCAAATGCCCTTGAACTTTATTTGAAAGGATCAGCTGTTTAGGAGTCTCAAGGGTGAGATTTCACCCATCGTTATCAGTGCTTTCATCTCCACAAGGCCTAACTCAAAAACTGGTATAAAGTAGATGGTGAGTAAATGAATAATTGAATAAAGCATCGGTTCATGTCACAAATGCAATGGCTATTTCCATTTTCCCTCATGGTGATAAATACAGAGAATGTGACTCAGGATCATCAGAAATGGGAGCAAATTGTTAGGCAAAACCAAAGAATGATATTTGCTTTAGCCATGTAATTAAATTAAAGTCTTATTTTTCTTTAATTTGGCAGAACGCTTAGAAATCTGCATGATGTTTCTTGGAATTTTTAAATAAACCCATTAATGACAAGAGGACCCCCAAATTGCCACATTAAAAAATAAATGCACAAAACAAATCCATTATCCTATGCTCACAAAGCACTGCTTACCAATAATTAACAAATCCAGCTGATATTAAGGACTTAGCCCCTCTAATAGAGTAGACCACGGGGAAATATCAAAGAAGTGCTAACAGCTGGCTTGTTAATATACTCAGCCTTTATTTTCCTTTACAAGAGAAAACAAATGGAGATACACAAAAGCAATTCCACAACAATTCTGTATAAGTTGTAAGTCTTATGGGATCGATCACATAATATCCCAGACCCTACATTCTAATATCAGATGGTACAGATATAGGATATACTGGTACCTAAGCCACTAATTTTATTCTTCAGTAAATATTAAAAGAAAAAGCCCAGCCACAGAGCTGCACTTCAGAAGGAGCATCTATCTCATTAAGCCTCTGCAATGCACCATCTGCTTTGATTGCATTCATACAAATGAGTCATTTAAATCTAGTAAAGTTCATAGAAAATGACAAATTTTGCAATGTCTTCAAGGTTTCTTTTTATAACGTAGTTTATTTTGAGCCACTGTGAATGCATCTGAAAAGGTGAAAAAGATAGCCAATATTAAAGTTAATCTGATCAAGAGGAGAAGCTCAACCCTTTAGATTCCCTTGACCCTAGCAGAGCACCTCATGACAACTCCTGTCAGGTCTATTCTGAATAGTCATCTGATTAAAGAAACCTTTCGTGATTCCCGTGGAGAACTCCCTTGCCGTGTATGTTGTATATAGCCTGCATCAGAACACTCAGAGTATGATTTTCTGGGTGCTAAGGTCATATTTATCTGTGGCATAATTCGATTCTTTCCAGTGCTCAGTGGAGTATCTGGCATCTGATAGGTATTCTTCATTATCTGTTAGGAAAATGACTTCATAAATCAATGAAAGTTTAAAAGGCAGTGACTGATTATCCTAGCATTATTTAAAATGAAGTGGAGATAACTAGATGAGATATTATGGGTGTCCATTGAGAAGGTATCCTGAGAATATTTCTCCATCAGCAGTCTTCATGTTTGTTAGACCTACTATGGACATCCTTAGACCCACTATGGATAAACTTACTGCAGGTATTCTGTACTGTACAACCAATCTCCAAGATACATCTGCCAGTATCATCCAGCTCATTTACTATGTGTGTGCCTAGGGAAGGGGTGGTTTAAAGACCTGAATATGTATGCAGTATTTCTTATTTGAATTCTTAAGCTCCTAAAGAGTTATTTAAGGAAGATACCTTTCTGCGTTGCTGTAACTACTAGTTCATTGACCCTACTAATATCTACTCAAAGTCTAGACTTAGTTTTGTTTTAAATCTAAAGAAAACTTCAGTAATTATTCATTTCTAGTCCACCCTTTAAAACACCGCTTCCTGGTGTTTGTAATAATTATGAGTAAATACTAACTCATAACAAGTTTTATCAGTCAATATGAAATAAAATTATGTCTCTGTTTACTAATACCTTGATATTCCTTCCTTCACCCAAACAACCACAGTGGAATCCAGGCTGAAGTAACCGACTGTCCCTTTGTTCATATTGGAGTATTGTAGATCAGGAAATAAAACTCAAGGCAAAAGACTGAGAAGGCCCAGTTCTACTAAATGGAGGAACATTGTGATTTATTACTTCATACTTTGTGTAATAATCAAACTACTTCACTTTAAGTATGTCTGAAACAAGTATATAAAAACCAAAATTAATGTTCACCTACTTCATGAATGTTAAATGGCTAGACAGTAAAATAATAGAAGGAAGGGGAGAAAGGTTTAAAATATCATTAACCTTTACTTCAGTTCCACTGTTTGGTGTCAGGGAAGTCTTGATGCAGAATGCAGCTTTCTTCTGCTTATGGCAGAAGAAATGGCAACAGGATAATGAATAAGAAAGGCTATTGGAAAACATCTTAATGGCCCTGCTTCAAGAGAGACATGAACTTATATTTAAATCCTCAGCAATATTTCTCTATTTTCAATTTTAAGAAAACTGAAAACTCTGCCAATGCTTCATTGATATATGTGCATGTCATAATATTCCCTATTGCATTTTTTCATGATGACATGTGTCATTTAATTACTTGAGTACAATAATTTGTACATTCTTTCATAATACTATTTCCTTTCTTTTACGTAACTACTAAATAGGTAAAAACAACAATAACAAAAGATCTTTGAAAATGAGCATATCGTTCAGGGTTGGATCTAAAAACAGCAATTGTATGATTCCATTGTGGGTCTGTGTGTGTGGATGTGCATGTGTGTGTACATGTGTGTATGTTTGTATGCATTGTGTGTATGTTATGTATGTGCATGTATGTACACATGTGTGTGAGTGTATGCATGTGTGCATGTATGTACATTTGTGTGTGCGTTTGTATGTGTAGGTAGGTGTGACATGACAAGCTCTGATGTTTTATCCCCTCCTTTCTTCTTGGAGACAGAGCCTCTTTTCTCTCAACGTCACATGCAGGCTACCTGACACATTTATTTTCCTGTCTTCAGCTCCCATTTCTCACAAAAATGCAGGAATTACAGATGCTCACACCATTCATGTGACTTTTATATGAGTTTTAAGAATTTGAACTCACATTCCTGCATTTTTCTGTCAGAGTTTCAATTCACTGAGCCACCTCCCCATCTCCCCATTGCCTACTTTTAATACATAATGTTCAACACAAATTTGGCATTTCTTATAATGGAGCTCAGACTGATAATGTCACTTGAGACACTGATAGCACAGGTAAACATTGAACAATGGAGGAATAGGATAAATGATGTAAACCTCCATGAATATTCATGTGCATCTTTTTAAGTTTCTCACCAAAATTTTTCTGATGACTAGAAAGCTTACCACAAACACAAACAATTGTTTAGTAGATATTTCTGTGTCCTATGTAAAGTATATAGTAAAAACTTCATGATAACCATGAGAACTCTACTAGAGAATCAACTGCTCACAGAAATAACATCTTATGACTTTTAAAACTGTTAACTTGCAACATTGGTGTAATAGTAGGTAAAAAGATATACTACAGCTGTCCATTGTTGATTTTTTACAAAATTATGTTTATTTTTGGTTTTCTGAGACAAATTACCTCTAACTCAGGATGGCCTCAAACCCATGATCTTTCTCCTTCAGTTCTCCAAATTCTAGAATTGTGCAGTTATGATTTAATACTGAATCTTTATTTGTTTTGGATTTACTTTGTGTGTGTGTGTGTGTGTGTGTGTGTGTGTGTGTTTCCACATGGCACTTCATATGGGTGGAAGCCAGAGGACAATTTGTATGAACTGATTCTTTCCTTACATAATATGGCTTCTAGTTATCAACACTTTTCGTCAAACTCAATGGTGAGTGGCTTTTCCCTGTTTAGCCCTCTTGCCCCCAACAAAAAACTGCATCTTTAATGTCTGTAAGGCCAATTTACATCTCTTATACATTTATGTATTTTACTTGTTGAGAAACATTATATTATTATATTATGTTATATCTCATATCATATCATCATATCATATTATATATAACATTGTATTATTATAGGACAAACTCATAGATATAATTTATTCTCTGAAGCTCCTCTGTAACATTAGGTGGTTTAATTGAGAATGGCCCATCTAAACAAACTCATATATTTAAAAATTCGATCAATAATGGGTGGATTGTTCTGGGAAGGATTAGAAGGTGTGGCTTTGTTGAAGCAGGTAACTCGATGGGGGTAAACTTCAAATTTTTAAAACTCCACACTATTCCCAGTTAAATGTCTCTGTCTCATGGTTGTGTCTCAAGTTGTGAGTTCTCAGCTACTTCTCCAGTGCCTTGGCTGCCTGTCCACTGCCATGCGTTCCACAGTGATAATCATGGAAGAAGGACACTTTTGCTTTTTGCCTGCTTGCCCTCATTCTCTTGATAAGTTCATCTAGCTTGTTCCTGAGACATTCATTCTCTGGTTTTAGGATCAGAGATTCCAGTGTATACTGAATACTGGCAGCTAAGACATCCCTGGGAGCCCAACACCAGATTAGGACTGCTGAGGTAGCCAGTCTCATGGACTGAAAAACCACTGTATCCTTGGTCTTTCTGTCAGAAGACAGCCATTGTTGGGCTACTCAGACCACAGACAGTAAGCCACTTTAATAAAATATATATTTTTGAATAATTGGTCCCCAATTGGTGGAACTGCCTAAGATTAAAAGGTGTGGCTTTGTTGAAGTTGTCAGTCAATATGGGTGTACACACACACACACACACACACACACACACACACACTCATCAGTTCTACTTAAAATAGGACCCTTGTCTTCTCTTTCTCAATCCTGTCTCTTGCCTGTTCTTCTATGGGTTTCTCCTTTTAATTTTTATTTAGTGAATCACTGGTACAGAGCTCTCACCTCAGGGTTTGTTTCTCCTGAATCTGAATCATGCTACAAACTTTATAGTGTTATCAAGAGCATCCTTGAATGGATTTGAAGGGAGCTTAGTAAGGCAATTACAGGACCAACAAGGATACAATAGAAAGTCAAATCATTCCAGCTTATAAATGAAGAAAAGCATTCCTCGGAAAAAGTGAACTTGTTGGGCTAATGCAATTAAAAAGTGACTACTGCAATTCAGATATAGAACACCAAGGTGTCAAGGTTTTACCTGCCTCCCCACAATGCTCTCTCTACTAGCAAAGTAACGGCACATAAGAAGGGTAAATTCCAATCTAGAGCTAAGCATCACCTACACAACGGGAAGCATAGAACGCCATGGGAAGACCCTGGGCTGTATTATATAGAACACTGAGAGAATAGAGTGATGGGTGGGATCAACTGGCTTCAGGGTCTCAGGTCTGAACGGATCATGCTGATAAGCTCTTGGAGTCAAGAGAGCCAGGAGGCTTCCAGCTGTCCTGGAACACAGCTGTGCCAACAGGGGCATCTGCCCAGGGTCAGAATAGGAAGGGAATCCCTTGCAAATGTTGAATACATACCAATTTTCACAAGACTTCCCAGGACTAGTTGATTACATACTTACTTAGAGATTTTTCTCCTCTATTATTTCAACTTCAATCATGAAACGTAGTCAAGGGAAAAAAACATTAAAAAATTCTCAGATGCAATCATGCTTACATTATTTTACAAGAAGATACAGTTGTTTTAACAACTGTGTTTATTACAGTGGTTTATACAACACTTTGCGATTTCTTTAGCATGATCCCACTTTTAATTTTTTACATATACAAACATATGTTTATTGCACAGTAATTATTAATAATATTTAGTACATAAGAGTACATTATAATTGAGAGATATTAAAAAATTGGTGAAACTGTGGCTGGGATATTTGAAATATATCTTTGGCATTTGGACAGCTGTGGGTCCAAAATTTCGAGTTAGGAGCAAGTAAAGAGTGTTTTATTGCCAGTATCTAAAACAAATTTTATTGGGAACTTTTATGCTTGTAGGTTTGAGTAGTTTTATAGTGAAGAGTTCTCAAAACTGTCATAAAATTTTGCCTTGGGGTTATGATTACATTTGTATCTTTCCCAAACTTGTATAAATAAAAAAGACAGTTTTTACTGTGAAAGCTTAAAAGGTTAGAGAGGTATTTGGTCTGTGATGAACCTTTTATAGGTTTGATGTTGTATGAATTGACTTTTAAAATATCAATAAAAAAGCAAGTTTAGAGGACTTGACAAAGAAATCACAAGAAACTTGAGGATAAAGTTTCATTCAAATAGATTCACTAAAGAGAGGCTAATTGGTTTATTGTATTGTCTAAAATGTCTTCAGTATTAACAGTGCTATAATTTCACATGGCTGCGATGTAAAATTTATAATGTTTCTATGGTGGCTAGGCACAGCTTAGAGGTGAATCTTGTCTTGCCAGGCTTAATAGGTATTTGACTGTGATATTATAGAAGAGACAGAACCCTTGTACCGAAGACCAAGGGAGCCCTAGGATTCCATTCCAGCCTGCAGTGTAATTTTCTTAACTCCAAAGTGGAGTCTTTTAAACAATAAGTTGTGGAAATGTCCTACTTTATTTCTCTTTCTGCATCATATAGGCTCATCTGGCAAAAACTGGTTCTATATAAAAGAGGAAGAGTGGGGAGAAAATAAGAAAGAGGAATAAGGTGTTTCATAGTCCAAGTCCTGTATCACAAAAGGACTAAAGAGGAAAGCCTTTCCTCAAACATGGTACTAGAATCAGCTTCAAAGCTGTAACTCACAGCCTAGTGAGGAAGCAATGTAATGAAGTGTGTGAACCTTTTAATTTGAAGACTAAACAATGAGGGAACTCCATGGAGGCAGCTTTAGATGTGGTCAGTGTCCTGTGAATTGAGATCTGAAGGTCCGGGCCTAGCATTAGCTGTAGAGTTTTGTCCCAGTTATACCAGTTTTAAAACTTATTACTTAGAGTAAAAGGTAAGAATTGAAGGAATGATATGTTATGGCACAGATGACTTGGGGCTCAAAGCCTGCACATGTGTTAGCAGAAGACCAACAGATGTTTTGGGTATCTGTTATGTCAGATTCCTTGGGTTCACTGTAGCAGTAAACAAGGTAATTTTTATAAATCCAGCTTTTCAAAGGAAGTGGATACAATGGGAGGTAATAAGTGCATGGAAGACAATTCCAGACCTTGGTAGTTGCTCTGTAAGAACAGCAGGAGGAAGCAATGTGATGAAGTGTGAACCTTTTAATTTGAAGACTAAACAATGAGGGAACTCCATGGAGGCAGCTTTAGATGTGGTCAGTGTCCTGTGAATTGAGATCTGAAGGTCCAGGCTTAGCAAGGCATATTGAATAAAGTTATTGACATCAGCTAAGAAGCAACAGTTAAAGATCTATGATGAGAATGCTATTGGCAGAGCCACAGGACAGGAAGTCTAGCTAGCTGCACATAAGAAAGACAGTAGAAGGAAGATATGACTCAGAGGGGCAATCAGGACTCAGTTACATAAATATAACATCCTCTAATCCACAGGAAAGATGACAGATGCTACACTAATCACAATGAGATGGAAGAAATTTCACCTGAGTTTCTTTGATCTATACTCAACAGAGAATCAAGTACTAATTCTTGGACAGTTGATAGGAATCTGTGATTGTCAATTATCCAGGCCAAAGACAGTCCTTGGAAATTATGGTTGCAATGTGAGAAGTGGTCATGTTGTAGAATGCATTTTGGAACAAATCTGGTAGGACATAGTGATATATTTTCATATTATGAGGAAAGGAGAGGAATCATGAATAATTATAAGAGTTATAAGTAATGGCATTTAGTAAAATGTTTTATGGTCACTTGTCATGTTGCTATAGTGATATGGCCTACAAAAGCAACTTACATAGGGTTTATTTTGACTAACAGGTAGAGGGTGAGCCCTCATGGCTAAGCACAGATTGGCTGCCATTCGAGATAGGTTGCATGAACTGATGTCATGAAGCAGAAGGAGATGAAGGCTGGTGTAAGCTTAGCTGGCCTTCTTCTTTTTAATCATTCTAGTACCTCAGGCCACAGCATGGCGCCACCAACTCTTAAGGTAGGCCATTCTACCACCATCAGCCCAATAGATTATCTCTTACAGGTATGCCCAAAGATGTATCTTCTAGGTTATTCTAGAGCCTGTCAAGTTGACCGAGATTACGACTCATAGCAAGGTAGAACAAAGAGAATGAGAAGATGTGATGAGAACCAACAATTCTGTTTTGGCATAGTTAAGGCTCAGACAAAAACATTTTGAGTTTTAAGTTTAAAAAAGTAAATTTGATTTATGAATGACATTTGCTAAAGATAGTAAGAAAATGTGACTATAGACATAGTTTGTTGAGATTCCTTAAAAGCCAAGCAAAAGAGTTTGGGCTTGATCATGTAGACAGTGAGAGTGCTATAAAATTTGAGAAAACTACATGATTAACTTTGTCTGTCAAACAGTTGCTTCTACTGACATTGTAGATGCTAGAATGGAAAGGGAAGAAAGAAAAGAAGTCTGGTTAGGACAGATGAGTTAGCAGTTAATGTGTGCAGATCTTGAAGAGGACCTGTATTTACTTCCCAATGCACATGTAGGGTAACTCCCAACCACCTATAACACCTGGAGATCTGACACTCATTTGCCCTCTGTGGGTCCGGCAGTCTCTGTCTCTGTCTCTGTCCCTGTCTCTGTCTCTGTCTCTGTCTCTCTCTGTCTCTGTCTCTCTGTGTCTGTCTCTGTGTCTGTCTCTCTCTGTCTCTCTCTCTGTCTCTCTCTCTCTCTGTCTCTCTCTCTCTCTCTCTCTCTCTCTCTCTCTCTCTCTCTCTCACACACACACACACACACACACACACACACACACACACACAATCTAAAATCATAACCAACCCCAGAAACCTGATAGAATGACTCAGTAAATGAAGATATTTCTATGTCAATGAAGAGAAACAAGCATTGAAGGAATTCATGGACTAGTCCTAGACCATGAGGACAGGTGTCTTTGATTGGAGGAGGGAGCTGAGGTTTATACACTGGTTTTACTAACTATGGCTAATAAGGATAGATGCCCTAGCCTTAAAAAGAAAGTCATAAAGTAGATACAGAAACAAGAGATTTTCTCCAGAGACTATAAATTAGTTTATAATACAATGAATTTAAAGGCTTACTAGTTTTGTTTGTGTGATTTTTGTCTTTATATATACCTTCCTCACATTACCCTTAGATTAACATAATCTAATAAAACTAGAGGATTAGTAGATTCAACATGAAAATGGATGTTCATTGAAGGTCAGGCTGTAAGCTTTTGGGGAAATGAATGTTAGATATGTAAGTAGAAACATTTGTTGTGCCCAGGTCCTACCTTTAAAAGCTCAATAATAAGCACTAATGTTACTTGCAAAATTCAGGCATCAAAGGAAAGTTACCTGTAGAGTATTGTGTCTTTTGTCTGTTTCTGCCTTTCTCCTCCTCTCTCATGTTCTCAAGCCCCACCCTCTAACCATGGAACTTCTGTAGTTCATCTTCTCCTCACTTCTCTTTTACCATGTTCTCTCCCTCCCTATGTACATCAATTCTCAATCGGAATTAAGCATTTTATAAGACACCCTCCCCCTGTGTTATGGTAGTATCTTTAGTCCAGCAAATTAAGGTCATGGGAAGAAAAATACCTTAGTGTTAATTTTATACCAATGGACAAGAAGGTGACAGCAACATGGATTGCTGCAAAGATCATGGAATGTGTTTAAAAAGTACCCGAATTCCGCCGGGCCTGGTGGCGCACGCCTTTAATCCCAGCACTTGGGAGGCAGAGGCAGGCGGATTTCTGAGTTCGAGGCCAGCATGGTCTACAGAGTGAGTTCCAGGACAGCCAGAGCTACACAGAGAAACCCTGTCTCGAAAAACCAAAAAAAAAAAAAAAAAAAAAAAAGAAAAAGAAAAAAAAAAAGTACCCGAATTCCAATTCTAGCATGTTTAGTTAATGCTTTTAACAGGCGGTAGTTACTTTTATTGAATGCTTTGCTAGTTTTCTCATGTGTAAGACATTTATGCTAATCCATTTGGATCTTTTTATTTCTCATATGAATATATATCTCACAGGACCATAACACTATTAAATGGAGTGATATATGTAGAATGTTATGCAGAGGGCTATACAGATATGAGCTTTTCATCTCCTGTCTAGCTTACTCAATAAATGCTTGTTGAATGAATGATAGTTTCTACACAGGACTCCTAGGTCTGCCCCTATAGATCTGTCAGTCTCTATAAAACTGTTCCTTGCAGCATTTGTAGCTGCCAGTATTTCTGTCATTTTAATGCTTGTTTTCATTTTGATTGCACTGTCTTAAACAAGCGTATAACACTATTATATAAAATAACAATATTAAATTATGCTAATATTCACATTCTTTCCTTAATCTTGATTATTTTCTTTTCTGAAAATTATTTTGTTCAGTTTTCATCTTGGCACAGAAGAGATGGAATACTTAAATGCTCCCATAAAACTAACCATAAAATGTATAGCAACTGGAGAAGTCTATCATTTAGTGAAATTCTCATTCAGTTCTAATCGTCACCCAGTAGACTGAACTTTGTTTACCTTCTAATGTTTTTTTATTGCTGTAAAATATTCAGAATCCACTTGAAGACTTGTCGTAAAAACATGAAACATGAAAAAAAATCATTTAGAACCCCTTACAGTCGTCTCTTTGTACTGTGTTCTCAAATAGAGCTTTGTGCCCTGGTCTGTGGCATCCTTTCTTGGCCATAAAAACAGGAAAATTCTATTCCAGACTATACTGATTTCACTAAATTTCAGCCCAAATTTATTCCAAATAAGTGCCAGAGATCAATGATAATGAACGCACAGTAGTAGACAATGCACAAAATGAAGTAAAACAGATATTATGTATTTTCACTTTTCTTAGACTTACCATAGACATAGCCCAGAAAGGCTTATATATCATTAGAAATGCTATGTGCAACAGGTTGCAAAAATTTGCATACACATTTCATGAAGTAATTTTGTTCTTACAAATTCAAAATGAGTATTTATTAGCCACCAGCTTGTTGCTGTTCCTCCCCAGTTCACTGTACTTCAGGACGTTGCTATAACTCTTCCTTTGAACACAAAGCTCTTCTGTACTGAACACTGCATCGTTTGTTCCCTCACACTGTTTAATTCTCACTTCAAATGTCTTTCAAAAAGCCACTTTTTGCCACCACACCTCAGCAGTCTCTTCCTGCCTTCTCCTTTACTCTCAGTGTTTCATTTCATTGTTGGTAGAAATTAAACACATTTGTACACATGTGTCACTGTGTACAAATGAATTAAAGGTCAGCATAGACTATGATGGCACTTACTTGGGACATTATCATAGTCCCAGTTTCAACAAAGTGTCTGGAGATATTGGGCATTCATTAGTATTTTTCAACTGATCAATAAATTCCTGGTATTTGTCTGAATTGGCTCATTGTGATTCTAGAAGATCTTTATGAGTATCAATTAAATATAATGTCTCACTAGGCTCAGACTATTGTATGTTCAAAGTCACTGGGCATAAATTTAAATGTACCAGTCATTGGTCCTAATCGAGACTTTTGGAATTTTCTCATTTAGTTCTTGAAATAATGCTCTAAGTTTGCTATAACCTCTGCTTTAATGACAAGGAATTAGATGCATGAAAGTCAATAGCTGAGATCCTTTAATTTTCTTAGGATCATTTGGTTAATAAGTGGCCAAACTTGTATTCTTACCTTGTTTACAATAGCTCAAAGTCCTCTGTGAGCTATCACTAAGCTACATTGTAGCTGATAAGGAAATGGTTAGGATAATTCTGACTGTAAACACTGTATCTACTTTCAATTTTACTCAAACAGTGAAGTCACTCAGCCTCCCTTAGCAGAAATCATCGATATTTGTTAAGTGTTCCTGTTCATAAAGATAGATAATAATTATGCCCTTAGCTAATATTTATAAGTTTTTCTGAGTTTTTAATTTGTATTTGCCTCACTTTATGGCAATCACTGTAGTTTGTCAGATGAAATCATAGTCATAAGACTTCGCAAAAGTTCTGTTTATCCATTCAGGAATTCATTATCTAGTTATAGCTCTAAAATAGCCAGTTTCCAAGCCTTCCCAAGAACCCAAAGGATCAACTGTAGAGCAATGGCTACCTAATGGAAAGGCTATTTCAACAATTAGACGATGTACACTTATAAGAACATAACATTTGTTATATTCAGTAATGCATTTCTGCGTAAGTTTTGAACAAGCAAATGTTGGCACTGGGATAGTATTTTAAGTCTCTTGATATAATTTTATTCATTCAACAAATGTGTGTTGAGTATACTAATTGCTAGATGCCAGACTTCTATTTCTGGGCATTGAGGATTTATCAATGAGCACAAAGATATGCCTTAGTAGAACTTACATCCCAGATGGGTGGAGGGGAAGAAGAGCTGCTAATCTATAAATGTAACAGATAGTAAATTAAATAGACTGTCAAAAATGTTCAACTGTGGGACAAGATAAAAGGGATTAGAAGAGGCAAAAGAAATGTATTACAACCATGGTGTAGTAAATGGATTCTCATGGGAAGTGGCATTGGAAAAGTGATGCTGGACAGAACCTGCCAATGTCTCTGTAGATACGCACAGGAATGGTTTTGAGCTAAACCAATAGCAGCCCCTTGCCCTGACAGTGGAATCAGGCCTTCTGTTGCTGGAAAGACAAAAATTCAGGCTATTTATTCCTCCAAAGTGGTGAGCAATAAAGTTAAGTTGGCAAACAGTGATTCCTTTGCTCTGAAAAGACCTGATTTGCTTTTCTTTTGCTGGGATAGAACATGTTAGCCAGGAGCAACTGTGCTCAGGAAAGGTTTATTTAGCTTAGACTTCCATATCATGTTCCACCATTGGTTGAGGGAAGTCAGAGCAGGAACTCATGCATGCACCGCAAGGCAGGAGCTGAAGCAGAGACCTTGGAAGAACTCCGTCTACTGATGGACTTGCTATCCTTGCTATGCTCAGTTTCCTTTCTCACAGAGCCTTGGCCTACTCGCTGAGGTAAGGCACTGCCCACTCTGGGCTGAACCCTCTTAATTAACAATTAAGAAAATGCCTCTCTGGCATGCTCACAGGACAATATGATAAAGGTAATCCATCAACTGTGAGTTCCTCGTCTTAACCATATCTTAGTTTGTGTTAAGTCAACAAAAACTAACTAGTACAGACTGTGAGAAGCAAACGTGAAGTGGGTACAACTGTTTGTTGGTTTTTAAGCATAATAATACCTATTCATGCAATCATATATCACATAGCAAAGGCTGTTTTGAGCATGGATCATTTTTCAACTTACATTAAGAAAATCTGGTTTGGGTTCTTATGTTAGTATAAGAATTTAAAAGTCATTTAAAAAGTTGGATATCTGTAACAAATAGAAGAAAAAGGTTGAAAAACATTACACTCCAAGATTAATTTGAAGTGGGTAAATGACTTAAAAATAAGGTCTGAAACTATAAAGATTCTAGAAGAAAATTCTCTGATATTGACCTTGGATATATTGATACCACAGCACAGGTGAATGTAAGAATGGAGACTACATTAACGTGTATTCACAGTGAAGAAAACAGCAAGAGCAAAAAGGCAACACAATTATTAGAAAGAAAATACAAGTAATATTTATATCTGATAAAAGATTAATAGAATATATATTTTATATAACTCAGTGATAAGAACCCATTCTTCACATGGGCAAAAGACCCATGGAGACATAAAGCGGTCAATGTTAGCATCACTAATAACATAATATACAAATGAACACCACAATAAGAAATTACCTGATGTTTTTGTGGATACCTATTCACACACACACACACACACACACACACACACACACACACAAATTTACACACAGCACACAGGCACACAATATAATAACAATAACAACAAGTGCTGGGGAGGGTGAGGAGGAAACAGGGAAACAGGCTCCTTTCATTACTATCTATTAGAAATGTTTCTGATGTTTCAGTAATGAATTAACAATAGGAAAATTCTTTAAAAACATAAAAATATCAAAATACCCTATGACACAGTTCTTGTGCTGGATAGTTCCAAAGAAAGTGAAATTCTCACCTCGTTGAGGGACTGGTGCCCCAGATTCCTCATGAATTATTTGCAATGACTAAAATATGGGGGAAAAACATAAGTACAAATCAGAAGATAAATGAATCAAGAAACTTTTTTATTTTTGGTTTTTTGAGACATGGTTTCTCTGTGTAGTCCTGGAACTCACTCTGTAGACCAGGCTAGCCTTGAACTTAGAAATCCACCTGCCTCTGCCTCCCAAGTGCTGGAATTAAAGGCAAACTCCACCACCGCCAGGCTAAGAAACTTTCATTATGTGATAAGTTTTTGATTCTCTTAGATTACAATAAAACTAGAAATGAGTTAGAAGGTCAAATGCCAAGTGTGTACTTATTAGAAACTAGCAAACTAGTAATCTAAGAGGTTTGTATATTTAACATTCCTATCAGCAAAATCTGAGCTTGGGTTTCTTAGCATCCCCACAAACATTGGTGACTAGTACTTTTAATTAGATATTTTGGTGCTGATATTGTGGCCTTAATTTGCATTTCACTAGCTAATAATATTTATATTCTTTTTACTATTTTATTGGTAATTTGTATTACTTCTTTTTTAAAGTATTTCCTTAAGTCTTCTGATCATGTTTTAATCAAGCAGTCAGTTTTCTTATTATTTTAAAGGCATTTATGAACCCTAATACAAATTCTCTTTGCATATATGTTAGTCAATATTTTTTATATTCTATGTTTATTTTCATATTCTTGATGGTATGTTTCTAAAAGAAGAGCTTATTCACTTTGATGAAGTCTACTTTATTGTATTTTATCTTTCTGTTTCATTTTCTTTTCCTCTCCTTTCTTTCCTTCCTTCCTTCCTTCCTTCCTTCCTTCCTTCCTTCCTTTCTCTTTCTCTTTCTTTTCTTTTCTTTTCTCTCTCTTTCTTTCTCTCTTTCTCTCTCTGTTTCTTTCTTTCTTTCTTTCTTTCTTTCTTTCTTTCTTTCTTTCTTTCTTTCTTTCTTTCTTCTTTCTTTCGTAAAATCCAAGAAATAGTTGTTTAAAACGAAAAACAGGATTCTCTTCACATTTATTTCTAGCTGTTTAGTCCTTTGTTAAAATTTACATGCAATACCTATTATGAATTGTTCCTTTAGTTTGATGTAGGGCCAAGATCAAAATCCTTGTGTTCTACACATATATCTAATTCCCAGTATTACTTAGTTTGAAAGGCTGCCTTTCTGTGTTGAATTGTATTGGTGCTTGTGTAAGGCATGCACTTGTGTACATGTGGGGTTGTAACTGGCCTCTACCTTGTTCTGTAAGTTTCTAGTGTTGTACTGGCAGCTTGACATATTTTTATTAGTTTGTTTTGATTTGCTCTGTTTTGCTTTTTTGAGACACTGTCTTATTCTACAGTCCAGGCTGGTTTGGACCTTTAGATGCAGTCCACACTGGTGTCAAACTCACAACAACCTTCTGTCTTTAGAATGCCATGTACTGGGATTATAGGTGTGAGTCACTGTCCCTGTTTAGTGTCATGTTTAAAATTCTAACTTTTGAAGTTAGAAATGGAAATTTTCATTTTATTCTTATCTAAGATTACTTTGTTAGACAAGTCTCTTTGCATTGGCATATATATATATATATATATATATATGTGTGTGTGTATATATATATGTGTGTATATATATACATATACATATATATATATGATCAATTGAAGCAGATTGGAATCTGGATTACATAGAATTTATGGATCAATGTGGAGAAAATAGGTGCTTCAAATTCCATTAAACTGCATATATTTGAGATGTATAGCTGTAATTTTTGTCTTTAATTCCTCCAAGTAACATCCTATAGCTTTTTGTATAACCATTGTATAAATGATAAATCCATCCTCACGTATTTCTACGGATGTAACTATTGGATATTCTGTTTGTTTCACTCCAGTTGCTTTGGACAAATCTTTATGAACATGATTTTTTTTCTAAATATTGGCTGAGGAATCTGTTTTATTCAGTTTAATATTCTGGTACATTTCATTTTAAAGACTCCTTAGAAAATTTAATGTTGGTAATAATGGTGTGTATGTATAAAACTTCTCATTTACCAGTATTTATTATGTTTTGCATCTTTATTTCATTTTCACATTGTCTAGAATAAGAACTTTGTTGAGAGTGGGTAACTTGAGTTTCCTTTATAGGAATAATTTTTCTGGTCTCTTAACCTTGCATATGGTATTAGCTTTAAAAATTTTAAATAGTGTTAATAACATGACATGCTTGTAATTTTTCTAACATTCTAACAAGTATGAAAAATGCTGATTTTATCACATTTTGCTAATTCATTAAAAGAATTATGTAATGTATAGTGTTTTTTATTCTGTCAATACAAATTAAATTGCTGAACAGTTCTATGTTCACACTTTATTTTGTACTCTGTTTTTATTAGGATTAGATTTGTCTACAATTGTAAGGTTAAGAGAAATTCTATTTTCTCATGGTATATGTCTGTAGTGATTACTTCTATGGTGATATTTTAAAGACCATGTTTATGAAAATAAACTCCCTTTCTCCTTAGAGCACTCCCCACTAATCTGTGAGTGAAGATAAAATATTTTTCTTGAAAGCACAATAGAATTTATAATGAAAACCATTTAATATTTAATTTAAGAAGTATAACCTTTTTTTGGTTAGATTTCCTTCATAGAAATAGGCCAACATGTAATTTCTGAAAATTTCCTTATCTATGATAGTGATATATGTAGATGCCATATTGATACTACTGTTGTTATTTGTGTTAGTACTTTGAGTTTCCTCTTTTACCTTCATAGGCTTTGTTAAAATAATCTCTTTTACTCATTGTTTCCAATAAACTACTGTTAGGCTCTAGCAAGTCTTCATTGTTAACCTGATTTCAACTAACCTGCTTTTTCTACTATTACCATTCTTTTCTAATTCCCATTAGCATTTGGCTTTATTTCCCTGCTTCCTAACTTTGGAAGGTAGAATATTTTCTAAATGTTTTCATGGTGTACATTTCCCACATAGTTTTAAGGACACGTATTTATGAGGCCCGGGGTGAGATTCCAGTGCATACATGTGCTACCTCCTGATATGAACATGATAATTGATATGTCCATTAATTTAGACACCATTCTCTGTATTGGGAAGACTCAAAATCCTCAATACTTGGTATTTTGAAATCCTTAATTATGGATGCCACTTATAATTATAGTTTTGTGCTGTAGGCATCCTGCCAATCATCTGTTCTAGCCCCACCCTCCCCTGCACCCTTCCTAGGATTTGGTAAATATACTGTACTATTTTGAGCTCAACTTTTAAAACGCAGCTTCATGCAAGAGGAGATATGTGGTGCTGATCATTTTGAACTTGACTTCTTTCTCTTACCATAATGCCATCTGTTTCTATCCATGTTGTTGCAAACAATGGAACTTCACATGGTTTATTTTTTCCTGAAAATTGCCCTACTCTGTATATACACCACACTTTTGTTTTGTTTTGTTTTTTTAACCCATTAATCTGTCAATGGAAACAATGTCTGACTCTATGCTGTAGCTCCTGTGAACAATGCTGTCATAAAACCTGTAATGGTTTCCTTGACATAGTGGACTCATTTTTTTGGGATATAAGCCAAGAAGTGGTATAGGATGAGTTTGGTATGGTTGTTTCTGTTAAATATAGACATTTTCTAAAATAGTTTAATGTATAATGTATAAGTTTATACATTACCAACAGTGATTGCATAAAGATTCCTCTTTCTCTGTGTTCTCATTAGCATATTTTGTCTTTCTGGTAAGTCATTAAATCTTATTAGATTAAATGAGATGATATCTTCTTGTCCATTTTTGTTTCCCTTATTACTGATGTTGAACATGTTCTCATATATTTTGGCATTTTTTTCATTTTTTAAAAGTATTGGATATATTGGATTTTATTGATGTTGAGTCATTTCAGTTATTTGTCTAGAATATTATTTACATATCAGATGAGTGATTGGCAATGTTTTTTTTAAATTTTCTCTTCTTCATAGGATGTTTCTTCACTTTGTTATTTCTTTTGATGCGTAGAAAGTAGTCTGATGTCATGCCAATTGTCTGGTTCTATTTATGTGATCTTTGGGGAAAGATGTCCTACAATATTTCCTTTGCATTTTTTCATGAAAAATCATAGGAGATTTACATCTTAGTCTGATTTATTTTAACATATGTGTATCCAGCTTTACCAACATCATTTATGTAAGGCTGCTGCCCAGTGCATGTACTTTGCTAATCAATTAATTGATGTTCATGTCAAGTCATTCTTAAATCTCTGGGAAAAATTCCATTTGCTTATTATATATAATATTTTATATGACTGACCTGTTATTGATAAAATTTGCTGAGAATTCTTGCCTTAATATTGATCAGAGATTTTAGATTGCACTGTTCCATTTTTGATGGTGTCTTGTCTTGTTGTGGTGTCATAGTAATGTTGTCTTGTAATTACATTTACTCCCTTTCAATACTTTAAAAAGGTTTGAAGGTGCCACCTTGCTAGGAGCTGATCCTGTGCCACAGCACTCCATACTCAAATAACATCAGGTGAAAGCTGGTCTCCCAGGAGTGCTGAAACACCTGTAAGCACAGTTAAGACCACTACCTCTGTTCAAATTCCTGGTCCAAAAGGGACCCACCCAGAGCCATCAGGACACAGAAACCAAGGAACAGGCAGAGACAGGATCATTTTAGTTTCTGTCTGCACCCTGGAGCTGACCCTGTGCCACAGATCTCCATACCCAGATTCCTCCAGAAGAGAACTGGATGCCCAGGAAAATTCACACACAGGCTTGCAGGAGGGACAAGCTACAGTGAGAGACAGCAAGACCAGCTAACACCAGAGATAACCAGATGGCAAGATGCAAGGGCCAGAACATAAGCAACAAAAACCAAGACTACTTGGCATCATCAGAAACCAGTTCTCCTACCACAGCAAGCCCTAAATATACCAACACATCAGAAAAAGCAAGATTCTGATTTAAAATCATATCTCATGATGATGGGACTTTAAGAAGAACATAAATAACTCTCTTAAAGAAATACAGGAGAATACAGGTAAACAGGTAGAAGCCCTCAAAGAGGAAACACAAAAATCCCTTAAAGAATTGCAGGAAAACACAACCAAACAGGTGAAAGAATTGAACAAAACCTTCCAGGACCTAAAAAAAAAAAAGAAATTTAATGGAAATAGAAACAAGGAAAGAAATCCTGGAGATATAAAACCTAGAAAAGAGGTCAGGAGTCATAGAGGCAAGCATCACCAGCAGAATACAAGAGAAATAAGAAAAAATCTCAGGTGCAGAAGAGACCATAGAAAACATTGACACAACAGTCAAAGTAAATGCAAAATGCAAAAAAGCTCCTAACCCGAAACATTCAGGAAATCCAGGACACAATGAGAAGACCAAACGTAAAATTAATAGGTATAGAAGAGAGCGAAGATTCACAACTTTAAGGGCCAGTAAATTTCTTCAACAAAATTATAGAAGAAAACTTTCCTAACCTAAAGAAAGAGATGTTCATAAACATACAAGAGGCCTACAGAACTCCAAATAAATTGGACCAGAAAAGAAATTCCTCCTGTCACATAATAGTCAAAGCACCAAATGAACAAATCAAAGAATGAATATTAAAAGCAGTAAGGGAAAAAAAGTCAAGTAACATATAAAGGCAGACCTACCAGAATTACACCATACTTCTCCCCAGAAACTATGAAAGCTAGAAGATCCTGGGCAGGTGTTATACAGACCCTATGAGAACATAAATGCCATCCCAGGCTACTATACCTAGCAAAACTCTCAATTACTATAGATAGAGAAACCAAGATATTCCAGGACAAAAACAAATTTACAGAATAACTTTCCACAAATCCAGCCCTATAAAGGATAATAGAAGGTAAAACACCAACACAAGGAGAGAAACTACACTCTAGAAAAAGCAAGAAAGTAATTTTCTTTCAACAAACCCAAAAGAAGATAACCACACAAACATAAAAATAACAGCAATAAATATTCCTTAAAATCTCTTAATATTATTAGACTCAATTACCCAATAAAAAGACATAGAAAAACAGACTAGATACATGAACAGGACCTAGCATTTTGCTGCGTACAGTAAATGTACCTCTGTTTTAAAGACAGACACTACTCAGAGTAAAGGGCTGGAAATCAATTTTCCAAGCAAATGGACTCAAGAAACAAGCTGGAGTAACCATTTGAATATAAAATAAAATCAGCTTTTAACCAAAAGTTATCAAAATGGATAAGGAAGGACACTTCATACTCATCAAAGGAAAAATCTTCCAAGAAGAACTCTCAATTCTGAACATCTATCCTCCAAATACAAGGGCACCCACATTCATAAAAGAAGCTTTACTAAAGTTCAAAGTACACATTGCATCTCACACAAAAAAAAGCAGGAAACTTCAACACCCTAACTCTCATCAATAGACAGATCATGGAAACACAAACTAAACAGAGACACAGTGAAACTAACAGAAATTATGAACCAAATGGATTAAACAGATATCCATAGAACATTCCATCCTAAAATAAAAGAATATGTCTTCTCAGCACCTCATGGTACCTTCACCAAAACTGACCATATAATGAGTCACAAAACAGACCTTAACAGCTACAAGAAGATTGAAGTCATCCCATGTGTCCTATCAGATTACCACACTCTAAGGTTGGTCTTCAATAACAACAAAAACAACAGAAAGCCCATGGAATCTGAACAATGCTCTACTCAATGATAACTTGTTCAAGGAAGAAATAAAGAAAGAAATTAAAGACATTTTAGAATTTAATGAAAATGAAGGCACAACATACCAAAATGTATGTACACAATGTAAGTAGTGCTAAGAAGAAATCTCATAGCTCTAAGTGCCTCCAAAAAGAAACTGGGGAGAGCATACACTAGCAGCTTGAGAGCATACCTGAAAGCTCTAGAACAAAAAGAAGCAAATACACACAAAAGGAGTAGACAACAGGAAATAATCAAACTCAGGGCTGAAATCAACCAAGTAGAAACAAAGAGAACTATACAAAGAATCATCAAAACCAGGAGCTGATTTTTGAGAAAATCAACAAGATAGATAAACCCTTAGCCAGACTAACCAGAGGGCACAGAGACAGTATCCAAATTAACAAAACCAGAAATGAAAGGGGGAACATAACAACAGAAACAGGAAATCTAAAAAATCATCAGATTCTACTACAAAAGCCTATACTCACAAAAGTGGAAAATCTAGATGAAATGGACAATTTTCTATACAGATACCCAATATTTACATTAAATCAGGATCAGATAAGCCATCTAAACAGTCCCATAACCTTTAAAATAAATAGATGCACTCATTAAAAGTTTCCCAACCCAACACAGTCCAGGACCAGATGGCTTTAGTACAGAATTCTATCAGACGTTCAAAGAAGACCTAATACCAATAATCTTCAAACTGTTCCACAAAATAGAAACAGAAGGAACACTACCCAATTTATTCTATGAAGTCACAGTTATGCTGACTATTCTCCCTTGGAGATGGAACGGTTTCTGTCTAATCAGGAACCTATCACAAGTTCCTTTCATAGAGAAGTTCCTAAGAGATTTTTTTTCTATTTCTATTGTGTTTAATTTTCCAAATAGATTTTAAAAACTGGAAAAAATGTTTGAGAGTCATTGATATTAGTTTTGCTTTAAATTTTATGTAAAATTCAACATGGCAGACACTAGCATTCCTCTTCTCTGTTGGGAGAATGTTCACTGCTCATAGGCTTGTTATTTCCTATGGTCTGTTGAGTTTTTCTAAGTCCTCGCTAGATTTTTCAGGGTTTTTTGTTTTCTTTTCTTTTGTTTTTGTTTTTGTTTTTGTTTTCAACATATAGCTATTTTCAATATTAGTGAACATTCAGCCCTTCCACCATGCTATTAATTAGAATTGGTCTTTCTAATTTGAGTTTGTTTGCTTGGATCTTGATTAATCTATTTATTTTCCTTGGTGAATATAGTTAAAAGTTTTCATTTATTTTTTTCATTTTCTTATTGACACAGTTTCATGTATTCCAACTTGGCCCCAAACATGCCATTTACCTAAGGATGACTTGGAATTTCTAAGTCATTTCTCTCCACATATGGTGCTGTGTTGTTTATATATAAATACACATACATTTATTATACACACATATGTATGTATGTAGTCATTTTTTTTGTTTTTGAACTGTGAGGCTTGAATCTATCTCTGGCTTTAGGTAGCTTAGGCAAGCCCTTTATCAAGTGAGATTCATCCTTAGCCTCAGAGGTCTAAAATGTAATCCCAACAGATGTTCAAATATCAACTTAATTTTATTTTTATTATGAACATATTTCATAATAACAAAATAGAATGTGGATTGATAATACATAACAAATGGCATGTTTTTAAGCTACAATAGAATTCCAACTAGATGAAGTAGAATCTAAAAGAAAAAATGGAGAGAGTCAAATCTGCTACTGTAAATGAAAAGGTTTTGATATTTCTTTTGGTAAAATAGACAAAATAATCAACAAGATTATCTGGCTGACATTATTGTCCAAAGCTATCTCACTAATTTTATCAAAGCAAAGTACTAAGAATTAAAAAGAAGGTATTTTCGGCTATATCAGAAATCCTTATTAAGTTAGTCATGCTTGAGGCCGTAAAGTAAGTCTCTGCATTTCCAAAGGTAAATATCTTATTTTAATGTCAACAAAATGGACTAGAAATGAGTAGAAGTGGATAACATTTGAAAAATCAATTAATCCTTGGAAATCAAATAGCATGCATGTAATGTAGCACGTGAGCTGAAGCACATGCTGTAAGAAATGCTTCAATATTTTGAAATGAGCAATGATAAATAAACCATGTCCTTCTGCCATTTGGAAGAGGGGTGGGCTGAACATCAGCTTGTAAGGACTCTTGTCCCTTCCAAGTCCATGTTAGCAGGCACGTGGCCTGGGATCAAAGCTAATGTGTATGTACAGCCATGCCGATCACCCTTTGCTATCAAAATCCTTTTGCTGTGTGTTTTCATACAAACCATGAGTTGAGAGATCACAGAAACAGTGAAACTGATGTAGCAACTTGAGAAGCACCCACAGTGGCATCTGCCTCTAAAGGAAAGCTATAACTCTAACAGACCCCAAGGAAATGAAACTGGAAGAGCCTGACAAGGAATTCAAAACAATTACTATAAGGGAACTTAATGAGATACAAAGTAATACAGGCAGTTAAATGAGATTAGAAACATACTTTATGGTAAGAATGAGACATTCATCAAACAGATAGTGGATGTGAAAGAATGGATGAAAACTCTTGGAGCTAAAGATCTTAGCAATAACGCAAAACTAAACCTAAGTTTTTTTCATTACTTTATTTTTATTAAGCTCCTCTCCCTCCTCGCATCCCAATCCCACTCTTACCAGTTCCTTCCCCCCCATTGTCCCCTTCTTTTCTCAGAGATGAGGGAGCTCCCCTTGGGTACCACCCTGCCCTGGGACATCAACTTGCTGCAGGACTACGAGCATCCTCTATCACTGAGGTCCATCTGGGCAGTCCACATAGGAGAAGGGGATCCAGTGGCAGGCAAGAGAGTCACAGACAACCCCCGGTCCACCTGTTAGGGGACCTACATGAAGACCAAGCTGTACATCTACTACAAAGGTGTAGGGGGCCTAGGTCCAGTTTATGCATGCCTTTTAGTTGGTGCCTCAGTCTCTGCGAGACCCCATAGGTTCAGGTTAGTTGACTCTGTAGGTCTTCTTGTGGTTTCCTTTAAAACAGAGTGTTAATGGCAGAATCTGCAGAAGGAAGACATTCCAACCTTGAACACAAGCCATTTTACACAAGTAGGATGATTTTAGTTCATTATGACATGGAGGGGCAGAAAGATTGAAATTATTTCTCTTTTTCTATTATTTATCATCCCATTCATTTACATCTCAAATGATATCCCATTTCCCTGTTACCACACCACTAAACCCCCATCCCACATCTGCCTTCTCCCCCTCCTCTTTGTCTGTATGAGGGTGCTCCCCTCCCCACACTTCAAACATCCCCCTATGCTGGGGCATCAAACCTCCCTTGAACCAAGGGCCTTCTCTCCCTTTGCTGTCAGTCAAGGTCATCTTCTGCTACATACATATCTGGAGCCATGGATCCCTTCAGGTACACTCGTTGGTTTGTAGTCTAGTCTCTGGGGGAACTGGGTGGTCAGGCCAATCGATGTTGTTCTTCTAATGGGGTTGAAATCCCTCTCTGCTCCTCCAGTCTTCTGCTAGCTCCTTGACCAGGTTCCCTGAGCTCAGTCTGATGGTTGGCTCCAAGCACCCATATCTGTGTTGGTCAGTTGCTGGCCAGACCTCTCGAGGAACCTCTACCCCAGGTTCCTGTCAGCAAGCACCTCTTAACAATGACAACAGGGTCAGGTTTGGTATCTGCAGACACGATGAACTGGAGGAGATGTGACAGAGGTACAGAGGGTCGGGAAACCAAACAAAATATGTAGCAGGGGGCGGGATGAGGAACCGGGGATAGCCACCACTGGAGGGTCCCAGGCACTAGGGGAACGAGAGGCTCCCAGGACCCAACGTGAATGACTTTAGCTAAAATGTGCAGGGGGGGGGAATGAACCTGTGGAGACCACCTCTAGTAGATAGACATGGCTCCCAGTCGAATTTCAAAGTTTTTAACCCAGAAATGTTTCTGTCCAAAGGAAGAACAGGGACATAAAATGGAACAGAGACTGAAGAACAAATGGGGACTGCCCAACCTGGGAATCCATCATGTCTGAAATTATTTCTTCCACGTTTCACTTTTAGCTAATTTGGCTAATATGGCATGTGCCACATCTCATGTTCCTGAGATTTTCATTACAAATCAAATTATGAATTACTGGAAACAGCTCACCACTCGACCACCATCATTTTTGTCAGATCGTACATCACACATCTTGTTTTGGTTTCTCTTTTACTATATTATTTTATGACCATGCCTTATTAGTAATCTTCTTCTTTTGATATTCTTAGAATTAGTATTCTTTCTTTCCAAATCCAGGAATCCTTGCCCTGTTATTTATAAAATTATTAAGTTCAGATTGATTTAATTTATTAATTACATTAAAAATTATTAAATTTAGATTACTTATTAAAATGTGACTTTCATTTTACTCTTCCTTCCCTATAAAACTTATGCTAAGTATATAAACTTTTTTCAGCTTTACTAACTATGCTAAGATGTTCCTAGGAATCAGGAGAAGATAAAATTCTTTTTTCTTCCTAATGGTTATTTTTAAAACTTTAAATAAAAAATGTTAAACATTTTCTTTCTTACGCTGTCACTCTTAGGAATCTAGTGGTGTCTGCTGAATACCTACCATAAGCTCAACTACAGTCGCATTCAGCTGGTTCTTGGCCTTTTCTTCTGTCTCTCAAATTTGTTAGTCGACTGCACCTGCTTTCCCAAACATTGTAGCAGAAGTATCTTTGAAATTTAATACCCAGTTGATTTAGCCATAACCTGAGACTCTTGTTTAAGAATAATGATTTTTTTTTTTTTGGTCGATTTTACACCATGTCTCACAAATGTCTAGTGTATGTACTCAAGATGAATTAAGAACTTGCTCTGCTTTGGACAGTGGGACAGGAATGGAGCCCTTGGTAGTTGAGAAAAAAAAAAAAAGTTGTTTCATTTTTCTTACAGTTTCAGTAGAAAGTCACTTAATTCTTTCTATAGGTTGCGCTCTCCTTCGGAAGTTATTGTTCCCTGTGGACGCTCCAGTCTGATCATTCCATTCCTGTTTGCGGGCACGCATGCTCCATGCATTACATCCCTGCCCTGTTTGATTCTCATGCTTCACAGGCAATCTGCGTCCTAGGGAAGAATCCCTCCTCTGTTCACCCTCCTGTTTTTGTTTTGGACACTTAGGTGTGTGCTCCTTCAATGATCTGGGAGTCTGCAAGGCCAAGGGAAGTAGCAAGACATTACATCTCACCCAAAATTGAACACTTAATCATGCCACCTTGCACTTTGTTGTCACAATCCATTCTGTTGGAATCACAGTTTTCAGGAAGTTTTACTTCTTTTTCTCTCTCTCTCTCTCTCTCTCTCTCTCTCTCTCTCTCTTTCTTTCTTTTTTTTATTATTTACTCTATTGTAGCTGCCTGCAGCTACTGCGAACTGGGTTCCTGGAAACGGAAGCCGAGGGATGGATGGGGAAGGACGAAAAGAAACAGGGCCAAGGCGATAGTTTACAGATCAAGGCCGAAGTTTAATGGAGCTCAAACAATTTAACAGTTTTGGGGGAGCCCCTCCTCCCAGAGTCCTGAGTGGCTTCTTTGGGTGTTGGTTCCACTGCTCAGGAAGCTGGGCAGGTCACCTGCTTAATTCAGGAATTTGTATGTCTGTAGGAACTTCACCTTCATGCTGACTACTCTTCCCCAGGTGGGGCAGGATTGTGAATAGCACAGGAATCCCTGCTCAAAGGCTGGGAGAGGAGTTCACCTTGACCAAAGTCAAGTTCCTGCCACTTGGCCAGACACCCTAATACGGCTCTGTACATTTCCTCCCTTTTTATTAATTTGAAAAAAAGGAGGTAAAAAACAAGTGGATAAACATATCCATCTAAAGACCGTGGGCGTTTACCAATGGAGGGAAAGAATTGACCATAATTCCTCTTAAAAATTGTATGACTTTTTTTTTGCAGAGGAGGGGAAATAGGCTCCCTTATTATTTAAGGACAGCCTCTCGACATTAACCCCTATGCAATTAGGTGTATTTTCTGGGGACTCAGAGGCAGAATTTCACTTCCCCATGCGGTGCTTTGCCTCGCACCTCTCACGGGTGCCCATGTCTGCTTGATTAGCAAACACACATAGCTCTGAGTTCTATGTGGCTCCCTCTTTGGAGATCCACTTGTAAGTTTGAAGCCAGGGGGTCTGCCATGGTCTGTTGAAGACTTGGGATTTTTCAATCCAGGTGAGCCATTGTCTGGGCATTCAGCAAGCCCACAATCAGCATCTTTAGCATGCCACAGCAATTACTCTGGCAGCTAGCATGCTTCTGCAGCGTTCTGTGGAAAAACATAGACATGCCTTCTTCCCCAATATTAAATCAGGATCATGGCATATGTCAATAAGTGAATTCCTTCAATTTACCTAGGCTTAGTATGCCTAGTAATAGGATGCCATATACACTTAGCAAGTAGTTCTATGGCATCCAAACTTTAAAAACTTTTTTTTTATACAAGCACAATTTAAATAATATCTATGGGGACAAAATTTCCCCTCTCTTCTCTCTTCCAAGAAGATAATGTGTTATTAATTTAAGTTGGAACACCAAACATATATCATAATGTATGTAATAACTATACAATTATAGAAAATAGACATAGCATTTTTAGCTGCCTTTTCTGTTAGAGCAGTCAGGTTTAATAATTTTCAATCTTCCTTTTATACCAGTTTAGGTACATGCAGGAATTAAGGTCAAAGGTTAGTACAATGTTGAAAAATAACCACAAAATTGTTCAAGGGTGTGTAAGGATGACCAAACTACCTGAGCCTACTTTCTTTTCCAAGCCCAGGACTATGCCTGAAGCTTGTTTCTCTCGGTCCACCCTCAGATAAAAATTCCTGACTTAACAGACTTCCCTATTTTGCCTCAACGTCAAATTCCTGCTTGAAGCACTTGTCCTTGAGGATTTTAAGGAATCCCAGTAATATGGGTGATATTAAACTATCTGCAGAAAATCTCAAATGCTTGACTGAAATAGCCAGTTCCAATATATGTTTTAATCTGCTTTGGAACACCCAATATAGAAAAACAGCATAGGCAATGATTATCTTTTTCATTGCTTCTCCTGTTCTCAGGCAACTAGAAAGTCTGAAAAGGAGTCAATAGTCACACGTACATATTTTAATATTCTAAATAAGAAAGCATGAGTAGTATCATTTATCTGTAATAATTAAGTCCTCTAGAATTAACACCATTATGTGGTAGAGATAGAATTTGAGGACACCAAGAACAAATGTTTATAGTTTGATGTGCACAATTATATATATATATATATATATTAAGCCATTACTCTTTTGATGATATAAAGAATATGCTTATATAGCCAATTGTTTTCTATAAGTCTGTCTGATATATAAATTCCATGTGCCTTGCCTTAAGGGGTCTTGTCCAGGCACCTTTTAAAGGATTAATTATATATATAAGTATACTGTAGCTATCTTTAGACACGCCAGAAGAGTATGTCAGATCCCATTATAGATGGTTGTGAGCCACCATGTGGTTGCTGAGAATGAACTTCCATACTCCATAATTGAGGGCCTAGCCTTTAATGGCTGAGCCATCTCTTCAGGCTCACATCTATAAAATACAAGAGCTCGGTTCCCAGCACCCACGGCTGTCTCTCCAGCCTTTGGACCAGTCCTCGAACATGCAGAGGACAGTCATTTAAAGAACATATCTTTTTTAACTTGAATTACATTTGCACAAACAATTATAAAAATTAAGAATTAGCAGTGATAAAAAGGGAACAAATTTAAGCAATTGTAAACCATGAGCCATATATATATATATATATATATATATATATATATATATATATATTTACTATTATTAAAAGCTTGATTATTAACATCTTAAAAATAGTTGCTACAGCACTAAGTCAATTGTATGTGCTGAAGCATGGGGAACATCAAAAGAATAAGCATGTAATCCAACTACATGAGCTCCAATCCAACAATAGTTGTAGTCTTTATAGGATGTATGTATAGAAATATAAAGGTAAATTGCAACAAATTATCTTTTGGATAACAATTATTAATTTTGCCTTAAAAGGGCTTGCCATATAATAGATCAACCATCAATAATAATCTATTTGATTGCTGCTTGAAGAAAGTAACAAATGTTTTATCAGGCTCTTAAAACATTCCTTTTAAAATATTTTTATAACTTTATCTTATAACATTTTATTAACACACAAATATATTTATTGGAGTGTGTCAAAACTTTACTTGGAGATTAAAAAAACAAAAGGTGATTCTACATTAATGTTCTCTTTGCCAAGGAATGGCAGTGAACAGCTGATTACAGTAGCATTCATTACCTGTAAAACTATCCTTTTGCCAGTTAATTTATATCTACCTTGAAAACAGAGGTTTAAAGCCTCCTGTGGCAAGCTTAAGATGAGGTTAATATAACATAAGCCAATTAATATATCCTACCAACCTTTGAAAATCATTTATTTAAAAATTTAAAAGCCCAATAGTTAAAGAAAAGGCCTGTAACAAACATTCCATGAACATTATACTCTGAAAAATCTAAGATCCTAGCTTCTCGTAATGAGAAAAAACCCTTTTCGCATAAGGTAAGGCTATCAGCCATTGCACAAGGAAAAACCTTCTAATGAAATTGCTTTGTTTCTTTAAAGTTAGCCCGTAGAAGCAAATGCCATTATAATTATCAGAATGTAAAGCAAAAAACAAACCTTTAAACCTATAATATTTTGTATGGAGTAGGCATTCCAAATTTTAATGCCTTTATAAGTTCTACATAGCCTTAGTAACCTTTCATAAATTTGAACTGCATTTTGAACCACACCTGAATTAAGTCAAGAATACTGGCTAAACACTCCCTAGGTAGGGTCTGCAAGATAAAAACAGTTCCTCACAAACTTCCACTGAGGAAAGTCTAAGCTTTGCATTAACTCAAATGTAATTTTTTTTTCCCAACACCCACTGGTTTCACAAGGACATGTAAATATCTTCTAATCTGAGCCTATTGTCTAAGGCCACAGGCAAACCCACCAGTCTTGCAAGGACTTGAGGGTTGAATAACAAACAAAAGGAACCTGTAATTTCTGGGTTTTGGAAAGATGTTACTCCTTGGTTTTTAGTAGTCAAAGGAACCTGTTTGATATCAAATAAATTTCCACTGAGATCTCCTTTTTAATCTCGGAGGGTTAAATTTTGCTTCTACCACTGTACCAATAAACATGTGAAAAAGTGGCAATAGGCCCATATTGGCCACAGCTGTTTCTCAGCCATCCGAATTTCTTCTGGTGAAAAGTTGCATAGATATTCATAAGGGAAATTGGCCTGTAGTTTTCTTTCTTTGTTGGATCTTTGTGTGGTTTTGGTATCAGCATAATTGTGGCTTCTAAGAACGAGTTGGGCAGTGTTCCTTCTGTTTCTATTTTGTGGAATAGTTTGAAGAGTATTGGTGTTAAGTCTTCTTTGAATGTCTGGTAAAATTCTGCACTAAAACCATCTGGTCCCATAATTTTTTTGGTTGGGAGACTTTCTATAACACCTTCTACTTCTTTAGGGGTTATGGGACTGTTTAGCTGATCTAATTGATCCTGATTTAATTTTGGTATTTGGTATCTGTCTAGGAAATTGTCCATTTCCTCCAAATTCTCCAGTTGTTTTGAGTATAGATTTTTGTGGTAGGATCTGATGATCTTTTGAATTTCCTCAGTTTCTGTTGTTATGTCCCCCTTTTCATTTCTAATTTTGTTAATTTGGATACTGTCTCTGTGCCCTTTGGTTTGTCTGGCTAAGGGTTTATCTATATTGTTGATTTTCCAAAGAACCAGCTCCTGGTTTTGTTGATTCTTTGTATGGTTCTCTCTGTTTCTACTTGATTGATTTCAGCCCTGAGTTTGATGATTTCCTGTCTTCTACTCCTCCTGGGTGAATTAGCTTCTTTTTGTTCCAGGGCTTTCAAGTGTGCCATTAAGCTGCTAGTGTATGCTCTCTCCAGTTCCTGGGGATGAATTTCTGAAGGCTTATATGGATTTCTATTTACAGTTCTTTCTTTCGTTCCGGAATCATTACCATCACCTTTCTGACATTTTGTGTGTGAGAGAAGAGGTTCCTCTCCCCTCTGCCAAAAAATACCCTTGAGATACAGTTTTTAAAATTAGGATAAACAGTGTGGATCTAAACGGAGGAGCCCAGACCCGAGAGACCAAATCTTTTAAATTAAGATTCCCTTTTGGAGAAGCTGAATTCAGGTAAACTAACCAGCATTGGTTTCTAAGTTATCCCTGGCTCCAGTTTCTAGGCCAACACCAATAAGACCTGGTCTCCAGTTAATCTCCCCCAGCAAATCCATGTTTCCGGGTTAATCCCCAACAAGCCCGCCCCCTGCCTAACAACCAACCACCAATGCAGAGGGGAGCAGAAGTCAAATTTATGGTTTGACTCCCAGCACCAGCCAATTATATTAAGGGTCCCAGTAGCTCACCAATTAGATGCTTGCCAGGCTAAAAACACTCACCCCGCCACCCCTAACCCCACCCCACCCCCACCCCAGTTTGCTGCTTTCTTTTTTATTTATTTTTTTATTTTCTATATTCTTTGTTTACATTCCAAAGGCTTTCCCCTTTCCCAGTCTCCCCCCCCCCACTACCATATGTCCCATAAGTCTTCTTCCCCCTGCCCATTGTTCGAGGCTCCTCTCCACCAAAACCATCCTGCATGGTGGCTGTGCACTGAGCCTGAGCTGGCTTGAATAAAGGCCCTGGCAGGATTTGCATCAGATTAACTCCTGTCTGGTCTTTTGGGGTTCACTCATACTCCCTTGACACTACAGGCCCACTTCTAAATTAGGACTACTCCTCTTCAGCCATGGACTATGAAATTATCTTAATAATTTGTTCCTTTGTGTGAAGAAGGAAGGAGATGAAACAGTTACAGGAATGGCCTTTGAAAGTAGCTCCTCAAAATTCGAGAGAGTGTCAGCTGGGCAAAATACCTCCAAAGGCTTTATAGTTCTGAATTTTGGAATATGTAATAGTATCTGATATTCTGTTTCTTCTTGCAAAATTTAATCAAAATACCGTTATTCAATTTATCTTTCCGAAAATTTTAGCACACTTCATTTCTTTATAAAGTATTGGTAGTGCTTTTGTTTTGTTTTGTTTTGTTTTGTTTTGTTTTGTTTTGTTTTGTTTTGTTTTGTTAAGGGAATGCGGTTAGGGAATACTTGCCCACAGCGTTGAGATTTATGTTTAATAGGGATGAAGGAGGAAGCAGGGGACATCTTTTATTCTATACTCAATCAACTGACATACATGCAGAATTATGCTCATATAGAAAGCACTCCCGTTACTGAGTATAAAGCAACATATACGATGTTTGAAGAATTACATACTTGGATAATATGTTTATTTTCTTTCAACTGACTGTACAAATGAATAAAAAACTGTAGCTTAGATTAATTTTCACTTTAGAATTATTTAGATAAAGCTTTCTATGTCTCTACTGAGAAGTCTGACTTAGTTCTTTGTCCAAGTCGACTAATATTTGTGTATGTGCACGTGTTGTGTATGTGTGTGCATGTGTTAAATGTGTGTATATGTGTTGTGAATGTTGAGTGTGTGTTGTGTGTGTATGAGTTGTATATGTTCATTATTATGTGTCTACATGTGTTAGTTATGTATATTTATAAGTATTCTGTGTGTATAGGTGTTCTTTGTAAATGTGTTGTGTGTATGCATGTGTTGTGTATATATACATGTGTTGTATTTTCATGTGTTATTTGTGTATGTGTTTTGTATGCATACATGTGTTGTGTGTGCATGTATTTTGTGTGTATGTATATATGTGTTGTGTGCATGTGTTGTTTGTGTATGTGTTGTATGTATGCATGTGTTGTATATATAAGTAATGTGTGTATGTGCATGTGTTGTGTATGTGTATGAATATTTGTGGTATATGTGGGCATGTGGTGTGTGTACATGTTTATCTGTTGTGTGTATACATGTGTTGCATGTGTGTGCTATAGCACACTATGCACTGATCATATAACCATCATCTTCATGAGAACAACTGTGACTTTTGCAATCAATCAATCAATCTCTAAGATAGAGCTTGGTGACTGTTGACATTCTTTTGTAGAGAGTTGGGAGGGCCATTGGACCCTTATCTGACATTTTGTCTGATCCTTCCTTCACCTCTTCACCATTTGTGTGTATTTCTTCCCCAATTGCAAGTTGTTCATTGTCTGGAAGTCTTGAGGTGCTAGGATATAAGGAGAGTAGAAAGTTAACTGGGGGTGAAAGACAGGGACTCCATATGTACTCCTATGTGGAAGCTGTCATCCATACAGGAGTGAGGTTTCCAGTTGGTGAGGCTGCTTTGGAGAGACACTCATGGTGCTGTAAGCCTCACCCATAATCTGCAATAAACTCCAATAAACTCTTTGGTTTGCCCAAGTTTTTTCTTTGTTGTAATGGCACTTTGTTATTAAATCTAATAATAGACATTTGCTACCGTCTGCCTAGAGATGGAGTTCCTGCCATATTTTCTTGGAGTGAAACCCAGGGCACAAGTTAGGCAAGCATTCTGTCACTGAGTTATTCAAAATCCCCATATCATGAAATGTTACTTTTGAGACAGGGTCTCACAGAGTTAACAATGCTGACCTCAACTTAGAATTTTCCTACCTCATTTTTCTTACACAGAGGAGATTACAAGTGTCACCACACTTAGCATGCATGTATACTTGTCTTAAAAAGCCTCAGTAAATGGTCCTTGTCTGTTGGCCTTGTTTAGACTAATAGTTGAATGAGAAGTTGATTGATAGAGTAGAATAATTTCAGAAAGAACAAATTGATGCTGTTGAAGTAAAAGTTCCTAAAACTGAATATGCTTTGCCTTTCCAACTGAAACCTGTTAGTGAACTTGATGTTCTTACAAAATCAGTTTTTGAAAAATAAACTTTACAGAATTTACAACAGGAATGATTAAAACTCTGCCAACACTGTGTAGCAATATCAAAACATGAACTGGATGTCCTCAGAAGAGAATCTTCTTAGCTTCCATAGGTAAAATCCTACATTGTCCTATAAGAGGAGAAACTTAAGCAATTTTGCAGAAGAACAATTTTATTTCCCCCAAAGAACTCATCATCTTCCCTCTGGGTTTTTCATGTAGGCTATTTAGGTGAATATTAAAAGTGTGAATAGAAATATTTTGTACCCATGATATTACAGATTGGCATTTTCAGAAGATGAGAGATACTGCCAAGTGTATGTAATCAAGTTTCATAATTTACAACCTGTGCAAACTGTGGGCAAGGAACCATTGCAGTTGTGCTGAACATTTCTGGGAAGTTACCACCATCTCAGAACCAATTACTAAAACCTCTTACACACATTAAAGCCATAAAGATTAAAAATATAGCACACTTGTTATTAAAAATGGATGACTTCATGTAATATGCATTATAAACAAAAAACAACGTCCTGTTACTTGGGTTTATCACCACCCTACGGAAAATCCACAAGCCCAGAGTCCCACATCAAAGCTTGTTTTGGCAAAGCCCAGGAACGACTTCCTCATGCAAAATAAACACAGATGTTCCGCACTCGGGCAACTGGCGAGGAAGAGATGGTACATGGGGGATGCTCAGCTCTATAAACGAGGATCCCTCATGTCTCACATCCTCTTTTGTGGAGGCTGCAGATACTGCTTTAAAAAGGCTGAATTGGGGGCTGAGAGATGTCTCAGTCAATACAGGTGTTGCCTTACTCGAAGCCCTCTGTTGGATCACGTGGTAGAAGGGGAGAATCCACTCCTGCAAGTTGCCCTTTGGCCTCCGATTGTGTGGATGTATGTATACTCATGCCCACGAACATGCTACATAAATGCAAAACAAATTAAAAATGAGTCTGCTGACTTAAAATATCTGGCTTTTGACAATGACAATGGGGCTGTAGATACATTGAACGAGTTCTTCTGTGTGTCTGCAGAAAGGATGTCTTCTTAGAGCATCAACATGGCTATTTTTGAGCTGTCAGAAAGAACCGCATGTCACATGTATCTAAAGCTGCACCTTTCTTGTCTGTGATGTATTGATTTCTGTCTGTGAGGTATAATATTAATGACCATATTAATTATAAGAAGGTCTGAGAAAGGGAAGTTTCTAACCTCTTCCATTAGCTGACAGTTAAGGATGGGTGTTCCAAGTGACCAGATAGCTATAATTGCCTTTTCTTGGTGCTTTCAATCTCAGCTAATTGTGATAGAATATATTGGCTAAGTAAACATTCCTGAGACTCTACAGATACCCACCATGCTAGAAAAAAAAGTTTCAAGTGATAACACATACTTGAGATTTTAACATGTATTTTATAACTACTCTACTACATGCTCCATTATGTTCATAGCAGCCCTATTTATAATAGCCAGAAGCTGGAAAGAACCCAGATGTCCCTCAACAGAAGAATGGATACAGAAAATGTGGTATATATACACAATGGAGTACTGTTCAGCCATTAGAAACAATTAATTCATGAAATTCTTAGACAAATGGATGGGACTGGAGAACATCATCCTAAGTGAGGTAACCCAGTCTCAAAAGAACACTCATGGTATGCACTCACTGATAAGCGGATATTAGTCTAGAAGCTTGGAATACCCAAGACACAATTCACATATCAAATGATGTCCAAGAAGAAGGAAGGAGTGTCCCCTGGTCCTGGAAAGGCTCAGTGCAGCAGTATAGGGGAATACCAGGACAGGGAAGTGGGAAGGGGTAGATAGGGGGAGGGAAGAGGGCTTATGGGACTTTCAGGGAGGGAGGGTCCAGGAAAGGGAAAATCACTTGAAATGTAAACAAGGAATATTTTGAATAAAAAAGAATGTTTCTGTTTAAAATGTCTACTTCAAATGAACATCCCGCCCCCATATTACCATGACAAATAGGTAGAAATAAGAACCGAAGAGTTTAGGCATTTCTATGGCTTTGGAACTCTGCAATGTTTTGGAAACTCCTGTCTTAAAATAATTTAAGTCTGAAGTATATCTAAATTATATGAAAAGACAGTAATTTTTAAGGACAATAAATGCTTCCTACATTCTTAACGTAATCTATCTTGATTTCAGTAGGAAGTAAGTTATGGCAATTATATGCTAATTAGTAGAAAAATATCTTCAGTTGCTAAGTCTTTAAGAAGACCAAGAGTCTTGCCTATCCTCCATTTTGTATTTTATATTTCATGTTCCAAGTATGAGAAGCAAAAGCATTTTGACCATACCCAGTTTCTCCTCATGATATCATTCTTCTGTCCCTTGTGGTAATGTCATTGAATTTTTCTGATACACAATATCAGTATTTTGAGGACCTATCATACATATAAGCACATACACACACACATCACATTTATGAGCTACTAAATCTGTACATTACATACTTCAAACCTAATCAAAAGTAAAATTAAAAACAAATGAAACAAGATAGCACTTAAAAACAAATATATTTATATTTTATACTTTTATTCTTTTTATTTATGAGTGTGTCTCTTCATATGCACGTGTGTGTCAGTGCCCATCAGATCCCCTTGTGCTCAAGACACACTTGGTTATGAGCTGCATGGTGTGAGTGTTGGGACATGAACATTTGTATTCTGGAAGGATAACAAGCACTCTTAAATGTGGAGCCATCTCTTCATCTCCTCTTACTATCATTTAAAATGACTGCTTGTCTTATAATTATATTTTTGGAGTTATTCCAAAACAAAACATTGAGAAGAACATTATCAATGTAAAAAACATATGTTTTCCATAATTGAAAAAACTTATGATACAGAAATTTAAATATCAGAGTATTTAAAAATCATTCATTTACATGCTTGGTTATAGTAATTTCTATAGTTGAAACTTTTTATAAGTAAATTGTGACACATGAAAGAAGAGTTTTGATGAGATTATTCATTCATGGTATTCATTTAAAATCCTATCTCTCATTTAACCAAAACTATTTTTCTTAAAATTTGACTAATAAGTTTTTGTCTTCCCTCATGCCAATCAGTTTTCCTTGCAAGCAAATCAAACTGTCAAATAATGTTAAAAATTCCTTTAAATTCACTAAGATTGTTTCTCCTGTTTAGTGTGTACAAATTTGGAAATCTAACAGTTGGCCTTCCCTTCATTTCTGCATCCACTGAACCAACCACCAATAAAACATACATGAAAAATATTTCATCTGTACTAATATTTAAATAATAATATTGTTTAAATAATGTAATACTTTACATAATATTCTTTCTTTACTAGCTATTATAAATCTACTAGCAATGATCTAAATGATATGAGAGTATGTGCATGTTATATATTTTTATAATAGATGGGCAACCACATTCATTGCTTATTTTTTGAAGACTATTTCTGAACATTAAATTTTCAAAATTCATCCTCCATAATTCAAGCTACTTTCTCACTTGCTAACGTCTTGGGTGTTCCTTGGAAGGTAACTCAAAGATTTTCTTCCTTAAATAATCTGCTAAGTAAATCTTCCTGTCAGCTCCTTGTCAACATTAAAAAATCTTGAAATTTTTTAAATTTTTCACTGTTTTATAAATGAAAAATATGAATCGTTCATATTTCAATTCTCACAACTGCTCATGATTTACTTACTGTAAATGCTATAAAATAACCCATCATTTTATGGGCTAAAATTGAAAGGCTCATTATTTCTCCCCATTTTATAAAAGATATTATGCAAAATTTAAAAACTCTTAAGCTTTCTATTTCTTATTTTAAAATGTTACTTATAGGTATACTTCCTCTGGCATAGTTTTTAACTGGTTCCCAAAACATTTGCCTGTTTCATTATTAAAATAAAACCTGAGCCAATACTAGTGGGAAGGAATTATTTTCAAAAATAGTATATTCATCAATTTTCACCGTTGGAACAAATACTTGAAACAGTTACAGGATATAAGGATTGATCTTTTCTCTCTGTTGCAGAGATGCCAGTCCATGGTTAGGCTGTTCTGTTCTATGGGCCTGTGGTGAGACAAGATATTATCCTGTCAAAGAGCCTGGTGAAGAAGGTTCCTCACCTCATGGCAACAAGACACAGAGAGAGCAGAAAGGGCTGGGAATCAAATGTTTTAGAATCACACTTCAAGTGGCCTATGTCTTCCAGAGGTCCCACCTCTTAATTTTTACTATTAATAATGCAATAAAATTTTGACCCAATCAATGTATTAATCCACTCAGGAAACCAAAGTACTCATGGTGAATACTCAAACCCTCTTGGTGATTGGAACCTCCAACTGGGAACCAAGCCTTCAACTCTAGAACATTTGGAAACACATTCTACTCAATACATAAAAGGCAATGTAACTGACACTTGCTTTTCTTCTATGTCTGGCTTTCATCCCTTTGTCTTTCTATTTCTGGGAGGTGCTGGGGCTTACAGACAGCTAGGGTTGAGTCAGGGGACTAACATGTTTCTTATGTCTGTACTGGAAGAAAGAATAGGGATGAATTCCTGTAACTTTACTCTCTGTGCTCTTGTATGTGCCTATTTCAGAGGCATCACAGAGCTGAGAGCCCACAAGTTTCTACAACATAGGATGATGGAAACAGCAACCTCCTATGATGATCACACATTTTAGCATGCCCCTAGAAAGAAGAAGCAAACTCCCTTGGGGCAGAAAAAAATAGCAAACCTACAATGAGGCTCAGAGAGTCAGAGAGAGGAAGAAAGAGCCTATAATCCAGTGTTGCATCCAGTGATTCAAAATCATTTGGAGACACAGAAGACTATAGGAACTAAAAATGAGAAAAATATATACATGTATATGTGTATAGATGTCCTTGAATTAGAAACTTAGTACGTAAAACGTGAGAGAAGACTTCTGCTGCTGTTTTAATCACAATTAAAACCTTGCTGTATTTTTTATCACTTTAAATAAAAATTACACAAACCATAATTTTGTCATACTTCAGTAAAATTAGAAATTAAAAATTAAGCAATGATTGTGTCTTGGGTATTCCAAGTTTCTAGGCTAATATCTGCTTATCAGTGAGTGCATACTATGTGTGTTCTTTTGAGACTGGGTTACCTCACTTAGGATGATGTTCTCCAGCTCCATCACACAATCCACATATCAAATGATGTCCAAGAAGAAGGAAGGAGTGGCCCCTGGTTCTGGAAAGGCTCAATGTAGAAATGTAGGGGAATACCAGAACAGGGAAGTGGGAAGGGGTGGATGGGGTAACAGGGGGAGGGAAAAAGGCTTGTGGGACTTTTGGGGAGCAGGGAGCCAGGAAAGGGAAAATCATTTGAAATTTAAATAAAGAATATATCGAATAAAAATTAAGCAATGAAGTCACTTATGTACATAAAAATTAAAAACACATTCAATTTTTAAAGGTAAAGAACATTCTCAGTGCTACTCAGAAGGTCCTCAGTGACTACATAAGAATTTCACCCAAAAACCCATGCCAGCTGAGACACCCACAAAGCTCAGCTGACACAGGACCTATCCCCTCCTGTACATCCCCCCCACCCCTTAACTCCACCTTCCTTCTAGCCCACTTCCCCACCCGGGACAGACCAGTGGCTTGATACCTGCCCAAATGCTACAACCTGTGAGCCTCCCAGGAAGTCTGAAGTAACCAGAGGCGCAAGAGGTCCACAGTAATCAGAGATACAGGAGGCCTTCTCTAACTAGAGACACAGGAGGCCCACACTAACCAGAGAAAACAGCACCTGCCTGCAAGGAGCCCAGCTTTAACTCAGGTCACAAAACTCTACCTACCTCCAAGGAGGCTGGTTCCAGTCAGAGACACCCAAGACAATTAATACCAGAGAGAACCAGATGGCCAGACACAAGCACAAAATCATAAGTGACAGAATCCAGTGCAATATGGCACCATCAGAAACCACCACAGCAAGGCTTGGCTACCCTAACATATAGGGAAAACAAGATAGTGACCTAACATCCCATCTCACGAAGATGATAGAGGCCTTAAAGGAGAATATAAAGAACTCCCTTGAAGAAATAGAGGAAAACACAGGCAAACAGGTAGAACCCTTTAAAGAAGAAACAAATAAATCCCTTAAAGAAATACAGGAAAATGCAATCAAATACATGAAGGAATTGAACAAAATGGTCCACGAACTAAAAATGGAAATAGAAACAATAAAAAAACACGAAGGGAGGCAATCCTGGAAATGGACATGGACAACTTGTGAATGAGATCAGGAGTCACAGATGCAAGCATCACCAACAGAATATAAGAGCTAGAAGAGAGAATCTCAGACATAGAAGATACCATAGAAAATACTGAGACATCAGTAAAGAAAATACAAAGTGTAAAAATCTCCTAACACAAAATATCCAGGAAATTCATGACAAACCTAAGAATAATAGAAATAGAAGACAGTGAAGGATCCAAGCTCAAATGGCCAGAAAACATCTTCAACAAAATCATAGGAGAAAACTCCCCTAATCTAAAGAAAGAAATGGGCATAAATGTACAAGAAGCCTATAGAACACCAAATAGATAGGACAGGAAAAGAAAATCCTCTCATCACATAATAATCAAAACACTAATTGCACAGAACAAAGAAAGAATATTAAAATCTGTAAGGGGAAAAGGCCAAGTAACATATAAAGGCAGATCTAGCAGAATTACAAACTTCTCAACAGAGACTCTAAAAGTGAGAAGATCCTAGAAAGATGTCATCCAGACTGTAAGAGAACACAAATGCCCAGGCTACTATAACCAGCAAAACTCTCAATCATCATAGATGGAGAAACCAAGATATTCCATGACAAAACCAAATTTAAACAATATATTTCTACTAATTGAACCCTACAGAGGATATTAGAATGAAATATCAAAAAAGGAGCATAACTACATCCAAGAAATCACAAGAAACTAAACAGTCCACAGCAAACACAAAAGAAGAATCATACACACATAATACCACCTCCAGCAACAAAAATTACAGGAACTAATAATCATTTGTCTTTAATATCTCTCAACATCAATGGACTCAATTGCCCATTAAAAAGACATGGGTTAACAGACTGAATACATAAGCAGGATCCAGCACTAGAAACACACCTCAATGACAAAGACACATACAACCTCAGTGTAAAAGACTGGAAAAAAAGCTTTCTGAGCAAATGGTACCAAAAAACAAGGTAGAGTTACCATTCTAATATCCACCAAAATAGGCTTATCAAATGTGATAGGGAAGGATACTTCATATTCATCAAAGGAAAAATCCACCAAGAGTAAGTCTCAATCTAGAACATCTATGCTCCAAATGCAAGGGCACCCACATTAGCAAAAGAAGATTTACTAAAGCTCAAAACACATATGAACCTAACACAATAATAATGGGAGACTTCAACACCCCACTCTCAACAATGGACAGGTCATTGAAACCTACATAAAGACAGTGAAACTAACAGAAGTTATGAATCAAATGGATTTAATAGGTATATATTCAGAACATTTTACCCTAAAACAAGAGAATATACCTTCATCTCAGTGCCTCATGGAACCTTCTCCAAAATTGACAATATACTCAGACATGAAACTTTAATAGATACATGAAGATTGGAATAATCCCATGCATTCTATCAGATCACCACAGACTAAGGCTAAACTTCAATAACAACAAAAACATCAGAAAGCCCACATACTCATGGAAACTGAACAACTCTCTGCTCAGTAATAACTTGATCAGGGAAGAAATAAAAAAACAAGACTTTATAGAATTCAATGAAAATGAGGAAGCATCATACCCAAACTTATAGAATATAATGAAAGTAGTACTAAAAGGAAAACTCATAGCACTACATGCCTTCATAAAGAAATTGGAGTGATCCCATACAGGCAACTTAATGGCACACCTGAAAATTCTAGAACAGAGAAAAGGAAACACAGCCAAGAGGAGTATAAGGCAAGAAACAGTCAAACTCATTTGAAATCAACCAGTTAGAAGCAAAGAGAATGATACAAAGAATCAACAAAACCAAGAACTGTTTTTTGAGAAAATCGACAAAATAGATAAAGCCTTAACCAAACTAACAAAAGGGCATGGAGACAGTATCCAAATTAACAAAATCAGAAGTGAAAAGAGAGACATAACACAGAACCTGAGAAAATTTAAAAATATTATCACAACCTACTACAATAGCCTATTCTCTAAAAAAACTGGAATATATAGATGAAATGGGTGACTTTCTAGACAGATACCAAGTACCAAATAGAAATAATCATCCAAAACCTCAAAACCAAAACCAAAAAAAAAAGAAAGAAAAGAAAAGAAAAGAAAAGAAAAGAAAGGAAAAGAAAGGAAAAGAAAAGAAAAAAGTTCAGGGCCAGATGGTATTAGTGCAGAATTTTACCAGACTATCAAAGAATACCTAATATAAATACTCCTCAAACTTCCACAAACTGTAAACAGAAGGAACACTATCTAATTCATTTTATGAAGCCACAGTAACTCTGGAACCTAAACCACACAAAGACCCAACAAAGAAAGAGAACTTCAGATTAATCTCACAAATATCGAAGCAAAAATACTCAATAAAATTCTTGCAAACTGAATCCAAGAACATATCAAAACCATCATTCACCAAGATCAAGTACTCTTCATCCCAGGGATGCAGGAATGGTTCAATATACAAAAATCAATCAATGTAATACACTATATAAACAAACTCAAAGAAAAAAAACACATAATCATCTTGTTAAATTCTGGAAAAGCCTTTGACAAAATACCGCATCCCTTCATGTCTAGAGAGATCAGAAATTCATGGCACATACCTAAACGTAATAAAAAGCAATATATAGCAAACCAACAGCCAATAACAAATTAAAGAGAGAAACTAGAAGCAATCCCACTAAGTTTTGGGACAAGACAAGGTCCCAATCTCTCCCCAGCTATTCAATATAGTATTTAAAGTTCTAGAAAAAACAATTAGACAACAAAAGGACATCAAGAAGATACAAATTGGAATGGAAGAATTCAAAGTATCACTATTTGTAGATGAGATCATAGTATACATAAGTGATCCCTGAAATTCTACCAGAGAACTACTACAGCTGATAAGCAACTTTAGCGAAGTGTCAAGATATAAAATTGAATCAAACAAATCAGTATCCTTCCTTTATATAAATGATAAACAGTTTGAGAAAGAAATTAGGGAAGCAACATCCTGCACAGTATCCACGACTAGTATAAAATGTTTTGGTATAACTCTTATGAAGCAAGTGAAAGATCTGTGCTGTAAGAAATTCAAATCCCTGAAAAATGAAATTGAAGAAGACCTCAGGAGATGGAAAACCTCCCATGCTCATGGATTGATATGATTAACATAGTGAAAATGGCCATCTTACCAGAAGCAATCTACAGATTCAATGCAATCCCCATCAAAATTCCAACACAATTCTTCACCAACATTGAAAGAGACATTCTCAGCTTCATACAGAAAAAAACAAAAACAAAAAACAAAACAAAACAAAAAACAAAACCAAACAAAACCAACCAACCAAACAAACAAACAAAAAACAGGAAAGCCAAAACAATTCTCAACAATAAAAAAAATTCTGGGGGAATCACCATCCTTGACCTCAAGCTGTACTACAAAGCAATAGTAATAAAAAGTTGTATGGTAAATCTTCAGTTTTATCAGAAAATGTTTCTATTTCCCCTTTCAATTAATTTAGTAATATTCTCATGTCTACCATTTTATCTGTGTAATTTTTCAATAAAATCTTCAATTTTAACATGTTTTTCTATATGTTTCTTTATCAGAAATATTTTCCATGAAAATCTTCAATTTTATCAGAAGTTGTTGTAATGTCTTTTCAATTAATTTTGTACAGAGACAGACAGGTCAATCAATGGAGTACAATCAAAGACCCAGAAATGAACTCATATACCTATGTACACTTGATCCTTAAGAAAGAAGCTAAAAACATGCAGTGGAAAAAGAAACATCTTTAATAAATGGTGTTGGACTAACTGGTGGTCTGTATGTAGAAGAATTAAAATAGATCCATATTTATCACCTTGCCCAAAGCTTGAGTTCAAGTGGATCAAGGACCTCAACATAAAGCCAGATACACTGAATCTAATAGAAGAGAAAGTGGGTAAGAGCCTCAAATTTGTTGGCACAGGGAGAAATTTCCTGAATATAACAATCATGGCTCAGGCTCTAAGATCAAGAATTAATAAATGGGACCTCATGAAACTGAAAAGCTTCTATAAGGCAAAAGACACCATCAGTAGGACAAATTGAAACCAACAGATTGGGAAAAAAATTTTCACCAACCATACATCTGAAAGAGGACTGATATCCAAAATATATAAAGAACTCATGAAGAGTTAACCTCCAAAAACCAAAATAACTCAATTTAAAAATGGGATACAGATCTAAACAGGAAATTCAAAACAGAGAATCTCAAATGGCTAAGAAACACTTAAAGAAAAGTTCAAAGTCCTTAGTTATCAGAGAAATGCAAATCAAAATGACCCTGAGATTCCACCTCATACCAATCAAAAGGCAAAGATCAAAAACTCAAGTGACAGTCCATGCTGGTAAGGATGTGGAGAAATAAGAACACTCCTCCATTGCTGGTGGGATTTCAAACTGGTACAACCACTCCGGATATCAATCTGGTGATTCCTCAGAAAATTGGAAATATTTCTACCTCAAGACCCAGCTATACCACTCTTAGGTATATACCCAAAAGATACCCCACCATACCACAAGGGAACATGCTCCACCATGTTCATAGCAGCCTTATTTGTAATAGCCAGAAGCTGGATACAACCCAGAAGCCCCTCAACCAAAGAATGGATACAGAAAATATGGCTCATTTACACAATGGAATACTATTCAGCTATTAAAACAGAGGACATCACGAACTTTGCAGTCAAATGGATGAAACTACAAAATATCCTGAGTGAGGTAACTCAGAGCCAAATAGACATGCATGGTACATACCCACTGATAAGTGGATATTAGTCAAGAAGTACAGAATACCTAGGATATTATCTTACAGAATATACGAATGTAACAAGCAGAAATGCCCATATGAGGTGGCTTAAATTCCACTTAAAGAGTGAAGGAAATAATCATGGAAGGCAAAAGGCGGAGAGACCTGGGTGGGAGAGGAGAGGAGGACGGTGAAAAGGGAACAGGTTCAGATATGTGGTGTAGGGGATAGGCAAGAAGCTTAGAGGGCCAAGAGAATGAATGGAAATAAGAAGCCCTGGGGAGTGGGAAGTGGCGGGGACCCTCTAGAAAGTACCAGAGACTCCAGAGGTGAGACACTCTCAGGACTCATTGGGGGTGACCTTAGCCAAATGTCCAACATTGGGTAAAGAGAACTCAAAGAGTCCACCTCCAGATAGGAAGATAGGAAGAGACTCAAGTGGAGGGCAGGGTTACTAACCCACAGTCAAAGTTCCTGACCCAGAACTGTTCCTGTCTAAAAGAACTACAGGGACAAAAATGAAGAACAGACTGAAGGAAAGGTGGTTCAAAAACTGGCCCACCTTGGGCTCCATCTCATGGAGGGACACCAAGGCCTGACACTACTATGCTATGATAGGTTTACAGACGAGAGCCGCACATAGTTGTCCTCGAAGAGGTGCTACCAGCAGCTGACTGAGACAGAAGCAGATACCTACACCCAACCACCGGGCTGAAGTTGGGAACCCCTATGGTTGAATTAGGAGAAGGACTGAAGAAGCTGAAAGAGAAAACAACCCCACAGGAAGACCAGCAGTCTCAACTAACCCAGATCCCAGAGGGCTCCCAGAGACTGAGCCACAAACCAGGAGCATACGTGGGCTTGTCTAAGTCTCCCACACATATGTAGCAGACTTCTGCCTGGTCTGGCCTTAATGGGAGAAGATGTGCTTAACCCCGAAGAAACTTGAGGCCCCAGGGAAGGGGGAGTTCCTGGTGGGGGAGAGCAGCCTCTTCTAGGCAAGGAGAAGGAAGAATGGGATGAAGAACTGTGGGAAAGGGGACCAAGGGGAGGGCAATGACTAGAATGTAAATAAATAAAATGATTTAAATAAATAAAAATTTAAAAAGGAACATTTCTAATACCGATAAAGAGAAATACTAATATAAACACATGTAGTAAAAAAATCTTTATTAATCAAAGATGTATAGTCTCATTATTAAATATAAATGACCAAGGGAAAGAAAATATTTGCATTGTAAATTAGAAAAAGAAATGATAGGTCTAAAGTTATTAAAGACAAAATCTGAAATTATATAAATGGAAAATAGAAAAAGATTAGAAGTACTAAATATTTGAATGTAGTTATTAAAAGACTGCAAAGTTACAACATGAGGAAAGGTAAAAGAACAAGTTATCATTACAGATGTAGAGAAGATGTAGAGTTTGGTTTTGAAACCATTTCCCTCGAGAGCCCTGGCTATTCTAAAACTCACTAAGTAGAACAGTCTAGCCTCAAACTCAAAGAAATCCTCCTGCCTCCACCTCCAAAGTGCTAGAATTAAAGGAATGCACTAAATTTAAAATGTGGAAAAATATTTTAAATGTTTGACTATCTATGACTTCTATTAAAACTCTTTGGGGGAATCCACCTAATCAAAGCAATCGCTTGAGTCAGAGCTTTGCTATCCCAGTCTAGAATTCTCTCTTGGTCTTTCTCCAGCTGGGTTAGTGAATCTATCCTAACATCACAGAAACCACACTTAACATCATTATTATACTTTACATTCCTAATTATATCTTCTAAATCTTGGTCTGCTTCACTTTATACCTTGTAGAAAGTCTTGGTTCAGTGGCTTACATCATTCGCTTTAGAACACTTCACTTATTGAATCCAGACCCTGTGCTTTTTAGATCTTCTTCCTGGCTGACTGTTTCCCCAGCTCTTCTTGTTAAGTTCCTTTTTAGTGTCCTCACCTATTCCTGGTGAGTAATCTATCCTTCTGGGATGTTTTGCCTTTTAACTTTTCTGGCTTTCTGACTTTGAATACTTACCCCCAATATTTCACCACCACTCTATCCATATGTAGGTGCATGATCTGCATGATACAGTGCACACACACACACACACACACACACACACACACGGGAAGGGAGGGGAAGAGAGGCCTGTGGGCCACCTAATTATAGTCTACATTCTTTAGCACTGCCCTTGACTTTCTTCAGTACCATGTGTCCAATTATTCTGAAAATCATTTTGTCATGGATCAAGCCAAGAGCATCAGTACCCCACTTCATTTTGATTTCCTTCTTTTCTTTTCTTTTCTTTTCTTTTCTTTTCTTTTCTTTTCTTTTCTTTTCTTTTCTTTTCTTTTCTTTTCTTTTATCTTCATAGTCTGTTCTTAATATTTTAAGCAGAGAAATATTTATAGTTATTAAAAAATTAACTTAAATCACACAATTCTTTCACTCAAAAGATCTAATGGCTTAGCCTGCTGGGAAAAAATATTTCAACTTCAATTTGACTTTGTTAGGAACTGTACCAAGTCTGTTAGACAAAAAACAAAATGAATTCTACAGGAACAATAAGTAAATAGATATACAATTAGTATCAGAAGAATTATATGCTTAATAGTTAAATCTTACCATGGAGGGAAATTTATGGACCACAAAAGTTCACAGCATATATTGTAGTATTAAGTATGGTGATATAGGAGCATATTATGAGCTATAAAATAATGCTATTTCATTTATTCTATCTCACTGTTTTAGCAGTTTCAAAAGAACATTGTTCCAGAAATAAAGTATCTTAATAACTTAGCTTCATATTCTCATTTTGCAAAAGATAAAGATATCCACTAGCCCAAGGTTTTGTTTCAGTGAGCATGAACAATAGGACCAGGGAGTAGACCTGGTGGTGCCACTTGGTACAGTCCACATTCTCCTCTCCTCTCCCCTCCTCTCCCCTTCCCTCCCCTCCAGTTCTCTCCTCTCCTCCTCTCCTCTCCTTCTCTCCTCCTCTCCTCTCCTCTCCTCGTCTCTTTTCTCCTCTCCTCTCCTCTCCTCTCCTCTCCTCTCCTCTCCTCTCCTCTCCTCTCTTCTCCTCTCCTCTCTCTTCCCTCTCTTCCCTTCCTCTTCCCTCCCCTTATCCACAACCTCCCCTCTTTCTTCTCTTTACAAGCTGTGAAAATTTTATATATTAGTATTTTTATTTTGAAATACATAAAGAACATAAAGCCATATGCTCATTTGGTTTCTGATCTTTCTAGTGACAGCCCCATACCCTAATACAATTAGTCTTATATATTGGATGGGACCTAAATAACATGAAGTAGAATTCTACTAAAAATAAAAATGCTAAAAACTATAATTCTAGGATGTTTTCAGTGCATGTGAAAACAAATAAACAGCCTAATGCCTGCCTCATATGAAGCATTTAGTATGCTCCCTCTATTGCTATGTGTTTTCTCAGTTCATAATTATAGAAGACCTTTGGGCTGAGGTCCATTATTTCCCCCATTTCCCATTGAGAAAATTGACTTGGGGAGGTTAAATCATTTGGCTAATGTCACAGCTAGCCAGCATAAAATCCAAGACCCAAATTCATATTTTCTGATGCTAAAATTATCCTTCTAACTCTCATGAATTGCAAGCTGAAGCTAATTTAATCAAAAGAATCATTATGAGTTTGAGTCTCTGAAAGCTACCCTAAGGAATGAAAGTTTTCCAAGACTAGGACAAATGATATTATTAATAATTAAGACTGATGAATTTTGTTACACAAACTTTGCTTATGGTTCTCCGTTTGCTTGAACATACAATGTGGAACACAAATAGAGGGACTTTTTTCACGTGTAGAAAGATAAACTGCACACAATGTTCTGTATCCCTGCAGATAACACTAAAAACTGTCAAGTAACATGTACAAAAGCAACAATTTCAGAAGCTGATGGGTAAAGAGGAGAGCAGTGTCGAAGAAATTGGATCTGAATAGAGAACATGGGCATAAGTTCTCTTTTGTTACTAACATCGCGGGCTTTAAACTGAAGAGGCCAGCCATACTTAAATGCCAATGGGCTCAGTCATTTTTTTAAATTCTCATTTTTTTTGCCAAAAGACACAAAAATGAACAGCTGAACTTATTAGGTATAACCTATCAGAAAATAAATCCTTTACACAAACCAAAATGCACAAATGAAGGAAAATAATGTTTTACATATACCACAATATACTCGCTTATATTCATAAACTGTATAACAAGGTCATGTGCAAGACCCATGTTCAGATTTTGCATTGATTTCATTAAAAGTTTCCAATTTGCTACTTAAAATCAAATATTTTCACTATTGTTTTTAATTGAGGTTTTATAACTGTTGATATTCATAAAACCACTTTAAAAATGCCTTGAGCATTAGTAACACTGTGACTGTGTAAGTACGAGAAAATTTAATAAGAATATTTTGAAAACAAGTGATATTAGAACAGTCTTAAAAGCCCCTCTGTTTTCAAGAAAATATTGGAGATAAGAATATGTTCTAATGTATTTCTCACTCAATATACAGAAACAGTATATTGTTAAACTAACTATAGCTTTCTTTAAAAAATGCTCAAAGTTCTCATTGTCTGCTAAACAAAAAGGAGTTTCGAAGTGGTAGAATTATAAGCACATCTCTTTGCACAGTCTGTGCTTCACCTAGTACTTTGAACGGGTCAGCTCTTTGAATGGCATTTTCCCTTTGGAATTCTGAATCACTGGACAGCAGCTTTGCTCTTCTGTAAGCCACTTTCATCTTGACAGCTATAGAGAGTCTAGCTTTGTACATGTTTTATAGTCATTTGTAGTATAGCTTCACCACTTTGCTTCAAAATAATAAAAAAACCGAATCCTAATCAAGAATTAAATATAAAGGCATTTTAGTCAAGTCAGGAATCTATATTTTTCCTTTGTTCTAATTTTTGAACTCCACAGAGGAACTTTGCATCTAAGAATATACTTAACATAAAAACGTAACGTCCAATTTAGTGCTTTGTTAGGCTCCATGCTCCTCAGATCTCAGGCATCTTCTGTTCCCAACTCCCTGAGTCGCAGCACGTGAAATCCAGGAGTTTGGGAGCCCCGGGCTCCTGGCTCCTCATCACAGGCCCATGGACAACCCACCTCTGTTCCTGACTCTTCCATGAAATTTCCAGTGACTATTGGATGTCCAGGAATCACAAAAGCCTAGTTTTGACCTCCCACATCTTAGGCTATGTTTCCCTAAGCCCTGAGCAGTGTATCAGCACTTCCCTCAAGCCTATGACCCAGGGATGGCACAGAGCCAAAGCAGTCCAGCATCTCTCAGGGGTTCACTCACCCTGCAGAGTTCCCCAGTGGCAGGGGAGAACGCAAAACCACACCCAGCAATTGTGACTGGCAGCGTGATAAAAGGAACCTAACACCCAAAACTGCCAGAGTAAAAGACTGTAAAGCCAGTTTATAAATAGTGAGGTAAATCTGGGATTCGTGGGGGGCACATGCCTTTAATCCCAGCAATTAGGAGCCAGAGACAGGTGGATCTCTGAGTTCAAGGCCAGCCTGGTCTACAGAGTGAGTTCCATGATGGCCAGCGCCACACAGAGAAACTCTCAGGGAGAAATAGGAAAGGGAAATAAATAAGAAAGTCAAGATATTGTTAGATAATAGCTGATACTATGAGCCAGACAGTGTTCAAACTGAGGAACAACAGAGTAGATGCTAATGCTGACTATGCTTAGAACCATCAGACAAAGATGTAAAAGCAACTGCCTTAAGCACTTTCTATTGCTGCGATAAGACACCATGACTGGGGCAACATAGAAAAGACTTTACTTGGGGCTTAGCGTTTCAGAGGGTTAAAGTCAGTGACCACCGCTAGGTATGTGGCAGCAGACAGGCAGGCACGTTGTTGTAGCTGAGAGCTCACGTCTTTAGAATCACAAGACAGAAGGAGATACAGGGAATAGCACATGTCTTTTGAAACCTCCAAGCTGGCCCTCAGTGACACACTTGCTCTAACAAGGCCACACTTCATAATCCTGTCCAAACAGTCCCACTAACTCAGTACCCAGCATTCACATATATGAGCGCATGTGGGCTATTCTCATTCAAACCATCACAAGAACCATGCCCTTAAAATGTTCCATTATTAAATGAGGAATAATAAGCATTCTAAGAATGATTTAAAAACAGGCTTAAAAATATCCATTTCCGTGAATTAATGGATGATCTAAAGAAGCCTCAGAAAACGGGATTTCAGAACATAATGTCCGAGAACAAAGTGAAGAATTGAAGAGGACAAAGTAAAGAATCAACAAGAGCCTGGAACTCTATCACTTCTCCCAGAACCACCCTCTCTACCACCCAATCCTTTCCCACCTATCTTGCAGATTTCTTCTACTTTCTTTCACTATTAATTCCACATTGCTTCTCCAAGGTAGTCTTGGGACTAAGGACTGTCCTGGCATGTGATCAGCCTATTAGGGATCATATCATTAAAGAAAACCCACTCCCTCTACAAGCAGCTACCTAACATCAATAGCTCCTTGGCAGTGGTGGGAGTTTGTGTCTACCTCGAACCGTTATCCTTGGATGTTTGTCTGGATGCAGCTTGTTCAGGTCTTGTTCACACTGCCACAGTTGCAGGGAGTTCACATATGCAATGGCCTGCCTTGTATGGAAACCCTTGTGTACTAGCTGGTTTTGTGTGTCAACTTGACACAGGCTGGAGTTATCACAAAGAAAGGAGCTTCACTTGGGGAAGTGCCTCCATGAGATCCAGCTGTGAGGCATTTTGGCAGTTGGTGATCAAAGGGGGAGGGACATCCCTGGGCTGGTAGTCTCTGGTTCTGTAAGAAAGTAGGCTGAGCAAGCCAGAGGAAGCAAGCCAGTAAGTAACATCAGCTCCTGCTTCCTGACCTGTTTGAGTTCCAGTCCTGACTTCCTTTAGTGATGAACAGCAATGTGGAAGTGTAAGCTGAATAAACCCTTTCCTCCCCAACTTGCTTCTTGGTAATGATATTTGTACAGGAATATGAACCCTGACTAAGATACCTTGTTTGTTTGATTTTACCCACCCCCTCTAGCTTTTACCCTTCCTGGCTTCTATTTCAGGAAGATCCCTGAGCCTTCTAGAGTGAGGTGTAAAATGCATGCCCTGTTTAGAGTTGTGCAGTTCATAGTCTCTTATACTCTGCAGTTGACCAGTTCAATGTTTCTGTGTTAATCTCCATCTTCTGGGATGTATGGGCATAGCAATGAATCATCAGGAGTGTGACCTGAACACTTATCCTTTATCAGTGGTATGCATGTACACACAGACACATACACAAATAAGTATAATAAAAATGAACATACAAGTAATAATACATAATGATCATAGCATCTTTTCTTATTGGATATATTCTATATTTACATTTCATTTCCCTTTTTCTGGTTCCCTGCCCCCCAAAGGTTCCCCTTTTCCCTCCCTGTGTTCCCCCATACACCCTTTCCCACTCCCCTGTTCTGGTATTCCCCTACACTGATGCTTTGAGCCTTTCCAGAACCAGGGTTCACTCCTTCCTTCTTGTCGGACATCATTTGGTATGTGGATTGTGTCTTTGGTGTCCCAAGATTCTAGGGTAATATCCACTTATCAGTGAGTGCATACCATGGGTATTCTTTACACAATGGAGTACTATTCGGCCATTAGAAACAGTGAATTCATGAAATTCTTAGAGAGATGGATGGAGCTGGAGAACATCATACTAAGTGGGGTAACCTAGATCATAGCATCTTTTAACAGTGAAGTGATGGAAATAATTTAAATTTCATTAAATGAATGGAAACAAACCAATGTGTTCTCTCTAAAACGTATGATCTTTTAAAGTACATAATAGCACTTGGTGAATATTATTAAAAAGTACTCACGACAGACAAGCATAAGATGTTGGTACGCACTTATCATCACTAGTTCATTAACAGTAAGTCACAACTTATCCTCCAAATTTCTTATCAATTGATTCTTCCCCAGAAACTGAAAAGAAAAATGGTTAAAATCAGTAGCAGAATTTAAACTGTAGCTAATTCATTATTCTCAAATCTGTTCAAAGGACGAAATGTAAGTAATTCTCAGTTTCAGGCCTAATTGAGTGTCCGTTAAGGATTTAGTTCTTTTTATCTGAGGCACATTTCAAAAGTAATTTGTTTCCACTGTAAGAGGCACTGACAAAGGAGGTATTTTCTGCCACAGCTTTGACTATTCATTATTAAAGATTTCTAAAGCTTGCAAGGGTTTGCTTGGTACCTTCCTGAGTCAGAGCTAGGTTGACTAAGAGGGTAATCACCTTGTCAAGTCCTGAGACCGCGAACTACTGTGGATCAGAGTGAGACCATATACTTCCCGATGACATTACCGAAAGTAAAACTGGTGTCCAGAACTATTCATTCCTTTTATTATAATGCAGAACTGATCCTAATTTCTTAATGTCAGAGCTGAGGATTCTTTGCATGTTAGCTTTCATTGACAGCCTCTTTTCTACATCTCCCCCACCACAGCCAAAAGGTAAAAGAAGCAGTGCTGTTATTAATCTCTTCGTTAACAAAAAAATAATTTCTTTTGAAATTTTAATATATTATTTCCCTACTCCCTTTCCTCCTTCAAACATACTTTTCTCTCTTTCAAATTCATGACCTGTTTTCCATAATTGTTACACACACACACACACACACACACACACACACACACACCATGAGCACACAGCACAACCTGCTAAGCTTGTAAACTGTTGCGTGTATGTATGCTTTCAGGGATATTTGGTGTTGGATAACCAATTGATGTGCTCCCCCCACCCCCAGGGAAGACTGTTTCTCTTGCTCTCAGCACTCCTTAGTTGCCTGTAGGTCTTTGTGTAGGGTGGGACTCCTGGGCTCTGCCCACACACTATCCAAATGAATATGTCAAATGCGTTATCCTTGTTCAGTTTATGTTTAGGGAGAAATGTTGGTGATATTTTATGGATATTCCTAGAGACACAGTCTCATAAGAAATTCCATATTCTTTTGGCTCTCATGATCTTCACACTACCTCTTCTGCAATGATTCCTAAATCTGCCTTAGGTTAGAGAAGCCTGTTGTACATTTTTCTTGATGCAACTGTTCTTGACTTTGCATTTTGATTGTTTGAAAATTTCTTCAAGGATCACCGATTTACTATAAATTTGTAACTGTATAACTATAAATGTAAACAACAAGGTTATAAATGTATAACCTATAAACTTAACGGTCTCCAATTTCCATTTTTGTAAAGAAAAAATTTAAATTTGTACTTAAATGGATGGAACTAGGAAAGATCCCACTGAATGAGGTAACCCAGACCTAGGAAGAGAAACATCATAGGTTCTCTTCCATCTGAGGCTTCCAGTCCCAATCTGCAGATGTGAGCACACACCCTGGAGAAACCAGGAACATAACAGGTGCCCAGAACTGGGGTGAGGAGTTGGGAAAGCAACAGATTGGGAAATAGCAGGGTTCGAGTGATCTACAGGGGAATGACAAAAGTTGGAGGGGCTCTGATATGGAGAGGAAGGGGGATAAATACAGAGGGAGGAAGGAGAGTGAAATATCACTAAACATCTCTTAAAAAGTCATAAGAAATTAAACAACTAACTATCTTCCTAGGATACTTACAATACACATAAGTTTGTATAAAAACATACTACTACAGTTTAATGAAACATTTCATCTGGGCTGACAATGTTCCCACTAAGAACCAATACTGTCTACCTAAAACCCAAATACCAGGCACGAGAATCTCTCTTTGGAGTTGTTGCTGAGGATTCTACAAGTATTTCAATAAATTACACATTATTGCTATTCCATTGTACTTCAGACTCAGAGTCCAGGGGTCCCTAGTATGAAATTGATTTGAAAGCTTCTCCCCCCCCCAAGGACTAGCTTGCATATCTTTTCATAGATGCCATTCAAGCTTTCAACCCAGTCATGGTATCTGTGAATCACACTGATCACCATGGCACGGTGACCCCAGGGGTCCAAAAGTTGTACAAATACCGTGGTGGTAAGTAGCTACTCCCTAAGTGGACTTAAGACCTGTATGGCAAGAGTGAAATTATGTCTGGTACTGGAAACCTAGCCAACTACCCAGTGCTCATGCAGTCACAAGAAGAACCTATAACCACTGCTTTATTAAACCAGTACAATCCCTAACTACATCTTAAATCTTTATTCTCATCCACAGAGAGGTGTAGTCCTTACCTCACATCAAGGAAATGTCACTTTGCAGCAGACAGAGAAAACACTATTAAATGATCACACATTAGAAGGACTGTGAACAAAGATTCTCTTAGTTGGGTGTGTATCAATTCGTTTCCTTCCATTAAATATTTGCGAAGACCTGGTTGGTAGGAATTAGATGTATACAAAACACGTAATTCAGATTTGCATTAGAATGTTGAATAACTTCATGAGTATGAATTTGAAGGCTCATTCATTCATGTTTTGGAGACCAGAGCTAGATACATGTAAGGGTGATAATGGAGGAAGATTTCTCTACTTTATATCCTTATGTAAGGGTGGACTACAGACAAATGAAAATTTACTGGAAATGCAAGAGTTCTCCTCTCTCTCTCTCTCTCTCTCTCTCTCTCTCTCTCTCTCTCTCTCTCTCCTCAAAATATCAACAAGTTAAATCCATCCACATATTGTCACTTAACTCTCTAGCTAGCAGATGCTGGATGGTCTTCTGGACATACAGACCTTTCATAACCATGCTGCTAGCTGCGATTAAGAATGCCCTGAATTCCCTTCCATAAGATCATAGTAAGGCTAAGGTCATAAACTGTGTTACTTTCTTGGTATTGAGATCACCGACTGTCCTGAGTCCCAGCACAGGTGTCCCATCTCTGTGTGAAGTACCCAAGCCTGGAAAAACAAGAAGGCCTGTCACGGAGCTGTGCTGTCTGCTGGTGAACCGTGAAGCTCCTTGTGGTGTCTCCTGGAGAACTGGCATAAGTCAAAGGCTTCATGAGGCAGAAACAACATAACTGCTGAATTAACAAAGCATTTCTCTTTAGACTTGCATAAATGGGGGGCGGGGGGGACCTAGAGCTTGGAAGGAGAGATGTGCTGCCCTGCCCGGTCTCAGCCATGAGGTCTCTGTGCTTTGCACAGCTTGTTTATTTCCAATGGGTTTTGCCACCTGTCAACACTTCACTAGTTTGTGGAAATGACCCCGACGATCTCTCCCAGTGAATTTTATTTTAGTAGGTTTGAGGGCCATGAAATTCTTATTTAATCAAGGAACCCCTATGATTAAGCCACTGAGGGAGTATCTAATAAGAAAGCTTGGTCTTTGGACTTTAAGCAGTGGTTCGCATTAATGTAGTTCACAGAGATTTTGCAATTTTCTGTCTAATTTTCTGTCTAAAACAGAAATAAAATGACTTCTGATGACCTTCTGTAGCATTCATAGATCAATGAACATCAGAGAACATTCTTCTTTGCAACAGATGGGAGCAAACACAGACCCGCAACCAGTGGATATGCAGAGAGTGAGCGATTTTGGAATACTAAGCCCTAAATGGGATGTCACCATAAAATCCCTCACCTCAGTGATCAGGAATCACTGCAAGGAGGAGGTGGAAAGAGTGTCAGAGCCAGGAGGGCATTAAGGAAACAAAGCCTTCTAAACACAACAGGGCTGGTGTTCATAAGACTTCACTGAGACTGCGGCAGCACGCCCAGTCTTCATTTGTCTACACCAGAAGTGGACACATGCCCTGTCTCTAACCCAGATGCTATCTCCAACTGTTATACACTTGCAAATGAAAATCTAGCTTACTCCAAGGGACTCTCACTGGGGAAACAAACTTCTCTTATGGGAAGGCCTCATGTCCTGTAGTAGACGGCCAACAGAAAATGAACTCCATGGTGTCTGTATAGTATATGTATCTTGTGTATGTATGATGGCTTCCAGTTTTGTGTTTTTATGGGATCCTTGAGCATATAAACAAGTGAGTCTCTGTGTCTCTATCTGTTTCTGCATCTTTTCTTGGACTCGTTTACTTCTGTCTATTTGTTTTGTCCTATTACGATGTGTTTGTTCTCGTTTTATATAATTATATTGTACTTTATTTATTTATATTGTACTTTATTATTATCTCTTTGGTGCCTGATTATTTTCTAATGAAGGCAGAAATAAGGTGGACCTGAATAGGAGGGGAGGTGGGAAGGAACTGGGAAGAGTGAAAGGAGGGAAACAATCTCAGGATATATTCTATGAAATGATTCTAGTTTTAATAAAAAAGAAAAATACATATTTAAAATTCACAAAGAAATCTTAGGCATTGAAAGGGGTGACTTCTCCAAGTGTGGCCTCAACAATCACAAAAAGGCACATATGGCAATATACTAAATACTAATTTAAAAATAAGACTGAAAGATAGTAATGAAGTAAGGAACTTATACTTTAAACTGTGTACTCACATGAATCAAAGTGTTCTGGTCATAATTTAGCCACTATGGTTACCTACTGGCTTTTGCATAATATAGAATCCCTTTCCTCTAAAATATTCTTCCTGCAGGTTTATATAAGTTCTGGGAGGTATTATCCTATACATCTCATTTGCATACTGGAGAACTGAAATATAATTGAGTTATTTATTTTATCCTTGGGAATATTATTAATGGAACAATTAGAATCCAAAGGACTGCAGCATTAATGGGCTACTTCATTAGGACTTAAGATGAGACTATGCCACAGCAAGTAGTTACCAAAGAAAATGGAAAGACATTTTGAAAAGAGAGAAATGAGAGTAACAGGCCTCAGATATTGTCACCAGACTTTGAAGATCCCGGAATTCAAAGCGTTAACCCCTATAAGCTGTTCCAACAAGGGAATATATACTGTTAAAGACTGGGAGTTATTTAAAATGCCAGTGAGTGTAATAGCAGAGCCCTGAGATAACCATTTCATCAGCCTACATTACTCTAAAATTAATGAATAATGAGGCGATGCCCTTCACATTCTCTTCCCTTTCCATTCCAAGATATATTGATCAGATGACATTTATTTAAGTTTGGGATAATGTATTAATTTCAAGATAATTATTCAATATACTTTTGTCACTGTTGATATGCTTCAATGTCATCCAGGGGCCGAGGGATGAATAAACTGTTATCTGACATTGGTGGACAGAGTGCTAGAAATAAATGCAGTTTTTCTCCTTGAGATTTACTGACTTGAGTTCTTATGGGAGGGGTGCCATGAAAGAGGAGAAAGCTAAAGATAAAAGGGGGGAGGTTAGAGCAACCCCCAGGTTAAGAGGCTTGGATGTATTAAGAGACTGTAATGGGGGACAAAATTCCTTTTCTATTGTTGCAGGGGTCAGACTGATCCTCAGCAAAGATGACAGAGCCCATCCTTAGTGGATGCCACTGCAATATTAACACTCATTTGGAGCAGATGTGACTAAAAGCATGAAACATTGAACAAACAGCTGCCACAGATCCAGTGCCATTGCATAAGCTCTTATGTTCTATTAATGGCAAGGATTGGTGTGGCCAGGAGGGCAGGCTCTATTCCCCACAGTTCCTTAGCAGATGGGCTGGGTGACGGCTCCTCAGAGAAGTGCTGCCCCATAGACTTGACCCTATACCCCACATAAAGATTCAAAATACCTACCCAAGAAAAAAGATGGATCTAAGGTCAGATTATGCTGTGTCAAGAAATCTGCACATATGCAGAGTAGTTCATGGATACTGGTTTCTGTTTAACTCTATTTTATTCAACTTTGGTTTTAACAGTGTGCTGGGCTCAGTGATGTTTCCTCTGTTCTCACTTTCTGATTGTCTGTGTACACACTTGGGTATGTCGGAAGAGTCAAAAGCTCAGTGCTTCACACTCGTACACTTCTACTTACCTGATCCAGTGAGCTCAGAGTGCCTCCAAGTCTACCATGGCCCATCCCACACCCTGGTGGAATTATGTGGTTTTCATCTGTTCATCAGGACAAATTGAAATTCCACAATGGAAAGCAAAGAGGTCAAATGTTGCAGATCATAGAAAAAATTCATTCATAATGAAAACCACGCCCTCTCTGGCATTGGTGCATAGAGAGAACACATGGGTGGTGTGGGAGTTTGGTCTGGTTCTGCCTACAGCCCCATGCTCCAAGAAATAAGACTAATACTCAAAATATCTTTACAAATACCATGGACTTATAACTAGGCTCTTCTCTGATAGTCTGCCGTTTGTCTGGTTACCTGTACTCAGATATCACGTGTCCGACTTGTCACATCTTTCTGGCAAATCTACCCTGCCTCGTTCTATCCCAGAATTCTTTCTCCTCCCAGATGTCACACATCCTATTTCTTGCCTAAGCCATAGACTGTAGGCTTTTTAATTAACAGGCGATGCATCCATACGATACACAGGATATTTTCTCTACAGGGTGGTGTTTGCAAGTTCAAATAGCACAGGGGAGGGTATGGCTCTGGCTTGTTCTCTCTCAGGACAGTTTCTACTCTGTGGCACTCTCATTTCCCCATGAAGACCAAGGTCACCAGGGTCACAATGAAGACCAGATAATTCATCTGTAACAAGCTGCACTGACCTCCAGCAAGTGCAGAATTTCATCAAGGTGAGCGGGTGTGGGAGAGGTTTATGGAATATATTTTATTTTGTTTACAGAAAGCAATGCCTCCAAGCTACAATTACGCTCTACCCATCATTACGATCCATGTTCTCCGCCCCAACCCAAGGAGTGAAGGTCAAGGAGGGGAGTGAGTGTGTGCAGGACAGACAAGAGAAGCCATATCTTGAAAACGATGCAGGAAAGCAGCAAGTATGTCATTTACCCATTTTCCTTGGTACATACTCTGTTCCAAGCATATATGACCTAGGATCGCCATCATATAACATTTGCATTTCAATGCAGAACTGACCAAAAGACAGTAAGCAAAGAAATTGGTCAAATGAGTTCATCAAAGTCCTTTAGACTTGATATCTGCGGTAAAGATAAAAAAAAAAAAAGTAGGGGGAATGCAATAACAATCTATGGCAGTGAGGGAGGGTCTGCACTGAGTGAGTTAGAAAGCTGAGGGGACGCTTCTCTGAGGAGAAGGTGTCCGAGGCTCGACAGAAGAACAGTGCAAAGAAGGCGCCACTGAGCATTCTCAAAATCTCAGGTGGAGAGAAGAGTTAAATATAGACCTGGAGCTCACAGAATCAAAGAACAGTATGGGCAGAAGGGAAATGTTTTACCACCCGAATTATGTTATAAACTCACCTTATGACCATCTGAAGAGTTGTGGATAGAGGGACACAGAAGGAGACAAAATTTCAGCCCTGATTAGCAAGCGGGTCTCCCAGGATTCCTCAAATAATCACCATTCACAGAGCTGTGATTCATAGCCAAGTTCACTTCTAACCCCTCAGCTGTTCTCACAAAAACAGTATCATGCCCAACAAAAAGGGAGACAGGCTAAGCATGAGTGTCTCTCTTCATACACACACCGTTGCTGCCTGCTCATTGCAGCAGCCATAGTTTCAAATATGGAGGACTTTACCACCCTACAGGAAAGGCTGGGTGAGAGCTGTGAGTTGTACATTCATGTTTGCCTCAAAGGGAATGAAACTAAATGTGCTGAGACCAGTACCAGAGGGGAAAGTTAGCTCAGAATGTTCTATCTTTTTTTTCCTCCCTGGAACCTAACATGACATAAATCCAAAGCCAGGAAGTCACAGTTCCAAACAAGTTGTACTAGATACTGCTTAGAAACAGCAATGCAATGTGTGAAATGCCTGTCATGATGAAAGGCTCTCGGCTTCTCATGAGAGGGAGTGTCTGGAAGCCACCATCCTGCAGTATGTGGCATAAAAATGAAACAAGTTGAAGTTGATAATAGCATAAAAAAGAAAAGCTGGTCTTGTATATGTTGGCATATTTATAAAACATATGTGCAGACATGGAAAAGATAAACTGATGTGCATCTACATGGTGGTAGTGGTGGTGGTGATGGTGTGTGTACATGCATGTGTGTACACATGCATATGTTCACATGTATATATACATGTATGTGTGCATGTGCATATGCATGCATGTGTGTATGTGTGTGCATATGTATGTTTCTACATGTGTGTTCATGTTTGTGTGCATGTGCATGAGTGTGTACATGTGTCTGCATGTATATGTGTGCATGCATGTGTGTATATATGTGTATGTATGTGTGTGCATATTTGTATATGTGTATGTACATGTGTGTGCATGTGTGCATGTATGCATGTGAATATGTGTGTGTGCATACTCATGAAAACCCAGGATGATGAGGTGATGAGGTGAAGAAAATCTTTCCTATATATGGTTTCATAATTTTGTGAATCAGTTATTTAGTTCAAGGTATATAAGCAACATATTTTGGGTTTTGTTGGATCTGAAAACCACCACTTGTTATTGTCTGCATACTCTCTTGACCACGGAGTCAAAAAAATTCTAATATGCAGTGCTTCCAAACATGTTTCAAACTATCTATCAAGACCTGAGATGTAAAAAAGGGGGAAAAAAGAGTACTTAAGATACCTCCTGGGGGTTGAAAGGATTCAGGATGCTTTATGTTGCATTTCTAGATTGTTATACTTTGTAAATTCCATAAAAATAAACATTATCTTCATAAAGATAGATGGTTTAAGGATTTTTTTAGCTGAAGCAATATAGTCTACATTGGGTAAATTTGCCTTAGACATACAGGATGGTTTCAAACCACATGCAACAAGTTTAAAGAACTGAGTGACACCAGCAGCAAGTGTATGCTGTTGACAAGGTCCCCTTTCCTAATATTGAAACCCTTCATCCTGGCACACTACCAGTGTTCTAATCTAGTCCCTGGCTTGTAACTGGGTCTCCACACCTGAGCTTGTTTCCATGCATGCCATTAGGCTGTAATATAAGACACTCCCATTCTTATGTTAAATTTCTGCAGGATGAGGCCCCTCCAGCATTCACCCATGCTAAAATTTGCCCACCCACCTCTCCTCTGTCAGTGGGTAGCTAATTTTGTTGTTGTTGTTGTTGTTAAATTGACACAAGCTAGAGTTATCCAAGAAAAAGAAACCAGAGTTGAGAAATTGCCTCGTTAACAATGGCCTCTGGACAAACCTGTAGGATGCTTTCTTGGTTTGTGATTGATGTGGAAGGGTACAACCCATTGTGAATCAGACCATTCCTGAGCGTGTGGTCCTGAATGCTATATGTAAGCAGTCTGGGCAAGCCATGTGGAGCAAGCCAGAAAGCAGCACCCATTCATGGCCTCATGTACTAGTACCTGCCATATGTTCCTGCCTTGACTTCTCTCAATGCTGGACTGTAATCTGTGAGGTGTAAAAACCATTTCCTCCAAAGTTACTGTGATCACAGTGTTTATCACAGCAATTGCAAACCTAATTAACACAGACAATGTTCATTGACTAGTTAAGGCTTCACTAATCTTTTCTCTTATTGCAGGGAGTCTACATTCAGTGAAGAGTCTGCTTGATGTTGGCTTGCAATTCTTTAGTTTAGCATTGCTTTCTCAACAAAATTATTCCATCCTTAAGAGCAGATCATGTGTACAAGCACTAGAAAATATTTTCTTCCTATAGGCAAATGAAAGTACCCATGGACTTAATTATTTGGCTCATTTTGGACTTGGAGAATCTATCTATCTATCTATCTATCTATCTATCTATCTATCTATCTATCTATCTATCTATCTATCAATCTATTAATCTATCTATCTATCTATCAATTACCTATCATCTATTGCTTTAGGGGGTGTTGGTGAATTTAGGACCTTATGTACACTTGGCCAGTGTTCCACCATTAAGCCTGCATCACCCCAGAACATCTTAAAAATATATTTCAACTTATAGAACCTTACTCCAACTCGGAAGACCCTCTTATTATGCCAGCTTTCCTAATAGCTCTGCTTTAGAAAGGATCAAGAATGGGTCACATTATAAACAATTTTCATTTCTTTGAAATGAAACTGAGTTTCATTTCTCTGAAACTCAGATAACCCTTTCCTAAATAGGAGTTACAGGATGATTATACCCAACAGTCTACAATGGTTGGTCTTTGAGGTATATACAAAATAGAGAGAATGCTAGTTTCCCCAGATTTTCTGTGTACCCCACCAACTGGCCTGTTGGATTGTATGTGAAAGTGACATGCAGAACATTCTTATTTTCATCTTTATTCTATGTGTATTCTATCACCAAATTTTTATGGTTTTAATTCTGAAATATCACATCTAGATATTAATTGTTTGTAATTAGATTGTAAATATCACATCTAGATCACATCTAGATCTCTAATTGTTTAAGATGTGAGGCAGTACTTCCTGATTTACTTGTGAACAGTGGTCTTAGTGCGATTTACTTACTGGTAAGAACACTAACTAACAAGATGGTACTGAATCAATATAAGAACTCCTAGTTTTTGTGTGCCTAAGACATAATTCCAAGAAATGTAATTCATTGACCTCAGATTTAAGTTGAATTATAGAGCATACGCTTTGCTTGGAGCAGTAATGATGCTTCAAAAACTGCCACCTGGCTAACAAGCCCGGTGAGCAGTGTACAAGGCTCTGATGTCATTTATAACAATACCTATACATCGGCTAACAAGAACAGCACTGGCTCCCACCTCTCTTGGCTGTCCTAAGTGCTGGAAAGACTAATTTGCCTCTCTGAGTTGCTACTGGCCATTGCCACCTGCTGACTTTGGCACTCTGATCCCCTGGCTCCCCTCCTGGAATCCTGGCAGCCTTCCCATGATGCCAATCTTGAGCCAGAGAATGCAGGGATGTTTGGAGCTGCTCGAATTGCCGAGGCCACATTGTGCAAAGAGGCTGACCATGGGGAATCTTGTGCTCTCCAGGGCCAGCATGTTGAGCACTCTGACGATGAGCTGGCGAACAGCAGCAGTGATTGGAAGCCACCCCAGAGAAGGCCAGATATTGGCAAGGAAAGACCATTGAGGGAGCAAGCATCTGCAGCGAAAATAAACAAGGCTTTATGAGAGTGTTGTGAATCTTTGTTTCCATTCAGCTTGAATTCGATTTAGACATTTAAAACTTCAGAGTGTTACACTTGAACATTTATATTTTAGTGTTGTGACTCTCTATCCCCCTGCTTCCACTTGTAGGCTGTGTTTTAAAAGTTAGTTATTCTCATTCAGCATGGGAGTTGTCAATTCCTGTTCAGTCATGGTGGATTCTCAGGTTTCTGAGACATTGACATTCTTACTTTGTGCGGTGTTTTAAGACACAAAATCTTGATGTTTTTGATTACTTGTGTTTTTAACAACAACAACAAAAATTGTACAGAGCTGAAGATATACCCCAGTGGTAAAGCCTTCACCTAGCAAGACTATGATTTCCAACCCCAATAACTGAAAATATTTTATACACATTGTCTAAATAACAAACTAAATAGTCTTCTCCTAATAAGGATGGGACATTTGTGAACTTTTGTCTAACCAGGTTGCAGAATCCCACATGAAATTATAGTTGAGTCGGCCCTGTTGCTATTCATTATGAACAGAATCAGGATAACCAATGTAACATTTCACAGATATGAACCACGACATGAATGTAAAGCTTTTGGGAGTCTTTTATTATGTCAATTTTATTTAATTCATGTATGATGAAGTCAATAGATTAGGGTATTAAAAGAATAGCCTGATATACTCAGAGATACTGAGAGCAATGTTTATGCCATGCAATAAGGTGCTGCCAGGGGTGCAGGGAAGCGCTAGAATTAGGAACAAAGAAGAGGGGAAGACATGGGCAAGAATATCTGCTCTGGATTCCATGGGAAGGGATGGGTGAGGATGGTTAGACGGTTTAGATGATGAACTATTTAAAATAATATCAGCCAGCCCTGGAACATGTGCTCTATATCTTATGAAATTCCTGGCCCTGGAGCGGGGGGCAGGGTCTTAAAATAGGTGAAGTACTAGATATGAAGACCTGAGAGTGGAAGTAGCTGGAATGAGTTCTGCATTGGTTTGCTACATCTGTTAAAGATCCTGAAAAGGGAGGCCAGATATCAAATCATCAAGAACAAAGAGTGAAAAGACTGGCTTCATCCATGAAGTTAGCCAGCCTGTGTAAGATCATGCAACACTGAGTTTATGACAATGGGACCATAACTTGTTTCTCTTTATTTATTGGCTTCAGAGGAAAACTTCTCCGATGACTGCTTTACCATAGAAGGGAACAAAAGTAAAACAGCTTCGATCATTCATTATGGCCAGCCATAGTCACTTCCTGGCATTATCAAGGGAGGGAAGAAAAGAAAGAGGGAACCTGAATGCAACCACATGGATGCCCAAACCCCTGTGGGTCATGATGATAAGCCCATTTTGTGTTCTGATGGCAGATACACATTATTAGAAAAGTACTAAATGGTGTGTGTGTGTGTGTGTGTGTGTGTGTGTGTGTGTGTTTTCCTTTGTTGGATGGCAGGGTATTTGAAGAAAGACTCCTTTTCTTCTGATTATTAGAAATATAAGCAGCTGGTGGTCAAAATTTAGGCCAGAGGAGGCCCTGCGTCTATAATCTCTGGCTTTTAGGGATCCCACAATGCTTCTTACTTATTACTATGAAGATAATATAGAAAGATAGTACTGCTTTTAGTAATGCTCAAAATTTTGTCATTAATTCCTATCTTACCTTAACTATCCAACATGAGAAAATTTGATTAATTTTTCATCTGTTAATGCTTCTGCCTCTTTTTCCTTAGGGATATGAAATTTTCATCTTCAATTTTTATTCACCTTAACTTAAAACTACAAAGAGTTTAGTCTTCCTATAAAAATTGCTTCTCAAGAACAAGCAACCCAAATATATGTCATCATTAAATCAATAAAATACATAAGACTGTTATGGCCCATTTCTGAAATGTTCTCCATGACAAATGTTTATGTTTTCAGAACTTGATCTCTGGGTTTGTTTTGTTCTGTTCTGTTTTGTTTTGTTTTGTGGGGCAGATTCTGGTAGGGGTATTAGGAAATATATAGAGTGGAAAAATAGAAAATTAGAATTATCTATTGTCTTTCTATATTAATTTATTATCTTTACAGCATAATTTTTAGTTATTAATTTGTATGTATTAGTATGTATATGTGCCAGGGTAGGGTATGTGTGTGTCATGGCATGTGTGTGTGGAGGTCTGAAGAAAACTTTCTGGGTTCTGGGGATCTAGCTCTGGTTTGCAAGCTAAGTGCTCTCACCTGCTGGGACATCTTACTGGCAGTTTTCCATGCATTATTTTCCATTTTATTTCTATGTCATTATCTTAAACATATAAATTTAATAGGAAAAATATATAATTTCTATTTCATTTTACACGGTGTTATACTCATTTGCAAAGCTATCACAAACTCAATCTTGTGATGTAATTAAGTAACATCATGTTAAAGTCTTTCAGATTAATATAAGAATAATTGAACACTTGAGAAGATGTAGCTCTGAAGCAGAGGTCCCATGCACAGGCTAGAGGAGATCAGAAGTTACCCTAAGGAGGAACAACTTAAAAACCTCTAAATACAATCAAAGAACTTTCTTCAAGGCATAGCTTTGTTTGCCTTAAAAACTTAGACACAGTAACATTAAATCTATCTCTCTTGCAAGAATGAATCAATCCTCAAAAACCAGACCCAAGCTCACTTTGTATTGTGATATTTCAATTAATTACAATCTCCTATTCTTTGTTACCTCCTACTAACTTAATTTAATTGCCTTAAGACACTTACAGAAGACTTGATCTGGGTACAAGGTTGAATTAATTGCCACTGGAGCCATATCTAATTACTAAGAAGGTACTCAGGACAAGTTGATGGTGACAGGAAAGAAGAGAAACTAGATGTTTCATTGGAGACACTGGAGATGAAAGAAATGAAAGGGCACTTTAAAATATGCATCTGGTTAAGTGAAAAAGAAGACGATTGCCACTGACAAGTTAAAAAAAGGTGACAATTTTTTTTTTATCTTGAAGAATTTTTTTCCCAAAATCTTCTTCTGCCTGGAGGTAATTAAAAGAGTGAAGCATTGTTGTATCTAGGGGTACAGTATTGTTCCCCTAATAAGGATGGTTCCTATACATTCTATTGATATCATCAAGACTCTTGGCACTTTACAAGTGCAGTCATCAATTCATTCATGGTAACAGATCTACTTTACTCCTTAATGATTTGCATTGAATATTGTGTGTTGAATATTGAAGTGAGTAACTTCATCCATTAATTAAAACACATGAGTTCAGTTCCAGGAGGGACAATTAAAAGGTTTAGAATATTAGTCTAATGAATGGGATGACTACTTTTAAACATTGAAGGAGAATTTGTGTGCCAAGGAATTGGTTTCCCTCAGATGATCCCCAATAGAAGAAATGTGACAATTAAAGTAAACAGTATATTTGAAAAGTTGAGGATAAACACAATCAAGACTCCTCTAAAAGTTGGACTCTTCAAAAGTTAAAAAGAAAAAAGTCTCTCTGGAAAATGCCAAACTCTCTTTCGCCAGAGGTAAGAATATGATGGACAGACAGGAAAATGACTTAGAGGAGACCCCCAACTAGACTAAACACCCTCTAAAACCATCTCTACTTTTATAGTCGCAGGATTCTACACACTAGAATATTACGCAAATGACTCCACAGACTCTGACGACTAATTTCCAGAACTAGCAAACTCAGAAGCTACTAGTTTCCAGAGCCAAGCATGTTGAGTGGAATCCTCCACCTCCTCCTCAGCCCTCCCCTGGGTACCAAACTGCAGGGGAACGAAAGACTGTGCTCTCTTGATGGATGAGCTGGAGACTCCTTCACAGCTGTGTTGTGGAAATGTTCTCCATTTCTCTCATGATAACATTGAGTCATAAAAGGAGAAAATGAACATTTATTTGCCAACTCCACCTGTCTGCTGGGCCCACCATATCTGTATTAGCATCAAGGGAACTTGCCTATAGTGCTGAAAATTTCATCAGGGGGAGAGATGCAACTGCTATTTTCCATAAGTTGTGGTTAGCGCTGGTGTCTCTTCTCACCAGAAGCTAGAAGACAGGAATTGAGACTTGGATGACTCAGTTGTCAACACTAACATTAAGTGAAATGGCTGGAATTGAAAATCTCAGAACATTTCAGCTTTTTATCTTAAAAATTCAGAGCTAAATTGAAATTTCCTTTTGTTCTAAATCCAGTCTGAATGCATACAAGTCTTTTTGTTGGAAAAGAAGAAGATACATTTCTTTTCATCATTTGGATCAAGAGAAGTTCAAATAAGAGGGGAAATGGGAAAGACTAAAAGGAAACAGAAATTTAAAAATTGTAACATTCTAGAATTTATTATTTTTTCCTCTTAAAGTTTGTCAGTTCTTTCTTTCTGAAACCACTGTGATAATGATCTTCCAATTTCATGGAGATTCATTTGAGTTAAGTAAGAATGGAATTTTCATTCTATGCTCATAAACTAATACAAATTTATGCTTTTATTTTCTTTATAGTTATATTTGCAGGAAATTGATCTGCCTCCCTAAGACTTTTAAGTCCAGATATTTGTTAGACATTGTCCTCCTAAATCTGAAACATGTCAAGCCTCCTCTGATCTATACTCTAAGGTTCAAGCTTAGGAATAACCTGGCAGAATAATGTGTATGTTGCTCTCTATTTAAGAGTAATGCAAACATCACACCAGTATACTCATTAACAAAGGCACAACAGGCTCTCTGGATCACAGTAGCAGCACAGGTCCGGCACCTGTACCCACCACATTCACCATCAGTTAATAACTGTGTGCTGCTGACTCGTTCCATTACTCTGGCTTCTTCACAGTGTAACAAAAGTGCCAAGCGCTCTTTTTTTCTAATTATCTTTCTAGTATGCTGATTATATAAAATACCCCCAAATTAACATGTCAGAAAGAATATAGATAAATTATCTACAATCAAAGGAATAGAAAAATTCATTTCTTCTATATGACCCATGACCTTGGCATCATATCATATCAATGTCCCAAACCTATAACCATTTGGGACATTGAGAACTAGTGTACTTCTGCTCTAGGTTCTGCTGATGTCCTCGGCCCATGACAATTCATCTTTTCTTTACTTCTTTTGATTAGATTCCCCCTTTGTCTCCCCATCTTGTTTCAGATGAACAGTATTATTGCCAGCCCACAATGGCAATCTCCTTCTGACATTACCTGGCCACTGCCCTGCTTGTGATATCATTTAGGAATGACACTGAACAAGAAAGAAACAATGATGGCCAGCTGACTCCAGCAGCTAATTAGTGCTTTGGAAGTCTAGCTTGTTTGAACTCAGGCTAAAAATGACAAATCTGATTTTCTCTTTTTCAGTGCTAAATATGAGAAACTGCGTTGCTTTCCCAGAGTAATCTCGAACATATAACCTTGGAGATCACAATGTGGGGTAAATTTATTTCTTGTGAATTCAAATAAAAAATTCTAATACTGGATCATTAAATGTTAAGGAGAGGTTAGAGTCTGATTTGCATTGTGTTGATGTATACTATAAAGGGAACTTCATTGAATTGGCCTATGAGGGAGTGGCAGAGTAGCCCAACAATAACTGCCTATAGCTGGAGAGACAGACACCATGGTAGCTCCTCAGTATAAGCTGGACAGCTAAGCAGTTCTGCTCTGGTCCCGAAGCTGTGAAAGATCCTTGAAGAGTTGTTATTGTTGTTGTTGTTGTTGTATCTACACTGAAACATTGGAGTGTGCTGCATGCAGGCGAGAGGAGCAATCAAAGCCATACTACGACAGACTTGATTGATGGGCATGTCAAAACCAAAATCAGACAGGCTTGATAGATGGGAATGCAGCTGTCTCACAGCTCCTTCCCATCCTAGCTTTAGGTCTGTTAGATGGTGTCCCCAACATTCAGAATGAGTCTCCCTTACCCAGTCACTGTCCCACAGGCCATCTCTGGAAAGACACACAGAGGTCCATTTCCCCAATCTTAGTCATTTCTTGAACCAGTTACTTAACAATCATGACCAACTATTACAAAGGTTGAGAATATTGAATGAATTTTTCTTTGAAGTTGTATTTATATATTATTTAATTTTTTTGTTTTGTTTTGTTTTGTTTTTGTTTTTGTTTTTTCAAGACAGGGTTTCTCTGTGTAGTCCTGGCTGCCCTGGAACTCACTCTAGACCAGCCTGGTCTCAAACTCAGAAATCTGCCTGCCTCTGCCTCCCAATTGCTGGGATTAAAGGTGTGCACGACCACCACCTGGCTGAAAATTTTCTTCATTTAGATTTATACAGAACCAGGAGGAGGGCGAGGTGTCTGAGCATTGCTCTTTTATGTAAAACTAAGGTGGTGGATTAACCTCATAAGATATTAGATAATGGACTGAGCTATAATCAACCCAAGAATAAAGGAAAAGTATCCAGATATCATAAACCTGGGACATTTTATAATATCAGGTACAGGAGTCAGCTGGGTATCCAGTATTATGGCTTAACTGCATCTACTACCAAGCCTAATTCTCTGAATTTTATCCCCTGGACCACATTATAGAAGTAGAGATCTGACTCCTACAAGTTTTCATCTAGCCTTTGGCACATGTCCAACCCCATATCTGTGCACACACACACCACACACACACACACACAAGCTGTAAATATCAGAAATTCATACTACAATTCACAGAGCTGCTATGGTTTGCATGCAAAATGTTCCTCATAGATTTGAGCCGTTGACCATCAGTTCCCAGCGCTGTCCTGTTGTAGAACATTATGGAAACTTTGATGGCAGAAGTGGTGCATAGGCCCAAGTCTTAAAGGTTATGTCTACTACTTATGATCTGAGCTCAAGATCTCTATTTCCTGATCTCTCAAAATGTTGTCTTTCATTCAGGCCAACACTTTGGAGCCAATTCAAAATGATCTTGTTATTGGGATGGATGAAATCTTCCGAAACCATGAGCCAAAATAAATCCTTCCTAAAGTTTCTTCATTAATACTTTTCGCAATAACTAATATAGTTACAAAGATCCTGAAGCCCATAGATACTGCTATGGAAGACAAACCTCAAGAGCATTGTAATAAACAGGAAAAGTACATCTAGCTACCACCACGTCTTGAGCATGAATCTGAGCAGAAGCCTGCCATCTGTACTTTTCCAACTATTTCTGCCAAAAGTAGAATCTTAAAAACAAAGTAAAAGAACCATGTTCTCTTTGCTTTCACTTTATAAATTTTAACCAAGTCCCATTGCCAGAAACCACCAAAATCTTACTTGATGAGTTAGGCTAGGCTACACGGTTTCCAGGCTTCCAGCTCTGAATTATGGGAGAAGAGAGGATGAAAATATGAAGAAATGGAATAAAAACACCCAACATGGGGGATAAATGGTAAAAGATTTGTTCTTAAACATGACAAAGATTAACTAAGTATGTCACTAGTGATCATGAATTATCTGATTCTCATTTTGTGAACACTGCCTAACAGGAAGACTGAACAGCATTCTTGGCCACTGACAAATCTATTTAGAAAGTGGAATAAAATATATGCTATCTCAGAGAAACAAGATGACTTCTCAAGGCTCTGTAAACACAGATTCCAACAAGGTTGGTTCCATCGGCCCCTTCTCTCTCCAGGGAAGCCACAGTGGTTACAAGCTCTGCACTGACCAGTCAGAATGTCTTCTGATATAGCTTGACTGTAGTTAAGCTAGGCTTCACACAGATACCATCACTTCAAACCCCAGACACAATTACAGAGACGTCCTGACATGCTCTCTCTATCAGTGTGGCAATTTTCAGCACCTGATGTGTCTAATTGTGCATGTATTGTGAACACTCATCTATGTGTAGGTATGAACTTATCCATTCAGGCATGTATAGAAGCTAAAGGTTGATGTCTGAATAACTTCCTCAGTCATATCTTTACCTTATTATTTGAGAGGCCATTTCTCACTGAACCCTGGAGTCTACACATGCTGTCTGTCTACACATGCTGACCATCAAGTCCCTGGACTCCTCCTGTCCTCAAGCCAAGTTCTAGGGTTGCAGACACATACTGCCATGAGCAGCTTTTTACACAGGTACTGAAGATGTGAACCCAGATCCTCATGAGTGTATACCAAGCACTTTACTCACTGAGTCCTCTCTGCAACCCAACATCTACAAATTAGAAGGAACAGACATAGAAAATACCGGGGACTTGAGAGAGGATTCTAAATGTGAGTTTTCCTCCCCCCTATTATCTCACTGTGAGTCACCATACATCACCTTCATTACATGCACAAAAGTATTACCCAGGAGAATTTTATTGAAGTGTCAGTGCGCAGCTTTATTGGGGTTTCATTACAGGAGCAAGTGTGATTAACTCATGATTGACCTTACCTTTCAGGTCCCATTCTCTTCCAGAAAGTCAGTCTGATATCACATGGTTTCAAGCCTTAACTCTCTTATCATATGGGTGACTCTGTCCTGAGTCATTTTATTAATACAAGACTGTGTGCATGTTCTTTATTAATATAAAATATTATGGCCAACCATATTTAACAAGAGTACTACTATAACTACAAAAATTGTGGATAGAGGCTACCTCATAGATCCAAGGACAAACAATAGTCAGAATCTTTGTTGCTAAGGATCAGCCCTAATAGAACCTTCTTTTATGTCAATAACGAGATCTGAAGTTTTTCCATTGATCACTGTCTCATCCAGAGAGTGGTAATAGTAAGATATTCTGAGATTACTCGGTGGAAGATGTTCCTGTTCCCCCACGACAACATTTCAAAGTGGCATGCTCTATCAGCTCCAAAGTGATTAATTATCATATCTGAATCCACGTAGTTAAGATCTGCTAAAAGATTCCTATCATCTCTCTCCTTCATTACCCCATCTGCTCTGATCTCACTGCAGCCTAGACTTGGCTCAAATACATTATGGGTCCTACTTTTAGACAATAGGATTTTGGTTATGTAAGAACCGAAAGAAAAAACAGGGTACTTCTGTACCCCCATACCTCGGAAGCCGGCACCCCAAACACTCACGAGAGACAGACCTGATGCAATTTCGCAAGAGGATTTTAATATCCAGAGCTCTGGGGGGCTACAGCTTCCCCAGCAGAGTAAAGAAGCAAAACCCGCCGAGGACTGGCTTGCTTGCCTTTTATAGACTTATAACAGAACCCACCTACCACAAGCTTCTAAGCCAATCCGTTCAATCCATCTGAACTTGCGCTCTCTGACAACCTACCAGCCTCTCACAGAGGCCGGAAGAACTAGTTAAGTCATTTCCGCTTACGTGGCCTCCACGCACTGTCGTGCCCACCCTCCCCCACTGGAGTTGGAGATCCAGGTGCTTCCCACGTGCCCAGGCACAGGGGATTCCTAGCTTATAACCTTATCCTTTCATTCCCCACTTCCTGTCTTGTTAATAGTTCTAACCTTAGAACTAGGAGAATTAAAGGTCAGCCTCTTCTTGTCTCAGAAAGCTCTTATACTGTTGCCTAAGTACCATAAATCTGGACTGCGCTCACCTGGTTCCTGATGAAGGCAACTAATCTATTGACTGTATAAGTCTAACTGTAAGAAACAGGAGCATTATCATTAGGGGTCCTATCAGGGCAGAAAACAGGGTGGTCAAGAGTACAAGATAAGGGTCTTTTCACTGAGTCTTAAAGTTTCCCACGTGGTAGCATCTAATGTAGACCATATCTCCAACTTGGAAGCGATGTGGGACTTGTGGATCTCCTCCTGAGTAGGCCTCCGGGACCTCGATGCCTTATCCATTGGGGCGCCTTGAACCTAGAGAGCAAAGGTCCAGTCTCTGTGATCAATTTGGTGAGGATCTCTTTCACCAGGGTTCCAGCAACTGTTTCTGAAGCCTTCTTTGACAGATCCAGTAACCTGTCTGGAAGCAGCGAGGAGTCTCTGACATGCCTAGAGCATTAAAGCGGACAGTTTGAGCCAATTCTCATGTTGTGGTACACCTCTCGGGAGGACCCAGTAGATGACAAAGAAATTGGGGTAACAAAGAGGATTAAAATGGCAAGGACTATTCAGAAACAAGGGGAGAGAGGCACCACCCAGCCTAAACCAGTCTCCAAGGTCAATTTAGTTAAGGTCTCTCATAGAGTTTTGTTTATTTTCTCTAGCTGTCTTGAGCCCTGGGGACAGTATATCCAATAACATTTCCAATTAGTCCCCAATATCTGTCAATTTCTGACTTACCTTAGAAACAAAAACAGAACCATTGTCTAATCCAATTACCTTGGGCACTCTGAAACTCGGGAAAATTTCTTTTAACCCTGGCTGCTGTTTCCTGCCTGCTAGGGGAAGTCTCAATCTATCTAGATTAACTATCTACAAGTGCTAGGAGATAATACTTTCCTGCCTTATCTTTTATAAAACCTCTATATACTCTAGGTTGTTCTCTTCTAGGTCTTCTGCCTTATTTACTCTTTGCTGCATAAGCATTCACTCGCTGGCATACCTTACACTGTTTTATTGATCCCTTAAATGAGTTCATGTGTGCATTTGCCCTGGCAAGTCCTTGGCTTACTCTCTGGGGAGTATAATTCTCCCTTCTTGTGTGCACCTTTCCTTGGTAATAGTTGGTCAGATGGCTATCAATCTCAGTCCTTTTTTCTTCGGCATATTTTAAGTGAGGCTATCTCACTTTGTCTCATTTTTCAGTGGATGCCTCTCGCAGACCTACAACCAGTATAGGCTCCTGTATATCTATCCTTGGAGCCATTTGCTCTGCCGGGCTATTGCCCACTGAGTCTTTTCCATTTTGACATCCTGGGCAGAGGGTGATACTCACAGTTGTTGGCTTCATTAGGGCATCGAAGAGGTCCAAGATTTCCTGTTGGTTTTCTCTGATGTGAGCAGTCCTTTTGGCATATACACCTGTGGACGTGGGCTGTGGCAAAGGCATACCTGTTATCCATGTGGATGTTGATTTTCTTGCTGTCTCCAAGTTCCGAGGTCTTGGTAAGGGCCATTAGCTCCACTTTCTGTGTTGACATGCCAGGGGGTAAAGATTCTTCTACCCAGATGCCGTTTGTGCTGCCCACCATAGCAGCACCTGATTGTCCCTGTCCTTCACGGAGAAAATTGCTCCTGTCTGTAGCAACTTTCAGCAGGGGTCAGTCTCTCTTTTTGGGCCAGTTGCTGCAGCCCTTTGGACAGTAAATATATCTGTCCTTCCCACCATTTTGGAGAGTATGCCTTGCTCCAACAGTTAGGCCTGGGGTGACCTTAAATGAATGGGTTACCCATCCCATCCCTAAGTCCATTGTTCTTCGGGTAGTCCATGAACATATTTTGGTGCCAGTGGCTTCTTGGACCTTAGATCTTTTCTTGGAAACAGGGCCATTGAGTTGGAAGACCATGTGTTAAGCCCCCGTGTTTCCTTCTCACAGTTATCCAGGGTTGGGGGAGGTGGTCAGAACACCCATCTCCCCTAGTCATTGTCTTTATCCAGGGATAACACCTTTGCCATTTGGGGCCACTTCTCCCAAGACCTGTGAGTTCTTGCTCCCAGCTTGTTAGGGCACACTCTGGCTTAGTGGCCTCTCCATATAGTATGCACATTGATTCCTTTCTGCCTTTTAGCCAGGATTTTCTGTAGCTTCCTTCTCTCATTTTTTTCTTTCTACTCTCCCTGTCTCAGCAAACTATACTAAATCTCTCTATAGACTTTTCTAACAACCTGCACCACCAAATCTCTCTACAGACCTTCTAAATAACTTGTACCAAATCCCTCTACATACTTTCTCAGCAAACTAAAGTCCTTCTAGTCTGGGGTGTATAGCAAAATGCTTCTGAGCTGCACTAGAAAGGCTGCCAGTGACTCCTCTGGTCCCTGCTTCACATACCTTTGCCAAATCTGTGGGCTATCATGCCCTCAAGACCTGCCAGTGGAGTCTGGTGTTGGTCCTTCAGGTGCTTCTTTCCTTTCGTCTGAGGGGGTATTCTTTTCTGGCTTCCTGTATTACAAATAAAACAGTCTCAAAGAGATTAATCAGTCTCTTGGGAAGACTTATACGTCCTTAGTGAGGGTGTCACCGTGAATCAGGATAGGTAGTCTCAGATCTTCTGCTCCATTCTGTGGTTTTCTCTAAATATAAATTGAGCATAACATCCAATCTCTGTCAAACAGAACCCTTGTCATCTTTACTATCTTGAAAGACTATAAGAATTAACACCTGACTCATGTTTTGGCTATAAATTTTATATCACCTGAAAATCATTTCTGTAAACCTATATCAGCTTTCAAGATTAAAGAGCTTGAGCTGACTATGAGACTAACAGTTTTTATCCCCGTCAGAAATCCAAGAGTGACCAATATTAACTGAAAATATATAGAAAGCTTAACACACCTTTTAAGAATTAGCCAAATGATAGAGATTGCTAAATACCTGAACAGTTTATACTTTAAAATGTTGAAACATTGATCTTCAGCCTTCTGGCACAAGAACATCTGACAGACTTAAAGAATCAGGAATTATTAAGTCATATAATAATCTATAGACACATTGAGTTTGTCTGTAAATGGAGAGAGGCAATCTCGTTGCTCTCTCTCTCTCTCTCTCTCTCTCTCTCTCTCTCTCTCTCTCTCTCTCTCGCCATAACAGAAGCAACTCTAATTAAAACATTGAAAACACCCTAATAATAAACTCAGAGCCTTATATTTTTGTATGGCCCCAAACTCATAGGCTTAAACATTTCAGATCTATAATAATAACAGCAAGAAAGGACTGGGTGTAAATCCTGCATGTTTACATTTTTAGTATTTATACCAGTGAAAACCTTGATTTTGTATCAAAATAAAATCGGTATCAAATAAGAATTTATGCCTTGAACATAATATAATTCTCAAAACAAGCTTTTAGTATTACCGAGACAGATTTTTTTGCTTAATGTTTCAGAATCTAGTCTTCTAGAGGTCCCCCTTATTTTTGACCTCTTCCCCAGAGAAACAATAAAGCCACAGCTTAACAGTATATCTATTATAATAATTTAAACAATTTAAAATAAATGAAATAAGCCATCTGTAACTTAAATTCAGAATTTCTACATCCGCCACTTTGAGTGTCTTGTTAGAAATTATTTCCCCCACTAAGGGGCCTCACAGCTTAAATATTTTGTCTCTTGTTCTAACATGGCGGGCCTGAGTCACGGGACCCGATCTTGGCGCCAAAGACCCTAACATGGCGGGCCGGAGTCACGCGACCCGATCTTGCCGCTAGACCCTAACATGGCGGGCCTGAGTCACGGGACCTGATCTTGCCGCCACAGAGCCCACCATGGCGGTCCTTTCAGTCGGTCTAAACTCTTAACAAAATTATCAGTCGGTCTAAATCCCTATGCGTCAGTCATCTAAGTCTGAGAACACAAGACTATACAAAACACAAACAACGAAAACACAAGACTATACAAAACAAACAATCACCACATAGACAGCCTGACGCTGCCACCATCAGGCGTCTCAGTTCAAGACAGTTTGCCTCTAGACAACCCAGTTTCAGATACCGAGTGTCCCCGCCAGTTGCAGGACACAAATACAGAGAAGAGAAGAACCCTATTCGGCCTTCTCTAGCTTCCTCCAGACCCCCGAGGTTTCCATTGCCAGGCGGAACTCTCCGCCCCAGTCAGGCTTTTGACAAAACAGTGAAACAAACAGAAAACAGAACCAGATCAGAAAACCAGACGGCCGGGAGGGCGTGTAAGTTCTCTAATTTAGAACTACCTTATCCTCCCGACACCCAGATGGGAACTTTCCAGGCGTCCCTGGATTTCCCTTCACTCGTGGGACGTCTCCCCGAGTTACAGCTTGTGGCCCACTAGCACGTCTGCCTATACCACGGTCTCCTGGCCATCACGGTCCGAGGAGACAGCTGCATATCTAAAAGCGCACATCTCATCAGATTCAGATCCCAAGAACAAAACAGAACACTCACGACGAACGAACAACATCACATTGGCCGGCCGGTGCACACACACACTTCAGAAGGGGTCCCCTTACCTCCAAGTTGTTTCTCGAGTGTTTAGGAGTGTCCGCATTTCCCGGCCCATGCACCAAATGTAAGAACCGAAAGAAAAAACAGGGTACTTCTGTACCCCCATACCTCGGAAACCGGCACCCCAAACACTCACGAGAGACAGACCTGATGCAATTTCGCAAGAGGATTTTAATATCCAGAGCTCTGGGGGGGCTACAGCTTCCCCAGCAGAGTAAAGAAGCAAAACCCGCTGAGGACTGGCTTGCTTGCCTTTTATAGACTTATAACAGAACCCACCTACCACAAGCTTCTAAGCCAATCCATTCAATCCATCCGAACTTGCACTCTCTGACAACCTACCAGCCTCTCACAGAGGCCGGAAGAACTAGTTAAGTCATTTCCGCTTACGTGGCCTCCACGCACTGTCGCGCCCACCCTCCCCCACTGGAGTTGGAGATCCAGGTGCTTCCCACATGCCCAGGCACAGGAGATTCCTAGCTTATAACCTTATCCTTTCAGTTACATCCTATTCCTACTGCCAGTTCAACACTGAGGACCCAAGAAATATTTGTAGGATATAATAGGATAAATAATTAAATTTCAGGCTTCATATCTCCCATTGCTAATTCTAGGGTCATCCTCATATTTTTAGGAGTTTCCGTTGTCCTAAGATTCTAACTTGCCCCAGCGATGCCTGCCCCCACACCCCAATGTTGCAGATAACCCTGGGGCCTATTGTATTTTGATGATAATTCCATTCTCCTGGGAGGGGCTGCAAACAAGGAATGAGTCAGCACTCAGGTGATTCCCTGTAAACCTTCTTCCCACCTTAACTTATATATAAAGGCTAGTCAGTGATTGGGCAGAGAAAGAGGAGTGGAAAAAGAGGGGAAGGTGGAGCTGAAGGTTTTGGGGGAGAAAGAGAGAGGATGATAGAAGAGGAGGTAGAAGGAAAGCAGAAGCATGTGGCCTGGAGAAACCGCAAGTTGTAAAGGGTCTCATAGATGGGGAAGATGATAGTGCAGTGGTAGATCTGCCCAATCTAGGTGCACAGCTTGTATTCATATTAACTCAGTTGTGTTTTCTTTGCCTGGACATATTTGGGTTAGAGATTTACCGCAACGCCACAGTTTAGTTGTCTCGCCTAGTACTCTCTCTTCACTACACCTCATCATTTCTGTTCCCAGCCCTACTTTCTCCTTCACCCATTCCCCTCCCTCCATCCATCCCCAATGTCTAATCTCTTTCCCCTTCTCAGTGAGATTCAAGGATTCCCCTTGGGCCCTCCTTGTTACTTAGCTCCTTTGGGTCTATGTTTTGTAGCATGTTTATCCTGCACTTTATGGATAACATCAAATTACAAGTGAGTCCATACCATGCTTATCTTTCTGGGTATGGGTTATCTCACTTAGAATGATCTTTTCTAGTTCCATCCATTTGCCTGCAAATTTCATGATGTCATTGTTTGTAACGGCTGTGTAATAGTCCATTGTGTAAATGTACCACATTTTCTTTATCCATTCTTCAGTTGAGAAACATTTGGCTGTTCCCAGTTTCTGGTTATTATGAAAAAAGCTTCTGTGAACCTAGTTAAACAAATGTCATTGTGGTGTAGTGGAGCTTCTTTTGGGTATGTGCCCAGGTCTTGAGGTTGATCTACTCCCAATTTTCTGATAAACTATCAAATTGATTTTCAAAGTGCCTGTACAAGTTTGCACTTGCACTAACAATGGAGGTGTGTTCCCCTTACTCTAAGCCCTCATCAGCATGAACTGTCACTTGAGTTTTTATCCTAGCCATTCTTATGAATGTGGATATATTTTTATTTGTATTTCCTTGATAGCTAATAAGGCTATTTCCTACTTTCTCTTCTCTCAGGTTCAGTGTATCTGGTTTTAGGTTGAAGTCTTCAATCTATTTGGACATGAGTTTTGTGTAGGGTGAGAGATATGGATCCTCTTTGCATTCATCTAATTGGCCATCTCCGGTAACCAGACAAGATTTCCAATGAAGAGACACTAACTCAGCCACAAAACCTTAGAGCCACAATTTGTCCTGCCTACATGATGTATAGGGATAAAAGATGGATCAGAATATGAGGGAAGGACCAACCAATAACTGGCTCAGCTTGAGATCCATTCTATGAGCGGGAGCCCACTCCTAACGCTATTAATGATACTGTGCTATACTTGCAGATAAGAACCTGCATAAGTATGAGCGAGGCTTCACTTGGCAACTGATAGAAACTGATGCAGAGCTACACAGACAAACATTAAGTGGAGTTTGGGTAATCCTGTGGAAGAGGGGAAAGAAGGATTGAAGGAGCCAGAGGGGTCAAGGGCAACACACACACACACACACACACACACACACACACACACAAACCCTACAGAATCAACTAACCTGGGCTAATATAGGCTCATAGAGACTCAACTGCAAACCAGAGAGCATTCATGGGGCAGCCATAGGCCCTCTGCACAGATGTAACAATTCTAAAGCTGGGTCTTCATGCCAGACTCTTAAAGCAGGAGCAGGAGCTGTCTCTGACTACAATGCATGTCTTTGGATCCTTTCCCCTAACTGGGCTGTCTTATCTAGGCTCAGCAGAAGAAGATGCACCTAGTGTTTCTTAACTTAAGGCTAGTTGTTCTCCTTGAGAAACCTCTTTTTCTCAGGAGAAGGGGAGAAGGAATGGATGTGAGAGAGGGGAGGTGAGAGGGAGGGACTAGGAGGAGAGGAGGGAGGAGGAAGAACTGCAATCAGGATGTAACATGAATAAACAACAACTACATTTAAGAAGAGAAAACAGTTACTCAGGGAATCATAAAAAAGACAGATTAACATGATTAAACTCGGCTGCTCAACCTTTTGTATAGATTTATTAGACTATGCATATATGTATATTTTCATATATTGTTTATATATTGCTGTACTAAAATAAAAGCTAGGTTTGCTCTCAATATCCTCATAGTATCTAAGAAAAAACAGAGCCCCTTTGTCTATGATTAGGCATTGTCTCATGGATTCTTTATGTAATAGAAATCTAATTCTGTCGTCCTTTTTGGTTTGAGAACATTCATAAGGTAAATCTTGAGAAATTCAAATTATGTTTTTCTTTTTTTGTTATTTCCCTAAGTAAAATGCTGTTGGGTAACATCATTAAAAAAAAAGATTTAATTTCAGACAAGAAGACTGCCATTATGAAAATATCTCTGCTATTTTTTTGAGCAAAGCAACAAACTGTTCCTAACAATATTGAAAAATTTTCAAAATATAGTACAAAGTTAGATCTGCTGATTTTCTTATATGCTTCACTCACCAGGAAATTATTAAGCTTTATGTCACATAACTTGATCACTTATAGAATGTAAATATAAGACTTCCCCATTTGCTTAGTAACATCTTCAACTGGATGTTCAGACCTTCCTGATCCTCATCCATGCGATTTGCTTTGGCTAAAAGGATGCCAGAGATGAGCTGGGATGCCTGGGATGCCTGAGATGCAGTTGTGTAGCTGGGCGTATTTCACACAAGGCAGAAGAGCTTCCCCTGGGTAGCAATCACCACTTCAGCTTGCACTCCAGAATTATATTGCACATGGAATAGACCAGCCCTAATCTACAACAGAGGCTGGAGAGGACAGCTCCAGCACACAGCATGGAAGCAGGACCAGCTGAACCTCCACCTCAGCCAAGACCAGCTGACCTACAAACACACAAGACCAAATAAATGATTATTGTTTTAGCCTATTGGCTTTTGGAGTGATTAGCTGACTGGTATTATTATGGCTATACTAAGTAATGGGAGGTTGCCATAAAAATACTTAAAATATGTGATGCTGGCTTAGAATTGGATGACAGAGACTCAAGAAAGAGAAAACTAGGAGGGAGATGACAGCAGCAAAATGTAGTGACATCACTCCTCAAGGTAATTACACAAGCCAGAAATACCTACTCACATGCAAACACTGAAGGAGACTGAAGCAGGAAGAAAGACGTGAAGCTATTAACTACATTCAAAAAGACCCTGCAACTCCGAATAGATTCACAAAAGATCACTGCTATTAAAGAGGAAAGAATAGATGATGTAATTTTGGCCTAGGGTCTCACACAGTGCTGTGGCAGGAACAGTCAGCGGATACAGGATATACTCATTTTAATCTAACATCTCCATTGTCCTTTTTTCTTTATGTAAATATTAGCAAAACTCTATGCTACAAGTTATGAAGAATGCCAAGGAGAGGGATGGAGTTTATAGGATTTTGACATTTGTAGTTAAACTTTATTTTCAGATGAAGTGATTTTAAAATATATTTGATAAATAAAGATGCTTGATAAGTTTTATATATCAGCAAATATGAGCTTCTACATATCACAAATATATTTTTAAATAGACTGGCATCCTAACTACAAGACATATTTTAAATATTGATGGGCTGATGAAACTTCTGAATAATTCAACAATTAGATTATGCTACACTTTACCAATTTTGCCTGTCAGTGAGGGAATAATAAATATTCTTGTATATACTTTAATTTCTGGTAAATGCATCACTGACCAAATTAAGATACCCCAGAGTTGAACTCAACCAATATGGCCAGTGTGATTAATTTTGTTTAAATTACTACTACGGTCCTCATTCTAGGAAGATACCTCATATATTCTAGCACAGCACAAGTCAACAAGGTTGCAGTGCCAGTGTTGATGTGTGTGTTTGTGTCCTGGCTCAGACCTTATCCCCAGATGAAGACTGGCCAAAAACACTCTAAAAAGAGATAGATGCCAGACTAACTTTGCAGCATCATAGAAAAGTATATTTATTTTTCCACTCTATATATGAAACGGCCTATGCCTCACAGAATGGTACTATAGAAAAAAATGTGGGTATAAACATAATTTTATATGCCAGGAAATTCATCATTTGACAGAAGCAATAACAAAGACTGCACTATGTTTTCCACAGAGACAAGAAATTCAGTGCACTTATTAATTACTTTTCTGTCGCTGTGATGAAATACCCATTACAAAAAAAATGACTTACAAAAGAATTTCTTTGTCTTATAGTTCCAGAGGGGCTATCCATAGCAGCATGAGAGGCACAGAATCAGGCATTGGAGCAGACTCTGGAGGGGGATGTCTTCAGTAACAAGCAGAGAGGAAACTGGAAGTGGGCAAGGCTATAAACCTCTAAAGTCACACCCAGTGATATACTTCTTTTAGCAGGGACACACTTCCTAAACACTCTATGACCTCACCTCCTTTCAAACCTCCAACTGCATATCGGTCTAGTTTACCCAAATAAAAGTATAACATGGATATAACAAAGGTTAGAGAGATTAAAACCTTTATTTCTGATCAGAAACTCATGCCATGAGTCCAAATTTCATTTGTGTCAGGCATCCTAAGTTTTGCATAAAATATGAAATAGTTGCTTGGTTTACATACTCAAACATATCCTAGGAGATTAATTAGGAAAAAAACGATCTTGTGTCCCATAGGTTTGATAGACAGATATCATATCACATGTCCTTGATGGGTGGCATTCCACATGCCAGAGGTTCAATTTGTTTCCTTCACAGATAGAAAAAATACCATGTTGTTTCCATTATCTAACTCTCTTCTTTATTTCTTATGCCAAACCCAGACATTCGTTTGTCTTTAAAAAAAAAACAAAAAAAAACAAAACACACACACACACACACACACACACACAAGTAAGATCATGCCACCCTGAAAGTACCTAACCTCTTATAAGACACTAAGTGGGTTACTACTTGGAATGAAAAATTACGATCTTACCTAGTATCACAAACTTTATTCTATTTCTCTTACCCAGAGAGGACTATGTGCCCTCCCTAAAGTCTCCCTCTTCCTAACCCCTCTGGGTCGGTAGATTGTACCTTGATTATCATTTACTTAACAGCTAATATCCACTTATAAGTGAATACATACCATATATGTGTTTCTGGGTCTGAGCTACCTCACTCTAGATAATTTATTTTTCTATTTCCATTCATTTGCCTGCAAATTTCATTTTTTCAAACATCTAAGTAACATTCCATTGTGTAAATGCACCACATTTTCCTTATCCATTCTTCAGTTGATGGACATCTAAGTTGTTTTCCACTTCTGGCTATTATAAATAAAGCTGCTATGAACATAGTTGAGCAATGTTCTCCTACCAGCAATGGAGAGTGTTCCCCTTGCTCGACATCCTTTCCAGCATGAGCTATCACTTGTGTTATTGGGCTTAGCCATTCTGCCAATTGTAAGATGGAATCTCAGAGTTTCCATTTGCATTTCCCTTGTGGCCAAGGATCTTGAACCTTTCTTTAAGTGTTTCTGAGCCATTTGAGATTTCTATTTAGAATTCTGTTTAGATCTGTACACCATTTAGAAATTTATTTAGTTTCTTGAGTTATTTATATATTTTGGATATTAGACCTCTATCAGATAAGGATTTGTTTTTTAATTCTTTGTTTTGTTTTGGTTTGGTTTTGGTTTTGGTTTTGGTTTTGGTTTTGGTTTTGGTTTTGGTTTTGGTTTTGGTTTCTCTGCATAGCCCTGGCTGTCCTGGAACTTACTCTGTAGACCAGGCTGGCCTTGAACTCAGAAATCAGCCTGCCTCTGCCTCTCAAGTGCTGGAATTAAAGGCGTGCGCCACCACTGCCCGGATTTGTTTTTTTAAAAAAACTTTTCCTTCTGCCTCTCTGATGGGTTGACAGTGTCTTTTGCCTCATAGAAGCTCTTCAATTTCATAAGATCCTATTTAATAATTGTTGACCACAGTCCCTGTAGTACAGGTGGTCTGTTGAGAAAGGATTTTCCTACGCCAATGTATTCAAAGCTGTTCCCCCACTTTCTTATCTATCAGTTTTAATGTGTCTGGTTTTATGTTAAGATCTTTGATCTGTTTGGACTTAAGTTTTGTGTGGGGGTAATTAATGTCAATCTATTTGCATTATTCTACATGCAGACATCCAGTTTGACAAACATTATTTGTTGAAGATGCTTTCTTTTTTTCCAGTGTGCATTTCTGGCTTTTTTATCAAAACTAAGGTGGCCATAGGTGTCTAAATTTATATCTGGATCTTTGATTCAATTCAATCGATCAACCTGTCTGTTTTTACAATAGTACTATGTGGTGGTTTTATTACTATTGCTCTGTAGAACTGCTTGAAATCAGGGATGGTGATGCCCTCAGAAGTTCTTTTATTGTTTGAGATTGTTTTGGCTGTCCTGCTTTTGTTTGCTTGCTTGCTTGATTTTCCATATGAAGTTGAAGATGGTTCTTTCAAGCTCTATAAAATATTGCATTGGTATTTTGGTAGGGATTGTATGAAATCTGTACATTGCTTTTGGTAGGATGTCCATTGTTAATATTACCAATTCATGAGCATGAGAGTTCTTCTCATCATCTGATATCTTCTTCAATTTCATTCTTCAAGGACTATAAGTTTTTATTATACAGGTCTTTTACTTGCTTGGTTAGAGTTATCCACCAAGATATTTTATATTATTTATGGATAACATGAAGGGTGATTTCCTGATTTCTTTATCAGTTCAACGTCATCTGTATATAGGAGAACTACTGATTTTTTTATTTGAGTCAATCTTGTTTGCTGAACCTCTTTACCAGTTGTTAAGAGTTCCCTGTAGACTTTAGAGGGTCATTTATGTATAGTATCATATCATCTGCAAATAACTTTGACTTCTTCCTTTCAATGTTTATCCCTTTGATCTTGTTTAGTTGCCTTAGTCTTCTAGAGAGAGTTTCAAGTACTATATTGAATAGATAGGGAGAGAGTGGACATGTTCATCTTGTTCCTAATTTTAATGGACTTGCTTTCAGTTTCTCTTCATTTAATTTGATGTTCACTATAGTCATACTGTAAATTGTATATGTTTAAATTTGTCCCCTTTATCACTAATCTCCCCTAGGACATTTATCATAGAGTCATGTTAGATTTTGTCAAAGACTCTTTTTTATTTGTTTTGTTTTTGGCAAATAATGAGATATGTGGGGGGTAGGGGTTTTTCCAGTTTATTCATATTGGATTTCATTTGCTGAGCTATCCACACATTTCTGAGATGAACCATACTTGATCATGGTGGATGATTTTTTGATGTGTTCTTGGATTCAGTTTGCAAGTATTTTATTGAGTATTTTTACTTTATGTCCATAAGGGAAATTAATCTGTAGTTCTCTCTCTCTCTCTCTCTCTCTCTCTCTCTCTCTCTCTCTCTCCTCCTTCCTTCCTTCCTCCCCCTCCTCCCTCCCTCTCTCCTCTCTCTGTTCTCTCTCTCCCTCTCTCTCTCTCTCTCTCTCTCTCTCTCTCTCTCTCTCTCTCTCTCTCCCTTCCCACCCCCCCCCACCTTTTTGAGTCTTTATGTGGTTTTGAAATCAGGCAACTCTGGCCTCATAAAATGGACTGGGTAATTTTCCTTCTGTTTCTCTTTTGTGGAATAATTTGAGGAGTATTAGTGTTAACTGTTGCACTAAGCCATCTGGTCTTGGGCTTGTTTGTTTGTTTGTTTGTTTGTTTTGTTGTTGTGAGACTTTTTATGACTGATTCTATTCCTTAGGCATTATAGGGTTGTTTAAATTGTTTATCTGATCTTGACTTAACTTTGCTAAATGATAACTATTGTGAAAATACCCATTTCTTTTAGATTTTCCAGTTCAGTGGAGTACACGTTTTTAAAGTATATTGTATGATTCTCTGGATTTCTTCAGTCTGCTGTTATGCCTCATGTTTTCATTTCTGATTTAATGAATTGAGATATTCTCTCTCCATCTTCTAGTTAGTATGGATAAGACTTTTTCTATCTTGTTGAATTTCTCAAAGAACAAAGTCTTTGTTCAATGCTTCTTTGCATTGTTCTCTTTGTTTCGATTTTACTGATTTCAGCCCTCAATTTAATTATTCATTGCCAACTATTCCTAGCTTTGTGGGTGAACTGGAGGCAGGTGGGAACAGGAGTGGGAATAATCAGGTTGGGTAGGTGAAGGGAGAGAGTGCAGGGAGAGGCAGCTGTTATTGGGGAACATTAGAGTGATGAAGCAGATAACATTTGTTTGGGTTGTTCGCTGAGGGGTTTCTGAGGAAATTACTAAACAGTACAGTTTTATAGTAAGACAGAAGACCACTCTCTAAAATTTGAGAGCTGAGTCACATTGCTGAGAACAGGATCTATATAGCGTTTTGAATATAGAGTGGTAGAGCCTTAGTGGGCTAGGAATCTTTACCTCTATGCTCTAGACTCCTTGGAATGAGAAGGTGTTTTGCAGAGTACTAAAAGAGAGCCTGCCCACCAGCCCAGCCATAGAGCTAATGGCCTACAATTAGTTCCGCTTGAAAGTTGTGCTGGGGAAATGGTGGTTCAGAACTTATGGGAGTGGTTAACCGATATATGGTTAAACTTGAGGCTCATACCACAAGGGAGTCTACTTTGATGGGTGGCCAGGAACCAAAGACTTGCTATTCCAGAGACCTAAATGAAAAGCAAACATGACTGGTCTAAAAATTAAGGACATGATTCCTTATGATAGTTTGCTATACTCATCGATTGCTTCCTTGTCTAGTCCTCACCAAAGAGTCTTCCTCCAATAGCAGATGGTCTCGAGTGCAGAGAACCCTCCTCAGCCAGACATTTTGAAGAGAAAGACTCTAAATTAGAGGGCTCCAGTGGGTTCCTTCCCATGGAGATCAGGAAACCTCACAGAAGAGCAAGAGGAAAGATTGTAGGAGACTGAGGAGATGTAGGACACCAGGAGAATATGGGCCACCAAATTAACTAAGAAGGGCTTACATTGCACACAGAGGGGCAAGCACAGGACCTGCATGGGTCTGTACCAGGTCCTCTGCATATATATTATGGTTGTTAGCTTGGTGTTTTTGTGGAACTCCTAACTCCTAAAACTCAGAAGACATCAGGTGTTGGAGAGGATGTGGAGAAAAAGGAACACTCCTCCACTGCTGGTGGGAATGCAAGCTGGTACAACCACTCTGGAAATCAGTCTGGCAGTTCCTCAGAAAACTGGACATGATACTTCCAGAGGACCCAGCCATACCACTCCTGGGCATATACCCATAAGATTCCCCAGCATGCAATAAGGATACATGCTCCACTATGTTCATAGCAGCCTTATTTATAATAGCCAGAAGCTGGAAAGAACCCAGATGTCCCTCAACGAAGGAATGGATACAAAAAATGTGGTATATTTACACAATGGAATACTATTCAGCCATTAGAAACAATGAATCCATGAAATTCTTAGAGAAAGCTGGAGAATGTCATACTAAGTGAGGTAACCCAGTCTCAAAAGAATACCCATGGTATGCAGTCACTGATAAGTGGATATTAGCCTAGAATCTTGGAACACCAAAGACACAATTCACGTACCAAATGATGTCTGACAAGAAGAAAGGAGTGGACACTGGGGCTGGAAAGGATCAAAGCATCAGTGAAGGGGAATACAAGAACAGGGAAGTGGGAAGGGGTGGATGAGGGAGCAGGGGGAGGGAAAAAGGCATGTGGGACCTTTGGGGGTGGGAACCAGAAAAAGGGAAATGAATTGTAAATATAGAATATATCCAATAAAAAAACGATAAAAAGCAAAACAAAACAACAAAACAAAACAAACAAACAACAAAAAACCAAAAAGACAGCCAAGCTGTGATGGTGCACATCTTTAATTCAAGCAGTTGGAGGCAGAGGCAGGCTAATCTCTGAGTTTGAGGTCAGCCTGGTCTACAGAGTGAGTTCTGGGATAGCCTAGTTTACATGGTAAAATCCTGTAAGAAAAAGAAATCAAAACATAAAATGTTTTAAACAGAACTTTAAATTTTTTACAAGGTTTATTATTTTTACTTCACTCTTGTTTTAGTATTAAAATGGTTATGTACAGACATTATTTTCAAGTCATTTTGATTGAGAAAAATTAATAGAAAAAATAAACTGAATTGATTTTTGGAATATAATTTAGTTTTGTGGCAGTCTCTTGATGAGAGAAAAATGTCTTTTAGGACATTCAAAATATTCAAGCCAGTGTTATTTGCATCCATCAAATGCAAACACACCCACCAGCTTCCCAGTATGAAGCTGTGGGCTTCACTAGCCCTGGGAGTCAAAGGCTGTAGCAGAAAGGCATTTGCATATTTCCCACAGGCAGGGCAGAAGAATGGTTAAATATGTAACCAGGATCTAACACCACAAGGTACTGCCTTGCTTTGAGAATAGAGCCTGTCAGGTCCTAATTTGTTGGCATTCCTGTCAGTTCACAATTTATCATTTGAAAATCATCATGTTCACTGCCATGCCTATTGCAAATTGCTTCATAAATGTTAAGTTAAGGAATAATGTCACACTTCCGATCAAAATTGGCAGGCAGGAATAATGGTTCCATGTATATTTTATCGCTGACCCAAAAGGGGATTGCAGAAGGAAGAGTGCGAACTATTGCACCCAACAGACTCTACCAGTGGGCAATAATGACCTAAAAAAAAAAATGTGAATTTGAAAACCGAACTTGCACTTTTATTTATTTGGAGACTCTGATGTCTCCTGATCAAGAGAAACTGCACCAGTGTCTAGGGGATGGCATTCCACATCTGTAAGTCACATATTTTTCACCAGTAATTGTTGCTGCTACTCAAATTAGCACCAAGGACTAACCTGTAGCTTAAGCAACTTAGTCAGATTTGGAAATAACATTTGCTCATGGAAATGCTCTTCTAATAAGACTGTCCTACAATGTAGAGTCTTAATGGTCCTTATACTGGAATTCATTTCTTTTTAGTTAGCTGGAGCCAAGTAAGGGCTCTGCTTCCTATTTGAGTTTCCTCGGTTTGGCTTCACTGGGTTGAAAGCCCTGCTCCAGTTTGGCTGAGAGTCGATATTTCCTCTAGACTGGAGTTGTAAAGAAAGCAATTTAAAATGCATAAACACAGTGTCTGAGCCACGCCATCTATCTCCCACCCAGCAGGGCAGTCATACTAACGCACTGTGTTCCTTCCTAAATGCTCAACGAACGCCCTCTCTCCCTTCCCAGCTATTAATATTCATGTAAATTTGTACCAACTGCCACATCATGGTGTCATGTCAGGCGGAATGAAAATCAACACTAAAACATCACAGAACTGCAAACACTCCAAGAGCAAATTTTCCCCCAGAACAAACTTTACAGAATGAAGAGTTTTATCTTCCTTTAATTTTGGTGTAAAACTAAAATAACATAGAACTGAGTGTCAGAAAGTCCATGTTTCTGTAGTAGCTCTACTGCTCACTAACTGGACAACTGAACTAATATTTATTCATATTTAGTACATGTTTGTTACAGTGCTAGATAACAGAATAGAAAGAAAATTAGTCCTTTCTTTTATAAAAGTAGAAGTGGTGAGTACTAAGTAGATATCTAATTTTAACTGCGAAGAGCCAGTCTACATATGTATCAATACGCTGGAAAGCTAGCATCACCTAATAGGTTGCCTAGGGTTCTTTGGAGTTTAAGTTTAAAGGCCTATTTCACAAGTCACATCTTCAGAATGTTTCACAATCTAAGTTCTGGGCATTTGGGGTGACATGCACAGTCTCCCAGAGCCCCACTCCCAACTCAAGAACAGAACGATAGGACATACTAAGGGAGAGATGCTATGAAATGAGATCCAGGTGACATGGGCAAGGACAAATTAACATGATGGCATCCTATGTGCTTCCCAAAGCACACATTGTAAACTATCCCAAATAATGTCCACCATGATTACAGCAGGGATGTGCCCTGAGAGAAATAGTCAAGGAACATCTTTAAGCCAGAACTAAAGTGTTCAGAAGAAAAAGAAAGAAAAAATTTGTAGATCATAACTAGGTAGAAATTAAGTATGGGGTCATGTTATTATATTCCAAATTTTCAGAACACACACACACACACACACACACACACACACACACACATATATATATATGTGTGTGTGTGTGTATATATATATATCTATATATATATATATATATATATATATATATATACATATATGAATATACTGTAACTGTTTTAAGACACACCAAAAGAGGGCATCAGATCCCACTGCAGATGGTTATGAGCCACCATGTGGTTGCTTAGAATTGAATTCAGGAACTCTGAAAAACTAGTCAGTACTCTTAACCACTAAGCCATCTCTCCAGCACGTGTATTCAATTTTTAAAATTTTTCTTTTAAAATAAAAGCCAAGGGAAGAATATGAACGGAATTGGGAAAATGTTGGTTCTTGTGGACCTTTGATACTCCTTAGAGTAGAAATGGCTTAGTGGCTTGTAGAGACCACATTAAGCTGTCATGCCAAGCCCCAGGGCTTCCTGGAAACATCGTGTTACCAATTACTCTTCTTGGCACTGAGCTCTGATATTCTTGACCTGGTCCCTGCCTACCACAAAAGCAATATGGTTTATATGTGGTTTTAGATCTTGTGATTGTTTCCAGAATTATCCTTCATGATGTGCAGTCTGACTATAGAGGACAAAATCCTGCATCCACCACAAAAATGCATTAATTCACCTTTATTTACTATGAGAAATGCTTTCCTTGCATTAACACTCTCTCTGTCTCTCTCTCTCTCTGTCTCTCTCTCTCTGTCTCTCTCTCTCTCTCTCTCTCTCTCTCTCTCTCTCTCTAGGGAAACATTTTTAGGGGAAATTAAAAAAATAAGATGAACACATACAACAATAGAATCATATGTAGCACTTAGAAGTACTAAATACCCATTAGCAAACCTCATCAGGACACTAATCATGACAATTAAAGTCATTGAAAGTGTGGTATACTAGTCTCTTTGGCTAGTTGTATTATCTACTAGTAGTCATCTCTGAGATGGCAAGAACCACAACTTTAATTAAGTTAACACCATTGTCAACCAGAATAACACAGTGGAATTTTCATGCCCACATAACAAAGTCAAGCCTTTAAGCACATATAGTCTAGTGAAATAGACTGCTAGGTTCAACCTAAAATATTTTGATGGTATTGGGAAGATGATAAAGTTATAGAGTAGCTTTATGTAGATCTAGATGCAGAAACAATAGTCTGAGTGATAAAAGTATGCTCTATGGGGGTGGAGGGTTAGAGATTTATCATAATACAAGTATGAAAGAAAGGCTGCTTTATTTGTCCAACAATGCATGACTGCTGTGTCATGGCAAAGTTTTCTATGTTCTTGTTTCTGCAAGGGTACTTTATGGGTAAGGAAGATGTTATAGAAAAAGGAAATATGAGAAGGGAAAGATAAGCTAAGTTTAGAATTTATATGTCTTGAATGCCATCAGTAGCATTGATTATGAGGGCCTTCATTAAAGCCGTTCCTTATTTGAGTTAACTGTCCTGAGAATCCATCATCTCTCAACCCCACCAGTCTACTACTATATACTCAGGGAGAACAACTTGATGTTTCTCTTTTTCTTTTTTTATTAAGTATCTTTATTTACATTTCCTGGTTTCCCTGAACCCATCCCCCTCCCCCTGCTCACCAACCCACCCACTCCTGCTTCCCTGTCCTGGCATTCCCCTATACTGGGGCTTCCAACCTTCTCAGGACCAAGGACCTCTCTTCCCTTTAATGTCCAACAAGGCCTTCGTCCTCTAAATATGCAGCTGGAGCCATGAGTCCCTCATTGGTTGGTGGTTTAGTCCCTGGGAGCTCCGGGGATACTGGTTGGTACATGTTGTTCCTTCCATGGGGCTGCAAGCTCCTTCTGCTCCTTTGGTCCTTCTCTAGCTCCTCCATTGGGGGCCCTCTGCTCAGTCCAATGGTTGACTGAGAGGATCCACCTCTGTATTTGTCAAACACTGGCAGGACCTCTCAGAAGACAGCTATATCAGGGTCCTGTCAGCAAGCGCTTGTTGGCATCCACAATAGTGTCTGGTTTTGGTGACTGTATATGGGATGAATCCCCAGGTGGGGCAGTTTCTGGATGGTTTTTCCTCCAGTCTCTGCTCCACACTTAAAATCTGACAAAAAACAAAAGTCCCAGGCTGGAGAGATGGCTCAGTGTTTTCGAGCACTTACAACTTTTGGGAGAGGTCTAAATTTGGTTCCCAGTGCCAGCCTCAGGTGGCTCAGGCCTGTGGTGGCTCCAGATCTAGAAGATCCAGTGTTCTTTGGCCCTTTGCGTACTTGCATGCATGTGGTGCACATAAAACATGAATATTCACATAGATTCCCATCCATTATAAATTAATAAATATTTAAAAACACTTTGACCAGAAAGTCTCTTCCCTAAAACTGCCTTTCATAGGACTAGAAGGTGAGATACAGGCTTCCAAGGAATGAAGCAATCACTTGTCACACCCATGTAACACCTACAAAGCCTTACAGTGGCCAGCATGGCAGGATATCTATCCCTAAATGTGTCATCATAGAACTTATATCTTGGTGCTAACCAAATTCTGTCTAATCAGACTCAAGGCCCACTACAACTGGAGGAAAATCAAACCTACTACTGTAAATCCAAACACGTGTGTCTAGCAAGCCATAATTCTTATAGGATAACCCACTAAAGTCATTTTCCTAAGACAGCATGGTTCCTAACTACATTATCGATATTTATTCTCACATCTACAAATAAGAGTAGATTTTTCCCTTTTTTTCCTTGGATATCTTATGTATTTACATTTCAAATATTATCCCTTTTTCCAGTTTCCCCTCCGGAACTCCCCTCTCCCATTCCCCCTCACCTGCTTCTCTGAGGATGCGCCCCCTCCCACCCACCCACTCCCATCTCACCCCCTGGCATTCCCCTACCCCTCATCAACGAAAGTCATGTTTGCATCTAACACAAAAAACACAGCTAGTCAGAAGTCACAGAATAACTGACTGATCATGCCATGCCCAACCCTAGCTGATAATTCTACAACCTCCTGCATACAATGTTCATTAACATCACAGAAAAGAGGAAGGGACAATTGTAAGAACCAGAGCATGAGAAAAACAGCTATGAGATTGTGCCCTCTCTCTCTATGGCAGGGGCAGCTATGATCTCTCAATAACATGGCTGCATAGAGAAGACATGAACAGTTCCAATGGAAGATTATACCCCAGCATGGATGAAGAAATCTCATCCCTAGATGAACTGCTATAGGCAATTAACTGCTAAGAGAAAAAATTAACCTTATCCATGGATGGACCCCCTTGTTGGATAAATTATATCAAGTGGTCAGCCCAAGAAACATGTATATACAAGTAACACAAGTAGACTTAGCAAACTGCATTTATGTTTTCTATTAATACTTAATTAATAATACATAACAAAACTCATTAAGGAAGAAAAGGCTGTGCATTTGGGAATGGGGGCTTTGGGTTAGAAAAGAGGTGAGTGGATAAAAATGGCATTGTATTGATATTTGAATTAAAATTTTTAAATTCTTAGTTTAAGAACCACAAAACTCAGTCTATATTCTTAACTTTTAACTTATCTGTCCCTTTTTAAATTGAAAATGGATGTTAATATATTTATGAAAAATTCTGATTATTGCTTTTCCCTTCCCAAACTCTTCCTCCAAGATCCTCTCCACCTTCCCGTCCACACAAATACACATCCTTTCGTGTTCTTTCTCATTCCAAAACAAACAGTCATCTAAAAAAGGAATAAAGAGAAAGAAAGAAAAAGAAGACAAAATAAAAACAAAAAAACCCTGAATTAGACAACACAAACAAATGAACAGAAAAACAAAGAGCCAAAGAAAAAATAAAGAAGCAAAAAAGAAAATACACACACACACACACACACACACACACACACACACACACACACCAAAACAACAACAAAAATGCACACATTGATGCAGAGATACACACAAAAGTTTCATTAAAACACAAAATTGGAAACTATAATATATAAGCAAACTACCTATAGGAAGAGGGGGAGGGGGAAAAGAAGGGAGAGGGAGAGGGGGAGGGAGAGGGACAGGGAGAGAGATCAAGACAAAAATCCTTTAAAAATATCATTGTGAATTTCTTTAAATGATTTTTGTGTTTTCCTTGCAAGGACTTCTAACTTTTGTTCCATTTTCTCCTGTATTTCTTTGATTTATTTATGTCCTTCTTGTGTTCCTCTAACAGCATCATGACCAGTGATTTTAAATCCAAATCTTGTTTTTCTAGTGTGTTGGGGTATCAAGGACTTCCTGTTGTCAGAGAATTGGGTTTGGATGCTGCCATATTACCTTGATTTCTGTTAGTAGATGGCCTTTTGCCATCTGGTTATCTCTGGCGTTACTGTCTCTGGCTGGGGCTTGAACCCCCTGTGAGCCTAGAAGCTCTGAATACTCAAGAAACAATTAGCAAATCATGATTCCCAAGAAGAAGGAAGGAGAAGGGCCCTGGTCCTGAAAAGATTTAATCCAGTATTGTAGGGGAGTTCCAGAACAAAGAAATGGGAGGGGGGTGATTGGGGAATGGACTGAGGGAAGAGGACTTTTGGGACATATGGTGAGGGGGGAACCAGGAAAGGGGAAAGCATTTGGAATGTAAACAAAGAATATAGAAAATAATAATAAAAAAAGAAAAAAATACCATTGTGTTTGTTTTGTTTGTCAACTGCTGGGCATGGGCTCTGCCCAAAGAGGAGTTTGCTTTTCTAGTGAAAATCCATGGGAGAGAACTAACCTTTTGTTTGTAAGTAGATTCAGTTTGCTAATTGGCCATAGCTTGTGCGTTAGAGATGAGGGCAGGTCCTGTAGCACAGTATCTGTGAATTCATGTGTTCATTAGTCCTACTGTGCTTAGAAGGAGTTGTTTCCTTGGTGTCTTCCATCCCCTCTGGCTCTTTTTCCACCTCCTCTTCCATAGGGTTCATTGAGCAATGGGAGGGGGAGTTGGTGGAAATGTCCCATTTCAGACTGAGTGTTCCAAGGTCTCTCACTCTGCATAATGTACAGCTTTAGGTGTTCAGAGTCCTAAGTTTTCCATCTCCTGCAGCTTCTCTGTTGATGACTGAGCAAGACAGTGTCGTAGGAGTATAGCAGAACGTCCTTAGGAGCCATTATGTTGCTACTCTCCTCTAGCAGAACAGTAGCATTTGATTTTTCTCGTAGGTACCTGGCCTATCCAGTCTCCGGTTCTTGCTCACCGAAGCTGCATGAGGAGTGGGTTCCATCTGGAGTGAAACTTAAGTCCAATCAGATATTGGTTGGTGACTTCCACAAGCTTTGTACCAGTACTGCAGCCACGCCTCTTGGTCAGTGTATCTTAGAGCAGGAGGTTACTGTTGTCATCAAACGGTTTGGAGCTGATTTAGTGTTTATCTTTCTCCACTGGTAGCATACCGAGCACCTTGAAACTATTCAGTAGGAATGAAATCTTTAGGTAGGCACAGCATGACTTCTTCATGTTCAATAAATCATATAGACCTTCAGGAATAGTACATTACCTTTCAGTTTGTGGAAAGCAACCAGTAGCCTGAGTAGTTGTGAAGCTCTTGTGGGACACCATTGGGTCAATTCCTGGCCCTGTCTAACATCTAGGTTCACCTCCTTTTTGATTTTCTTAGTAGCTGAGTTTTTCCCTTTTGACTTTCATATCATTTTAACTTTTCTGTTATTTAAAACCCATTGCATAAACATTTTACTAAACTATTCAGCTGGGATCCCATTTTGAATTTCTCTTTATGTTTCCTCTTTCCCAACTATACTGTCTGGTTTTGTGTCAACTTGACACAAGCTGGAATTTTCACAGAGAAAGGAGCCTCCCTTGAGGAAATGCCTCCATGAGATCCAGCTGTAAGGGATTTTCTCAATTAGTGATCAAGGGGCAAGGGCCCCTTGTGGGTGGTGCCTTCCATGGGCTGGTAGTCCTGGGTTCTACAATAAAGCAAGCTGAGAAGGCCAGGGGAAATAAGCCAGTAAGTAACATCCCCCCATGGCCTCTGCATCAGCTCCTGCTTCCTGACCTGCTTGAGTTCCAGTCCTGACTTCCTTTGGTGATGAGCAGCAAGGTAGAAGTATAAGTTGAATAGACCCTTTCCTCCCCAACTTGTTTCTTAGTCATGTTTGTGCAGGAATAGAAACCCAAACTAAGACACCAACCCTCCTCCATCCAATTCATTTTCATGATGAAACACATTGAACTCACTTCTGCAACACCTCTCAAATTCACATCATCACATCTACTCTGTCTACAACAGCTGCGTGGATCATCAAACCATCAGCTGCCTGATAATACCTCACAAAACACTCCTCATAATGCTACCAGCATTGTCCCATAAATGCTGGATATTAGTCTGAGTCACCAAGCTCCTTACACAAAATAAGCCCCACTTGCTTATTTTGTGAAAAGCAATAATTTTAGCCATTTATACCTGCTAAAACATTCTGAACTTTCCTTTAGTGCTAGTGTAGCTGAGGGTTGATAGGGAAAGTCATGACCAGTGCCTAGAGAGACTGATTTCTAATCTGCATAAAATGGTCTCTCGGCAACTATCACAACTTCATGTTTGGTATATTTAGCAAGTCTAAGTTACAGAAGTTTCTCCTGGAAGTACCCTATTATCTGGTGTCCATAAACATTAAAACAAAGCTACACAGTCACGTTATAAGATGATGAAAAAGGTGGGCTAATTATTCATTTTAAAATCCCCCTTTGTCAAATGCTGCCATTACTTATTTGGCATGTCACTAATGAACAGGAGGCTTTAATGACCCAGAAAATCTGGAGCTGAACCATAGGTCATCAATATTCACATCTAAATTCATTGCAGAGTTTCTCCAAAGATCTAATTTGCAAAAATATTTCCCTAAGGTCATAAGAGAAATGTAGGGGTAGGGAGCTGGCTCAGTGGGTAAGGCCTTCACCACGTGGGCACGTGATCTTAAGTTTGAATCTCCAGTGTGTCACTGTTCTCCCAGTCCTCCTACCACAAGACTGAGGGTAAGACAGAGGAAGCCCCCACAGTCCATAGCACAGCTAGTCTGGAAAACGCAGTGATGAACCCAAAGTCCCTGTTTCAAAGCAAAGTAGAAGGTGATGACTGACCTCTGAGGTCACCCTCTGACCTCCATATGGAGACTGTGGCTTGAGTGTGCCCACGTGAACCCACCTGAACACTCACGGGTTGAAAGAGGAAACGTGGATCAAGTATTACGGGAGTCACTTTTTAGAATACGACTGTAATTTTCCATTCCTTCACAGAAGAATCATCGTTCTGAGTTTCTGTCTGCACTGTATGTTCCTTAGATGAAGAGAGAGAGAGAGAGAGAGAGAGAGAGAGAGAGAGAGAGAGAGAGAGAGAGAGAGAGAGAGAGAGAATCTCGTTTGTGAGCTGAGACACTCACGTGGTAAGTGCCACCGTTTCCTCTGTCTCAAAGACAGATCCTGGCTTCTACACTTGTTTCATAATCCACTGACTTTCTCCTGAATCTCTAAGCCCCTGTTCCTGAGACACAGTCCCTGCTGGTTAGAGCAGAGCATGAATTAGATAAGGGAACACAAGTCATCAAAAACCTCTCTCCAACACAGACTTCAAAGATAATGTCAGAAATATCAGTTAATACTACAGTAAGAGAAGCAGTACTGTGAGAGCCTATTTGACATTTAAAATTCTGTAGAGAGGTGTAAGTTTATTCGGACTTCAAATTCGAATGCCATGTTTACATCCTGAAAACCTATTATCATAACCCATTCTTTATAATTTGAACGTTTATAGTACAGTTTCTTTCCTCCTCTTGATCACAATTGTCTGTTGACATCTCAGACACCAGAGATACACAGACTCAAGCCAGATGACTTCAGATTCTGGACCAAGACTGGCAAAGGATCTTCTGTGTACCAAGCTGTGTAATTTTGAGCAGTTAATGTCTCTGTGCTTTGGATACCTTTGAATATAAAGAGAAAATTTTAATAATGTGTTGATAATGAAACTTGAATTTATATACATTTAGAGTTTGGCTTGTGGAAATTCTGATTTAGTGTTGCCATTACACCATTTTTATAATCTGTGTAAATTATTCCATGGTATTAAAAGTTGCCAAAGAACAGGTTGTACCTTACCACTGATGTTTTTAAAAAGGATAATGTTTTATGACAATGAAATATAAAGATATAAATAATATTTAAAATACTTTGTGAATAAGGAAAGTAAATGTGAAATAAAATAAAACTTTTTATGTGACAGTCTAAATGTAGCTGTATTTAAAGGAAGGAGATTATACACTGGAGGCCTTTTGCAAAGCTGTAATTCCATAATACAGGAGGAATTGTTCCCAGTTTTTACATTAATGCATGCACATTTTCTATTAAGATATACATAGGAAAAACGAGAGTTAGGTAGACATACATTGTGATTCAAATTTGCCTACTTACAGATGGTTGCATTCTGTGCAATAATAATGCTCTCAAAACCATTTGCAAATTTGTCCAGCAACAACTCTGCTTTAATGATGAAGTTTCCACAGTGGCAGATGGCGGAGTGAGCAGCGGAGGATGCTGCTGGCCCACCAGGGTTATGTCTGTCACTAAAGCGATCTGGCTCCGAAAGCCAAAGTCTGTTGAGGTCACACTGGCTATTGCTCCATTGGAAAGACTTGATTGATCACATTTGTGCTTATTCTATGAATGATGACCTTATAGATGGGGCCCTGGCAGTTGCATCCTTCTGTGGGAATGTGATATAGAGAAACATACAGTGTCTGCATCCTATCAGCACATTACATCATACTATAGAAACAAAGGGGCACTTAAAGAAACTCCAAAAATAGAAATGTGCTAATTTTTGCTACTCTGTTCTTACGTCTAAATAACCAGAGATCCTGCTGAATCAGTAGCAATGATACTCTTTAAATAAATTCTTCTTATTGCATCTAAGATAAATTAAAACTAGAACAAGAAAATAAAGAGGACTGTTTAATGAACTTAATATCCATTATATTATTCTTCTAATAAGGGCACATAAACACAAATTAAGAACAAGTTACTCTCCAAGCACCCAACATTGGCAGATGGTGAAGATAAAAAGAAATTAAAAAATAAACTTCTCCATTTACGTGAACTCCTGATATTCTCAGAAGAAACTAGTACATAAGTCTATGGGACACTTAACATGATTTAGTAGTGCTGATGGAGTATATTGTGTCAAAATAAACCACTTCCTTGCATACTGTGAGATTGTTGGAGTTCTTTGTAAATGAACAAGTGAGTGAGAAGAGCTTTCCAAATGCATATTACCTCAGCAGTAGGAGGTACAGAGAGATCCTCTCCATCCGTGGATTAGAGACTAATGGAAAAATTAAGCCAAATTATTAATTCTCTGGGTTACATATAATATAAGAAGCATGACCCATGTATGTAGAGCTATTCATTGAGCATGTATGTGTGTATGTATATACATATATATATACACATATATATGTATGTGTGCATGTGTGTATATATATGTATATACTTGATTACTCATTTATCTCCATATTATACCTCTTCAATTTTAATAATCATAAGAAAGTAATTCCAATGATACACTCTGCCAGATATTTCACAAGTAGTTCTTATTATTAAAAATTAAATTATATGCCTTTATAACTGAATAAATGATATTAAGACAAAAGTAGTAAATACACAAAACTGACTACACTGTAATCATACATTTGGCCGTTATCTCTGTTCACGAGGGATTTTTACATGTGTTCTATACGTACCATGGCTTGCTGAGCTATCATGTATTTCTTCTCAGTTCTGTCTTCAGTGACAACATGTTTCTAGCTTGAAGTCAGCCCGCTGTGGTGGTATTTATGCCATGGAAGTTGGCAAATGCTGTAAGTCCTGGCTATTCTAAACAGCTACCAGATGTGGATTGATTGGAGCTGCATCTCCACCCACAGGTGCCCTATTCTTAACTAAGTAACTGTGTGTGAATAGTTTTTTTTTTAAGCTTATAGAATAGCAGATTTTCATATGGACCTTAAAAACATCTTTACCGTTAGTTACCCCTGGTCATCGCCACTCCTCTACCCTAGCCCAACTCCTTCCCTTGTAGTCATTCCGTAATTCCTCCTTCTCCATTAACAGTAGGTCTGTTCTAAGGTCTCTCCTTTAAGCTCTTTGTCTTGCTGCCCCAGGAGCTCTATGTTCATCCCCGGCTTCTACCTTACTCCATTGATCACACAGCTAGGACTTACAAGCCTGAAAGAGAACAGTGATGCTTGTCTTTCTTGGGATAGAACACCATGCCCAGTATAAACACTTCCCATCCATTCACCTGTGGTTTTCATTTTTGCTTTATAGCTGAATAGCATTCCAGTGGGCAGATGTACCAAATTCTCATTGTAATTCATTAATTGGTGCACATCTATGCATTTTCCATACCCTGGCTTTTGTGAATAGAGTAGAAATGGATATGGGTGTGCAAACACTTCTGCAGTAGGATATAAAATCCTTTGGTTAAATATCCAGGAGTGGGACAGTTCCACAAGAGGGAACTCTGTTCAATTTACTATTACAAGCAGTAAGAACATGTCAATGCACATATACATTAAAGTATATAAGTACTCCTTGAAGTAAGAAATACATTCTTAATTTTACGTAATCCTGCCTCTAACAAGGATTAGTATATAATATTTGATAATTGTTTTATGAAACTGAATGGCACAGACTTTGTATGAGCATATATGTTTATACTTGATAAACATGTTGTACATATATTTCTTGTACATCTTTGGCCTTTGTAAACACTCTATTGTTAAAAGTACCTATTAAGTGCATAATACTGCATACTAATTAAAAATTGCTTAATATTCCCAAATTCAGGTTAACTTACTATGGAAGACCTTGGTGGCATTGAACAAATCATTTAACCCTATAATCTTCAGTTTTTATCAGCTTTAACATGAAGAAAAAGAAAAAAAAAACCCTGATATCACGCCATCAGTGTGGCTTACAGAAGGTTAAGCTAACATTCTCTTTAGCATTGTACAAAATAAATACTCAATAGATATGAGGTAATACTGTCAGTAATGAACGAAGATTAATACCATATCATTATCATTATTATGATCATTATAAAATAAGTAAAATTTTAGAAATTACTCAGATTACTTTCTAAAGATATTAAAATATTGATGCTTATCCCACAAATCAGCCCTGCTTTCACTGTTAGTCTCTGAAGCTTTTTAATGCAAAGAATGGAGAACGGCAACACGCGACCAGCTCCTCCTGCACCTTACCTTGCTCAATGCTTTACCTTGATGACGGTGGACTGAACCTCTGAACCTGTAAGCCAGTTCCAATGAAATGTTGTCCTTATAAGACTTGCCTTGGTCATGGTGTCTGTTCGCAGCAGTAAAACCCTAACTAAGACAGGTTCCTAAGCTCCCTCTTCCAGCTGAGTGGCTACCAACAGTTTCCTGGGGAGGGGGAGAAACGGCTTTTTTAAAGGTTGCAGGCCCAGATTGGTCAGCAATAGTTCTAGTTGATGAGCTCATACTCACTAGCACACAAAATTCTGAGTTCTGTAAAAAAAAGAAAAGAAAAGAAAGAAAATATAAAAAGAAGAAAGAAATAAAGAAAAGCAAAAGGAAGAAGAAAGGAGGATGTAGATAGAGAAGGAGTTGGGAAGTATAATATGATCAAAATATATTATATGCTTATATGATGTTCTCAAAGAATTAATTAAAATATGTGAAAATGAGTCATGAAGAGGGGTATAAAACTATTATTTTTCTAGTTTTAACTTTTTCACCATTTTTTTTTCTGATAGACCAGGGCAAAAGGCTATCATCAATAGTGAAAGTGTAAGCACCAATATAAAGGCCTACAGTTTAAGAATAGCTACTCTAAGCTGTACCTAGGCACTTGGAAGAAACAGGAAGATCTCTGCGAGCTTGAGGCCAGCCTGATCTGCAAAATGGGTTGAAATATAACTAAGGCTACACAGCAAACCTGTCTTAAAAATCAATCAATCAAACTAACAAAGTGAACAGACTTTGAGTCTGGCTAATTGTGTGGTTTTCCCTTCTCCTCCTCCTCCTCCTCCTCCTCCTCCTCCTCCTCCTCCTCCTCCTCCTTCTCCTCCTCCTCCTCTTCCTCCTCCTTCTCCTCTTCTTCCTCCTCTCCCTCCTTCCCTTCTTTCGCTCCTTCTTCTTCCTCCTCATTTTCTCTTCCTCCTCTCCCTCCCCCTCCTCCCCCTGTTGTTCTTTATATTTTCTTTTTGTAAATTCTTTACAATGATGTTTGTTTTAATCTTTTTTAAAAGTCAAGTAAAAGGCAGATATGGTGATTTGAACTGAAATCCCCACCCTCAGTCAGCTCTGATAGACAGATTGTGAGTTTGCAGCAAGCCAGAGAGCCATGCAAAACCATGGAAAGAAAGAAGAAAGATTAAAAAATACATAGAAACATAGGACATCCTGACAGAAAAGGGATGTGTAAGAAATAAATTTACAGGGTGGAGCTGTCAATAGGTTAGACATGGTAGATGGGAAGAGACTGAAGATAAAGAGCTAGAAACTTTTCAAAATGACATGGTTATATAAAAATGCTTTATAAATAAAACAGAAAGGAATAAGCATAAACTAAGTGAACACCTTTCCACTCAGGAAATAAAGACAAGAGCTCAGGGTGATCCTCCACTACCTATCTAACTTGAGACCAGCTTAGGCTACATGAGAGCCCATACATACATACATACATACATACATACATACACACATGTATATTTTTTCAAAAGATTTGACATTTTGAAAAGGAAAACTTAGTATTTTAACTATAGAAAAACCTATACTGCCTTTGAGAAAAAAGGTTTAGTGGGTAAAGTTTCAGAGTTCATGTAGGTTGGCATTTGAGTATCTCTATGATATATCCCAAGTCTATCTTAGACACATGTAGATATCTAAGACTGCATCTGTATTTCAACTTTCTACCTTTTATCTCAGTAGATGACCAGCCTATGGGTGGAGGCACAGCTCCACATCCTGTCCACAGGTACCTGCTCCCTTACTGTTTTAGGAATCTTAACTTAGGTGAAAACAGATCCATGACTATGCCACAGGAAGGAACTTCATCATGAGTCAGTATGAAGCAGAGATAGAACTTTCCAAAGGCTTTTAGACAAAGATTTAAGCATGGCAGTTAATGGAAGAGTAAGAAAAACCTCATAACATAGATTGGGACTTCTGTAAGAAAAGCCATACTTCTTTGTCTTTGCAATCACCACCTATAAAATTTAAATTATTTTTAAAGTTCCCTTCAATGATTGATTAAGAAATTTAAATGACAAGATTGCCATTTTGACTATATTAGTCCTGCCAACCCACGAGCATGGAAGATTTTCCCATTTTCTGATGTCTTCTTCAATTTCCCTCTTCAGAGACCTGAAGTTTTTGTCGTATAAATCTTTCACATGTTTGGTTAGCGTCACTCCAAGATACTTTATATCATTTGTGGCTATTGTGAAGGGTGTCATTTCCCTAATTTCTTTCTCGGCCTGCTTATCCTTCGCGTATAGGAAGGCTACTGATTTACTTGAGTTGATTTTATAGCCAGCCACTTTGCTGAAGTTGTTTATCAGTTGCAGGAGTTCTCTGGTGGAGGTTTTTGGGTCACTTAAGTAAACTATCATATCATCTGCAAATAGTGATAGTTTGACTTCTTCCTTTCCGATTTGTATCCCTTTGACTTCCCTCTGTTGTTGAATTGCTCTAGCTAGTACCTCAAGTACTATATTGAAGAGATATGGCGAGAGGGGACAGCCTTGTCTAGTCCCTGATTTTAGAGGGATTGCTTCGAGTTTTTCTCCGTTTACCTTAATGTTGGCTACTGGTCTGCTGTATATTGCTTTTACTATGTTTAGATATGGGCCTTGAATTCCTGTTCTTTCTAGGACCTTTAGCATGAAAGGATGCTGAATTTTGTCAAATGCTTTTTCAGCATCTAATGAGATGACCATGTGGTTTTTTTCTTTGAGTTTGTTTATGTAGTGGATTACGTTGATGGATTTCCGTATATTGAACCATCCCTGCATCCCTGGGATGAAGCCAACTTGATCATGGTGAATGATCGTTTTGATGTGTTCTTGGATGCGGTTGGCAAATATTTTGTTTAGTATTTTTGCATCGATATTCATAAGAGAAATTGGCCTGTAGTTCTCTTTCTTAGTTGGATCTTTGTGAGGTTTTGGTATCAGGGTAATTGTGGCTTCATAGAATGAGTTGGGTAGTGTTCCTTCAGTTTCTATTTTGTGGAATAATTTGAAGAGTATCGGTATCAGGACTTCTTTGAAGGTCTGATAGAATTCTGCACTAAAACCGTCTGGTCCTGTGCTCTTTTTGGTTGGAAGACTGTCTATGACCCCTTCTATTTCTTTGGGGGTTATGGGTCTGAAGCAATATACAGATTCAATGCAATTCCCATCAAAATCCCAACTCAGTTCTTCATAGAGCTAGAAAGAGCAATTCTCAAATTCATCTGGAATAACAAAAAACCCAGAATAGCTAAAACTATCATCAACAGCAAAAGAACTTCTGGGGGAATCAATATCCCGGAGCTCAAGCAATATTACAGAGCAGTGGTATTAAAAACTGCATGGTATTGGTTCAGTGACAGGGAAGCGGATCAATGGAATAGGATCGAAGACCCAGAATTGAACCCACACATCTATGGCCAATTGATCTTCGACAAAGGAGCTGAAAACATCCAGTGGAAAAAAGATAGCCTTTTCAACAGATGGTGCTGGCTCAACTGGAGGTCAACATGCAGAAGAATGAGAATTGATCCACTCTTATCTCCTTGCACTAAGCTCAACTCCAAGTGGATCAAAGACCTCCACATAAAACCAGACACACTAAAACTAATAGAAAAGAAACTGGGGAAGACCCTTGAGGACATTGGCTCAGGGGAAAAATTCCTGAACAGAACACCAATTGCTTATGCTCTAAGAGCAAGAATAGACAAATGGGACCTCATAAAACTACAAAGTTTCTGTAAGGCAAAAGACACTGTCAAAAGGATAAATCGGCAACCAACAAATTGGGAAAAAATCTTCACCAACCCCACATCTGACAGAGGGCTAATCTCCAATGTATACAAAGAACTCAAGAGGTTAGACCCCAGAAAACCAAATAACCCTATCCAAAAATGGGGTACAGAGCTAAACAGAGTCTTTTCACCTGAAGAAATTCGGATGGCTGAGAAACACCTTAAAAAATGTTCAACATCACTAGTCATTAGGGAAATGCAAATTAAAACAACCCTGAGATTTCACCTCACACCAGTCAGAATGGCTAAGATTAAAAACTCAGAAGACATCAGGTGTTGGCGAGGATGTGGAGAAAGAGGAACACTCCTCCACTGCTGGTGGGAATGCAAGCTGGTACAACCACTCTGGAAATCAGTATGGCGGTTCCTCAGAAAACTGGGCGTGATACTTCCGGAGGACCCAGCCATACCACTCCTGGGAATATACCCAGAAGATTCACCAGCATGCAATAAGGATACATGCTCCACTATGTTCATAGCAGCTTTATATATAATAGCCAGAAGCTGGAAAGAACCCAGATGTCCCTCAACAGAAGAATGGATACAAAAAATGTGGTATTATATACACAATGGAGTACTATACAGCCATTAGAAACAATGAATTCATGAAATTCTTAGAGAAATGGATGGAGCTGGAGAATGTCATACTAAGTGAGGTGACCCAGTCTCAAAAGAATACCCATGGTATACAGTCACTGATAAGTGGATATTAGCCTAGAAGCTTAGAACACCAAAGACACAAATCACATATCAAGTGATGTCTCACAAGAAGAAAGGAGTGGACACTGGTGCTAGAATGGACCAAAACATCATTGTGGGAGAGTACAAGAACAGTAAAGTGGGAGGGGGTGGATGCGGGAGCAGGGGGAGGGAAAAGGACATGTGGGACCTTTGGGGGTGGGGAACCAGAAAAAGGGAAATGAATTGTAAATATAGAATATATACAATAAAAAAAATCAAAAAAAAAAAGAAATTTAAATGAGGATGTAAGGTAGTCCCTGATGGTTATCTGGTAGGATTAAAATTAACATAAAACCACCACACAGGAATGAAGGGAGTTAGGATAGCTCCAGCAGTGCAGGGAATGATGGGAGTTAGGATAGCTCCTGTAGCACAGGGACTGGATAAAACCAAAAAACGATCACAAAAGGTTTTAAATCCTGTTTGCTACTTGATCCAAGCCTGCCTCTCAGTTTCTCCAAGTGTGGTTTTTCGTTTTTTTGGTTTTTTTGTTTGTTTGTTTGTTTTTGTTTTTTCCTTCAAGTGGGCCCATAAAATAAGAAGGTCAATAATGGTTCTGTTCTATAGGGCCAATTTTCGGGACTGGATGGACGTAATACAGAGTTTTATACAAATTGTTTCTAAGATTAAAGTATTAGATTGTTTCTGGTGAAGGTAGGGAACTTTGCTTTCAGGTTGTTTAAATGAAGCTGAAGGAAAGAGGAATTTTTTTTTTTTTGACATTCATTAGGAATCTAAATGTACCAAGGAGGGCTGTAAAATACTTTTTTAATTGAAGCTCGTTTAGATTGGAAGCAGAGGAACATCTGTAACTGTTCTGACGGGAACTGCGGTAGAACTTTCTATGAGTAAACTGGGATCTTCGCTTTTAATTATTTGAGTGCGTAGATTACTCAGTAATGTGTGGAAAGACTTATTTAGGTACCACCTCCAGGCCGCATTACTGAAATGCAAGCGTGCTTTACTCAGAGCACTTGCTTGTATTCTGTAATTCAAAAACGGAATCTTGAAAGCAAAAGAAGCTAATAGAGAGGTTGATTTCTTGGAAGCTTTGAATGGCCGAGTTGTTTTCCCTTTGAGGATTTACTCTTCTGGGTGTGTACACTTTCTGGAGTGCACTCAATCATAGCTCACTGGCTTTGTTCCACACTGCAGTCTGGAGGGGGTGGGGACATTGTTTTTCCTAAGAATCACACACGTTAGCTTGTATTGGATTCTTCCTGGAGGAATTTCCACAATCAAAGTGACTATGGCAAAGCTATCTTCTGTTTACAAAATGATTTCATATGTCATCTAAACTAAAGCCTCACTGTTTTGTTTTTGAGGAAGTTGACATAATGATTCTAGCATTATAAAATAAAATATCTTTAGCCTCAAAGCTGGAACATCAAAGTGGTTAACAACCTCCACATAGTCATTAACCATCTCTCCTCATTGTTACATTATTGCACTGTTACATTGTTACATTGTTGCATTGCGGCTTTGCTTACTGAATGGAAAAACATCTGAGGAAGGAAAGGTCATTTAGTCTTATCTTTTTGCATCATCAAACATGCAAAGGCAGTATGGATAATGACACATACTTCTTTTAGATGTAATTCAAAGATATTGTCCCTCTTTTTACTGGATTTATCTAAATGATAAAGACTCATTCTAAAGGTGCTGCTCCATAGAAAATCATCACATTTGTAGAATAAAGCACAGATAAAAATGTTTTCAGTCCAAAATATAAGACTGTTTTCATAACTTAAATATATTCACTAAACAACAACCAAAGTGTGTGCTGGCCAGCCTACATGAGTCAAATAGCAAAATCAATCTGAGAAGTCATCAGCATTCTTTCCATAGTTTTTTAAAAACCCCATTGAATCTGGAAATAACTTGACAATTTACTAAATTATGTCTTCCAGTCCCCTCTGCTTAGTGTGACAATTAAGAAAGAAAATTTTGAAGGCACAAGCTTTAAATTGGTCACTCTGGCATGGCAGATTTTATTATGGATGGCTACGTGCTCCTCAGAAAGACACTTCTCGACTCCCTGGGAAGAAAGCATATGACTGAATTTCAGCAGTTCAGTTTTTACATTAAAATATGGCCAGTGAGGGGTTCCAATCTGTCAGGGAAAAGTGGCCATGCGGCCAGAGTTATCATTTTACTTTGGGGGTCTTGCGTTTGCCAAGTGGTCAGCCAGCTGTCCGTCCTTTTAAAATGCTGAACTGAACTGTCTGAACAGTAAATTGCTTTGGAACATTTACTACTCATTGAACCTGAAGAATTTTAAAGAAAAATTCAATAATAAAAACTAAAATTTTAATCTGTATCCCAAGGGTCTGGAATTCCCACAGCTATGGAACAGCTTGAGGATGTGTCGAGGTCGAGGAAGAAGGTATTTGCCGATGGAGCCGATTTCACTGGTTATGAAACGTCTCTCTGAGCTTAGCTCTATTGTATCTAAACTGGGAATCATGATAATAGCACAGAATTTGTGTTGTACTTACAGGAATATATTCAAAGCTCTGACAGAAAATAGCAAATGACAACTCACTATTTAAATATACCTTCCAGGCTTGTCAGCCAAAGCAAACCATTTGGAAATGGACGGTTTTTACTAGTTAGCCGATACTAAGAAAGGGCTATAATTCCAGAACTCTGGTAAGGAAAAGCTACTATGGGTGCTTCTTTCTATCTGCCTAAGGGTGTGAGAAGTGAACTCTTTGAGGTGATACCTCCAAACCAAAGAGTCTTTTGTTTTGTTTTATATATATATATATATATATATATATATATATTTTTTTTTTTTTTTTTTTTTTTTACTTGTCTTCCCTGCTTTCCTGGGGGAGCTATGAAGAAGGATGGAGGGGAAAGTGCCAGGCAGTCACGTTTACATGAGAAAAATAATCAGTTGTGAACTCAGTGTGTGACTCTAGTTAAAAATCCAGACATTGGAACAGCTCCTGAAACACACCGCCACAGCCTCCACCACCACCACCACAGCCACTGCCACCGCAGCAACCAATCTCTTTTGCATCTCATTGGCATTTGAGGACGTTAATTGACTCATTATTGCGATTCACATTCAGGAAAGCAGGTTGATTAAGGAAGGCAGATGCAGAATCTCCAGACGCGGCCATGGCTGTCTTGTTTGTCCCGGCAGTGTACTCGAGTTATTAGGACACTTAGGAAGCAGAGGCCAGAGGGACAGAGAACATGTCCCACTCACAACTACCCTGAAAACCCAGGCTTTCATAAAAGCGTTAGAATGCTGTGCAACCTTGCAAATAAATAAAGCTTTTCTCCACCCCTTTTATACTAACTACAGCCACTTCATTTTATTTGAATTGCTTTGGAAAAAAGAGGTTTCTGTTAACAGCACTCTTCCAAGGAATATGTAGTTTTAAGTCAGTAACGCATAGTACTGGATTCAGAGTCAGGCCCCAGACAATCATTATCATTCATGAATTTTGTGATTTCTAATGTTTTCCAACATGGAAATTCTTAGTTTGGATAAAGTCAGCTCCAATGAATAGAGATTAAATGTGTTTCATAATTCATTTGACTACCTGTTCTCTTGTTTTTTAAAGGACTCTAGACTCCATTTTCATATCTAATATTCTCATGAATATATGAGTTAAAAGTATACTTTATATTTAAATTTGGGCTGAACAGCATTTTAAGCATACTAAGTAAGATATGTTCTAAATAATTGGTCCTTACTATTTTGGAAAATGCTCAGAATTCTGAAAAAGTATAGCTGACATATTCTTTATATTAAATCCCCTTAGTAATTATATTGAAAACTTCAAACTTTTCCTCCCACATTATATGTTAGAGCTTTGTTCAGACCTTGATCTGAAGGAGGAAAAAAAACAAGCAAGACACAAAAAACTTTTTTTAAACAAGATAATTTAAAAATTCTCTTAATATATAAGAAATTTATCACAGAGAATTACTTGTAAAAATACTTTTCTAGGTCTTAAGACTAATCAAGTGGCCTGCAGAGATAGACGCTCAGTGGTTAGACGCATGTATGCTCTTCCAGATGACTGGAGTTTAATTCCCAGTACCCACCAGGTGCCTTATGGAACATATAACTCCAACCGCAGCTCCATGGGGCTCTGACAGCTCTGGCCTATGCAGAAGTCTGCACTAATGTAACCTCCCATCCTCATATATACACATAGTCAAAATCATCATCATCATCATCATCATCATCATCATCATCATCATCATCAATTTTACACAATAATCAGCAAGGTTGGGAGATGACTCTAAGCAGTTAGGAGAAACTGGCTGTTATTATAAAGGGCCTGGATTCAGTTCACAGCTCCTGAATAGTGGCTAACAAACTCTTCTTCCAGGGAATGCTTTGTTTTGATCTCCATGAGCTGGTGCATAGCCTACACATGGTGTGGTGCATGCAGCCTAAAAACTTTTGCATATGCAATTTAGAAATAGTCACCTGACCTCAACATGCTTCCATGTGTACTCCCCCCACATACAAAAAAATTAATAAATAAAATATGACAAAAAGAATAATCACTGCCATTTAAAGTTAGTATTGTTTACACAACTAACCATGGCTCAGAGTTAAGTAAGCTTACTTTTTACTTGATTAATATTTGTATTTAGTCTGAAAATGTGTAGATACATAGAGTTAATAAACTTTCTCATGCATATATGTTGACTTAGAAATGAACAACAGAAATTTATCCTTTAAACTTTCCACTAGCTTACTTCTTTCACTAATTAATTTCTTTGGATATAATACAAAGAAGTAATATTCACTCTCCTCGTGTACTGGTTATTTTAAGCATTAACATTTCAAAGCGTTTTTCTACATAATATTGACTCAACAGAAATTTGATGGTCAACTATTACATACATAACAGGTATTAGGGAAGGAATAGGTGCCATTAATTAACAACACATGACACCTACTTTCTTAGACTTATTGTCTCTTGAAGAGTCAATAGTGGCGTAAAACAATTCTATAAGATACATACGTAACATAAAACTTCAACTTAAGAATGAGCAATTAATTGAAAACTTCAAGGAACAACTGACAACTGTTTATAAAACTTTAAAGGAAATCTAGAGAATATTTGTACCTGAGCTTTGAAGTATGTGTACAAATTTGACACAAGAGAAAAGAAAGGCATTCCAGGTTAATGGAATACTATAAACAACTACACAAAGTAGAATGCAAGTCTTGGAAAAAAATAAGTACCTCTGCATTATCCAAGCATTGAGTGCCTGCAAGGAAACCATATGTGTGGCCAGAAGGCAGGCATGCACTAGATAGAGCCAGACTTTGAGAGAGATACCCAGGAGTTGACTCTTCGTCCCATATATGGCTTAGCATTGTGGCAAATTTTAGCAGAGCTAAGGTAGACTTGAGGTATCATAGTTACCTGAGTAGATGATATTTCAGTGAAGAGACACTGGCCCAGGCAGTGTCATCTATTGGAATAGCAATGATGAGTTATTAGGAGAAGCAATCAGATAGCTCTGACAAAAAAATCAAAAGAGGAGTTATCAGCCGCAGGAAAGAGGCATCCTACAGAGAAAGCATATGCGTATGTAGGATGGAGGTGTAGAACTCTGTAGTAAGAGAAGAATGGTTGGGGACCTGAGAGAGGAAAAGAAATGAGGATAATGTAAATATGCTTAGCATGGATTACTGGCCTTACTATTGGAAGAAGTAAAAGAATAGAGTGAGAGATAGAGAAGAGGAGCACTGTGACAGGCCTGTTAAGAGGCAGGGTCTGGCCTGTCATTGTCGGTGTGGTTGTGAGGACCAGAGGTAAAGTTAGCAACCTCCATGAATGGCTGTCAGACGGCGATGAAAATGGAAGTTACCAGAATGATAACACATGTAACCTGGCCTTTCCAGAAACCACAGCTGGAGAGGCTACTTGACAGAGCATCTGCAAACGTGTGATGGGTAGGAGCCAGGAAACCAGTCTTCTTGTTTTTATGAGATCTCGGATTATGACGACCTAGAAAATGTGGTCAACTAAAGGCAAGGCAGAGCGAAGATCATGCCATGGAGGCAGTGTACAGGCAAAGAGAAGGATGAACCATCTCACTATCTTCTCGGAAATATGCTCCTTTCTTCAGTCATCACCATTTATGGGTTTCTCTGTGTATGTAAAAAAAGGAGGGAACGAAGGAAGAATGAATGGAAGGAAGGAAGGAAGGAAGGAAGGAAGGAAGGAAGGAAGGAAGACATGAGGCTGTCCTCAGCTCAAAGATCACTCATGATGGTTTTGTGCAATTCTTTGTTGATTTTTCTATTTTCCTCATATTTTCATATTAAAGAAGAATATCATTGAAGATTTCCCTCTATTTGTAAAAATAGTTATCATTGTGGCTATAATAAAGGTAGTACTTGAATCTTAAATATTTCCTGAATATTTTTTTCATATAATCCTCCGAGGAAACTTTAAAGATATATTAGCCACACATTGCTGTTCCCATGTCACACACCAGCAGCAAAAGCACCATACAAAATGTTGTATGCAGGAAGTACTCTGTCAGAATGTACTAACTGAACCTTACTAATTAGTCACTTGTTTCTAAAGCCTTCTCAAGGAACCATGAGGTATTTTGAAGTACAGCCTCTTTAACCCAAGATGCTGATGTGCTAAAACATAGGATGTGGATGTGAGATGGTACCTGGTTTACTGTGCATTCCAAGGCAAATCTCTGTTGTCCTAGCCACAACAGACTGTATCTACACTGTTTTTGGTAAATACTACAACCCTAACCCAGGATACTCAGACCTCATTCCAATCAGGACAAGACAGCATGAAGCTGAGTATATACAGTACCCTTCTCTACTTTGTGTCCCTGACACACAATCTCCATGACACTCTCCCACTGCTCTCAGGTAATACACCCAAAGAGCAAGCCTCTCAGCCCAGGAGCTCATCGCTGTCAAATGAGGACAGGCACTTTCTTCATTTACCAACTGGTCATCTGTTAGCTCCATCTTTCTATTTTCCCACTTAGTCAAGCCCACTAATCTCCCAGGGTTCTCTCCTAGATAGAGAAAATCAGGGATGCTACAGTGGTCATTTCTGAAAAGGTCACTCTGTAGAGTTTCCTGACAGCATCGTATTAAAGCTCACGGTACATTCCCAGGCCTGAAGAACAACTCTGATTGTTCCAAGCATGATAGGGTTCAGTGGGAGAGTGTCATGGAGATCGTGTGTCAGGGACACAAAGTAGAGAAGGGTACTAGATGTACTCAGCTTCATGCTGTCTTGTCCTGATTGGAATGGCGTATGTGTATGGGTTAGGGTTGTAGTATTTACAAAGAAAATCTTGCTATGCTCAGCTTTCTTAGGAACAAGGTTGGGCTTGTTGATGGAGGCATCCTTGTCAGCAAGTAGAAAGCCCTCCTGATGGCCAGTGATGCTTTAATCAGGCACAGAAATGGACAGGTGTTTTAACCCAGCCGAACTGCATGTTTGTAAATTCTTTAAATAAGCTTCAGAACTCTGTCTGTTAACAAGCTAACATTCATTGCAAAAGTTTAGTTCAGTGAAAATTAAGTGATTATTTTAAATTTGAATAATAAACTTAAAATTTTTTCCTTTTTAAACAGAGTGTTTTTTTAAACATAACTATCCTTGAATACCGACGACTCTCACTGTCTAGCTTCCTTACATTTTGGTTCAACCTCCCTTCCCCACTAATCTTTACGAAATTCATATCTTTTCATTTTGTTTTGTGTTCCACCCAGGTTAATCTGGGCCATCTGTATGTCTATGGGTTTGGAGTTATACACTGGACGCTGGTGGTCTCAACAGAAGGCTTACAACAACAACAATAAAAAAATATTAATTCCCTTTCTATCCTAAAGGATCAGTAGCCAACAGTTCATAGGCAAAGAATACAGTGCCCCCCCTTCCTTGACTGCTCAGTGGAGTTGCCCTCTTGTGTGGGCCCACTGCTTGTAGCCAGTCTGTGAGTTAACGAGTGCAGTAGTTGTATAGTTTCTAGGAAGCGACATTATAGCCATTCACACTACCTCCTGGCTCTTCTGTGATTCCTTCCACCTCTTCCACAATGTCCCCTGAGTGTCAGAGACACAGCGTAAGTGACTTGTTTAGGGCTAGGCCCACTTCCTCACTCACTGTTTTCATTCTGAGAAACCATGTTGCTTGGCCTTCTCCACTGTCTATGGTAGGGGGAGGCTTCTTTGAGTAGGGCCAGGAACCACATTTTGTCTCTCCGTGTAAGCGTAGGTACTTAGGAGGCAGTCTGCTGCTTTGTCAGCTTATTTCATGTCAGAAATTCATTTCCCCTCAGACCCACTTCCCTAGACCCAGACTCTTTGCTAAGCTTGCAGCGGGCATTGGTCCCCCCCACCACTGTGGAAAGGGCTTTGAATCCGACTAGAGGAAGTTGGTTGGTTGCTTCTCCAAGAGTCGAGCCATTATTGCACGGGTGAGTGTATCTTGCTTTTCCAATTTCTTTATACTCTTTTTGATCCAGTTAACCCTCTCCCATCCCCCACACCCATCCTTACTGCTGCACGGCTCTGTGCCCCGACCCCTGCCTAGGATGGATATGACCCACAACAACTTTTCTCTTTAATTTCTTGTTACTGACATTCTTTTGCCCCTTAAAGGAACCCCTCTCCTCATCCTCTCCCTCATTCTCTGGTTTACCGAGATACTCCAGTTTACACACATTTTTTTTTAAAGAGCAGAAACTTGGATCTTTATATAATAACAAAACATGTTGCATTTGTCCTTTGGACCCCTGCTTACCTCACTTGGTCTAATTTTTCTTCAATTCCATTTCTTTATTTCATTTCCTCTTTACAGCTCTGTGATTTTCCAGTGTGGACATGTACCAGTTCTACTTTGTTCATTCATCAGTTGCCTGATATCTAGGCTACCTGCATTTGCTAGTTTTCGTGAATAGGATAGCAATAAACATGGATGTACAGGTATCCCCATCATAGGGTATAGAGTCTTTTGGGTACCTTCCCAGGAGTGCATAGGTAGGTCATAGAGCAAATTTATTCTTAGTTCTTTGAAGAAACTTTCCAGACTGATTTGCAAAGCATTTATACTAGGGTGTTTTCTCACAATATTGTGCAATGGTTCTCCTTTACCCATACCCAAATCAGCATTCATCATTTTGGTATTCTTAATGACAACCATTCTATCTGTGGTGAGACAGAATCTTCAAGTGGTTTTAATCTCCATTTCACTAGTGGCTAAGGAGGGAGATTATGTCTAAAGTGTTTCCCAGCCATTTGTAGTTTATTTAAGCATGTTCCATTTAGTTGTATCACCTGGATATTTATTATGTTGCTTACTCTCTTGGTGTTTAGTTACTTGGGACCTTTGTATATTCTAGACACCAATTCCTTGTTGGACATGGAGAGCAAATATTATTCCCACTATGTAGGCTGTGTCTTCTCTCAACCAACAGTTTCTCTGCTGTGAAGGAGATGTCTTATTTCTTTAGATTCCATTTTGGGGTTGTTAGTCTTATTTCCTGTGCTACTGGGGTACTATTTAGAAAACCATTACCTAGATGATGAAGCTCTGTTTTAGGGGTTCTTGTGTACTTAGTGACAACAGATGACAGAAATATAAATGGCCATGCATTAACACAAACAGAGATATATATAAATACAGCTCATTAACAGTAGAGAAAATGCTCAGAAGTTTTCATACACCGAACACATCAAGTACAATTTTCCTTTGTTGGACTTTTGTAGCCCTGATATTTCTGCTCTCAGCTTCAGTACAGATTGGATTGCTGTCTCAGACAGAGGATTATTTCTCCAAGACTGTCACCTCTGCTTCAGGTGACACACTCAAGGTCACTGAGCATGAGGGGCAGATGGGGGATACTTCAATGGCTTTTCCATTCCAGGCCATTGCTTACCCATTGGAGCTCATAGAAGAAATGTTGGGACACTGTACAGGTCTATTTATCAGCAGATCTTCTTTCATTGAGATGGTGCAGTTATAAAGTGATTGAGCATTCACACCATGATCCATTTAGCTCAACAAGTTGAAACTCGTTGTACCCATTCCCAGAATTCAAGCTTTCTAATTGGAGTGAAATTCTTTATTGTAATATAGACCAACCTGAGGATTTCACAATATAAAAGATATCAAGGAAATACTTTGGAAATTGAAGTAACAGAGAATATAATTGTACATCTTCCCTTAGACAATTGCGTCCGGGAGTCTCTAGGTTGTAATTGGGGAATGGGGGGGGACTTATGGGACATTTGGTGAGGAGGGGAACTGGAAAAGGGAAAGCCTTTGGAATGTAAACAAAGAATATAGAAAATAATAAAAAAGAAAAACACCATGAACTTACAATGAAGTGCTTATACTTTTAAGAGCTATGATTCTACATATCAAAATTTATGAATAAACACAGGAGGTTACGGACTATGCTACTGAAAACAGCTCATAAGGTTATGTGTTATCAGTTCATGAAAGGTTCTCAGAGCCCACTCCTTCCAGATGCCTGCTTCTAGAGGGGTCACTGCATGCGGGAGTTCATGGCAACTCCATTTTTCATATCCCCATTACAGTTCTTTGCCATCAGTCTGCCTCCCTATTAGAGCAAATTTATACTTGATGGAGATTTTCTAGTTTGGGTTCTTTGATTAACACAGCAGTTGGCTACGTCTACACATGGATAATAGATATCCAGCTATGCGTTAAGGCCTCTTTGTATACCAAATGCTCTTGGCTGCTGGCTCTTGGGAAAGGCTGTGTTCAAACTCTGGTTCATAAAGGTCACACATGACCCTAAGATGGCACATAGGCAGAGTTGTCAAACTTTCTTAAGCCTTGTTTAATCTGTAACAAGGAAAGCAGGGGCAAACTACTTTATTGTGAAGCCCGAACAGCCAGAAGTGTCCAGGGAGGTCCCAGTGGTTCCTAACACATGCTAACACATTCAGGCTTTTAGAGCCAGCCTAAGAATGCCAAGTACTTCCATATCCATAGAAGAAACTGCATAACTTTATTTTAATCATAAGCAATTAGAAACGCTAAACTTCACATTTGTCAAACATTTTATTTTATTAAGGCTAGACAGGCAAGTATTTCTACATCCCATTCCCCCCTCCCCCCAAAAAATAACAGGTAAAACAATTATTTTACAAGAACTGCGTGACACAAGAAACACATTCTTTATCATCATGAGAGTTAACAGTAAGTTAAAACAGATTGCTAGAAACATAGCCTTGAAGAAAGACTATGCAAAATAACAAACAAATAAACACAATTCCTTACAATGTGTAGCCAAAAGCTCGATGCCTGCTTCCTGCAAGACATCCCTTCATAGAACTAAGAGTGCCCAAAGATGCTGCAGGTGCCGTGATGAAAGGAAAATCCCCAGTCCTCATGGTCGCTATGGAAACAGAGTTTGCCCAGACTTTTTTTTTTTTTTTTTAATGGTTAGGTTTTCTTATTGTCCCCAGCTTGGCAGGATGTGGTCATCAGCCTGTGACCTCCTTCAGCCTGCCTCTCACTGCGGGCTCTCAAAGCTCCAAACTCTGAAGAAGGAAACTTGAAATCATTTCTCTCAATCTTAGTATTTTTAAAAGAAACTTCTCTTTGCTTCGGGCAAAAAAAATGCATTTATTCAAGCCCCGTTCGTCAGCATTCTAGAAAAGCGATACCATTTTGCAATGAATTTTTAAATGAAAAAAAAAAAGTTGGCCAATTAACAAATATAACTTCTCGGGATTCTGTTCCAATAATCTTGGCGAATTGTTACGCTATAAACCCAGAAAATTATCATTACTAGATAAACAGTCTGACTCTATCTGGCACCATCGAGGTTTGGAAGGGAGAAAGCGTAGCTTCCTAAGGCCCATGACAGAGAGCTGCTCTCAGACCTTTTCAAAGGCTATTCAGAACTTATTCCTGGAGATTAACTTTGACATGAACAAAAAGGGTTGATGTCTTGTTCAGAGCTGGCCTGTGGCTAGGAGTTAGCAAGTTCTCTCTTAAATGATCAGTAGCTGAGATCTGGGTGCTAATGAGCGAAGGCTAGCCAGAGGGAATGTGTGGGACGGGGGGCAAAGAGCTAGACTCCGAGGAGGAGCACTGGAGTAATAAAACCTCAGGACTGCTCTGTAGTCAAATTGTGTTTTAATCAGTTCTTCCAGAAGAAGCTGAAGAAGTCCTACTGATGCTGGAAGCTCTAAGAGTAGAAGCCTGGTTTCGCATTTGCATGATTTTGAAGGTCAAATGCCTGCTATCCAACTCTTACTGATCCATATGGACTAGAAATGCCACAATATGCAATCGTCATGAAGGCAGATTGTCTCCTGTAAATCTGTCCTTTCTGTAACACATTCAAAATGTACCGTATTGGCTGGATTATAAATCCTTTCAGGAAATGTGCGCACATTTGCAGAAGCAGCCTCACGCTGATGGATGAAGCCATTGGTGTTCAGAGGACCCTTAAAATAATTTATCATATGTGTAAATCTAGTTTTGCATGTGTCTGGATCTCCTGTGGCCCAGGTACACCTGTAATTCAAAACCCTTTTTCAAGAAACGAATAAAATGATCTTCAAGTTGCTTCCTATATTTTCTGAATATAGAGATTATTTTGTATTATTCTGGATCTAAACTTTGTTTCCTAAGTAGGAATTCATGTAAATAAATTGTTATTGGAAATGTATGTATCCAGAGGTTCCTCACTCGGTATTGTTTATGTTCACCAAGTAATCAGCATTTTTCCTCTCCTTATTCAAAATGTTTTATCATTATTTAAATATCCGCACCTCCTGAAACACAACCACTTTATACAGGGAAGAGAAATTTGCTAGGAGATGATGTTAAAGCATTCCAATTTGCTGCAGAAAGTATCTGTGTATCTATTCTTATGGACCCTCCAGAATGTATGTCCTAAAGTGACTGAAGCCAACACCTATTTACTTTATTCTCTAAGTAGCTCCTCTGTTGTTACTTAAGGGTCCCCTGGCTCCAGCTGCATATGTAGCAGGGGTTGGCCTTGTTGGACATCAAAGGGAGGAGAGGCCCTTGGTCCTGTGAAGGTTTGTTGTAGGAGAATGCCAGGACAGGGAAGCAGGAGTGGGTGGGTTGGTGAGCAGGGGGAGGGAGGATGGGATATGGCATTTTAGGAGGGGAAACAAGGAAAGTGGATAACATTCGAAATGTAAATAAAGAAAATATCCAATAAAAATGAATAAAAGAAAAATAAAAGAGAAAAAACTCTTTTCTCTTAGAGGTCATGCACCTTTTTCCTTAAAGGGCCATAGTCCAGGAAAACAGCTGCAAGTTATCCAAGATTCCATGTTTTAACATGGAAGCAGTTTCATAAAGTTTTATAGTTTAACAGAACAAAGAAAGTTATAAATTAAGACAAGTTTAAACACACTGGTGGATATATCTGAGACATGGTTACAGCCAGGTGGAAAGTTTGTGTAGAGGCCTCAAATGCTGTTCGATGGCATCCTCACCTCTGGGGTTGGCAGAAACTAGGGGCTACTGAATTAATAGGCTCCAAAAGGTTTTTAAACACTAGTCACAGGATGTTAGTTCAGAAACAGAGATGGGGAAGGAAAGGCTATTCCTGTTGTTAATGCTAGGCAAGGATAAGCTGTAGTTATCCTCTGGACCTGCAAAATTCCAACCTCCCTACCCCCCTGACACTCTAGCAATCAGTCAGTCTTGGCAGACCAATTGTTTCTTCTTTCAAGGAATTTTCATCCACAGGAATATTATGTACTTTTAAGAACTCTGACAAAAGCATTTTCCATGCTCATAAAACGAATGAGAAATATTTCCGTGATTAATTTTTAAAAGCTAGGGTATAATTTCAAACTTTTGGAAAATACTATAGCACCTGAATCAAGAAAAACCTCTTTCTAAGTAATAAATTGAATCTCAGACTGAGGAATCAAATAATACAAAGTGGCTGGTGAGTATGTGGATCTTAACACAGAATTCAGCTCGATTTAGGTTAGCATCCCTGCAATGGAGGGTGAAGGACCCTGTGGTGGGAGGGAGAGGGGGAGAACAAGTAGGAGGAAGGGGAGGAGGAGGAGGAGGAGGAGGAGGAGGAGGAGGAGGAGGAGGAGGAAACAAGATACCTACTAGCTGCTTCACACTGTTTTTATTTTGTACGACTGGTGTCTTGTTTTGGACACTAGTTAGTTTACTTCTGGTACTTCCATGAAAATAAGATTTCATCCATTCATTCATTCCACAATCACTTCCTTAGAATTGGCTATATGACAGGCATTCTCATGGGTGGGATTGGAGAGATTTTATAGGCTGGTAATATAACCTCATGTTCAGCAAGTTAAGTACAGATGAACAAAGGACCCCCTAATATCATCTTGACCCCTCTCTCCATCAACTGTAATATGGAATGCAGTCCTGGAACCACAGTGTCTTGTTTTAAACACCACCTCTCTCCCTGCCTTCACACCCCACACCCACACACCACACACACACACACACACCCACACACACACACACACACACACACACACCAAAAAACAAAAAACAAAACAAACAAACAAAAACCTACTGTATCTTTCTGCTGGAGGGTTCACATATGCAAAATGACAGTACTTTACAAATCGCCATGATGAGCAATTAGGTATATTTTCAAAAACTTGAACATTTCTGAATCAGCTGAACATAAATAATATTCGCTAAACATTAGAGTCGCTTTTTTTTTTTTTGTTTCCTTCAAAAGTGAGAGCCCTGTGCAACAGCCTCAGTCTCCACCCAATCTCTCTATTTTAAGTCTTTCTCGGTTCCCCTTCGTGTCCTTTCATTCCCATGGCGCATCTCATTTTCAGGCACAGTTTAGTGGCTATTTCTGCAAACAGAACAGCTAGCAGTTTGGTGATGAAATCAGGGCAGTTTGAGCCGTCGCACGCTAACTAGTTACGCTGTACAAAGCCTAACAGTTTGCTTTCTGTTTTTAAAGAAGCATTCGTTCCGCCATCCTTGCGGCAGCACATGTAATTGAAAAGAGGCATATGGAGACCAGCATGCGAAGCCTAACAAACACTTCAGAGTGGCTTAAAAACTATGCTAATCAGTTTAGAAAACCATGATCTCTTTTAATCTAAAAAATAAAATAAAATAATAAGAAAATGCGAAACTCGCTTAAGCCTAAGGTGATTTGGGGAGAAATATAATCACATTGGCATTATCTAACATTGGCTTTATTTTCTCTCTGCCTGGAAGGTCCTGGAAACTATAGAAAAGGAAGGAATGAGAACACCCATGACTTGTAGGTTTCTGGAGGACATATGAATTCTTAAAGGAGATAAGCCAGGACCCCAGCCCGTGATCAAGGTCAGAGCGCGCACTGCCCCTAGCAGTGACATAGAGACCCCGTAATGAGCTCACGACGCTCCTCCCTCTGCGAGAAGATGCTAAGCATTACCTGAAAGCAAGGAAGGCATCAGATGAACAGACCTTTCTAACAGAATGTGCATCTGCCAAGACAAAAATACACGACAAGCTTCTGGTGCTGGCACGCTGACAGTATGAGCAAGCTGTCTTAGTAGTGATTTTGCAAATCATTTGAGTTTAAATCCTATATAGGCCGTAGGGCCCCTGGAGCATCACTGTCTATATTTGGCCTCCCCGTTTAGCTATGTTTGGAATAAATAGGCTAGGGATCAAAATCATGGCCTTTCGGAGTTTTGCATACACTGACTAGTTCTGCATACGTATCCTAGGTGGGTTGGCCGATGGATGGCAGCGTACGCATGCATACACATGCATACACATGCACTCACAGGCTTTTAAAATGTATTTTTAAATCCCCTCCCCTCAAGTTCAGCTCTCTGGCACTTCGTAACCCACAAGCTGCTGTTTCCTTTTCCAGAGACGTTCAGCTCGATGGAGGGGCCAAGAAAAAATGAGCCCGACTGATGACTGCGATCTCGGGGAAAAAATATGCTTTTTATCAGAGACCACATGTTGCCAATGCCAATTAAAGTGAAGCTGGGAGATTTCATGAAATTCCAACCTGGAGAGGGGGGACAACACGCCAAGAATAAGAAAGGAAAAGTATGCTTCAGGTTGTTCATTCAAGGTGAAATGCAAACATTGAAGGCAGGGAGCAGAATGAGCAACGTGTTAAACGCGAGATTAAGAAAAATCGCACAGCAGAGGTAACGTCATGGATTTTGACTTCAGCTGACCTAGATGGAATCCTGGATCTGTAACTGACCTGCATGAATAACCTTCCCATCGACAGCCCTTAGTTTCCCCATGTGTCAAGCAGGGATCACTGAATTCTACCTTAAAATAAAAACACTTAAAAAAAAATGATGGGAATCAAAGTACCATTCTCATAATACTTCCTTGGAAGACATTGAGAGACAAAATGCTTTGATTGTTGATGCAATTACAAGGATCCTCGCTTTGTTTCTAAAGGACTGTGGGTCTTTTCCTCCCCAAACCCTAGTAAGCATTCTTACCATTGCTTAAATGTCTTTTAATGCTTGGTAAGTAGAGTAATACTGATGTGACATGATCCCATACTTTTGTTCTGGACCCCAGTTAACAATTATTAACAATCTAGATATCCAATTAGTCAAAATGGTTGTTACATTATGAGATAATGCATAATAAGGTTACTATCTGCACAACTAATGTTTGTTTTGTTTTCCGGATTTTATTTATGGAGACTTGCCATAAACAGTTTTGACTTTATATCACATCTGTAAAGTGAAAGTTTTTGGAAGACTTGCCAGCTAGATCACCTTTGAATCCTCAGAAAATAGATCCAATGGCTTTGAAGAATTTTGCACTGGAATGCAAGTCTGAAGTGAAAGCCAGTGCTGCTTTTGTTTGGTTGCTGCATTAATATTCTGAACATCCGAGGCAGTCAGGAGATGCATTCTAAATCTATATATTAGTTTATTATCTTTTATGTTTTTTTCAATGAATGGAGGAAGTATTTATTAATGTCAAAAGACACTCTATATAAAATGTAATAAAAATCGAGAGTCAAAAATACCTTTCTTCCAAGGCTTCAAATGCTATAAAAATACATTTGTAGATGGGGGAAATGCCCACTTAATAAATTGCCAATATAAGACAGAGATGGTAAACATAAACTCAACAAAATTAAAATCTTTGTTTTCAAACAAGGGTCTATATTGAAATAAATGCTGCAAATTATCCAACACAAGACCTGTGCTGGGACCATGAAAAAGGATTCTAAGCTTCACCATATAAAGCACTAACACGGATTGCGAAATGGGAAAACATTTAGCAATATTTCGTCATAGAAAATATGATTGAAAAAAGCACAAGGCCAACCAGAGTCAAGGAAACAAAATTCGAAACTATGACATTTTAGTGGGCAGACCCGAGCTGGGATCCCTTGAATGTATGTCAATGCTGGAACAGTGGTTTGACTGTCTGCTAGTTAGGCATTCCTAAAGGAAATGGGAAGCAGGGACAGGGGGACTTCTAGAAGCTGGCACACAAGTTAGCCTGGCTCACCTGAAGCAGAACCATGCTGTTTCAGACAAGGAGGACAAGTGAGGTCTGACGTACAAAGCTTGTCTTCTGACATGGTGAGTGCCGTGCTATGTGCTCACTGGCACATACCACTCCACACACAAAAGTAAAAACGTTGAAACTTGACAGTTCAAGTGCTGGTGCAAAGCGGATAGAACCCTGTACAACTCTGGTGGGAATCTGCACTGTAAAGCTTTTCAGAAACAGTTTGCTGTATTAAGTATAAATTAAGTATACATTAGCCTTGTAACCCAATAGTCTACTTTTTAAAAATTGGATATTTTACATTTCAAATGTTAACCCCTTTCCCAGTTTCCCCTCTGCAAACCCCCTATCCCATCCCTCCTTACCCTGTAATCCCCCACCTACCTACCCGCTCCCACCTCACCACCCTAGCATTACTCTACACTGGGGCATCAAACCTTAACAGGACCAAGGACCTCCCTTCCCATTGATGCCAGATAAGGTCTTTTCAGCTCCTTCAGCCCTTCCCCTAATTCCTCCACCGGGGTCCCCATGCTCAGTTCCATGGTTGGCTGCGGGCATCCACATCTATATTGGTCAGGATCTGGCAGAGCCTCTCAGGAGACTCAGGCTCCTGTCAGCAAGCACTTGCTGGCATCCACAATAGTGTCTGGGTTTGGTGTCTGGGTTTGGTGTCTGGGTTTGGTGTCTGGGTTTGGTGTCTGGGTTTGGTGTCTGGGTTTGGTGTCTGGGTTTGGTGTCTGGGTTTGGTGTCTGGGTTTGGTGTCTGCATGTGGGATGGATTCCCAGGCGGGGCAGTCTCTGAATGGCCTTTCCTTCAGTCTCTGCTCCGCTCTATACAAACATCATCATCTTTCTCACACTCACATACAAAAACCTTCACATGCGTGTTAATGGAAACTTTATTTATAACGTGAACAGCTAGAAACAATGCCTATGCTAGTAAATAAAGAAGCACAATGTAGTCATACAATGAAGGCATGCACCCCCATGATGTTACATGGATGATTCTTGAAACTATTATGCTAAGTGAAAGATGTATGTGCAAATCTGATGCAATCTCTACGACCCTGTGGATCCTATCACCAATTTAAAGAAAATATAATCAGTGATTATCAGGGTTGAGGGTGAGAGAATTTGACTATGAAAGGGAATTTAGATGGAACTTTACATGTGTTTTACGTCTTGACTCTGTATTTCTCCAAATTTTATGCTATACATACAGTAGTTAATTTTAAGACATGTAAGAGGAAATAATTTAGGAACTAAAAGGAGTCGACAAATGAAAGATAAGGGTTGGGGAGAAAATTCTCTGAGTGAAGTGGCCACTTTACAAGTGTCAAGCCTTGAATTTGGGGGATGCCAATGTCCATATAAATAACAAAAGCAAAACAAACAAAACAGCATCTGTGTCTATGACTCCAGTGTAGTGGAGGATGAAGAATGAAGACAGATCACCCAGAGCCTTCTGGCCAGTCAGCTTAGCAAAGTATGTGAGTTCCAGGTTCTAGGACAGACCTTGCTTCAAAAAATAAAGTGAAGAGTAGCTTACGAAGATGCTCCATGCTTGTCTCTAACCTCCACACACAAGTTTATAATGGCAGGTCCCCATCCACACACAAGTTTCTAAAAGACACTCCATCATAGGCAGGTCCCCAGCTACCCACTTTCTACGGTCAAGTTTCCCTACCTCCAAATAGTCCATTTAGTTATGAATCCATCAATACATCAGTTCATTGATTAGGTCATGCTCTTATGATACAAAAACTTTCCAAGTCTCACCTCCATTACACTGTACACCATGCCTTCAAACCATAGGTCTTTTGGGAAAGCTGTTCATATTCAAACCATTGTAGGTAACAGGAAATCTTCTGGGCTCAGAGAGAATCCCATCTAAAATAGATGTAAGAAAACTACCTGTGAGGACTATTCCTGGCTGTCAACCCAATTACATCTGGAATGAACTACAATCCAGAAGTGAAGGGCACATCTGTGACCCAGATCTTAAGGTTGGAAGACAGGTTTCTGCCCTGGATCTTAACATGGAGATCTTGAAGCATAGTGACCATGAAAACCTTAGGCCCAGGCAAAGTAGTATATGCCTTTAAGTCCAGGAGACTGAGGCAAGCAGATCTCTGAGTTCAAATTGAGCCTGGGACAAACCAAGTTTTAGATCCAGGCATGGTGGGACAAACGTTTAAGGTGAACATGCCTTCTGCTGGAGGCCTTCATAAGGACATTGGAAGAAGGAAGAGTCACCCCTTTTCAACCACTTGCACTTACTTGCCAGCACATCTGTTGGAACCTACTTCTACAGAAGACCAGCTTAAACAACTAGCCCTGTGGGACTGACCAACTACTACACCCATTCACAGCTGACCATTGTTGGGTTGGTTGCACTACAGACTGTAAAGTCATTACAATAAATTCCCTTAATATATAGAGCCATTCCATAAATTTTGTGAGTCTATAGAATCCTAAGACACTACCATTTAATCACATCAAATTATTTATATGATACAAATACTTTTGGTCTTATAGATAAACTCTTCCAATGTGGCTCAGGATAGCCTGGAATTCACAATGGTCATATGTGTAGCTTACAATCCTCTTGCTTCAACCCCCTGAATTCTGGGATTTAGGCATAGACCATCATGACCAACTCTCAAGATATAAAAGTTAGCATATCTTATTCAGCTAGACAGTAGGGGAAATATAGTGAAATAACATAGTAACTGAATCATTCATAACTTAGTAATTATTTTGAATGTTCAAAATAAAACAATGAGGAAAAATAGATGCATTAATTCATAAAACAAAATATCTATACTTTTCTTAAACAGAGTGTTTATATTATATAGTCATGTTTTTAGTTCTATTACTTGAGTAATTCATCAGAACTTGAATGGCATTTTTTTTTTTTACTTTACTAACAATATTCCCAATGCACTGAAGGCAAAAGGTTTAAGGGAGATTATACCCAGCATGTCAATTTCACAATAGAACATAAACCACTTTAATACTATTCAGAAAGGAGAGACAGTATCTAGTATCTACCCAAGGCTGACTCCATGGTAAACAAAGAGGAGTTCAAGTTGCTAAGAATAATCAGTGTCTAAAATAACCACATACAATGACCGGCTTCTCTGAGTCTTAGTAAGCCACGACACCAGTTGTCAGCAGGGATGACTGAGAAGCTGGCTCATGTGCATACTCTCAAAGACAGGTGGCTGAGCAACTGCAGCATGCGCCAGCTCTGCTCCTGCTCATCTCCCAGGGACATCCACTCGGTGTGACGCTTGCATTTGACCCACAAGCAGAGACATTCACCTGATGCAGGGTGACCCCATTAAAAATAAGTACCTGTCTCTTTCATCCCCAGCCCCTTTGCTTTCAGAACACGGCTTCCATTAAAGGTATTACATGGAGGCTCAATCACTTGTCCAATGTGGGTAATGAAATCAAACGCTCTGTGAGGGTTGCTGTGGCATCTCATGGCTAACAAGAGACCCATCAGGTTCAGTCAAAAGAGTCAAAGTGACAAAGCCAGTCCCTACTGACTACCAATTATCTCCAACAAAAATAGCAATGATGCCTGAGAGAGAGGGGGGGGAGAGAGAGAGAGAGAGAGAGAGAGAGAGAGAGAGAGAGAGAGAGAGAGAGAGAAGGGGAAGGGAGGGGAGGGAAAAGGAGGAGAGTGGAGAGGGGAGAGGAGAGGAGAGGAGAGGAGAGGAGAGGAGAGGAGAGGAGAGGAGAGGAGAGGAGAGGAGAGGAGAGGAGAGGAGAGGAGAGGAGAGATGCTGCCAGCCAAGTCTCTAACCTCAGTCCAAGCAAGTCTTCTAAACCCTAATGCCCTTGGGTAAGAACTTCTGCAAAGACAGTGAATGCCTAACCCTAAGACTCTTCCGTCCCCTTGATTAAAAGTTTAAGCAGATTTTTCTGTCACTGTCTCTTTGTGTTAAAAGTATACTTTTCCCCCCAATCTTTCAATATAGAAATTAGATTAAACAGCATGCTTTGTGAATAGATGAGAATGCTAATGAGACAGATTTCACAGCCACACTGAAAGCAGTACTGGACAAATCTATTGCATCTGAAATGTGGTATCACCAATTTTGTCCAGCAGAGCTTGTGTGAACTCTGTTCATAGACACCAGTAGTCTTAGCAAAGAAAGGCAAAGCAATTTGATTGAAGCAATGATTCCACCCCCCAAACCCTGCTCCTCTATTATGATTGGCAGTATTTGATTGGTATGGATGAAAGCTAATGTTTTGATTACAGATGCCAGCAAACTAAGTGTTAGAAAATCCTGGGCACCTTCTGAGAAAGGCAAAACTATAATGTTTAAATGTGATCTGACTGCTCAAGTTAACTTGCATGTTTTATTATTGCTCGATGAGACAATTGTCATGGGGGAAGAATCTTAACTTTGAAAGCTTAAAAGCTACAATGGCATAAATATATTCTATTCTTGGCTTTTACTAATTTTTGTCTAATTCAGCCTTCATTTATTCATTCAACAAGCTGATAGTGAATGATATTTATAATGAGAATTCAAAGAGAATTAGATCATGTCTCTAGCCCTAAACAGCCAAGGCAGCATTTTTATTGACTAGGAATGGAGAACAATGCACAAACGGATATAAAGTAAGCCATTGAAGGCAACAATAATCACAAGTGCTCAGTACTCCAAAACAGTTCCTTAGCCTAACCAAAGTGTGCCTTAGTGGAGGTACCAAGGAGTGAGGGGAGGGTAATCAGGCAGTAGTCCTTGAGAAAGGACAAAGGGAAGTAAAACTATTTTCATATCAATAGAGCAAGAAACTCAGTTGTTTTGTTATTTCATTAAGTAATTTGTGGTTTCTCCAGTGTACAGACTTAAAGGGCATTGCAGAAACTAATGCTATATTATAGGCACTAGTCAAATTAGGAAACCCCACTGCACGATGGTACAAAAATCAGCCTGTGTGGCCTACACTTGGAAGCTGGTAGCTGTGAGCACTCCAGTCTTGCTGTGGTGAACGCATGGTGAAGAGGATCCCCAGGGGGACTTGCCATCCTCTTTTTTACCCAGAACCACATATCCACCCCTTTAATAAGGAATTATCATATGCCCATTTTCTGTCAAGCAGTGTTTGGGAATCAGGGCTGCAATATTGAATAAGGCAGCAATGCCCTTCCTCTTCAAAGAGCAACAGAGAATGAACAATTCAATGATTTATACTTTTTTTTTAAAGCTGTTACACACAGAATGGATTTGATGAAACCAAGATTAGACACAAGGAAAGAAATTGGGCAACTTTAGAACTAATGAACCCAGCAGGTCCTGATTTTGGGTTGGAATACTGATACTGTGCAGAAGGGGTGGGATTCTAGAACCATTTGGACAGTAAAAGAAATACAACATGGTTATTGGAGGTAAGGGTTTGGAATTAGAGAAAATGGAGGAGACAGGTCGGAGTGAATATGAAGCTCCTAGTTTGGATAATAGCCGATGGCCCCACCAACCAAGGTAAACAATACGTAAGAGGCAGCTAGTCCTTATTCATGGGCAAATATTTTTAAAAAAAATAGTAAAAAAATCTAGCATTTTACGTGTTACATGTATTACTTACATTGCATGCCAGATTAAAATAAGAATGGACATAACAGCTGTTGATCTACACTGTGCCAGAAAAGTATAAAACATTTAATGATATACCAATGGAATTTTAGGAACAGAACATTTCTATTTTCTGACACGAGTAAAAAATTCATTATCTCATTAGAAGCAGCCCTAAGGAAGGATTTCAAAAAGTCTAAAATGTCCGATTTACTTTGTAAGTCCTTTTCCCCTTCTGTGTGGGTCATTATTTGTAGTGAAGCTGGAAAGGTGGAGCAGAGGCTCAGGTAAGAGAACCATGTGATGGATGGATGATATATTTTTCTTTGCCAGAAGCTCAGGAGGGGAGGAAGCCACAAATTAGGTTGACACATGGTGTCTAGAAAGAATTAATTCCCACTCGGTTCTGGGCAGACATACAAGCTGGGCTTTAGCCATAAAGGCCAAAGGGAATTCTGGGTTTCATCTGTGGGGTGATATTTTTTTGATGCCATCAAAATTCAGACAAAATACCGCACACAGGAAAACACCTTGTTTTGCTGTTGCGTTATCTAGAGACACTTGGGAACTGTTTCCAATTTGGAAATCTTTCTTAATCTATGTCGGATAATTTTTTGTGGCACTTGTCATGCTGATATCCTCTGAAAGGAGTGTTTAGACATGTATTGAAATGTCTTTTATCTGGGGACAAAAATATTTTGGCGATGCCAAATCAAATCACAGTGCACTCGAATAGTAGTCGCCATCTTGTATCCATGATTGGCCTTCATTACACAGTATCAAAAAGATCTACACCCAGATTAATAGACAACCTGAAAAGAAAACCCGTAATTTAAAGGCATAATTTAAACTGCTCAACCCAGTTACATGTAATGAGCAGTTATTCAGTAGAGTTGGATTAATTATACACACGGTAGTCTCCCAAATATTTCTAGCATATATTGGCTAGAATTCCAATTAGCTTTAGGCAACATGGTAAAGTAGGCCAAGTTTTATCTCAGATTTTCCTTGTTTCTAAGTTGCTCCCATTCATTCATTCAAAATTTATTTATTGAGCACCCATTGCACGTAAGATACAATCCCAAGGGAAAGCGTTGCTCCAAACTTCTTCCAACTCCTCTAGTTTCCAAACTTCGGTCTGTCCCTCGGCTGCAGTTTTTCTAGCAATGAATGGTCCTAACGCTTCTTCCTTCTCTCTTGTGAAGGCATATTTCATCCTTTTTTTTTAATTTATTTTTTTTATTGTATATATTCTATATTTACAATTCATTTCCCTTTTTCTGGTTCCCCACCCCCAAAGGTCCCACATGTCCTTTTCCCTCCCCCTGCTCCCGCATCCACCCCCTCCCACTTTACTGTTCTTGTACTCTCCCACAATGATGTTTTGGTCCATTCTAGCACCAGTGTCCATATTTCATCCTTTAATGATTACAGTTCCAGAGGCTCCCGGAGATGGCGGTAGGGGAGAACTAATTCTCAGAGACATTGCTACACAGAGAGTACGAGTTAGACTGGTCCGGGAGTGCGGGGATGTGCGGTCCACACAGGACGGAGCAGCTCCATCAAATCTCAGCATCCCGATGTCTGAGCTCCTGGCTGAAACCGAGTGGTTAGGCTGAGCAGGGAGCAGGCAGTCCTGACAGCGCAGGCTGAGCTGAAGTCTTAGTGGCAGCTTTCGCTGACACACATGGTTGAACTTTCCTGAGACAAGACACATTTTCCTACATTTTGATAATAAATGCTAGATAATTATCCTACTTTTATTTCCTTAAGGTTAAATGAAGAGATACAACTACCACCCATCTCCATTTGTCCAGTGACTACCAGATGTTAGGTTTGGTTTGGGGCTCATGAGACTCTGAAGTGGGACTCTTAAAAGACGTATGCAGTTTTGAGGGGAAAAGATTCATCTTAGATTTTGAAATAAATGTGCTAAGCTAGATATTCACCACAAAGACGGTTTTATTTTGCCTAGTAACTTGTAAACTGCTCACCCGACACGCTCTCAGCTCTATCTACCTCACCAAGTATTTTTACATATTTTTAGCATAACCATCAAGCCATTTAGAGCCTTAGGATGGCAGGGATACATTACAGACTTCAGCTGCACAAGGTTCACAGGTCCTGCTGTAAATTCCTTGGTAATAAATTATCCCATACAAAATAGCATGGGAGATACGATCAGTGGAGCAGCTGGGACCGAAGTCCTCCCACCACCATTTGCACCAGGGAGCTGGGCAGCTCCAAAGCCTTCTGTGCAGGGCTGCAGTCAGGAGAGAGTGATCTCTCAGCAGTGCCTTCACTTCTGAGCACAGAGGTGAGGTCTCCACCTTCTCGATGGAGGGGAACAGCTAGGAGCAGTGGAGCAGCTGGGACTGAAGCAGCATCAGTGGAGCAGCTGAGACTGAAGTCTTCCTGCTGACATTTGCACCAGGGAGCCAGACGGCTCCAAAGCCTTCTGTGCACAGCCCACCAGGAAAAAGTGATCTCCCAGGAGTACAGACACAGGCTTATAGGCCCACAGGAGGGACAAGCTCTAGCCAGAGACAGCAAGACCAACTAACACCAGAGAGAACCAGATGGCGAAAGGCAAGCACAAAAACCCTACCGACAGAAACCAAGGCTACATCAGAACCCAGTTCTCCCACCACAGCAAGTCCCAGATACCCCAGAACACTGGAAAAGGAAGAATTGGATTTAAAATTGTATCTCATGATATTGATAGAGTGTTTCAAAAAGGACTTAAATAACTTCCTTAAGGAAATACAGGAGAACATCAGTCAACAGGGAAAAGCCCTTACAGAGGAGACACAAAAATCTCTTAAAGAAATATAGGAGAACATGGATCAACAGGCAGAAGCCCTTAAAGAAGAATCACAAAAATCCCTTAAAGAATTACAGGAAAACACAATCAAGTGAAGGAACTGAACAAAACCATTCAGGATCTAAAAGTGGAAGTAGAAACAATAAAGAAATCACAAAGAAAGACATCTCTGGAGATAGAAAACCTTGGAAAGAATTCAAGAGTCATAGATGCAAGCATCAGCAACAGAATACAAGAGATAGAAGAAAGAATCTCAGATGCTGAAGATAACATAGAAAACATTGACTCAAACAGTTAAAGAAAATGAAAAATGCATAAAGCTTGTAACCCAAAACATCCAGGAAATCCAGGACACAATGAGAAGGCCAAACCTAAGGATTATAGGTATGGAAGAGAGCAAAGATTTCCAACTTAAAGGACCAGTAAATATCTTCAACAAAATTATAAAAGAAAAGTTCCCTAACCTAAAGAAATAGATGCTCATGAACATACAAGAATCTTAGTGCAGAATTCTAAGAAGTCATTCAAAGAAGACTTAACACCAATACTCTTCAAACTATTCCACAAAATAGAAACAGAAGGGACACTGCCCAACTCGTTCTTCAAAGCCACAATTACACTGATACCAAAACCACACAAAGATCCAACAAAGAAAGAGAACTACAGGCCAATTTCCCTTATGAATATCGATGCAAAAATACTGAATAAAATTCTTGCCAACCGAATCCAAGAGCACATCAAAATGATCATTCACCATGATCAAGTAGGCTTCATCCCAGGGATGCAGGGATGGTTCAATATACGGAAATCCATCAATGCAATCCACTACATAAACAAACTCAAAGAAAAAAATCACATGGTCATCTCATTGGATGCTGAAAAAGCATTTGACAAAATTCAGCATCCTTTCATGCTAAAAGTCTTGGAAAGAACAGGAATTCAAGGCCCATATCTAAACATAGTAAAAGCAATTTACAGCAGACCGATAACCAACATCAAGATAAACGGAGAGAAACTTGAAGCAATCCCACTAAAATCAGGGACTAGACAAGGCTGCTCTTCAATATAGTACTTGAGGTACCAGCTAGAGCAATTTGACAGCATAAGGAAGTCAAAGAGATACAAATTGGAAAGGAAGAAGTCAAACTATCACTATTCGCAGATGATATGATAGTATACTTAAGTGACCCAAAAAACTCCACCAGAGAACTCCTACAGCTGATAAACAACTTCAGCAAAGTGGCTGGTTATAAAATCAACTCAAGCAAATCAGTAGCCTTCCTATACTCAAAGGATAAGCAGGCCAAGAAAGAGATTAGGGAAATGACACCCTTCACAATAGCCACAAACAATATAAAGTATCTTGGTGTGACTCTAACCAAACAAGTGAAAGATTTATATGACAAAAACTTCATGATAATCTTTAATTTTAACAGGTTTTTCTATATATTTCTTCTATTTTATCAGAAATGTTTTCCATGTAAATCTCTGATTCTATCGCAAAATGTTTTTAATTCCACCTTCAATTAATTTAGAAAGGTTCTTTATATCTACCATTTTATCTATATAATTTTCCATGAAATAATCAATTTTAACATGTTTGTCTATATATTTCTTGAATTTTATCAGAAAATTTTTCCATGCAAATCTTCAATTTTACCCAAAAATGTTTATAATTCCACTTTTAATCAACTTGAAATTATATTTACGCCTTCCATTTTATCTGTATAATTTCCATGATAATCTTCAATTTTAACATGTTTTTCTATATATTTCTTCAATTTTATCAGAAATATTTTCTATGTAATCTTCAACTTTATCAGAAAATGTTTATAATTCCACTTTTAATTAACTTATGAATACTTTTATCCCTACCATTATTATATCTATATAAAACTTTTCATTATAATCTTCAATTTTAACATGTTTTTCTACATTTTTCTACAATTTTATCAGAAATATTTTCCACATAAATCTTCAATTCTATCATAAAATGTTTCTATTTCATTTTTCAATTAATTTAGCAAGGTTTTTTATGTCTACCACTTTACACTTTAATTTTCCATGAAAATTGTCAATGTTAACATGTTTTTCTATATATCTCTTCAATTTTATCAGAAATATTCTTCATGTAAATCTTCAATTTCATCATAAAATGTTTTTACTTCCTTTTACAATAAAAAAATAGCATGGGATATTTTCATGGTGCTTTGGTTTTCTTTCAATCCCAGTTTTATTTTTTTTTGGGGGGGGGGCTTTCTAGTGAGCTTAACTATTTTGAAGCCAATATGCAAGTTATTTGATTGCATCTCCTTCATTTCATAATGATACTTGAATATTTCCTTGTGTTTCTTCATGTTGTGAAACTTTTAACAATGTTACAGACATGATGGTATATTCTCACTTCAGGCTTTTGGGTGGAGTCCTGTCATATTGCCCCATCCTAAGAACACTCATTTAGTACAGGGACCAAAGTTGTCTCAGCTAGTTTTGACCACTAAAGATATTTCCTCTCTTTGATTCTGCAGAACAGTTGTATGAAACTGTTTTCCTCCTTCCTTGTAAAAATCATTTATTCTGATGCTTTATTATCTACTAGTACCATTGTTACTATATTGTTTTAATTCTCCCCATATTTGGCTAGTAGTTTCTTGGTCCTTTGGCCATCATGGTCATCATTTCTCAGTACCACAAGATGCAGCAAACTCATCTTTGCCACTACATAGTCCAGACATACAAATTAATGCTTTGTTCAAGAGTGATGTTTTGGCGACACTGTTCACAGTGATGTGCTCCACGTGAGAGTGTTAGTAGTAGACTTCAGATCTCCAGCACAGGAGACCGACACAACGGATGCCCTGATTAGGCTGACTAGCTAGACCAGCCCAAACTATGAGCTCTGTGTTCATCCATAGACCCTGCTTAAGTATATAAGGTACAGAGAGATGAAAAGGACTCCAGAAGTCAGCCTTAGGCCACCACATGCACATATGTTCACATGTATGTGCATATCCCACACATGCAAACACGTAAACCCACATCCATGCACCATGAACTACACATACACATATATATATATGCAAAACATACTATTTTTTATTTTTATTTTATAGCCAGGTACAATAGTGCCTACTTACTTGTAATTGGTATTGAAATGTTGAGTGCTTGAAATGTTGAGACAGGAAGTGTTATCAATTCAAAGACAGCCTAAGGCTCATAATGAGTCTGGAGGCCAGGCTCAGACTCAGATAGATAGGTAGATAGATAGATAGATAGATAGATAGATAGATAGATGATAGATAGATAGATAGATAGATAGATAGATAGATAGATAGATAATAGATGATAGATAGGTAGATAGATGATAGATAGATAGATAGATAGATAGATAGATAGATAGATAGATAGATAGATAGATAATAGAAAGATAGGCATACACATATATCAGTGGGTCTAGATAACATTTATATCTTGCTTATATTCATATATATCAACAAAACAACCAAAAACACCACATCTTACCAGTATAATACAAGAAATGTTTAAACCTCTCTACTAGGAGACCGTGTAGGATGCTGATTGTGATAGAATATGGAATCCTCTGAGAAACAGGCTTTTGGGCATACCTGAGGAATTATCTGAGCACACTAGAGAATGGTTATATTGACTAGGTGAATTAGGGTGAGAAGATGCACTCTTCAGGGAGTGGTACCAGTCCCTGCCCTTGTGTCCTGGACTGCATAAGAAGGAGAAAACTGACGTAGGAGAAGGCATTGCCTGTTGACACTTCCTGGATGCTGGCACACCCAGCTGCTTCAGCTCCTGTTGCCTTGACATCCACATCATGATGCGCTGTACTTTCAACTGTGATCCTAAACAAGCTCTTTCTCCCTGAAGTTGCTTTTTGCACGGTATTCTATCACAGACAGCAGAAAGGGAATTAAAACAGCAATGCACAGCGATCCGGACTGGCTCGGTTCTTGTGGGTAAAGAATACAAGAATCCCACCATCCTGTTTGTTCTCCTTCCTCAGAGATGCTGTCTGCAAGACGCCCAGCTACTCTCTCTATTCCTATCCTTTCAACATGATATGTTTCTTTCCTGGTTTGGAAAAAAAATTATTCAATGTAGTTTTCTAACTGTGCCTTATCGAAAAAATCTTCATCCAAGTGCTAACTATTGTGGTGGATTCGTGCTATATAAAGTTGTAATGAATGTTTTCCTCATCCACATACTTTGTCCCCTAGTGTCTGACGTTTGGTTTGGCCACATGGCTCACTGTAGTCAGTCAGTGTTTAGCAAACAGAACACACACAGGTTTAAAAAATGCCCTGCTTTGTTTGCTAAGCATGCTCTCCATTGCTGAGCTGTGCGCGTACGACCGCTCGTTACAGGCTTCACAGCTGAGCTTGCCCATTCTTAGGCCTGTTTGATCATGACTAGGTTAGAGAACAAAATGTCAAATTTTGGCCAGTTTTGAAAGCAGTGAAGAAATTTATGAGTGAAGAAATGAAGATCCAGAAATCTTTTTTATTATATTTTTTCCTTTAATAAAGTTAAAGTATAGAAACTAACCCTATAAATATATGACTGAAGAAGCCTATGAGTAAAAGAAAATGGCAAACTAATGGGCTGGTCATTTTTTAAAGATTTATATTTATTTTTAATTATGCATAATTGTGGGGGAGGGGAGGGTATGTGCACAGGAGTGCAAGTATCTATGGAGGCCAGAGGAGATCTCAATGAGGTCCCCTAGAGAGTCCCCTAGAACTAGAGTCACAGACTTTTGTGAACCACCTGACCCGGGTGCTGGAAACTCAAACTTGAGGCTGCTCCAAGACTGGTATTAGTAGTGTGTACTCAACTGCTGAGCCATCTCTCCAGTTTTCAATATATCCATCACAGAAAAAGAAAGAGTCAAACACAAGCATTTTATTTTCCTAAAGAAATAGCCCTGAACTTCTCAGGAAATATTTTCAGTGAATGCTAAAGAAGTCTATCTAAGACTTCTTATGTATGTAAGCAGGTCAATATCATCTTAGAAAGGACACACACACACACACACACACACACACACACACACGCATACATATGGAGAGAGAAACATCAAAATTAATTTGTTAGCATCTTTGAAAAATAAAAATAAAAGCTTAACTTTCCTGTAATACACTCCAATTAATATCTGAATTTTAATAATTATTCCTGGAGACCAGATGATGTTGATACATTACTATGGGACTATTTCTGGGTTGTAGCAGTGATGTTTTGTGCTTGGATGATAATAACTGTCAAAATGCAAGGGGTTAGTGAACAGGACCCATTGGGAATGGCAGGATGACACTTTATGCAAGACATTTTGCTAATAGGCCTGAGAGCAATTACTGTATGGTTTATGATCACAACACTTAACCCTCTCGTTCTCAGGCTGGTAGAGGCCCAGCCAGGAGACTGCTCGAGGAAAATTTCAGCACTCCATAATGTTTATCAGTAAAATTCATTATGGAGTATGACATGAAGGCTTCCAAATATGTTCATATATTGCAAACACCAATGTGGTCTATAACTTAACTGTGGTGCAGCAAATGAGCAAAGCAGAGGAGGCACAGGTCTGAAATCACCCTTCCTGAGCCAGCCTATTCTGCTTGCCTGCATTCTGACCTCTTAGTTCAATTGACTCCTTACTCTTGCTTTTATGAGCTGCTCCTTCACATCAGCATTAAGGTCTCGTGGGTAATTCTTGAGTCCTGTTGAGGCATTCTTCCAGTCCACACCTCTTAGAGAAAACATAATCGTGAGTTATGGATATAGAGTGTTCCAGAAACCTTTGGGAATCATTTCACCTACTCGCCATTCAGCAATCCCCTCAGTGTTCTAAATAGGCTCTGATCCCTTGTGGCAGACAATAAAATCCCCTGTCCCCTCAATGCCACAACTGTTCTCTGTACCAGTACTGATTCTGTAATGTATTACATCATCGTTTGCCATGAAGACAAACACGTTGTCTCCAGACCAAACCATAGCAACCGAGTATGGAGCACGCAAGCAAGGACTGTGGAGCAGATAAGCCAGAAGTGTAGAACACAGAAGCAAGGAGCATGCAGCACTTAAGCGATCCTGCTGAGAGGAGGTATCACAAACTAGCGTTGTGGCGGACAGGGTGGCAAATGGTTCTGGCTTGAAGTTCCACTAGATACTAAGCCATTTGGAGCCTATGGCATTCAGTTATATGTCCATTTCCAAATAGCATGTCCTCCATTAGTTGATGATGTAAGTAAAAATTAAACTGTGATGATGACTTGTAGAGAATATTTTTAGGCAGTGGGGGTCCTTCCAATAAGTGCATGTTTTGATCACAATAAGGTCACATATGTTTTTCTCTATGATATAAAACAGCAAGCTTAGCTTTTCTTTTTTTTTTTGTAATATCCAAACTGTACCGATTTGCAAGACTGAAGTGTTATTGTCAACAATGATAATTTTCATTTTTTTTAACACCACAAGAAGCTATATGAGGTGTTCTCTTGACCAGTTCATAGATGGCTTGCCAGGGATTTTGATATGTTTGTGCAGTTTGTGAACCCGAGGTTCATCCTTGGTACTCGTTGTAGACATACACAGTTTATTCTAGGTAATATGTTTCTGGTATTTAAAAGAAGACTTTTGTGAGGTTTTTTAGTTCTTTTTACAAGCACTTAAAAGTGCGAATCCAGAGAATAGCAGTCTCCCTGTCTGTTTCTCTGTGAAGCTGAAACAAAGAAACATGAGAAAAGGGTGACTTTTTTTTGTCTGGTAACAAACAAGTGAAAAAAGCTAATAATTATAACACTAATAATACAAATAGCAAGAAGAGGAGCCTGGGGAAGAGGCTGTGTCTTGGATGCGACTGGCTTTGGGGTTCCTTACTTTCTGTCTCCTGGTGTCAGTCATTTTTGTAGTCAACCTGTTATTTGTCACCATGGATTTTAGGAGATCACATGCAACTTAAAAAAATCTCCCCATTTGTTTACTATAATTAATTTGATTGAGTGGAGGGTAGCAGTCCTCGTCAATGGAAATTTAGTGATCTAAGAGCACTTGGTCAGAGTGTGTCAAAAACTCACAAGAGGGTCCACAGTAGCTACCTGGAGGAAATATTTTCTATAGAAATATAGGGGATGTGTTTGGCAGATGAATGATTGAGAAAGATGTCTAGAAAGAAGAAACAGAACTATAAAGACCATTTCTCATCCAAGAAATGAAAAAGACAAGGGAGTTGGAAAGAGGGGAAATGATTCAGGATTAGTCAAAGAAGATACTGGGCAATTAAACTAAATTTAAGTTAGACAATTTTGGCAATAAAGAGAACAATAGACAGAGGTCATCCAGGCAGGTGACCTCCCCAGGGGCCATTTTGTCTTACATATTTGGGTTTTATCCAAATAGCATAAGGATGTATTTCCATGCTTTTATTTTTTCCTTGAGAAATATTTCTCCCTTTCTTCATTGGCAAATTGTAATAAGGTAAAAAATAGAGCTGTTTATAACAGGACTGAAGAGGTCTATATACCTGTGAATCATATCCTATGTAAGAAAACTTTTGCAAACCAAATAAAATATTCAAGAAGGAGGATTTGTTCTGGATGAATATGAGAAAGTGCTGCTTCTCAGAACTTCTTTATGTTTTGGCAAAACAAGCCAGAGTAGGTTAATTTTTATTGAGTCTGAGCTCCTTGTGTGGTTGGTCCTGGAGATGCACTGGAAAGCACAATGTACACAATTCCTGTCCTCGTGAAGCTTGGAGATTACAAGAGGAGACAGCCATTAGCCATAAAAGTTTACAAAGCATTAGTAGTTAGCAAGTTACAACTGATCTATGTGCATTTGAGAACTCTTGCTTGAGGAATCAGAAGGAAAAAGAAGTTACAGACTAAGTCTTATGTCCTTGATGTCATATGTTGAAGCCACACAACCCGCCATGCCCCCAGAATCAACAGAAAAGTATTTGTCAAATGGAGGCAATACAGTACACCAAGGGAAGAGCATGTACTCAGATAAGAAGCCTCATAGGGGCTGGAACACTGAGATATCAGTGCTGGGAGGAAGAAAGGGTATGTTATAGATGAATCAGGAATCTTGAGACTGGTCCCCACTCTCCAGCGGCTCAAACAAGTTCCCAGAGTTGGGATCCAGGTATGTTCCATTATCAATTCCTACGATCTCAAAGACTTTTGGTTGAAAAAAATGCCATATGTCCTTTTAGAGGAATCCCAAGAATAATCCATGGTACGTTCAGTGAGAGCCAGATGGGCTAAACTAGAGACTGTGTCTGCTTAGGCAGGGAACACAGACAGCCCTGGCAGGAGAGAAGAACAAGCTGTGTTCTTGTGGCCTGATGGGAGAACTCAATTTCCACTGCCTGCTGTCCACACCACCCCAGTGGGAGACAGGCATCATGCAAATCTGATGGACTGACAAGGAGGAATTAGGAACACCCCTTTGCAACATAACCTGTTTGCACCTTAGCCATCAGCTGACTTGCTCTTGCCCTCTCCCTCCCCCAAACCCTAGCACTTACTTTGGTAACCGTCATCATTCTCCTATATTCAAACCCTTACCCAGGAATTTTATTTAGGACTCGTCCCAAACTTAATCTAACCTAGGAACAAGAAACATCATAATACCACGTGAGTTTGCATCTAATTCCATCAAAATTATGAACTATTTCTCACCTTTTAATTTAGATTAGGTTATGCAACATGCTTTAAATGCTGAAATATTAGCAGGCATATGTGACCTAAGGCTTCCACAGCACATGCATGTTTCTACCTGTCCTCTTGCATACCTGACATGGCTGTGGTTACATACATCATAGTCCATTGGTTTCAAGAGTAAGATGACTAACTCAGAAAGCACAGCTAACTTGCCATAGTTGAACCAAGACTGAAACAATCACTGGCATATTAACTCAACAGAAGCCTATCGTAATATTTAGAACTTTGGAATTTGCAACCATTGCACCATTTTAATAGACCTTTCATGTGATTCATACATTCCTTTTTTGTGTGTGAACTTTTAGGGATCTTTGTCTTCATATTTTTTTGACCTGTCTTCTGCAATGATACCCTATAGTAGCATCAAGATTTAACAAAGATTGACACCACCTCTTCAGGAGTATAATTATCACAGTGAGTACTGAAAGTATGTGGGACAAGTTAAATGATGCCATCAACTAAAAAGCACAGCCCAAGAAGTGCCCACATTTTGATCTTGCACCACTTTTTACTCACATATTTTAATTGAATTAGTTCAGCAGTGTGAAAAACTATAGACTTAGTTATCTTAGGGATAGCCTAACAAATTTTTTCTTGATCAAATAAGTTGAATTGAAGCCAAAGAAGCTGTTCCCAATTGCTATGGATAGGAATTGAAGTTTCAAAGTAAAACATGTAAGCAAACAAATAGAAATCAGAATCATAAAGCAAAGAAAACATACACCTTTATGCAAAGAACTGAAACTCTCTACATTTGTGCATGGTCCTAGAGATCTACTGTTCAGAACGCTGATATCTCTCCACCAGGTTATGAAGCAAAATGCAGAATTCTTAGTCTGGCAGTCAAGCCCTATGTTATTATTTTGTCTTAGATACCCTGCACATTGCACAAGATGATCCACAGTATGTAACTTAATTTTTAATATTTTACAATGCCTTTGAAGCTGTTCAGTATGAATCCGTAAACTGAAATAATTCTGTTATTTTTAAAGATATTCTTTCCTTCATTTACACCTTTTAATGGGTAAGCATGGTCTGAGTTTGGTGGCTGTGTTTGTCAGTGCACTGTAGTGCTCAATTTAGTGCAAAGCTGAAGATTTTCCTTTCCCTGTGCTGCTCCTTTTGAGAAACTGCAGCTCATGGTAGAAAAGGTACTTTGCTGTCATTTTCTTTCATCTTTACTAGCAACTGTTGTTCTACCCAAGCTGAGGTAAAGAGGAAAGGAAATAAGGGACAGCAAGGCCCTTCCATCCTTACTGCTGTTTGAAGATGCTTCTTCCATTTGCTGAGCCTCTGCAAAAGCAAATCCCCCCACATAAGGGTCCACCCTTAGGCAACCACATTACCATCACCAGGACAATTGTCTTCTTATAAACACATACAGCATCTTTATTTTAAAACACAGTTTTGTAGGTTCTGTTCTATAATTGGATGACCTGATGCTTTGGGGAAAATGGCAAGGAAGCACATGAAGACATGGAGATTGTGATGGTGCAAAGCTGTGACCCCACCGTGGCCAGGAGACAGAAGAGCAGGATGCCATGGGGCTAGACTCTTACTTCCTCCTTCAAAGGAATCCCCCTCAATGACTTAACATCCCTCTGGGACCCAGTCATAAAGGCTTTACAATTCTGCCAAGAGCCCCCCTAACATGTAGACCCTGTTGTTCCCTCATCCAAACCATAGCTAGCAGCTCTGAATTTCTTTCATTTTCCAATGACACTTCATAGACTCACAGCAGAAAGTCCAATTATGTTAAGCCACCATTTGGGGCAAAGTTCATTTCAAATCACTTAACCAACCTTCATATCATGGTTGGTACTGAAACTAATAAACATTTAACCAACTAGAAGAGGATGGACAATTAATCTGCTAGATTGTTTGCTGCATATATCACTAGGCCAGAGTCCAGGATCAGCCACCCATGTCTCAGACAATTAGGGGCTCTGAGTCACCCCAAAAGAAGCTCTAATGTATTCTAAAACAGTAATGGGACCAGGGAGAGATCTCTTGGTATATTTTTCCCCAAATAAGTCTTCCTCTCTAATTCTACTTTTTATTTCAGTTTCTTCAGCCTTTTTTGATTTGAACCAGGATTTTAATGAGCCAGATAGCTGTTTATAGCCAAGCCTTTAAATTCTTTCCTATGGTCCAACATCTCCATTGTATATGATTACCTCAGATAAAGGGAAAACATTCTTAATTTGTCAGTGTTTTTTTAATCTGTTTAATATATGACTTGTGTCCTAGTTATTATACTACTGTTGTGAAGAGACACAATGACCAGGGCAACTCATAAAATAATGCATTTAATCAGGGCTTGCATACAGTTTCAGAGTGCTAGTTCAATATGAGAATGGTAATAAGCAAATTGGCATGGTGCTGGAGCAGTAGCTGAGAGCCTTACATCCTGATCCCCAGGTATCAAGGAGAGGGAGAAAGAGAGAGAGAGAGAGAGAGAGAGAGAGAGAGAGAGAGAGAGAGAGAGAGAGAGAGACCTGGGTTGGGCTTTAGAAATGTCAACACCTCTCCCCCAAGATAGACAACCTTCTTCTAACAGGCCATACCTCCTAATCCTTCTAATCCTTCTCAAACAGTTCTGCTCTCTCTGGTGACTAAGCATTCAAATATTTGAGCCTATATGGGCCACTAAAACCACTAAAACCTGTTTATGCTATTGCATGATTCCTGTCATCCACCCGACTTTTACACGTTTGCTCTTTTGAGAATGCTTCTGTCCTAACCATACCTTTTGCACAAGGCTAAACTGCATTCATGAGGAAAAAAGCCATCCTATTTTTCTGCTTCATAAAATCCTCTGTGAACTGGCCAAAATCAGTTCTTCCCTCCAGGAAGGCTACAGCTTCATTTCAGCCCTTAATATGACATAACTTGGGTTAGAATTCCTGCTTACCATATTTCATGGATTCTAGGATAAATAGTGTTCCCACTAAAACATCTTTGAAACCAGCATGCATTTTGTAGTCATCAAAGTGGCACCCTATGATTGCTTGGCAGGAGTTTGTTTTGTTTTTTATTCTTTCTGTTACACGAAATGATGGTGCATCTTGCCATTGATGGCATGTTGGTGGTTTGTGACTTACTTGAGTTTAAAAACTTTGTCTCATTCTCTCCACTCTCTGGTAATAAATGCAGTGCCTTGCATAAAGTAGAGCTCACAATTTGGATGTTAAACTGAAGATACGTTCTACATAGTGCTGAGATGCTGTGATTTTCTTTAGTGTCCACGACATCCCCAATTACAATCTCACTCAAATCCAAAGGGCTTTGTTGGGACTCCTATTACCTTAAAAGTACCATTTATTAGTCTGCATGTTGCGATCATCGGAGCTTGAATGTCATCAGGAAGAAGTTTAATCTGACTTCACTTTTCCTCCATAAAAACCTTCTAACAATGTTCATAATTATCTCCAGTGTCACAAAATCAACGTCACAGCTCCAGTGCAGTTTTAACCACATATGAATACTTAGCATAGTTTTACATTTAAAAATATCTACCATTGATATTTATCAATGTTTCTGTGATTTTAATGAGGACGTGCAAAGATATAACTGCCTAACTGCATCTGTCCTATCGATGGCCCTGGCAATCCAGAGGCACATCGCAGCAATTAATGTCTATATCTTTGCTGAATATGAATGCTCTCCCTTTATGAGTTCATCACAACTTTACTGTGATTACAATGAATTATACTTAGAAATCATGAACTGATTCAACTGGACATTATTTTAGAGAAGAATGTGAACTAAGGGAACAGCAGCAGCAGCAACAACAAAGAGCTAATACCCAGTGCTGTGGCACATCTACCATGCTGGACAGCTAGCTAACCGAACGATTTCATCGCCAAGAGTCTTACTTCAGTCTTTGAAATATTTACTGGTTACTAACTCATAGGTTATTTCACTTGTTTACAGGAATGAAGGCCTCAGAAAGAATGAGCAAAAGCAACATGTTGGATGACAGTATGAAAATATTTGGAAACGGATGAACTTACTTCACACATATAACTGAGTGAAGACCTTTGCATATGCATAGAAGTTTCCTATTTACCCATTTATCATCTCTAAGTATGCTCTTAAGCGCTTTCTGGGGCCTTATAGAAACAAAAAAGGAATTGGTAGAGTTCCAGCAGAATATGGAGCAGTTAGTACACCAAAATATCATTCCTAAGAGGAAAATGCAGGTTCTGGTATATGAGGTCATTGTAAGTAATGGTCCCTAGTTGTGAATGAAAATAGTTACATTTCATAAATGCGCAATTAAATTCACTATATAAACACTGCTCATAATTACCCTGAAAAATAGATGTGAAACTCATTTTGGAAAAGAAAACAGGGACTAGGTTATGAAAACATCACCATTGTTCTCATTACATTGATGCCAAGACTTGAATGTGGGTCTCTCTTACCCTAAAACATTTTGCCCCCAGCCTAATCTCACTGGAGACATGAAAATTCACTGCAACTTTGTATCTTTTGGAATATTCTCATTATTCCATGAGTCTTGATTCTATTGAAAACTTAAAATACCAAAACCATCAAATCTGTAAGATATTAAGTCTCCCTTATCCTACTGATATACATACTGAGTCAAATTTAGTTTCAGATATACGAGGATATTGCAGTGGTTTGAAGCTTTTCAACAACTGGAGGAAGACAACTCCCAAGCAGGGACAGGACCTCGGGGAGTTGCCAGGTTCCTCTGCATCAGACAGTTGCATGGCTTATTCCTGTGAAGTATTTTCTAGTTTTGACTGCTTTGTAGGAAATGCTTTAAAATTTCACTGTGGTGAGGGAGAAAAGGAAGGATTATGTACTAAGCCACCCATGGAGTCAGAAATTGTGGGTTCAAGTAGTTATTTCTGCTGAAAAACTTTCTGAGAGTTAATTTAGTCCCGTTTATCCAACTAAAAAGGAGCATGAGAACAGAATTGCCTGCTTTTCAAAGTCACAATGAAAATTAAAAGATGTTTAAGGTAAAGACTTTTTGTCAATTATGCTAGACTGCCCAGACACTCTGTTCCATATAAGGGACAGTGGCTTTAGTTTGTTGTGTGGCACTGTGGACTGGTCCCTGGGTCCCTGGGTCCCTCAGTGTTAAGCAGTGCCCCACTGCTATATTCCTAGCAAGAATCATCTTTTCAGTTTAACCTTTGTTGAGAGCTTTACACCACTGTAAGGGAATAGATTTGTTTTCACTGCAGAATCCTAGAACTCACATGGTCTTTCGATCATTCTTTTCTTTTCTACTCACTATTCGGGATACAAAAGGCTGTGTGTTAATTTCTATTTGTTCGTTTGTTTGTTTTCTGGTGCTGTGTTTGGTGATATTTAGGGGTTTGATGTGGGTGCCTTTTGCCAGAATAATTGCAACTTCACTTAAGCAATTGCAATGCCTATTCCTTCAGAAAATTCCGGGTCTCTCAGCCATCCCAATCCACAACTATAAGATAGATTCTATCTATCTTCCTACATGATGTTCCACCTGCCACTTCTCTGAAATGGAATCTTAAGGGTTCTTTGGAAAGCCAGTTGGACAGTGTTTAGCTAGGGCAAACACATGAAGGAACATTTTGTTAAAGTGGACACAGGCATGAAAGGCTAAGGCCGACTCATGAAAGAACATTTCACTGAAACAGGCACAGGAGAATGTTCTGCTAAAGCAAACATATGAAAGGTTTTTTTTTTTTATGAAAGTACACATAAGGAAGTTTTCTTTGCTAACAACACACATGTATTGGTCTACCTTACATTGCATGGTGGAGCTGTATTTGTTGCAACTCCCTAGAGAGAAGTGTACCAAAAACCATCTGTCGGTGTGCTGAAGTTTCTTGCTGCTTCTGCAGACTCGGGCTGATTGGATGCACGTGCTGGGGCAAGACAGGTGCTGAGGCGAGGCGTGTGGAGGGCACGTGATGCTTGAAGGGTATAAATAGGACTCCACAGAGTGACTGAGAGAGCGCTTTGGCTCGCTGGTACAGCCAGCTGTGCAACCTTTGGGTCTTCTCTGATCTTCGCTTCCCTGAGAGAGGCACAGCTGAGAACTTCTCCAGGTGTCCCTGTTGGCCCCTCCTGCTGACTCAAGCTGAAGCTGGGACCTGGCTGCCTCTGCTAGGTTGCCTCTGCTAGGTTGTATTACTGCTATTGCTAATCCAACTCTACCGAACTAGAGGTATATCCATGAAGTGTTTGTGAGTGGGTCGAGCTGCTGCTGCCTGCTAACCTGTGAACTGAACTGCCAATTTCCAGACCACACAGATGGGAATTGTTCCAAAGAACCTTTCTAAGCAGGTCCAATTCCCAGAAATTCTTCCTTTTCTACTACCTCTGGTGGGTGATAGGTTATAAGAGAGATTGGAGTGTTTAAGAAGCATCATTAAAATAAGATTTGAAAAAAATTAAAGTTATACTTCTCTCACACACACTTATTTTTGGGAATGACCGCTTGTTCCATGTTGAGTGCAATGAACCACATTATGATGTTCTATTGGTTTTTTTTTTATTTTCTATATTCTTTGTTTATATTCCAAATGATTTCCCCTTTCCTGGTTCCCCCCCTCCTCATAAGTCCCATAAGTCCTCTTCCCTCTGCCCATTCCCCAATCATCCCCCTCCCATTTCTCTGTCCTGGTACTCCCCTACAATGCTGCATCAAGCCTTTCCAGGACCAGGGCCCTCTCCTTCCTTCTCCTTGGGAATTATTTGATATGTTAATTGTGTCTTGAGTATTCAGAGCTTCTGGGCTAATTAATATCCACTTAAAAGTGACTGCATTCCATGTGTATTCTTTTGTGATTGGGTTACATTACTTGGATGATATTTTCCTGTTCCAACCATTTGCCTAAAATGATGTTCTATTGTTATAAAGAATAAAAGGGGTCTATAACAATTCCCCATCCTTCAAAAAGTGTGCTCTACCTCCAACAGTACTATTCAAGTTCTTAACAAGTAGTGTCTTCCAAATGTTATTTAGGTTCATACAAGGATATCTTAATGACTCCTAAACCTATTCCATTTCTAATAATCTAAGAACTGTATAGAACAAAAAGAGAAATTTCACATAGACCTACATATTTACCTAACTCTTGCAATCATGTTATGATCTACAGAGATTTTTTTTTTTACTCTGCAAGAGAAATGCAAGCATCCTAAATAAGAGGAGCCCTTACTTGAAGTGTTCAGCACATAGAGCAAGCTGGGGTCAGTTCAAGCAAACAGTGCCAAGGCTGGAGGAACAGGCTTGACACCAGGCTCAGCCTTACACCAGAACATCAAGGGGCAAAACTTGGCTGAAGAGGGAGGTAATAGTCAGGGTCGGATGCTCAGGTAAGTGCACAGGGCAGTAAGCAGAGGCAGCATAGGACAAAGCAAGCAGGAGCCTAAGCAAGATTGTAAGCTGGGAGAAAACAGGTTGGTCACAACAAAATTTAAAAGTGCCTGTGATGTTCTAGCTCCTTGTGAGTCTTCTTGACTGTCAGAATTCCCAGGGCGAGCTCTGCCAGAGCATAAAGCCCACAGCGAGTGCAGGATTTACCTGAGTGTATAAAGTTCATTCTTTCACAACACTGTCATCATCAGCTATGTCTACTAGAGGGCAGGTCGTATTGCCCAGGAACACAATTCAACTGTGACAGGGATCGCAAAATTCTTTGGACTAAAAATGAGACCCTGAGACTATACATTTAATGTCTATAAAGAATAAACCACAATGTGAGTCCTGTGTTTGACCACTAAAATTAATGTGGTCATCTTGGAGGTGGGGCGGGGCCGGGGATGACAGCATCCACAACCCAGCCTCTTCTCTCTATGCTAGTACACTGAATGACAACTTCCCATGCTGAAAGCAAATCAAATGAGCAGCATGCTTCTCTTTCTGACTCGCAGAGAACGAGATCACTTACATCTTCCACCCATCTTATTAATATCTAAAGGAACAGCACACATTCCTCGCACTTGCACGGTAGTGTCAAGTCATCCCGACTCGCTTCTTTCTCGTGTCTCTTCTGTGTCATTGGTGGTTTCGCAGTGCCTGCTGGCATTGCCATAGTGAGCAGGCTGTCCGGGTCTTAAAAATAAACACTTGTTGGCAAGGACTTCTATCTTCCAAATTGGGTTGGAATTCTGGCACATAAAATATCAGCTCCTTAAATGATTTTTATGTGTTTTGTGTATGATGAATTTGTTGCACAGAGTTCTTGTATAAAGAAAGAATGAGAAAGGGAAGCCACAAAAAGATCATTGATTTATCTCAAGGTTTTCAGATAGTTCTTTTCAAAATGTTTCTTAGTTTTGGTTATGCGTGTATTTGTACATATTTATGTTTTCACATGAGTGTCTTGTTTCTGGGCTTACATGTATTGTAGGCTGTGTGTGTGTGTGTGTGTGTGTGTGTGTGTAGGTATGTATGTATCTGTGCAGGATGGACCTGTGTATGCCTCTAGCAAAAGCTAGAGAAGGATGCTATATGCATTCTCTGTGTTCTTTGCCTCAGTTAACTGGAGAAGGCCTCTCACTAAACCAGTCATTTGGCTCTGGATACTCACCTGCCTCTTTGCTTCAATCCCTGCATCCTGTTGCCCATAGAGAGGTCTCTAGCACAGACATACTTGCCTAGTTTTTCAGGAGAATCCTGGTTTTCTGAGCCCGTGACTTCATCTTTCTGAGCAAGTGCTCTTACCCACAATGCCATCTTCCCAAACCCAATATAATTATATCAGCAAAACGTCATAAGTGAACATATTACCACTTTCATTCTTTGTATTGACAACTTTACTACAGATATTTGTGATTCATTTTCTTTTATTATTACAAATCCATAACATTTGCAGAGTAGACTTGGCTTTTCAAGATCATTTAATGAGGAAACTACAATGTAACTATATATAAAACAATGTCCTCAACTTGTATGGAAGAAAAATCTATTAATGAAAACTGTTGTTGTTGTTATTATTATTATTATTATTATTATTATTATTATTTTACTTTTTTGGTTCTTTGTGAATAATTTCACACCATGCACCCCAATACCACCATCTCACCCTGCACTACTACCTGCCCTTGACTCTTGCAACCTCCCCCAAAACAGAGAAAAAAAATCTGTTGAAGATGTAGTGTTTACACAATGCCCAGCCTTCTTTGCCTGCAGATGTTCATTGCAATGACTAGTTGGTCTGGCTCCTGATACTCTATCAATACTGGAACCTCCCTGGGACTGTTGTTGCCCTGGCTCATGGAGATCCTGTAGTTTGGGATCTGTAGAACCAGCCCCTTCATGTAGTCTAGAAGTTCATCGGTGGGATAATTGTTGGGGTGGGCCAGTTCAAAGCCCTGGATCAGGACTTGAGAGGTATCTGAGTTGGTCAGCCCACTGGCTCTCCCACTCTCATGCCCTTAGCACTAGATCACAAGCAAGCCTCCACAACCAGGACAGCTCTACCCTCCAGCCCAATGGAGATATAGAGCCCACTCACCTAAGTACCACATTATGGAAGGGACAGGGCCAGTTCTTCAACTCTCATGACCCCTAAGCCATCTCTCCTGCCTGCTATAGATGGTGAGGGACAAGGGAGGGGAGGAGAATGTCTCTCCCTGGTCCTTGCCATGGCCCAGCTGACGAGAGGGCAACAGGGCTTGCTTTCCTGTGCTTATGTGCCCGAGGCTGGCTCACTTGCCACCCCCAGCTCTATGTGCTGCCCAGGTGAGGTGCGGGGCCTGCTCTCCCGCTCTGATGACCTCAGGGACAGCTCTCCTGCCTGCCATAAATGGCAAGGGGCAGGGGGTGCAGCTCTCCCTCTGCCGTGTCACAGCACAGCAGACAAATGGCAGAGACAGCTCTTCCATGCTTGCAGCATTGGGGTGGCTCACCCACAAACCCTGCTCTCCTAAGTTCTGCAGCTAGCTGGAGTGGGATAAGTTCTCCTGTTCTCATGGCGGGGGGTGTTGGGTCAGGGGAAGGAGGGCGAGGGGGCAGTTCTGCACAGCCCTCAGACATCAACAAGTCCCCATGTGGCAGTTCAGACCAGGGCCATCTGCCTGGCCTTTGGTGGTAACAGACCCCTGCTGCTGCTGCTGCTGCTGCTGCTGCTGCTGCTGCTGCTGCTGCTGCTGCTGCTGCTGCTGCAGGGTTATGGGTCAGGCTAGTTGTGGCCCCTGGTGACAGCACAGACCACAACCCCACCATCGTCCCAGGACACATCACCAGCTACTCAAATCAAGCTATTCCTCACTACCCTCAAGTCTCCAGTTCTGCCTTCCTTCATTGTGCCCGCCTGCGGAACCCTTCCGTTTCTTTCTCTCTTCCATTTCCCCTCCACTTCCTTGCTCATCTAAGTGGTGCCAGTGACTTGGCAAGTGCCACGGCAAGCTTTCTCCAGCGTTCAGCTCGACCGACCCTATGGCTGTACAGCTGCAGCAGCGATGAGGCCTCCTCCCGTCGATTGTGTCTCAGTCCTCAAGTTTTCCCAAAAGTCACCACTACTGCATCCTGGTTCCCGTGCAGGTCAGGGAATTCATGAGCACTTCCCGGTTTTTGACACCTGAGAGACCAATCTCTCCAAAGACTAGAAGTCTGATTCTGTGTCTGTTCCAAAATGCATGTATAGCCGAGGTCCCACCTCATAAGACGTTCTGACAAATTGTGCACCTGCTTCTGGCACATGTGCTACATGGACACGACAATAATAAAGCTACTTTGTAAGAACTTTCGATTCGGCTGAAGATTGTTCGCCTTCACAACCCGATGAGGAAATGAAATTATTTTGAGTCCAAGATTGGAAATCCAAGTACAAGGAGGCGAAGTGACTTGCCCGACTTGGCAGAGATGATGCGGGCAGTAGCTTACAAGGGAAGTCTTTAGTGCCAACTTGGACTTTACAGCCTCAGTCGGAACCTACGCAGTATTGTTTTACTTTCCAAAATTTCAAACTAAAAGAAGTGTATCCTCTGTTGCTGAGACCTAAAGCAAAATCCTTATATCTCATCTGACCACACAGGGTGTCAGGAAAGCTGAAACCATAAGGGAATTAGTGTCAAGGATTGGCATTTTGCCATGGAAAGAGAGGGACATAGGTGCCCTCATTTCTGGTTCTGAAACAAAAAAGGGGGGGTAGAAAATTATATAACAAATTTTTTTTTTACAAATGATGAATAACTCATAGACAAAATATTTTGTTCTCTTTGTTTGACTCATATACCTTAAAGCAGCTAAATTAGCATAGATATACATGCATTTATAAACATAAAACAGTTTTCAAATGTCTGTGACTCACCAAAGGTAAGACAATTTAATAATTATTGTGGTTATCTGAAATTTCTCTTAAGTTTATTATGTTTAATCAAATAATAAAATAGGGACTCACAATTAACAAAACATTAAATATTTTAATAAACTTTTTCCACTCCCTTTAGCAAAATCACCAATTATGTATTTATAGTCAATATTTTCATATAACTTGTATATTATTTACAACATTGACAGATTAACCATTCTTTCTTGGGACATCGTAGCTCTTTGATGGGTTATTTTAATTAATTTCCACTTAGGAGAAATTTCATTCTGCTGACAAAGTAGCACCTGGAATTTTAAATGGCATTTTAAGGCAGTCCTTGTATTTGTAAATTAATCATGAATTTTACAAATCATGTTTAATCATTGTAATGAGGTCATATTTGATCATCATTACAGAATTTATTACAAAATATTTTAAATGTATCATATAAGTCACTGTCATCTATACAGTGATTTTGCCTCCTCTTAAGGTAATAACTATGTCCCCAGAGTATTTAAGACCTGTTTTATAAGACTTCAGTAACAGAATATTATACAAAAAATAATGCAGTCTACAACTATTTTTTTCTGAATTTCTCTTTAACAATATTATATTTGGTCTACAGTCCAAAACAAATCTGCATGAAAATACATAGTTATTGTTTGTAAACTTTAACTTTAGTCATACAAATATTTTCAAGTTTTTAAAGTATTTTAAGAAGCATTATTTATGATACACATTTTAAATGTAATTTACTACAACTAATGGAAAAACAAATTGATTAGATTTTGGTGCAGTGCTTTGACAGAAGAGGGAGTCAGAGGCCCTGGAACCGGAGCTAACAGGAATTATGTGCTGTCCTGTGGGCGCTGGCAACCAAAGTCCTGGCGAAGCCAGTGGTTTAATCTGCTGAGCCATCTCTCCAACCTCTGCACATATTTTTAAATAATGCTTAAGTAAAATATCAAAACCTAGATCCTCTTGACCTATTTTGCCATCAGTAACTATGAACAGAACAAATTTTACATGAATTTTGTTTTTCATAAAATACTATGATTAAATATTTGACAGACTCGTCTACTAGCTTAAGTCTCAATGTGTATGTCTTACATTTTTTTAAAAAAAATAGGGTCTAATTGCTTAAACACTGAGATGTTTCTCATCAGTCTCAGGCTTTAGAACGAAATTCAGGAAAGGAAGGAACACTGATTAACACCTGTGCCCTCTTCAGAAGGATCGCCCTGTTGTTCTGATAAGTTTTCTGTCAGCTTGAAACAAGCTACAAACATTTGGAAAAGAGAACCTCAGTTGAGGAAGTGCCCCGATCAGATGGGAGAAAGCCTGTGGTTCATTTTCTTCATCAATGATTGATAGTTAGTAATTGATGCAGGAGGACCCAGCTCACTGTGAATGGTGCTGCTCTGCTCCTGGTGTTGAAGAAAACAGACTGAGCACACCGTTCGGGACAAGCCAGTAAGGAGCATCTATGGCCTCTATATCACCCCCTGTCCCCAGATTCTGGCTTTGAGTTCCTGCCCTGACTTGTCTCAGAGATGGAGAATAACCTTAGGGTTTTAAGATTAAATGAACTTTCTAATCTGTGATTTGCTTTTGGTCATGGTTTCACTACAATAGACTTGAATGACTGAATCACTACAAGACACTTGAATGGCTGAAGTTCCCTTCCTTAGAAATTTCCAGGAGTTCTACATCTTCTGCTTACAGCAGCCAATGGCCAAAGGTTAGTATCTCAATTTATACTCTCAGACATCCCATGGGATACTAAGCTAGTTTACTCGTAACCACACTCCTTCAGAGTGCCTTCCCATTTTCTGTCTGCCTTCTTCCGCTTCTAGTGTGTGTGTGTGTATGTGTGTGTATGTGTGTGTGTGTGTGTGTGTGTGATTTATTTTTTTAACATTACTTTCTCCATGTAGCTGTCTACTTAAATTCCCGACTCTTGATAAAAAACTAACTTAAGATAGAATGCAATCTGTTTAATATAGTAAAAGAGACCAGCCTTTGAATTAGGTAGCATAGTCAAGCAGATAGAGATTTGAAAGGGCAAATGGAAGATTCTGGAATGCTAATATATTGTGCAGTTGTAGGTCACATTTAAAAATACCATTTCAAAGCAGGTTTATCCCACTTCTACTTTACTAATGACTTAACATTATAAAATTTCACATTTCTTGAAAGTAGGCATGCCTGTGTACAAGATAGGCCAAAGAGATATGATCAGAAGTTTCAGTAGAAATGGTGTTTTTCCAGATAAAATAGAGAGGCTTCTTTAGAAAGACATTTTATCTCTCTTCTTCAAGCCTAGAACATATGAGCTAGTAGCCTGGAAGAGCAAAAGTCATCTGATGACCTTGAAGAAAGAGGCAATGTACTATGTGAAGATTACATAGTGAAAGGCTCTTGCCCCTCTGCTGTGTCTACCTATGCTGTCAACTTCTAGGTCTTTGGTCTCACAAGGAAATTAAACCCTTCTTTTAAAGCACTTATGGACAGATTTTGTGTTCTACCTTGGATTTGTTTGTTTGTTTTGTAGTTGAACTCTTGTTACAAGACCATTAGAAGACAGAGCCATATCAAGAGCCCCAAGGGTTATACTTTATTAGAGAAACTCCTACTGATTACATACTAGTTTCTACCTAATAAGCATTTCCTGTAATGTATAGCTTCTATGTCAAGTTGTCTGAAAGAAAATGAAACCAAGAATCCTGGCTAGACATATCGTTATTTTAATCATGTGTAGACCCATGATTCCGTGGCCTAAAATAAAATATGTGGATCTCAAAGAAGCCACTCAGGTTACAGGGCCATGTTAACAGTTCAAAAACATTAACCAAATGGAAAAGGGTCTAAACCTGAAGGATTTTCTTTTTGTCTGTGCATTAGCCAAAAATCTGTCTGGGAATTATCACCAATATAAATGCTGTGGCTCTGGTTTCAAATCAAGCCCAAGAGAAGAAATAAGTCTTGTCACAACAAAGTAGTCAAGAGGTATTTTGGCAGATTTTGCCCATGCTTCTCAGGAAGAATGGTTTTCTGGGTTGAGTAACATTTATATTACATAGACGCAGACATAAGTGTCTTACTTAAATAGCATATAAAATTTGATGAGTGCTAATACTCCTGACAAGTGCTAAATTGAGGGTGTAGTTTTTGAGCCTTCTGAGGAACATTCTTTGTCCTTGAAATATATGCATAATTCTGTAGTCAAATATCAGGCACAAGGGCTCTAAGCTTGGATAAAATAATTTGGGAACAGGAAAACTATGAGAAATGAAGAACAATGGCCAAAAATAATCTATCACATTTTATATTAATATGTGAGTTATAAATTTCCATAATCTTTATGCATGGCTGATGAAATGCTATTCTGTCCAAAGAAATGCCTCTACACAGGGGAGAGCCAAACCATACGTCACATTACACAAAGACATGAACACAGCATCATTACCACCACCAGTCCTTGTCAGTCTTTCATGGACTTTATAACACATGCTAGTATTCTCTGTCACTTTCAATATTCTTTATAAATCTTATACTTGAAAACAAAATTAAGCCAATGTTTATATAAGAAAGAGTCTCTCCTAAATAAAGTAAGAATATTTACCTCAGAGATCATAATTTCTGGGTGTGAAATACAGTCTAAGAAGGAATTTAAACTTTCTTCTTACAGAATTTCAAAGCAACACTTCTGACTGCATTTGATTGATGTGTGATTTAAACCATCTTTAACATATGCTTAAAACAATCAGTGACTGAATGGAAAAGCAATTTTTTGAGAAACTTTCAATTTGGAAAAGAGATTTTAAACTTTAATTTACACGTACTTGGTTCTCTAAGGCTTTTTATGTAAAATATATGTACAGTCAACCATGGAAAATTACGGTCACCTTCTAGTCTGAGTGAGTCGCCTACTTCATCTCCTAATCACTTAAGACAGATATTGAGCAATTGGGCGAGACCACATAAGTATGAACTTGAGGAATATAAATGCCAAAGTTCCTCAAAGAACCTACAGAAAATCTTGCAGCAGATTCAAATCTTCAGAAGGACAATGAGGATTATGATTACAATGCAAAAGCACATGTAAAATGACTCTAGCATTACATTACTCTAGAGTATCAGTACTCACTCTCTGGGTCACAACCCCCTTGGGGTGGAATGATCCTTTCACAAGGGTTGCACAGCAGATATCCTGCGTATCAGATGTTTACATTATGATACACAGCAGTAGCAAGATTAGTTATGAAGTAGCAATGAAAAAAATGTTATGGTTGGGTGATCACCACATGAAGAACTGTATTAAAGGGTTACAGCATTAAGAAGGTTGAGAATCACTGCATTAGAGGGGAAAAAATGGGAAAAAGGAATATCAAGAAAAGGTTGCCAAAAGATATAGAATTTTAGAGAACCAATGAGAATTTATTCACTTAAGCTATAGATAGGAAATAGAACCAACAAAATGACTTTTGTAGAATGTGTAAGTGGACAAGAGGACAATGGAAAACTCAATTCTACAAACAGGTGGGTTATTTGACATATTCATAGTGGGATTCACATTTAATGATGGGCAATACAAAGTCATGGGCAATTTTAAAGATAAACCATGAGTATTTATATATTTTGAGAATTCAACTTTGATCAAAGTAGTCATTTTAGAGTAGAGTATAAGCAGAGACAGAGATAGCAAGACAATAAATAGCTTGGTGTGGGGATAAGAAGAAATGAAACTACTATGGCAGCTCCCGCTGCAGGGCAGGCAATATCGAGAAGTGCTTGAGTTTGAAAACTGAGGCCAAATGTTGATAGAGTGTCTTAGATTCCTCCTATGGGTATCAGCTCTGAGAAATAAACCGAATACAAAGGGGGTAAAGATATAAAGCATAGACAGAATTTGATTGTGTACAGGGTACCTATACTGCAGCATATACTGGTAGAGTCTTCTGCCATACATTACGACTATAAACAGGAACTTGAAAAAATGTAAAAACTAGAAAGTCGCAAGGAGTAAATTAGAATTTAAAGAAAAAAAGACATAATGCAGCATATGATAGAGAGTATTATTGAAAAGGGAACATACCCAAGGACAATCCTTAGGGAAAAGCTTATTTAGGGGTTCAAACAAGAGACAATGCTAATTTTAACTCTAAAAATAATAATTATATCCACTTTCTTTTTCATTTTCTTTTTGGTTATTTTGTTTTACTTTTGGGTTTTGAATATTTTTATTTTTGAAATGAAAATCTAATCACATAAATTTCCCTTTTCTCCATTTAAATCCTCCCATTATATCCTTCCTTCCAAATGCATGCTTCTTTTTCAAATTGTGGTTACACACACACACACACACACACACACACACACACTCCTAAATATATAAATTCAAACAGTATTACATGTAAAGATTTATGATTTCAAGTCTGACAGCCTGGTATTAGGTAACCAACTCACCATAGGTGCCTAAACAAGACTGCGATGATATCTTAGATGTGCTAACACAGAACAGAGAACTCTCACTAGGCTCTACTCTTAGACAAAGAACCATAGGCAACTAAGGGCCTTTGAGAGCAGGGAAACAATCTTCCATGAGAAAGGTTCCTCTTTTCTTTGAAATACATCTGTGCTTCTTTGAATGTTCCAGTCTGTGTTGAATTCTAATAATTAATAAAATGGGCCAGGGGCAAGGCCTGAAATTAAATGTCATTTCAATAATTGTTCTAAATATTTTAAGTCTTAAAAATCAGTTCACAAACCTATTAAGCTATTATGTGTAGATTTCCATCTTGGTATTAAGAGTTCTAACACTTGCACAGTAACTTTATGGATCTTTAGTCAAAGAACAATCCAAGCTCATTAAATAAAACTCTAGAGTGCAGTCTAGCTGTTCTTTAGGATGACTCAGCAAATTACAAATTCAACGATGACTACAAGTATTTCTGGGAAATATGAGGAGTATATCAATCTGGTCGTGTAAATTTGACATCTTAGATCCAAGGAATATTTAGTACTGGGTTAGTCGACACTCACATTTCAAATTCTTTAGTGAATCTTTTTTTTTTTTTTACACCTTTTTATTGGATATATTCTATATTTACATTTCATTTCCCTTTTTCTGGTTCCCTGGCCCCCAAAGGACCCACATGCCCTTTCCCTCACCCTGTTCCCCCATCCACCCCTTCCCACTTCCCGGTTCTGGTATTCCCCTACACTGATGCTTTGAACATTCCCAGAACCGGGGTCCACTCCTTCCTTCTTGTCGGACATCATTTGGTATGTGGATTGTGTCTTTGGTGTCCCAAGATTCTAGGCTAATATCCTCTTATCAGTGAGTGCATACCATGGGTATCCTTTTGAGACTGGGTTATCTCACTTAGTATGATGATCTCCAGCTCCATCCATTTCTCTAAGAATTCCATGAATTCATAGTTTCTAATGGCTGAATAGTACTACATTGTGTATATATACCACATTTTTTGTATCCATTCCTCTGTTGAGGGACATCTGGGTTCTTTCCAGCTTCTGGCTATTATAAAAAAGGCTGCTATGAACATAGTAGAGCATGTATCCTTATTGCATGCTGGGTAATCTTCTGGGTATATGCCCAGGAGTGGTATGGCAGGGTCCTCTGGAAGTATCATGTCCAGTTTTCTGAGGAAATGCCAGACTGATTTCCAGAGTGGTTGTACCAGCTTGCAGTCCCACCAGCAGTGGAGGAGTGTTCCTCTTTCTCCACATCCTCGCCAACACCTGCTGTTTCCTGAGTTTTTAATCTTAGCCATTCTGACTGATGTGAGGTGAAATCTCAGGGTTGTTTTGATTTGCATTTCTCTAATGACTAAAGATGTTGAACATTTTTTGAGGTGTTTCTCAGCCATCTGAATTTCTTCAGGTGAAAAGTCTTTGTTTAGCTCTGTACCCCATTTTTTGATAGAGTTATTTGGTTTTCTGGGGTCTAACTTCTTGAGTTCTTTGTATATATTGGATATTAGCCCTCTGTCAGATGTAGGGTTTGTGAAGATCTTTTCCCAATTTGTTGGTTGCCGATTTGTCCTTTTGACAGTGTCTTTTACCTTACAGAAACTTTGTAATTTTATGAGGTTCCATTTGTCTATTCTTGATCTTAAAGCATAAGCTATTGGTGTTCTGTTCAGGAACTTTCCCCCTGAGCCAATGTCCTCAAGGGTCTTCCCAAGTTTCTTTTCTATTAGTTTTAGTGTGTCTGGTTTTATGTGGAGGTCCTTGATCCACTTGGAGTTAAGTTTAGTACAAGGAGATAAGAGTGGATCAATTCTCATTCTTCTGCATGTTGACCTCCAGATGAGCCAGCACCATTTGTTGAAAAGGCTATCCTTTTTCCACTGGATGTTTTCAGCTCCTTTGTGGAAGATCAATTGGCCATATATGTGTGGGTTCAATTCTGGGTCTTCAATCCTATTCCATTGATCCACCTTACTGTCACTGTACCAATACCATGCAGTTTTTAACACTAATGCTCTGTAGTATTGCTTGAGGTCCGGAATACTGATTCCCCCAGAATTTCTTTTACTGTTGATGATAGTTTTAGCTATCCTGGATTTTTTGTTATTCCAGATGAATTTGAGAATGGCTCTTTCTAACTCTGTGAAGAACTGAGTTGGGATTTTGATGGGGATTGGGTTGAATCTGTATATTGGTTTTGGCAAGATTACCTTTTTAACTATATTAATTCTGCCAACCCATGAGCATGGAAGATTTTTCCATTTTCTGAGGTCTTCTTCCATTTCCTTCTTCAGAGACCTGAAGTTTTTGTCATACAAATCTTTCACTTGTTTGGTTAGAGTTGCACCAAGATACTTTATATTGTTTGTGGCTATTGCGATGGGTGTCATTTCCCTAATTTCTTTCTCAGTCTGCTTATCAGTAGCCTTCCTATACTCCTTAGTGAATCTTAAGAGAAGAGTTATTTAGAAATTGAAGCTTTCACTTCTAAATAATAATACACAGTATCCCATTTGTTCACCGAAAATATAAACTCTGCTGCAACAACTCCTTCATGCATCTAACACTGAACATTTCCATCTCGATTGATCTATTGATATCAGACAATGAATCTTTACCACTGGTATGTTGACAGCTGAGCAACGGAATTACCTCCCCACTCTTATTTCGTCACTGTTTAAATAGTAGATAATAGAAGGCCCGGTGTCTAGATGTTATCAAGCATGACATTTTCCAAGCCTTAGCATCTGGCAGTATTTTTGTGCCTGTTAATACCTAAGAAAAATATTTAACAAACATGTTTTTATATATACAGTTTTATATACCATGTCAGCAGTTAGCATACTTCAAACCTGTGGAAAATAGAGATGAAACAACTATTTTAACTTTGAAAATAGGAAAGTCAGCCAACATAGTGTTAAATACAATTATAAATAATCATCATTCAAATTTTAGCAAAGCTTAAACACTCTGTCCCTGACTCTGCTTACATTCTCAGCCAACTACTAGATTAACACATGATTTTTGCTATTCCTCCAGATGAAGAAATTGAGCTGTAGAGGATTGGGACTATGCCTAAGGTGACATAACAAGTCTGTGTTAAAAACAGGATCAAACTGGCTCTGTCTTGTCTGGTCCACTTTCTGTTTGAGAGAGCATAGCATTTCTGATTAGTCTTGTCAAGGGAGAGGCTGCAGAAATCCAGAGAATCCAGATTACTTAAACTAAGCCACACAATGCCATACCCCAGTCTCTGCAGGGTTCCCTAAATACTGACACACTTGAATTATACAGATGAACAAGTTCAGATAATGACCAAGTTGCTCATTACCATAGATGGAAAGAAATGATCAGCTTTGGGTTTTACATGTTCAGACCATTAGATGATGATCTATGCTGACACTTAGAGTGGTCAATTTATTTAGAGGTGACATGGGTCCCATGAGTGATTTACAGTTTGTTGACAAAACCTCACTTAAGTACTAAGGCTGGAATCCTGACAGTCATGAGACTCTAGGGCACTTCTTATTCTCTGGAGCCCTACCTGCATGACTCTTAAGCAGTGACTGTTTGTCCTTAAAATGTCCTTATCACACGACCACTTTTCATTTGTTATTAAACCACTGGCTATTTTTAAATTTTGAGAGCCATTAGGGTTTTCAATGAAATAATGCCCAGGAAATGAAACTGACATACAAAGATCTAAAATAATGCCTAAGAATGTTCAGAAGCAATATTTGAGGATTTGCAATATAACCTATCGACAGCAAATTGGTTGCCTGTTGAAAATGTACCCCTATCACTCCTAAACAGAGAAGGTTACTAAATGGTTAGTTACATGCTTGGCTGGGTAGTGTGGCCATGATCTTTCCTAGACAGGATGTCCTTTTCCTGTGGTTATATATGAAGAGGAGTAACAACTCCTAGATTAAAATAATACTCTTCCTTTGGTTAGTGGGTATGAACATAATATTCCATGGAACTTTTCCCCCAGACAGTTAAATTAACTCACTGGAAATGTAGCAGACTAAATGATTCTTTCCAAAAAGTAACATAATCATTTCTTTTTCAGGCTTGATTAAATTCCCTCTGCCTGTGCAAATTTTATTTCTGTTCCTGGATTTTATGTATCCATTCCTGATCGCTGAACAAAGCATAGACCCTGAAAGGTCTGTCTCCAACATACAGTAAACTCAAGCAACGGTAGCTCCAGGCATTGAGCACTCTGTGCTCGGGGGCTGAGTTGAGAGCTCTGTTATATAAGATGTTATTTGCATAGGCACATGAATGTGCCCACTGTGGACACATCATCAATAGGATTTGTTTTTGTATTGTGATAGGCAAACAACCCCAACTGAAGTAGGGCTTTTTCCTGTTAATAAGGTGCTCGGCCACCTTAACCCAAAGCAGGTATCAAAGAGCCTGACAAATCAAGTCACCCAAGAAATATTTGCATTCTGAGAGTCAGCGGGGCTTAAATTGTATACAGAACAGGAATCTGCTGCTCCTGCCCTGCTGACGCGGCCAATTTTCTAGTCACAGCAAGGACCAGCCAGCCCCTCAGCCACATCAGAAGGACTGAGTGTCAGGGTCTTGTTGCGGGATCACAGGCAAGTGACAGGGATAAAACCGTGGCACTTGTGATAGTTGATGACTGCGAACTTCTTCAGTCTGGAAGCATCCGAAGCTGCATAGCAGGTTTGTGCAAATCAGTTCTGCTCTGTGGGCTGATTTGCAATGTATTTTTCTTGAAAGACACAAGAAAAAAAATGTGAAGTCAAATCAATAAGAAAGAGATGTTTGGATCTAAAGAAACTAAAGGCTGGCAGACAGAGTATCATTCAAATTCAGTGTAGGTGCGTATTCAGAGGCAGGCTAGCGGCTTTGCCTGTGCTGCCCTTACGGAACTCGGGAGCGAAGCCACCGAGTCTCTGAGGACAGAGCACTTGAGAAGCACTAATTGACCTTTAGATTAAAAGCCTTTTTCAATAGTGTCCTCCAAATGCTTACCTTTAGGGAGGAGCTACCATATGGAAACAGAGTACTAGTTCACAAACAGGAGAACATCCATGTGTATGTTTCTGATAAAGTCTAAGTGACCATTTGAGTGTGGGTGGCACATAGTAGACATTTCACAGGTGATTGCCTTGGACAGTGAACTGCTCACTCTGTGCTTACCTGCTACACGCTTTCATATTTTGTGCTGCAAACAAAGCTAAGGTCTCCTTTAATACAGGAACTTCAGAGGAGAGGGTGGACCACCAAGGACGTGTGCGTTGGTGTGGAAACAACATCGGTGCTGGGCCCAAAGAGGGGACCAGAGTTAAAGCTATCAAGTTCCTGTATCCTGGCCAGCTGTCTCACCACGTTTTCTTCACATCAAGCGTTTTGGAAACACAGAGTTAGAGATCAAGGCAGCATGGTCGACTCAGACCCAAACTGAGGGTGAACATTTAAGAAAAGCACGATTTCAGGAAGTTCTCTTTAAATTCATATAAGAATTGAATAAATTTCCATGCAAATTTCTAAGAAATATATTAATTTCTTATTAAACACAGGAATGATTACTCCTCGTGTGACATAATGAGCCATCAGACTGGGGTAAAGAAGGACAATAGCCCCAGAGGACAGTGAGCCCAGCCACACCGAAAATGATTGGAAGCATGTTTGATGGTAGCTTTCCCCTATTGATATCTTTCAATCATTGTCCTATAATTATTTTATAAAGGCATGAAGCTAAAATTTGGTAAACAGGAAAGGAACTAAGCATCTAATTTACCCCTGTGGAGGTCTCAGTGCGCAGTAAGCTAAGCAGAATAACAAAAAAAAAAACAAAAAAAAAACAAAAAAAAACAAAAAAAAACAAAAAAAAATTAAAACAGAACCCAGCTGGATCTGTTCAAATCCGCTCAAATTATTACCATTTTCAGTTAACGTTTTTCTCTTTCAGAAATCAAACTATACAAGAAATAATACATCCACCAAGAAAAATGTTTGATAAACCAAAATAACAGTCAGATGTTATTTCTGTTTCACATTCATGTCACAATCCTATAAACCTTTGTGATTTCTTTGATTTAAAGCAAAAATCACCTTTAGAGTGAAAGGCAAGAGGAATTTAGATGCCCCTGTGCAGGTATATTACCAGCACCATCAATTCCTTGAAAAACAACAACAACAACAACAACAACAACAAAAACAAAAACAGAAAAAAACAACAAAAACAAAAACACTTCTCTTAGGATTTGAAAAAGAAATGAGCAAAATGCCCTGTATTGGGAAGAAACGAAAGCAGTGAACTAAAAGTAACCTTGTTGAGTTCGCAACTAGTACAGTTTCTAATCAGTAGAGGGCTCCCTCGCCTGTGCAAGACCTGAGGTGGAAAAGCACCATCTAATGTACAACAGTCATATATTGTGCATGCTGTGTGTCACACACACACACACACACACACACACACACACACACACACTCGTATGCATGCACACATCTACGAGAATAAAGCTGTCATTTTAATTGTTTTCAAATCGGCTTTAATGTCTGTTTATTTTAAATCTTAGGGAAATGAAGGCGCAGGCAGCACCCATCGGCAATATGCTAGAACATTCTCTACCTAAAAATACTGATAGGTGTTTGCAAGTTTCCTTCCTCTGGCCACGACATTCCTCAGTTCTCACGTACACTTGGCTGCTTTCCTGAAGTCGAGTGCTTCTGGTTTCTCCCAGGCTTGTGTGATTTACAAAAGCGTCACTGTTCAAGTCAAGTTGCAAAATAACTAAATAATAAGGGGTGCTGCTGAGGCTTCCTCTTCAACGTGCCCTACAGAACCGGATATTACAAAAGCCCCCATATGCATACAACTATTGACGTCACTGAGACCAGCTATATTTCCCTCCACTGAAAAATAGATGAAGACATCCTGGTTAGGTTGACCTAACCAGGCGATTTTGTTCCTTTTCTTGGCTTGGCGGCTGAGTCAATCACTAATCTGCAATGAAAATGCCAAAACTATACAAACCTCACCAGGGTGGAAATTTGTAGTAGAAAGAGAATTTCTGGCTGTGCCAAAACAGAGTTGGAATCGTGTCCGTCCGCACCCCTAGGACAGTTTTCGTGATACAGTTAAACGTTGGCTGGGCTAACAGCAGAATTGACTGTTTAAATATCTTGCTGATCCTTCTCATTACCCACTCGCTGCTTAAAAACACAGGCTTTGATGAACCTCTTGAGGGGCCCTCTGATGTCCAGCTGATCTGAAGTTATCACTCAAGAGTTTGCTCAGCGGCCAGATTTCTGGATGTGTGCTGGATGCTCTTCTAAGAAGGGGGAGGAGGAAAGCCCGTGTATCTCTTTTAATCCTAGCGTCATTACATCTGTGAAAGCTTGCTGCCCCCTTCCCAGTCCACATGGAATTCATCGCGTGCCTCTGCTTAGTGCCCTGACAAGTTCCTCTGGGATACCTTTTTCTCTTTAATACATATAGGGCCTCTCTAGCCCGGAGCATTACACTGGAATATTATACAAGTGATATGTTGAGGCTCGCCCTTTGTCTCACCCATTTTTTTTTTTTTCTGAAATTGAACCTCTGAAAATCTTATCACCTAAGTGGTTTTGGCCATTTCCAGAAGGCATGTTATATATGTTCTAAACAGGTTAGGCAGGGCGCATGACTGAGGAAATATACCCAATAGAATCAGCACTTTGGCTCAGGACTGAAGCTACTACTAGTCACACAACTCTCTTCATCTCTTCCTCTCTAAATTCTGCACTGCTCTCTCAAATGCTCTCAGGGATGGAAAGAAGCATAATTATTTATGCCTCAAATGCCTTCCCACCCTCAAGAGCTACACACCTTATCCGCATGGAGAAATGAAGGTTCCCAGAGGTTAAGCAACCCGTGAACTCATCCATCGTGATCAGCCTTACATTCAAACGCGTGCTCTCTGTGTTTAAACTCGGGGGACTGTTTTCCCAGTAAAGCTTCCCATAACGAGTACCATACTGGGCCCTAACACCCAAAATATCAAATATAAACATTTTGCAGAGTAAATTGGCAGACGCTTCTAGACAAAGCACATGTCTAGTGCGCCTGCGCAGTCCTCATACTCACAGCTTCCTACTGCAGATGCGCACGATCTGACATCACTGTCCACTAAATAAGACGTTCCTTTCTGCAGAGCCCTTTCTGACACTGTGCGTTTCCTGTCTTTTATTTCTACCCGTCCCCATCTTGTGCTCATTCCTAATCGAGAATCTTGCCTGCACGCCTACTCTAATCACCTCGGGTCTTTCCTTCCTCAACTATGTCATAAGCCTCCCCTGCTTTATGGGGACCCCTGCACTATTTGACTATTGCAAGCACACAGGTTATTTTCACGTAGTCGGGCAGTTTTATATGTGTAGCTAGTGAGTTTATTTGGGTATTAATTGGCCACACAATCTCACCACTCACTTTTCTCAGCATTAACGGGCCAATGATTCCTTCCACACAGACTCCAAACTACTCAATTTTATAATCAATATATCTCCAATACTCTTCCTTCAACTGCCAAACAAACCTGGACCTTCTCTAGAGGCTGTAGGTACAGCCCAATGATAAAGTGCTTGGTGGGCCAAGGGTCCATGTTCAACCTTCAGCACCCATACCAAGCCAAACATAAAGGAATACTCCTGAAACATCACAATCGACATCATAGTCGTAATAGTGTAAAGGGCAAAAAGTTCATAACATCTTATTTTCTAGACTGTTCTATCTTTAGGCGACATAATTGTAATATTTTAACTTTTTTTTCATCAAGACTAAGCTCTTCCTCTTGATTATCAGCTAAAAAATATTGACATTTGATTGATTTCAAAGAACATATTTATTTCATTAACTAACTGGCCAAATATATATTCACAAACACACATGCACATACATATAAATAGCATCGTGATTATGTTAAATCAGGCAGCATGACAACTAGACCTTAAACTCAGATGTTTAATTTTGGGTAAAACTTAGTAATTTCCCCTATATGGTCCTCATTTTAAAGCCTATGACTCTCTAAAGACTCATAAATTATAAAGGGTGAGAATATCCTAAGGGGGAATAAGAATTTCTGATTCTAGGTACAATAAATAATTTGAACTCCTATAGTAAGACTAGCTGGGGCTGTGATCAGAGAATATTTTGTTGATGAGGATTCTGGGGCTCAGGCCAAGTTCCACCATGTCAGGATGGATTAGTGATATCTGCCATGGATGCAGAATTGAAAGAGAAAGCTCGTGGGCCATATGCTCCATGGCTGCCCAGATGCTGACATTCTTCCGTGGTGGGTTATTCTTTTTGGGTCCAGGAGAAGGTTCAGACCCATGAAAATTGGCATTGTAATGCAACAGGGGCTCCATAATATAGAAAATTGTATAGGAAAACCTCTATTCAGGGAGTACTCATTCCCCTCATGGTCAGGAGGATAGTGAATCATAGAGAGTGCTGTAGAATAAAAGACAGGGCGGGGGGTGATGGGTGATGGGCATTTGTGTTTTTCATGCCCTAAACAAGTCTGCTGTGGCGATTTCAAGATACCACCATGAGGTCATTAGCCTCAGCTCTGAGAAGACATGAGTAGTCAAAGCCAGGGGAAGGAGAGAGTTGCATCTGTTTGTGGGACTTGGAGGGTTGTGGGTGTTGAGAAAATTTTAGCCTGTATGATAGAGTGCCAGGACTGGGATGCACAGGAAAAAGCAGGTTATTCATAAATAGATCAGTGTGGAGTTTTATCAGCTATAAAACCTGAACTTAATACCAACTTACAGGGGCTAAAGGTGACCTAAGAATCAGTTCATATCACCCATCACATGGACACGTGGATACAGACAATGTGTGTATGTATTCGAGGGACATACGCTGCCCCAGCATGGTACTTGGGAAAAACTCATGGCTTTTAGAGGAGTCAGACTCTATGGCAGTGACTCTCAACCTGTGAGTCACAACTCCTTTGCAGTCAGATGCCTGTTTCACTGGGGTCACCTAAAACCATGGGAAAACACAGATATTTACATTAGGATTCATAACAGTAAAGGCATGACAGTTATGAAGTAGCAATGAACATAATTGTATGGGTGGGGGTCACTGCAGCATGAGGAACTGTATGAAAGGGTCACAGAGTCAGGAAGGTGGAGAGCACTGCTCTAGGTTCGGGAGTTCTAGCTCTGCCTTGTCTATCTCACCACTTAGGAAATGTTCCTTAACTCCTCAGACCTCGGTTTCCTCCACTGCTAAACCAAGGATATTATTTGGACCTCTAGTATAAGTACGTTTAAGAGGAAATGAACTAGTCACTGCAAAGTGCCTAGAGCAATATAGTACGTGGTGCACAGTCAGTGTGGTTTATACAGTTATAAGTCTGTAAGTACTTATACAGATGGAACTTTGATCAAGGCAGCCTAGGGACAGTAATTTAGTAGCCGTGATGAGAGCATCATTGGGGTCATAGCTATATGCATAACAATATCATTTTCCTTTTGTACCATCCCATTTTTTGAGATAACTTATAATACTATTTATGCATAATTAGTATAATTATCATAATAGTAATTATATTATTATTTGCTATCATAATAGCAAAAATATAGCATTTTCAAAGTACCAACTTACAGGAATTTAAAAATTTGTGGCAACCTGAGGGATGGAAACCCAAAATAAACGTATCCTTGTCTTATAAGCAAACAGTGTTAAACTGTGAGTTGGGGCTCCCTTCCTTCAAGTATGAGAGCTACTGAAGGAAACTCGTGATGAAAGGATCTAATGAATTTTTAATGCAGACAGCTTTATGAACATGATAAAGCATACTTTTTCTACCTGAAGTCTACAGCAGCCACCCATTTTAGACATAATCTCATAAACATCAAATAAATGATAGGAGTGGTCCAGCTCGGTTCACCGTGGTGGGTCTGTTTCCCTCTGCGCGGATGCTCTAACCTTCTAAGTCGGTATAAACTCCACATTTAGCTGTGTTTTAAAACTAAAAGGAGTTAAGAGAGCATGGAAGAGCCTTTGCTGCCAGTTCTACTCAGCGGCATGTTAATCAGATTGCGGTAATAAGTAGGAAACAATGCATGCAATTAGCAGTGGTTAATTTGAAACTACTTCATGTCAGTTTCTTTCAGAGCAATACGTTAGTAGAGTAATTATTTATTACCCTGAGGACATGATCAATGATATCCCTCCATAATAATGTCTACAAAAGGAGTAGACATGCTCATTTGCATAAAAAGGTAGCCATAGAACCCGATTTTTCCTCAGCTAAATAAAAGCAGAAAATGGTTTCTAAGCTGCTTCCAACTATTTCATTAGTAATGACAGATAAGCAAATCATTTGTTACACTTCAATATTTTTATGGTGACATAACGCTGAATGGGAGGTAGAGCCAGAATTGGTGATTTAAATCCCACAAAGACTATCTTTATTGAGAAATGGGGAAAATGACCAATTTCTAAATGTCATCACAGTCATTAATGTGTGTGTGCCAGTCCTATCCACACACACAGTGATTCAGTGATCCTTTAGCTGGAGATTGGAAATAAAATTTACAGGAGCCCTGAGTGATAACACATGGTCTACACAGCTGAGTCCTGGTTGTCCAAATGTAAAGAGAGTTGCCAGGTTAACCAGGTGGCCACCGTTACATGGTGCACTGAAATCTCTGGGAAGTTAGGAAAGACCAAGTTGGCTTTCTGAAGTTGATGAACACTGGAGAAGAAATCATATCTTCATAATCAACTGATTTAGTTATTTTTATTATATGTCCATCATTCTGAATGTAAAAAAGAAAACAACCCCACTTTGGGCACCATTCCTAAGGACCATGGAAAAAACATAACTCCGGAATTGGTGGTCTGGAAAGGTTTTTCAGAAAAAAATATAAATACTAATTAATATATATGTAATTAATATATATTAATTCTAATTAATATATATGTAATTAGTTTCTATGCACACACACATATATACACACACACACATACACACACACACATATATATGTGTGTGTGTGTATATATATATATACACACACACACACACACACATATCATGCTACCCTACGCAGACACATGTGGGGGGCAGTAATGATGTGGGAAAGGCATGCTTTGCGTAGGTACCCATGCACTATGGTATACGAGGAAGAAGCAGGCTACGCTCAGCATGCAGAGTGGCAGAACAAATGACTGACAGAAGTAAGTTTGAAAACTCAAGTGAACCTGAGGTTTGCAAGTGCTGTTTAGTTAGCTCTAATGGTTTTCCATTTAGGCAAGGGCTCCTGAGTTCTGACAAGCTGAAGGTAAAGTTCAGTTACCAGCTATGCTGCCCCTGTGTTACATGCAAACTCAGCATGGAGTCACAGCTAGAAAAAAAAGAGCACAATCCCCAAGCATATAAAATAGAAATTAAAGTGTTCAGCCAAACAAAGATGTCTACTTTTATAGGTGGTGAACGTTCCTAGTAGTATTGGTGATGGATATTTACATAACTGCTGCCCAGCACCGTTCTCCAGAAACAGGTGGCCTACCCTCCTCCCTGATGTAATCTTTTACATCAAATAAGGAAAGTTGGTGGGACCTACTGTGGGAGCTGTAAAGGGTGAAACCAAGAGAAGCCAGAAGTCAAGGCTCCTGCCAAAGAGAGTCAGGGAGTCTTAGGTAGAACACTCTTGGCGCATATAGAGAAGGAAGAAGGGAATGAGTGAGGGGGGAGAGAGGGAGGATCAGGGAGAAGAGGGTGGGTGAAAGGGATGAATGGAAGGAAGGAGGCACCAAGGTATGTTATGAATAGTTTCAGAGGTCAAAATATATCTTTGGTCTTCCTGCAATTGAGACAAAAGCTTTAAGGTGCTTAGAACTAGATTCTGAGAAAAATCACAAAATCACATTTTGGTTAAATGCCAAATGCATTCTTCAGTGGGTTAAAAAAGGAAAGAAGGAAGGAAGAAGAGAGAAGCAGAGAGAAAAGGACAATACATTAAGCATCAAATCCTTGTGAGCCTCTGAGAGTTCTTTGCAGATGAGTTTAATCGTTTCCACTGTGTCTTATTAAATAGTATTGAGCTCCCTAGGATAACATTTATTGTAAACTCAGATACCTCAAACAAAATCTAGGCTAAAAATAGTAGCTGAAAGATATTTACTACCTGTTTGATCTAGTTTGCTTTATATTGTTTTAATAAGCGCCATGACCAGAAGCAATCTGTGAAGGAGATGGTTTGTTTTATTTTGCAGCGGGACAGGCACTCAAGGCAGGAACCTGGAGGCAGGAGCTGATGCAGAGACCATGGCGGAGTGCTGCTTACTGGCTTACTCACTGCTTCTTACAACACCTGCCTAGCACTGGCACCCTTCCTAATGGGCTGGGCACTCTCACATCTGTCATTAATCAAGGAAATGCCCCCACAGACGTGCCTATAGACAGTCTTATGGGAGCATTTTCTCAGTTGAGCGTCCACTTCCCAAATGACTCTAGCTTGTGTCAGGGTGACAGATCTACCCAGGACCCAGTTCAGATAACTTACTTTAGAAATCCTTCCAATTTTGGTTTTCTCCAGTGATCTGATCCACTCAAAGTAATGAACACTCAATGTGTGCTCATGAGAGACAATACCTATAGCATCTCTGGGGAGCTATTACCAGGCTTTCCTGTTAGAATTAACACATTATCAATATCAGTTGGTGTGCTACTAATTAGATAGTTTCACTTAAGGAAAATTACAAAACTTAAAGTAGAATTTTAGGCTTTTTATGCTTGTTTTCAACTTTAAAATTTAGAATAATAGTCATATTTCAGATATACAAACAGAAAAGTCCAGTCAGGTTGTTGAGGTGTCAAATTTCTCCATCTAGTAAATCCTATAAGCACAGTTAGCAGCAATAGAAAAATGTTTCCTATTTTATTTTATTAACTGATTGATATGAATTAATGCATTAAGATATTTGATTGTGTCATAAAATGTGTATATGAGCATCATGATTCAATTTAATGTACCTATTACTGGTTGATGTGCCATTATATTAGGCTAAATTAAAAGAATTTTATGGAAACAAAATTACAATTAAAGACTCAAAATTGATTGCGTTCATAACTACAAAGAAGATATTCTGTTCCATTAATATTTTGAATAATTATAACAATATATCAGAAAACAATGTGGAAAACTTAAGAGCTGGGCAAAGTAAAGCAATGATAAATAAACAGATCAGGAGTCAAAAAGAAAGTTCACTTTCTGTGCTAAATTTAACAATTTTCACGTTTTAAAAAACTGATAGTAAGGAGAAGTCATGCGGTTAAAGCTTCTCAGAGGTAAGGACGTTTTGGGGAGCCATTGTCATAAAGGAGATGAATATTCTCCTCATCCTGCAAATTGCAAAATAAATTACTTCCAACTAAATCGTTCTAATTTTGTAGAATGCTGTTTTCATAGAAGGATGCTTTGGAGCAGACCAGAAGGATTCTCTCTGTGCAGCATGTGCCCTGTGATGCTGGTCTACCATCCCAGAATGTGCGGGCCTGAGTAGAGGGGTTCATTCTGGGCCATGGGACTCTCTGTATTAAAAATGGGGTGATCTTCTGGAATGCTAAGGTGGTTGGTCACTCTGTGTGTGCAAATGATTTGGATGCAACTGGAGACATAGGTACCAGTCAGGTTTCAAAGATCTCGTAAACTTCTCTATCACCGGGAAAGACAACTCAAAGAGAAGCCTGGTGATGGTACTTTGGAATTATTCTAAGTCTTATTCCTCTTATTTCTGAAGAACAGACAATCTTGGCTCAGTAGGTATTTCTTACTTCCTCCTGGAAGTGAAGCCACAGACCTAGAGCGTCAGAACTACCCAGGATCCCTTTTGAAGCTCCCGATCCCAAACCTGAGCTCTGCCCTAACTGACAACCTCATATCTGGTTAAACAGCCATCCTGTACATCTGCAGGTGGAATCTGAAACCACTAAGATAAAATCTTCAGCAAGAATTATACAAGTTGATTCCTGTTTTTCCATCCTCTCAGTTTTCTGTTGGATTTCTTTCTAGCCCATTTTGATGCTACTGTAGGTACTCCTGTCAGGCCAGCTGCGATTAATTTGGGGTGTGTTATGTGTTATGATCTGTCCTGGATGGAGCTTGCTCTACAACCTTTGCCCTACTTTGGAAGAAATATCACTAAACAAACAAACAAAAAAAGCACAGCTACACAACCTATAAAAACCCATCCATTTAGTCTGTAATATATTAATTCTTCATAAAGCTATGGATAATATCTGGAAAAAAGTAGACTTGTCTAACAGGTCCTTTATTCAGAAAACTACTGGCAGATCTAACTAACAAAAGAAGAAATGCTGTATGACATTTTCAAAATGAACACAATTTTTTCCAGTTGCCCAGATTTTGAGATCTTCCATTGATCGTTTACTAAACTCTTGTCCTAGCAATAAAATTGATTTCCCATGCTTCTCTTTCATGCTCAACTACAGAAGTAAGTCTCATTTTAGGAACAAGCCATGTTCCCCCAACCCCCAGGGATCTGATTTGCCTTTTCTTTCTGCCATAGATCTTCTCTCTTCCCACATTGCTTGTCTGGTAGAAAATCCCTATTCATCCCTCAAACGTCACTTTAAGTATTATGTCTCATATAACCAATCTTCCTGACTGGTCTCCTCCAAATCTTGTTCTCTTCTGTTTTCAGTGTTTTTAAAAGATACTACATTAAATTCTGACAGTCTTTATACAAGTGGACTACTGAGTCTTGAAGGAAAATGACCTTTGTAGGTAATTCTACTTTGGACTATATACTGTCTTTGAAGTTAGTTTGAGAATTCATGAAAAAATAAACGAATGAATGAATTTTTTAAATAATGAAACTTCACAGAGAATGGACATCTTTGATGTTTTCATATGCTTTATCAATGAATTCTGCCAGTCCCTGAAGAACAAGAAGGTAAAATGGATAGCAACATGTATGTCTAGAATCTTGATGCAAGGTTATCATTTGGTTCCCACAAACATCTTATTTTTGAGGCTAAAACTCAAGTAAATCAATATTCTGCACTGTTATTTCAAGTTTCCTTCCATTTAAAGAGTTGATTCATTATAGCACCCCATTTAAGGTATACTGTTTTAATCCAAGAACTTTTATTTCTACTAATACTATATAATATATTTAAAATATATAATATAATATGATACGATACAATACGATACGATAGGATACGATACGATATGATATGATATGAAATGATATATATGACATGGCACATACTAACCTGAATTTAAGTGGATGTAAATTTGTTGCTCTATTGTATTTCCTTGTTATTTAACACAAGACTAGAAATTAAGATGTATTGGATATTAGCCCTCTGTCGGATATGGGGTTGGTGAAGATCTTTTCCCAATTTGTTGGTTGCTGTTTTGTCCTTCTGACAGTGTTCTTTGCCTTACAGAAACTTTGTAATTTTATGAGGTCCCATTTGTCAGAGAACCAAATAACCCTGTCAAAAAATGGAATACAGAGCTAAACAAAGAATTTTCACCAGAAGAAATTTGGATGGCTGAGAAACACCTTAAGAGATGTTCAACATCATTAGTCATCAGGGAAAAGCAAATCAAACCAACCCTGAGATTCCACCTCATACCAGTCAGAATGGCTAAGATTAAAAACTCAAGAGACAACGGGTACTGGCCAGGATGTGGAGAAAGAGGAACACTCCTACACTGTTGGTGGGATTGCAAGATGGTACAACCACTCTGGAAATCAGTCTGGCAGTTCCTCAGAAAATTGGGCATGACACTTCCAGAGGACCCTGTCATACCACTCCTGGGCATATACCCAGAGGATTCCTCTACATACAATAAAGACACATCCTCCAGTATATTCATAGCAGCCTTATTTATAATAGCCAGAAGTGAGAAGGAGCCCAGACGTCCCTCAAAGAAGGAATGGATACAGAAAATGTGGTATATTTATACAATGGAATACTACTCAGCAATTAAAAATAATGAATTCATGAAATTTGTAGGCAAATGGTTGGATCAGGAAAATATCATCCTAAGTGAGTTAACCCAATCACAAAAGAATATACATGAAATGTAATCACTGATAAGTGGATATTAATGAGCCCAGAAGCTCTGAATACTCAAGGCACAATTAGCAAATCAAATTATTCCCAAGAAGAAGGAAGGAGAGGACCCTGGTCCTGAAAAGACTGGATCCAGTTTTGTAGGAGAGTACCAGAACAGAGAAATGGTGGGGGGGGTGAAGTTGGGAAATGGGGGGACGGGAAGACTTATGGGACATATGGTAAGGGGGGAACTGGGAAAGGGGAAAGTCTTTGGAATGTAAACAAAGAATATAGAAAATAAAAAAAACTATATATAATCATGTATAATATATAATGTATACATTTGTGGATGTGTATATAAATTCCACTTAACAAAGATAACAAAAATACTAAGTAGGACAGTCTCTTTGTTTCAACTAATCAGATATTCAAATTTTGGGAGCATCTGTATAGAAAATTATATAACATTACATACTCATTGGGTTACCAGTTACCAACTAGAAAAAATAAGTCACAGGGTGGGTCCCAAGAAAGCAGAATCTTGTGGACTGTTGCTGGGACTATCAATTTATGTAACCATTATGAAGACAGAATTGACCTCTCTGAAAATCTGAAAACAGAGCTACCATCTCACTCAGCAGTCCTGTTTCTGGATACATATTTAAATTAATTGAAATCAGCATCTTAAGGAGATATCTTCACACTAATGTCTACTACAACTCCATTAGTAAGAAACAATTCACTGAAATCCTTGAATTTTAATTGATGGATAAATAAAGATATAGACATATTTCCATGTATATGACTTAATAGCAAAAAGGAAGGAAAGACTGCAATTAGGAACAATACAACTAGATTCAGAGACATCCATGCCACATGAAGTAAGCAGATACAGAAAGACAAGTAGTGTATATTTTCTCTTTTATGTGTCACCTACAAAATAAAACTAATACATTATGGGAGTGGAATTATGATTGCCAAGGGCTGAGGATAATGCAAATGTATCAGTCAAGGGCATCTTTTATTGTTGTTGTTGGTGGTGGTGGTGCTGGTGGTGGTGGTGGTTGTAAGAATGTATTTTGAAACATCATATTTGAAGTTTGCTAAAGTTAGATCTTTACTGCGTATTCAGAATTCATACAGCAGGAAGTATGGTATGGTTGTGTTTATAAGGTTGTGTATGGCAATCATTTTAATGCACATGAAATTGCAATTTCATTAACATAAAATTGTTTCACATATTTTGTACATACCTTGGAAATTTTAGAAAGAAATGAAATAATCAACAACAAAAAATATTTATTTGTTTAGCAAAGTTTACATTTTAAGTAAAAAAAATTAGCATCTTCAAGGACAAAGGTTTAGGCATAATTTAGAATAAACCACACTTTTGAAAATATAATTTGAATATAAATGTTAGTGTGAATTTTACTGAAGTATTTGCCCATAGTATTTGCAAAAGACCTGTATCATAACTAAATCTTTGAAACAACTAAAGCATACCATCCTACATTTAGAAATACATAGCTCCTTTTTATTTAATTTTTTCATGGAATATATTATGATCCTGCTTTTCTTCTCCCCAACTCTTCCCAGGTCCTCTCCACATCTGTAACTCCAGAACCTTTCTTTCTCTCTCTTTCTTTAAAAACAAAACAGGCAAACAAACAAATAAAAACAAAAATAAGAAACACACACACAAGAAATCCACAAAAACCCCAAATTGGAAGACAAGAAATACACACACACACACACACACACACACACACACACACACAAGAAATCCACAAAAATCCCAAATCGGAAAATAAGCAAAAGGCCATTAAGACCCAAAGATAATGTCCAAGCAATCAATATAAGACAAATAGTCTGTAAAAATAGCATTGCATTCCCTTTGTGTTGGTCATCTAATGCTGGGCAGGGCGCCTACCCTGAGTGTGGTTAATATACCCAGTGAGATTCCAGTGGAAAGAACTAACTTTTCCATTACAAGTGGGTGTCAAGTACAGATAACTTCTTGGTGCGGGTGGGAGCCTCTGTCCACTCCCCCCTCGTTCCTGGGAAGCACATCTGGCTCATTATTCTCTCCATACACAACTGAGTGCATTTGAACTTGGGAGCAGCCTCAAGGCTGCTGAGACAAAGAAGTGAAGGGGAGTCGACCAGGAACGCCATAATTCAATGTTGTGGAGAAGGAGTGACTTGTGCTCTTCAGTGGTTAGGGCAAGGTAGAAATATGACTTTGATGTTGCTTCATACATAGGTTTTTGTTTTTATTGGTATTATTGTTTTGAGAGAAACAAATCTCCTGGATATTTTCATGAAATATCCTATTGTTTAATTATCTGCAAGTAATACAAACATTTATTTAAAAAACTATCAGGATAAACAGAATATGTCAACTGAATCAATATGGAACTGTAAATGGGGATAAGCTATTTTAAATCAATTTTTCTTTTAAAGATATATCTCCATAAAGTATTATGTGTTCATGCTGAGTACTGTGTGGATTAGGAGTGAACCTTAGATGGAACTATGGGAAATTCACATTCTAGGAAAGAATGAGACAAGGACGATCAGGAATGAATTGATGATGTGCTACTCTCTGTGCTTAGCCAGTCTCCAACTTTTAAAGTGCATTACTGAACTCTGGTGACTATTTTTCAATAGTCAACACCTGACACATCAATACCTATGTATATGTATTGCCTATTGGGAAAAAATCTGAAAACTAGGATGTATTTTCATGGATGTCTGTTTCTCTAGCATGTTGAAGGGCATAAGATCAATCCCCAGTACAAAAAATTAGATTCACAAATAAACAAAATTGTTTTAAACGTGACCATTTTAAATTGATGTTCAAGCTTTTCTGTTGTCCTTCACATCCCTAACTCTTGACCCTGTTGAATATTTGAGCCTAGTCTCTTTTGTGATGTGAATTAAACTTGCCTGCACCATGTTTCAGGAAAAATAGCAGGTGAGCCTGGCATGACTTCTCCCCAATATTGCATTGGGAATTCAGCAACAGATACCAGTGATGCCTCACTGTGGCATGCAGCAGAAGGCTGAGAATCCGGGGTGTATCATAGGCAGCAGCCTAGCAATGAGGAAATAAGATACGAAAACACAATAGGAGAATGAGCTGTCTGGGAACTCTCAAGAGCCCCCAAATATTTGGGAGAACACTGAAAATCTAGTTGCTGGCAATTAGGCTTGAAAGAAAATAATGCTATAACCATGTACCGCCTTCACAGGGACCCACGAGGGAATGTTTCAAAGATCCCCACAGATACTCAAATCTGACAGTGCTCAATCCTTCACATGTCAGTTAGCACAGTATTCATTTGCAATGTACAACATCCTCCACCTTAGTTTGTCTGTACATTGCACATAACATGTATGACAAAATGTAAATACAACACTGTTTAGGGAATAGTAACAATAAACACTCTGTGCATTCTCAGCAAAGATACAAGAAGCAGCCATCGTAGGATCAACTGTACCAGACACAGCAATAGCTCAGCACTTTCAACACTTGGCTGGGTGTATCTATTGAGGGGAAACCCATGGTCACAGAGTGCTGACCGTGTGTGACAGAATTTTGTCGCATATTGCATTTACAAGCTGATGATCAGATTGCATAGCTTACTCTACCACATGAACGCACGAATGATAGGACTTTAGTGACAATTCAATTAGTGACTTTTCAGGGATGCAAACTGACATCAGTATTTTCTAGGATCCTTAGCACTGCTCCTGTGGAAATGAGAGTCAAGAACACAGCATTTGCCCTTGTTCCCTCCTTCTCCTGTAAACAGGGGATTCCCTAACAGCTCGGTATTCTAATATCCCAAAGTAATCCTTTTCTTCTCCATTGTTTCTCAGAATCCACTTGATAGCACCTTATACTCAAATGTCTAACACAATGTAACATTTTAAAGATAAAACCTGAATGAGTTTTATGAGACATATGCGTTGGCATATATTTTTTTTAGCCATCTTACTGGGTTCTTGCATCTATCACCATTCCAACCCTTTTCCACTCTAACCCATTCTAATCCCCCAATACTAGGTAGGAAAGAAGGAAGTTTAGAGGAGAGAGGGGGCATCGATTTTTTTAGATTACTTACTGCTTATTAGGAGTGCTGTTTCCTTGGGGCAGGTCCAATCTTTTTATTGTTTCATGCATACACAGAATGATTTTGATAAAACCGAGCCCCTTTCTCCCATTTCCAGCTTCTCCACCATCTTCCCACTGCATTCCCTTCCAAATTAATGTGCTCTTTAAAACAATATTGAGTCTACTCACTAGGTGTAGAACAGTCTACTGGGGAATGGCTAGTCTGTCTGGATACATCCCTCATGAAAATTGACTCTCAACCCTTTAGGGGCCATTGGTTATCAATACATCCTCAGCTAGTAATGACATTTCATGAGCCTCCCACCACATCATCCACAGTGGGTGTTTGGTTGGCTTGTGAAGCCCTTGTGCTTGCAGTCACAGCTGCTGAGAGTTTGTGTGTGCAATGACATTGTCCTATCCAGTAAAGACTGCTTCCCTGAAAGCATACACTACTTCTCGATCATTTGATTTTTCCTCCCCCTCCTGTGATGATTCCTAAGATTGGTGGGTAGCTGCTCATTTAGTGCCATGTCACCCACAGTTTCTGATCTCTGTGTGTTAACTGGTTGTGGGCCTTTTATAAATTGACCTCTACTTTAGAAAGAAGCTTCTCTGATGAGAGTTGAGAGATGTGCCAATCTGTGATCTTTTGTTCCTTAACAATTACAATATTGTTCCAGAAGATTAGGCATTCCCACAAAGTGGGCACTGCGAGATTCATGTACTTATAACATCCAGCAGAAAGAGCTAAGGACGTGCCAATGAAATAGCTTCTGACTGAGACTCTTGTGCCGAACATCTCCATGAGCAAGCCCCATCTTCCCATTCCCTCTGCTTTTCCCTTTCCAAATACAAGAGCAGGGTCCCAGCATGCTCAGGAACAGGTAAGCTTGGAGACATGCTGGAGTCTATGATGAGGAAAGGATTCCTTCCTCCTAGAGCCAGCTTCAATAAGCTTATAAAGTACATGATGATTTAGTGACAAAGTATATCACACTAAATAATTACAGTGATACAGTAGACGATTTGTGAGTTGGATGAACCATCATTTCTAATGCTTTCTCATGACTGTAATTTTTCAAGATATAGTTTTTCTAAGAGACTCTCCTACTGTACCAACAATCTGTTTGGAAGGCAATGTGGGTATTAGGCTCTTTTTTTTTTTTTTAACTTCTTGCCTGTCTTTACATTGCTTTGCATTCTATTCTATTAAAAGGTTAATAAAGGGCTCTCCAAGGGATAGTCAAGAGATTGTGAACTATCCATTTTTACATCTTTAGAGAGCTTCCCTTGAAATACCCTTTTATTTAGAAACAATATATACTGTGGAAGAAGGAATCCCTGGGGAAAGGCAGAAATGCTAAGGGTTTTTCCTCTATAAAAAATTATTCTGACAGGAAAAGACATTTATTTCCAGTTTGATTCTTGACATATAGACTCTGTTCCCCTTGCTTTTAGGAGATAGAAACAATTAAAACGGAGCTCTTAGCGTCAAGGGAAAACTACCAAAAGGTCACTAAGCACTACTCTGAGAATTTGGGTGTGACTAATCTGTCCTCACGATGACACCTTGCCAGGGTCTGCAGGGCTGAGGCTCCCACAGGGCTCTAATGCCCACTTTCTTCTTCTGGGTGACTACTTCTTATTGAATCTGTGTTAACTTACCATTCAAAGCAAGGTCTAAAACTAACCTGTTTTCAATTTGACTGGGGGTAGGAAGAGCAGGTAGAGTTTCTTTCTTACCTAGCAACCAGAAAAGACCAAGGTGACATTGATGAGGAGGTTGCCTTGTGATTTTATCATTATCAGTAATTAGCCACAGTTAGTAAGCTTCTATTAATCAAATCCGCATCTGGATCGACTTTAATTCTATGAGATGAGCAGCGCTATTTGCCAGTGTAAAACTCAGAAGGGATTCTTGAACAACTTTGCAAGTGGATGCCTAGGAGAAAGAAAACCTTATTCTAGGATAGATAATCTTATCCCATTAAAGCTATAATTGGCACATAGGTATGGCATCTATCTGTGCAGGATAGGAATGTAGGTTCCCTTCAAAAAATTCTAAATCTCAGAAACAATTTTGGAACTGTTCTGCACGCATGATTCATTCACTACTTAATGAGATGCTGTAATAAACGTCTAAACCTGTCATGAGTAAATCAAAGGGATGGAAATTATACTGTCCATTTCAGGCCCATAAGGCTAAGTCCTTGACCTGTGTATTAGTCAGGATTCTCTAGAGTCACTGAGCATATGGGTAGTCTCTATATAGTTAGGGAATTTGTTGATGACTTACAGTCTGTAGTCCAACTCCCCAACAATGGTCAGCAGCAGCTGTGGACGGAAGTTCAAAGATCTAGCAGTCCCATGAGGCAAGCAGGCAAAGAAGAGTGAGTCTTCCTTCTTCCAATTTTCCAGCAGAGGGTTTGGCCCAGATTAAAGGTGTGTGCCACTGCACCTTTAATCCCAGATGCCAGATGACCTTGAAGATCTCCCTGTCTTGTCTTAATCTTCTGGAATTCATAGCTGCTCTGCTTCAAGATCTCCATGCCAAGATCCAGGTCAGAAACTTGTATCTCTGAGACTCCAGATTAGGATCAAAGGTGAGCCTTCCAATTCTGGATTGTAGTTCATTCCAGATATAGTCAAGTTGACAACCAGGAATAATCACTACAACATGTGTAGGAAAATGCACAGTTCTAAGAATGTAAGAGCGATTAGGGTGTTTTGGTTGCGTGAAAAGGGGAGATGAGATATCTTGTAAGTAAGAGGTTCACTTAACTTCATTTTCCTGTGCTTCTAATTGTGTGTTCTGAGATCCTGGCCCCTGAGTCCAGAGACTCACCATATTCTGTAATATGGATAACTCCCTAAAGAAAAACAAAGTGAAAAGTTTGAAAATTACAATAGGCCTCCCCCAGTCCATATTTTTTATTTTTAAGACTATCGGTATGACTATTTTCTCCTGAGGAAACACTTATACCAGATTAAATATTTTCTTTTTTTTTATTTATTAAGAAAAATTTTACCAAATAATGCCTATTCCAAAAGCTTGGTAAAAATCAATCCTTATTTTGTATTATTTACTAAATAGGTCTACAAACATGAAATATTTCCCTTGCCTGAATCACAAAGCTTTAAAGAGTCCACCAGGTTTCCTGGCCAATTGATATGATTATAAGTCTTGACAGTAAAATACTAAAGAAGGTTTTATATTATTAATGAGGAAAAATCAGACAGAGTTAAACTTCTTTTTTTTTATTGGATATATTCTATATTTACAATTCATTTCCCTTTTTCTGGTTCCCCACCCCCAAAGGTCCCACATGTCCTTTTCCCTCCCCCTGCTTTTTCATCCACCCCCTCCCACCTTACTGTTCTTGTACTCTCCCACAATGATGTTTTGGTCCATTCTAGCACCAGTGTCCACTCCTTTCTTCTTGTGAGACATCACTTGATATGTGATTTATGTCTTTGTTGTTCCAAGCTTCTAGGCTAATATCCACTTATCAGTGACTGTATACCATGGGTATTCTTTTGAGACTGGGTCACCTCACTTAGTATGATATTCTCCAGCTCCATCCATTTCTCTAAGAATTTCATGAATTCATTGTTTCTAATGGCTGAATAGTACTCCATTGTGTATATATACCACATTTTTTGTATCCATTCTTCTGTTGAGGGACATCTGGGTTCTTTCCAGCTTCTGGCTATTATATATAAGGCTGCTATGAACATAGTGGAGCATGTACATCATGAACATGTGCTAGGACTTGAGAACAATATCGAGCCTTTTGCATCATACCTTGAATGTAAAGACACTCTTCCCACATCCCGTAGTTCTCACATGAAGTTCTCTGTGTTCCCTGGGCCCCATTGCTCCTAAGCAGTGCTTAGCTACCATTTACAGCTTCATCTCATCCATTTAGATCAGCAGCCCCACATATCAACACATCTTCCCCATCCTGGTTGCATGCAAAAACCATATCAAATGGTACCACTCAATGCTCTCAGCATTCAACCTCACAAGCAGAGTGCTCACTTCTGAGAAACTGTGAGGTGTTCCTTCTAGGACTGAGGTTGCAGACAACGAAGACCTCCTTATTCATAGAACTTGTTATCTGCATGAGATGTGGGGAGTCCATAAAATAAACAATGTATTCAGTAGGTAAGGTTTTTTGTATATTAGATGATTTTCAAAGCTATGCAAACTACATATATTGCCTGTGTTAATATTGTAAATCTGTCCCTAGCAAAAAGCTTTGCCCTGTATTTATTGAACAACACAGGAAGCATGACTTCAGAAAAGAATGAGAGACACTTTCACCAGTCTCTTGGTAGAGTTTTACAAAGGATTAAATTATTTAATCCATTTGACCACAACTGATTCTAAAGAACTCAATTCTGCAAATATACCATCTATCAAGCAATATCTCCAGCATTTATTACATATTTATTGTATACACTTTTAATCTGTTTGCTGTTTTTAAGCAAATGATTGCCATATACACACCCACATACACACACACACACACACACACACACACACCAAACACACCCACACACACACACAAACACAAACACACACACATACATTGTTGTCTGGTTCAGAGGCATAGAGGAATACAGAACTTAAGTATAATCATCATTACATGGGGAAACCCAAGGCAAGCAGGGTTGTTTGTTACCTTGTTCTCTTAAGGGTAACTCAGATAAAAAGCAGGCTACAGGCTAAGTCTTAAGTAGCCCCAAGGAATACTACTAAATAGGCTGTGAGGTCTGCCAAAAGTTCCAGTCTCTTAGAATGTAAGAGATACTTTAATAAAATTCTATCACCACACCCCAATACCTAAGTTGCCTTGAACAGCAGATGTTATGGGATCAAAGCAAAGCCAGTTGAATTTCTGTTTTTAAAGAGATGACATTTAAATAGAAAGCGGTAATTAATCCACAGAACTAAAACAGATAATAGGTGCCATGAATAAGAGAAGAATAAACCTATCCTGCGAATGTCAATATGTATGGTGTAGGTTCGGGGTATGTTGGAGAGGAGAGGTAGATGTTTGAAATGGGAGAACAGTGGTCAGAGAACAACTCACTGAAAACATGACTTGTGAATAAGGATGTGAGGGAGCACAGGTATCAATCAGTTCTCTTTCCAACCTCAGCTGCTTATGGTACTGCATGCCTTTTACCCTCTCGATTCCAAGAAATATTCCCTAGTGTTCTGCCTCATGCCAGCCATTCAGAGCACCGCACTTGAACTCAAGCCTGAGCATACCTTCATTCCCCCTGGGGTTCAAGGCTAAGGTGAGTTAGTTTCTCTCTCTCTCTCTCTCTCTCTCTCTCTCTCTCTCTCTCCCTCTCTCCCTCTCTCTTCTCTTCTCTTCTCTTCTCTTCTTTCCCCCCTCCCCCTCCCTCTCTCCCTCTCCCCCTCCCCCTCCCTTCATCCCTCTCCCCCTCCCCCTCCCCTTCCCCCCCTCTCCCTCTCCCTCTCCCTCCTTCTCTCTCTGTCCCTCTCCCTCTCTCTCTCTCTCTCTGCACTCATTCCCTTTGGTTATTCACCTCTCTCCTTAATTAGTTGTTATTTATGGGTCGTCATGACAATCACCCCCTTGTATACAGTTACCATTTAACTACCTTGCCTACTGTCTTCATTGTGCCCACTTGGCAGAAGCCCAATCTTAATTAAACTACTCAATCTTGCATCTCAACAGCTAAATATGGTAATGACTCCTTGCAGTTGTTTCCTTTGCTTTAAGCCTCTGACAGTTCCTCTTCCCGCCCCAGTCTCATATCAGGGCCTAAATCCTAGATTATTGAGAACCTCAAGTTCTGGATAATCCCAACATAATATTTCCCCCCAGACTGAGTCTAGCTGATAAATTGTATTTTATATCTTTGGATCCTGAATAACACAATTTTCTTTAAGAGGAACTTTCCAGTGACAGATATCACTAAATATCTTCTAATTTTTCTTTTTATTAAGTTCCCATATTATCATACAAATGTGCTATACAATCTCCCTTCAGAAAAAAAAGAGACAGAACTGAATTGGTGGAACACACCTTAATCACGCACTCAAGAGGCCAAGACCAGAAGTTTGTGAGCCCTTGGCCAATCTGGACAGCAGAAGGAAGATCTATCTGAAAGAAAGAAAGAAGGAAGGAAGGAAAGAAAAAAATCCTATGCCCTATGCGTATAGCACTCTCCAATTCCCTTTCTCTGACTCTCTCTACAATCAATCAATCCATCTATAAAATAAAGCTGCATTACTGGCACCATTTTGTCTCCCGTTTTTCCAATCTGGGAAGCCATTAAGGCTATTCTTTTGTTTCCACACATCTAATTAAAATGGTCTGGACAACCTCCATACGTTATCATAACAAGTTAAGGTCTTCTCATCTGACTCCGGCTCCCTGTGCATTCCATGCAGGTGATTTTTCCCTCCTTTATGAAGTATTCACTCACTTGGATTCCATAATACATTTGCTTTCTCTCCTTCCATTTCAGGTACTATACCTTTTTGCTACTCTTCTGGTTCCCTTTTGTCAGGTAACATTGAATTTCCCCAGATCTAAATCACCAGATCATTCCTCTTTTTAACAAAACTCATGTTCATTTGGTCTTGTGACAGACAGTAAGAGCTGTATCTATTCTCACAACTTGACAAGTGGCTCCTGGGAATATACCCAGAAGATTCCCCAGCATGCAATAAGGATACATGCTCCACTATGTTCATAGCAGCCTTATATATAATAGCCAGAAGCTGGAAAGAACCCAGATGTCCCTCAACAGAGGAATGGATACAAAAAAATGTGGTATATATACACAATGGAGTACTATTCAGCCATTAGAAACAATGAATTCATGAAATTCTTAGAGAAATGGATGGAGCTGGAGAACATCATACTAAGTGAGGTAACCCAGTCTCAAAAGAATATCCATGGTATGCATTCACTGATAAGTGGATATTAGCCTAGACTCTTGGGACACCAAAGACACAATCCTCATATCAAGTGATATCCGACAATAAGGAAGGAGTGGACACTGGTGCTGGAAAGGATCAAAACATCAGTGTAGGGAAATACCAGAACAGGGAAGTGGGAAGGGGTGGATGGGGGAACAGGGGGAGGGAAAGGGCATGTGAGACCTTTGGGGAATGGGGAACCAGAAAAAGGGAAATGAAATGTAAATATAGAATATATCCAATAAAAAAAAACTTGACAAGTGGCATTTCCATGTAGTTCATTATCCTGAAATCCATTGATTATCCCTGGTGTCTAATTGATGTCATCAAAATAATTCTTGATCCGAAGAGACTAATAAATGGTTTCTTTTGAGAGCAAGATGAGGAACTATGGCCCAGGAACAGTGTCAGAGTGCCCTAGATGACATTTCCCATCCTAGAAAAGATCATATAAGTTCTTATAGTTACAGAACAAGCAAGGAGTCATGTAGCAATGTATTTGCCAAAAACACATATAGGCAAGTTTAATGGGTAAGTTTGGTTCTCAACATGACTACATCTGGAATTGACTAAAACCCAAGAAGTAGGGCATGTCTTCAAGGGATTTTCTTGATTGTATCTTTACAGGTGGGAAACCCACCCTAAATCTGGGCCACATCTTTTAATGGTAGCCTACAAAGAAAGGACATGGAAGAAGGAAGCTTTTACTCTTTGCTGGCATATCATCACTATCATTGGTAAGATCACTCATCCTGTTGTTAAGGAATCCTTCCTTTGGTATTAGACCTCGTTCTTCAGAATCCTAATGTAGAATGAAGGCCAGCAGCTCTCTAGGTACCCAAAAAATCCAGAACAAGTTTGCAAGTGCTGAAGCATCTGGTTTCATAGAAGGGACAACTAACAGATTCTTGGGATTTAGTTCAAAGAAAGACATTGTTTTATTAGCTGGAATACACACACACACACACACACACACACACACACACACATACACACTAAAGCTGCCTTTGTAAGTGCCTTGAACTTACAGTACCCTTTCTTTGTTCTTTAATGCTTTAATGAAAACGATCATAGTGAATTTACTTTTTCGTCCTGTGTACTTGGAGTTCTGGCAGGCACTTGAACTTGTATGAGTATCTTTTTCTCCAGATGTCAAAAAATTGTGATTTTATCCAAATTATATTCAATGACCATAATCCAAACTGTAGGTCTTTTCATGGGTTTCCAAACTCTCAGGCTTTGTTCATGAATATAACTTTACCATTGATTTTTTTTAATGAATGATCCATTTTTTCTATGTTGTCTTCCTCTGTTTTCCATGATTCATTTATCAGTTAGGATTTTATTTATCTTACTTTTTTTTTAAATTTCCAGCCTCATTTCACTTGACTTTTATTCTGTTTTCATCTTGCATTAACTTTATTTCATTTGTCCTTGTTTTTATCTCCTTTGAGTCGTTTAAGCATTCTTATAATCACTTTTGAATTCTTTGACATCTAGGCTTGAGCCACAGGCAGGACATAACAATCAATGTAACTCATGTCCTGACTTGGTTTACGATTAAAAGGCAGGGGAGTCCAGGCCTTCAGAGGAGAACTTCTATGAACACAGTGGGGCAGGGGTTTAGCACAACTAAAAAAGATTACGTGACTCTCTTGGTTCATCTTCCGCTGTATATGAATGGATGTGAAGCTAAGCAAAATACTGAAGACTGAGACATGACTACAGATCAGCCTGTCAGCTGGGTAGATGGGCAGAATCCGAACAGTACTAAAAGGCATTGAAAAGTAAATTGACGAAGAAATAACAGCTCTCAGAAAGCATGTAAAAACTGGAAGGCTGGTCTAAGCAAACTCTAGAAGCTTCAACATTCTTTGTCTTCAAATAAGACTCAGCATTTTACATCATGCGCAATTTATATGCACAGGATATAAAGACACAATATGCAGTTTCTCATAAGGGAACTCAGGAGAATTTCAGGAACAAAGAAATCTGGAACAAACTGAGGGTAAAAAGCTAGAAATGTAGAACCCAGGAAAATGATCCAATAGCTGAAAATAGGAAACATTCATGTAAAAGAAAACAAAGAAAGTACGGTTCCATTATGCCCTGTTAGAATGAATTACTGAAGGAATTTGTTCAAAAGTGAAATCATACCAGAAGTAACTTAGAATATCCAGAAATAAGGACTAAAAGAAATGGAGCATGTATGCACCATTTTTAGTGTTTCTCGGCAGTCATGGTGGCACAAATCTATAATCCCAGTTTTTGAGAAGTAGGAGTTTAAGGGTTACCTTGGATACATAGGAAGTTTTAGGCTTGCTTGGACTAAATGAGAGCCTATTTCAAATAAGTAAAAAGAATTCTCTACTTAAAATTTTAAAGGACATATTGGATGATCACCCACTAATAAGATTAAGAGTTTATAAGGAAAATGAAGTTACAAACAAAATTAATGAAAAGATAAAAATTAATGATATATAGAATAAAGGAAGGATACCAATATAGACACATCACACCTCAAATGGATAATACAGGAACATTGTAAGGAAATCCATAGTCATAAATTTGTTAATTTGCACAGTGGGTCAATTCCTCAAAAATTTGAAAACTGCTAAACCCCATCCTAGGTGACACAGGGAACCTGGATAATTCTACTCGCTTTAAACAAAATAAAGTTTCAACTACATACATCCTCCTCAATTATCCTCAGACTCTGGTGGGCTTGTAAATATATCCTACCACATATGTAGAGAAAAAATAGTAAAAAATATATAGAGGAAAAATGCTATAGACAATGCAAGGCCAGACAATGTCCTCTAAGAACAGAAGGAGGTGAGTACCCTAACTTGTTTTACTAAGCCAGAATTATCTTAATAAAGAAAATAAAAACTTTGCAAGCACACAAAACTACAGATAAACACAAATAAATCAGTACTTTAAAAAAGTGAGTCAAATCCAAGAACACATGACTATGGCTGTGTACTATAACAAAATAGCCTTTCTCTGTCATATAGACTATTAGTTCAATGTTCATTAGCTAATCAATAACAAATCACAGTATCAGCAGTATGTAGAAGATGTCATGTGACCATGCCAATTGATATAAGAAAACACTTTGAAATGGCTTAGTTTTCATTAATCATAAACATTTTAAGCAATTTGAGAATATAAGGGAACGTCTTCAATCCAGATGCATTCTCTCATTAAAAATGCTTATGGCTAACAAAGTAAATGTTGAAGGTTGAAGTGTTTTCTCCCTAAGATCAGGATGCAGACAGATATATATTCCCATTATTCATCTTCAATGTTTAGTTGAACTTCATTAAGAATAATGGAGCAAGAAAAAGAAATAAATGTACCTAAGTTGAAATGGAACAAAACCCTCAATCTCTAAAAACAAAGAATCCCCATGACTAAGGAGACATGAGGACACAAGGTCAATATGTAAAAATCTATAAAAATGTACAGAGAACATTTACCATCCAATAGTAATAAAATAAACACCCCGTTTGAAAGCAGATAGAGATGTTAACAAGCACCAGTGAAGGCACACAGATGACCGAGTGTGAGAGTGGCGCTCAGCAATACTTGACCTTCGAAAATGCCAAGATGAAATGAAAGACCACACATATACTGAAGTGGCAAAGATCTGAGCACTGGCAAGGTCACATGCTAGAGAGGATACAGAGCAGTGGGAGCTGCCATTCATTGCAGTGAGAACACAAGATAATGCAGCCAACTTAGAAGGTAATTTGCAAACATAGTACAAAAGTACAATAACATCATGTTCTTCTAAGTTAGCAATCACATCCCATAGTATGTATTCAAATGACTTGAAACATGCTCATATAAAATCCTATAGGCAGGCGTTTGGTAGCACCTTTATCATAATTGTCAAATTGTGGAAGCAACTCTGTGTGTCCCTCTGCAGGTGAACAGAGGTACTTGGTGCATACAGACACTGAAAGATTATTTACTGCCATTAGGAAGTAACCTCTCAACACATGGAATGTCACAGAAGAAACATAAGTACATATGACTAAATAAAGCCATACAATTAAAAACTATACATATATATGCATATATATATATATATATATAATTATTGTTTCATCATACCACATCAATGTAAATATGACAAGGGAAAACCAATAGACACAGAAAAATCTCATTTTATGGCCACAGAAATGGGAGTGATTGAAGGCTAGCATGTGGGAGAGCTATAGGGGGTGACTCTATTCTCAATGGTAGAACAATAGATACAATGCATAACTTTACCCAAAGCCTGAAACATGCAGGAAGTATGACGTCAGCTAGGCGCTGGTGCTGACACAGCAACAGAGATTCCTTAGCTATCAATGCTCCTCCTAAGATTGGGTCGTTCCTAGTGAGTAAAGCTCTGTGTATGGAGAACAGAGAGTATTTGGAAATAATATCAGTTGTATTCTTTTAATTTTACAAAATGTAAGACTTCTATACAAGTAAAGACTAATTTTGGAAATTCTCGATTGCTGAGGCTAATGGAAAGACAATGAAATGGGCAAGACACTTGTCCAGAAAATTCACGAAGGACAAAGTGCACAGTGAGGACTTAGAAGCTAAGCATCTTTAGCCATTAGAAAATGGAAACATGTTTTTATTTACATATTGTGCATGTGCGTGTACATGTGTGCCTATATGAGTGTATGTGTGAACATACGCCAGTGCAAGTCCATGTGTGAGTGTGCATTCTAAAATCTTCTCATATCTTGGTGATAAGGAAAACTTATTTCTTCTTAGGTTAGGTCTGAAAATCCAAGGGAACATTTTATTTGTTCAAATTTGATCATGTGGCTAACTATAGAGGAATTATAATAGATAATTTATTAGGGGTCAGTGATTGCCTCTGACTGATGTCTGAGTCTTTAACAAGCATTGTGGTAACAAAGGCCAACTTATAACTGGAGGAAAAGGGTGTTTTTAGAATAGAAATTAAAGTCAGAATTGAAGGAGAAGCATAAAATTAAAAGCTAACAAAAGCAACAAAAATGTTGTTGATTAAGACTAAACCTTCTGATTTGCTTGAGTTGATTTTATAGCCAGCCACTTTGCTGAAGTTGTTTATCAGTTGCAGGAGTTCTCTGGTGGAGGTTTTTGGGTCACTTAAGTATACTATCATATCATCTGTGAATAGTGATAGTTTGACTTCTTCCTTTCCGATTTGTATCCCTTTGACTTCCCTCTGTTGTCGAATTGCTCTAGCTAGTACCTCAAGTACTATATTGAAGAGATATGGTGAGAGGGGGCAGCCTTGTCTAGTCCCTGGTTTTAGTGGGATTGCTTCAAGTTTTTCTCCGTTTACCTTGATGTTAGCTACTGGTCTGCTGTATATTGCTTCAACTCAAGCAAATCAGTAGCCTTCCTATACACAAAGGATAAGCAGGCCGAGAAAGAAATTAGGAAAATGACACCCTTCACAATAGCCACAAATGATATAAAGTATCTTGGAGTGACGCTAACCAAACATGTGAAAGATTTATATGACAAAAACTTCAGGTCTCTGAAGAGGGAAATTGAAGAAGACATCAGAAAATGGGAAAATCTTCCATGCTCATGGGTTGGCAGGACTAATATAGTCAAAATGGTAATCTTGCCCAAAGCAATATACAGATTCAACGCAATCCCCATCAAAATCCCAACTCAGTTCTTCATAGAGTTAGAAAGAGCAATTCTCAAATTCATCTGGAATAACAAAAAACCCAGGATAGCTAAAACTATCATCAAAAGCAAAAGAACTTCTGGGGGAATCAATATCCCGGACCTCAAGCAATATTACAGAGCAGTAGTATTAAAAACTGCATGGTATTGGTTCAGTGACAGGGAGGCGGATCAATGGAATAGGATCAAAGACCCAGAATTGAACCCACACATCTATGGCCAATTGATCTTTGACAAAGTTGCTGAAAACATCCAGTGGAAAAAAGATAGCCTTTTCAACAGATGGTGCTGGCTCAACTGGAGGTCAACATGCAGAAGAATGAGAATTGATCCACTCTTATCTCCTTGCACTAAGCTAAACTCCAAGTGGATCAAGGACCTCCACATAAAACCAGACACACTAAAACTAATAGAAAAGAAACTGGGGAAGAACCTTGAGGACATTGGCTCAGGGGAAAAATTCCTGAACAGAACACCAATTGCTTATGCTCTAAGAGCAAGAATAGACAAATGGGACCTCATAAAATTACAAAGTTTCTGTAAGGCAAAAGACACTGTCAAAAGGATAAATCGGCAACCAACAAATTGGGAAAAGATCTTCACCAACCCCACATCTGACAGAGGGCTAATTTCCAATGTATACAAAGAACTCAAGAGGTTAGACCCCAGAAAACCAAATAACTCTATCAAAAAATGGGGTACAGAGCTAAACAGAGAATTTTCACCTGAAGAAATTTGGATGGCTGAGAAACACCTTAAAAAATGTTCAACATCATTAGTCATTAAAAAAATGCAAATTAAAACAACCCTGAGATTTCACCTAACACCAGTCAGAATGGCTAAGATTAAAAACTCAGAAGACATCAGGTGTTGGCGAGGATGTGGAGAAAGAGAAACACTCCTCCACTGCTGGTGGGAATGCAAGCTGGTACAACCACTCTGGAAATCAGTATGGCGGTTCCTCAGAAAACTGGACGTGATACTTCCGGAGGACCCAGCCATAACACTCCTGGGAATATACCCAGAAGATTCCCCAGCATGCATTAAGGATACATGCTCCACTATGTTCATAGCAGCCTTATATATAATAGCCAGAAGCTGGAAAGAACCCAGATGTCCCTCAACAGAGGAATGGATACAAAAAATGTGGTATATATACACAATGGAGTACTATTCAGCCATTAGAAACAATGAATTCATGAAATTCTTAGAGAAATGGATGGAGCTGGAGAACATCATACTAAGTGAGGTGACCCAGTCTCAAAAGAATACCCATGGTATACAGTCACTGATAAGTGGATATTAGCCTAGAAGCTTGGAACAACAAAGACATAAATCACATATCAAGTGATGTCTCACAAGAAGAAAGGAGTGGACACTGGTGCTAGAATAGACCAAAACATCATTGTGGGGGAGTACAAGAACAGTGAGGTGGGAGGGGGTAGATGAGGAGCAGGGGGAGGGAAAGGGCATGTGGAACCTTTAGGGGTGGCGAACCAGAAAAAGGGAAATGAATTGTAAATATAGAATATATCCAATAAATAAAAAAAAGACAAAAAAAGACTAAACCTTCACCCTTGCCCATTTCTCTAATTTTGAACACTAGAAAGGGTATTTTGCCTTTCAAAGCCTGTGCCCAATAAAGACAACCAATTCATGAGTTCATTTTCGTCTCTAAACTTCTATGCCAGAATGTAAACATTTTTGCTTTGCCAAAAAGATGATTATGTCTTCCACACAGGCTAGGAGTGAAGAGATAAAGCAATCCTATAATGACTTCATTCAAGTAAAGTGGTGAATCACTGTGGGCATCATCAGTATCAAGTCCCCTTTTATGTGAACATTGTAAAATTGCTACAGCATAGGATTCCTTTCCTCACCTTGGGCTCCATCCACTGCAGATGGTCCATTTGACTTTACAGCAGGTTTCACAGGCCTAGCCAAAAGCATCCTGATGCTTATCATTTGGGCATTTTCCAATGGTGCTCAGACTTGGAGTTGGTGAGGAGGTCACCAGAGAGATCAAGCATGGTTGTTACACACCAGTCAGAATGGCTAAGATCAAAAACTAAGGTGACAGCAGATGCTGGAGAGGATGTGGAGAAAGAGGAACACTTCTCCATTGTTGGAGGGATTGCAAGCTGGTACAACCACACTGGAAATCATTCTGGTGGTTCCTCAGAAAATTGGACATAGTATTACCCAAGGACCCAGTTATACTACTCCTGGGCATATACACAAAAGATACTCCAACATATAACAAGAACACATGCTCCACTATGTTCATATCAGCCTTATTTATAATAGTCAGTCAAAACCCAAATGTCCTTCAACAGAGAAATGGATACAGAAAATGTACATTTACACAATGGAGTACTACTCAGCTATTAAACACAATGCCTTTATGAAATTCAGAGGCAAATGAGTGGAACTAGAAAATCTCATCCTGAGTGAAGTAACCCAATAACAAAAGAACACAGATGATATGCACTTACTGATAAGTGGGTATTAGCACAAAAGCTTGGAATACCCAAGATAAAATTCACAGACCAAATGAAGCTCAAGAAAACGGAAGACCAAAGAGTAAATACTTCGGTCCTTCTTAGAAGGGGGAACAAAACACACACAGGAAGAGATATGGAGACAAACTATGGAGCAGAGCCTGAAGGAAAGGTTATCTAGAGACTGCCCCACCTGGAGGTCCATATACAGTCACCAAGTCCAGACACTATTGTGGATACCAAGAATTGCTTACTGACAGGAGCCTGATATAGCTGTCTCCTGAGAGGCTCTGCTAGAGCCTTACAAATACAGAGGTGGATGTTTGCAGTCAGCCATTACACTGAGCATGGGGTCCTCAATGAAGGTGTTAGAGAAAGGACTGAAGGAACTGAAGGGGTTTGCGGCCCCACTGGAAGAACAACAATATTAACCAACTAGAACCCCCCTCCTCCAGAGAGCTCCCAGTGACTTAACCACCAACCAAAGGGCACACATTGAGGGACCCATGGCTCCAGCCACATATATTGCAGAGGAAGGCCATGTAGGACATCAGTGGGAGGAGAGGCCATTGGTCCTGTGAAGACTCGATGCCCCAGTGTAGGGGAATGCCAGGACAGGGAAGTGGGAGTGTGTGGGTGGGTGGAGGAAACACCCTCATAGAAGCAGGGAAAGAGGGAATGGAATAGGGTTTTTTGGAGGGGAATCCAAAAAGGGGATAACATTTGGAATATAAAAAAGAACATATCTAATAAAAAAGTAAATGGTAGTTTTCTTTACTCTTCACAAAACACAGACTGTGTGTCACAAGACTGTTAAATATGATGAGTGCCTCCTTCTATGTAGAAGGTGCCCACAACACATTCACACAGAGATAGACATCACCCAAACAAACTGGAGCATGGCCACTTCAGTGACTGATGGGAGCCGACTGAGTAAGAGCCAAGATTTACGTACTTGAAGGATATCTGTAGTAACAATTCCTTCTGTGATTCAGTTTGGCAGCTATTACCTCTTACCTACCCAGAACTGCAAGATTTTGTTAATTTGGTTAAGTTGGGCTGTAGTAACAAATAAAGCCTGAAATTTCAGGGCTAAACCCATTACACTTCTAATGCATTCCAGCAATGCCAGCAGAATATGAATATTATATATATATATAAAATTTATGGCCAATTTACGAAGCTTCTTAGATAATATAAAAGAGAAAGAAATAAGCTGACTACATATGAGATGTTTATGTAGATGTAGACCTGGAAATAATAGTTATTATATCTCCTATTTATTGTCCTAAAACTGGGTTGTACCTCGACAACCCAACTGTGAGAAAGGATTGCTGAGGACTGTGGGAGGGAGAGGAGAGTGAATGGGTGCTCTGTGCCCTCGGCCACGTTGCTAAGGAGTCACTGATACAGTGAGTGAGAAATGTACAGACTGAACATCCAGGTCAGGACTGGAAAGAAGCCAGCTGGTTTTCATTTGCAGAAGTTATGCAATTAATTTATTGATTGATTGATCATATTCTCAATGGATGGATTTCTCTTTTTAAAATCACTAAAATTGTTTTCAAAGATACAAATAAAAATGTAAGGAAATTGCCAACATTTTCATATTTCTGAATTTGTATATATGCATTATATCTGGTACTGAGTATCATAGAGACACTTTAATATAAGTATGTAATTTAATTTGCATACGTCCCCCTTCCTCAGTTTTAAGAACAACCACCTGGCTTTCACAGCTAAGGACATATAGTTTGCCTCCCTTAAGCACTCGTACACTTTGAAGGTAAATAAAATCCAGTGGGAAGGTATGTCAAGAGTGGACAAGCCAGCTTAGAGGGGAAGGTGCAGTCTACCCAGGCCTAGTGACCCGAGCTTGGTCTCTGGCATTCCTGAGAAGGTGGGAGGTCAGGAGAGAACTGGATCCACAAACTGCCCTCTAATTTCCATACGAACTCCATGCCATGCATGGTCACATGCAACACACACACACAACACACATGCACACAAACATTTAGAAAGAAAATCCACATCATGAAATTTTCAGTTACTACAAGACTAATATAAATTGTAAATAATTGATAATGAATAAAAAATATTGTCCGTCCTTCTTTCTGCTCTTTCCATTTGACGTCATTCACCTAGATCTTCTTTTTTTTTTAATTTATTTTCTATATTCTATGTTTACATTCCAAAGGCTTTCCCCTTTCCCAGTTCCCACCCACCATAGTTCCCATAGTTCCTCTCCCCCCCATCTGTTCCCCAATAATTCCCCCTCCCCCCTCGGTTTCTTTACTAAACTGGATGCAATCTTTACAGGCCCAGATCTTCTAAACTCAGGCTTACAGCGATTATTTACCGGCAAATATTGTGAGGTATTTGCAGTTTACTTCGGGAATGTCAGAGAAAGCAGCCCTCATGACTGTGTGGGTGACCACATACCCTGTTTCCCTGGATTTATCTTTATTATAACAGCCATCCTCTTGACATTCATCCTTATGCCAAGAGACTTTTCTAGGCTCTTTCTACAGGACTATACATCTTCTCAGTTTCATTTCATGCACTCAGCGGAGAGTGTTAGTTTTGAAAATGAACTTCGGAAGGAGGGAGAACATTCAACATGTATATCGATGCTACTATTGACAGCCTATCATATGCAAATTCAATCTACAGCTAGTAACATGTAATAAAAGCATGTCCAGTCTACCAAGCATGTATAATTCATCACACGTTGCTGTGAGTGCTTGTGTCCAGTGTGAGTCTTGTGAGTGTTTGGAGATGTCCAGTGTGTGTCTAGTGACTGTAGCATTGCCATCACTTCCTTCTCAAGCTCCTGTATTATGCAAGTGAATCTAGGGATTTGGATTTCCAGAACTGTCTTATCTACAATGATTCCTGGTAGAGTTTTCTGATGATAGAAAACTGCAGGCAATTGGGATGGGGGGTGTGGGGTTCTTATTTTTCCATGCACAATATCAGTCAGACTTATAGGATTCCTGGAGAATCTTTAACCGCAACAAGCTTTCCTGCCTCAGACAGGAAATTTGATGAATATTCTTAAAGATTCTGGGTAACTGAAGCAACTGTTACAAGAACTAAATGAAGCTTTGTTGTTTTAGTCTAAACTCTCTCGTGCTAGCTTTCCAAACCTTTATGGTAGCTTCTTCTGACATAAATTGAGGGCTTAAAGGTCAACAAGCATGAATGTTATGCTTTCATATTAAAGACTTTTCCTTAACATTCATATATTTTCATTCAGACATTGGGTGAGTTTTCTTCTACTTAACTATGAAATGATACAAGCAACCAAACTATATTTTCAAATAAATATACCACATATCATCTACATTCTTTCAGATATACCTGAAGATCAGATGAGAAAGGGGTTGCACACATTGAACAAATTCAGTGTGCTGAACCTCAGGACCAGAACCTCCACTCAACTGCTGCACAAGTTGGTGTGAACAAAAGTCTTCTTTGGTCAACAATAGCTCGATGCTCAGCATATACATTGTGAATCAGCTGTACAACTCCTTCTGTAAAATCAAAGTACCCCAAAGCAGGAAGAGGGCAGAACAATAGCCTGGAGATTATTTTCTCAAAATATCAATGCTATTGACGTGGGTAACTATGCATCTTCACTTGGGATTTATCTACTCTGTCATACAATTTCAAGACAGAACCATAAATAATACTACAAAAATCCTTCTTCATATGCTCATATTTAATGGACATGAAGCCACTGTTCTAAGAGAGATGGCTGTGTGACAGGTGAGTGACAGGAAGTGAAAAGTCAGAGTAAGTTCAGGAGGGTGGATAAGGCAGGGCTGCCCTTTACATACCACAGGCTTGGCAGGACATGCTGGCGTTCTTTCCCCGGGGGTACATCATGACTGTGTTCCCTAATTAGTTGAGCAACACACTATCCACCCAGGCACCCATTTTAGAAATTGTCAGGCCACAGATGACATCTTCAGGCTTTCTCCCTTCCTTTACATCAGTGGTTCTCAACCTTCCTAATGCTGCAACCACCCCATAATATAGTTCCTTATGCTGTGGTGACCCTAAACTATAAAATGATTTTCATTGCTACCTCATGACTGTAATTTTGCTACTGTTATGAATCATAATGTAAATATTTGACATGCAAGATATCTGATATTCAAACCCTATGAAAAGTTAATGTGACCCCAAAGGGGGTCACAACTCACAGGTTGAGAACCAACTTGCATTCCCTCTCTGTCCCTGCCCTTAATTAGAGCTAACTCTCCTCCAGATAATATACCAGTCATCTCCCCAGCATGGACTGTTTACCTTCATGTTTCCTCCACAACAAATTCGTTTTAAGTTTTAATCAGATTACTCATTAGAAATGACAGTTACAACTCTTCATTGTTTAAAATCTTTCCATCTCTGTGTCTATACATGACTATCCTAAATCTTCTTTCTTCTGATCTGAGGCTGTGAGCTGTTTATTAAAGAGCTTTTCAAGTAACTCATCAGTCCTTACAGTTTTAAACAAAGCCTGAGCCTTTCCTACTAATGTCTTTGATGCTTCCAGTCTCTCCCTCTCTCCCTGCTCATACATATTAAATTGTGAAGTCTCTTCTTCCCCCCCAGGACAGCTCAAATAGTCCTTTATTAGTGGAGAATTTCTTACCTGTTCATAGTCATTCTAAGTAAGTGTCATAGTTTGTGTTCTCTCATGAAGTCCTGTTTATTCTTCATGGCATTGAGGGTTGTTTTACATTAGATCCCTGCTATTATTTTAACAGATGACATTATGGCTGATAGACTGTAAGAATTCTCAGGACAGGGATCCTCCTTTGCTTGGTACCAGACCTACCTGCCCCACCCCTTGCTCAACCAATCTTGAATTTAAATTCATTTTCTTAAGCTTTGTTTAGTCAAAAGAATTTTTCTGAAGGTCAATGCTGCAGAAATTTAATTCATAGAATGAACATGATGGGTAGGAGCATTTTTAACAAACATCTTTTAATAATTATAAATGCCAGATTTCATCAGAAGCCTAGAGCAAGTATTATCACTGTGAGACAAACTAAATGCTACATGTGTCAATATTTACACAAGCAGATTACAACAGTGTGGTCTCATCAGTTCAGATAGTGTGTCTTGTGAGCTTAACGAAATTTCAAACTCCATAAGGAACTCCATTTTCCCCTGAAGTTATTAGAGGATGGATTTCTTTTAATTAAACTCATTTGCATGACTAAATTAGATCTAATTACTCTCATTCATTTCACTAATACCTTTCTTTGATTGAAGAAAGAGAACTTTTATAACTGATTAAAATGGGATGCTCTTGCTTTCGAGACTAATCTTAGAGAATAGTTCTTATTATGATATTTAATGACAAGGAGAAAGATAGATTATTTTAGTTAGTTCTACAAGAACATGTTGCATGAGTATGGTTTGTATGACATGTATTATGTCCCTAAGGGTCTCTTGTTAAACTCAAGAGCACTAGAGGTCAGGAAGATGTATTGTCCTTCCTTATAATAAGTGATGGTTTCAATATTAAAATGCTGCAAATATTTATATACATTCTAAATGGTGGTTGTTATTGAAATTACTAATATTGAAAATTGAGGCTTTAACTTCAAACTTCCTGAAAATAAGTCTCCTCTTCATCTTATGAACGGAAGTTATTGCTTTCCCATTTTCTGATGACCAAAATCTGTTGCTGCGTTTGTCTTTCACTCATGCCTACATGCATTTATTCGATGCAAATTTGTTTTCACACAATGTTCCAGACATTGTGACTGTCCCTGGATAGAATTCAATAAACACTTAATAAGTCTAACAAAGCATGTTCCTCCCTGAGGAGCTCAATCTTGAGAAAAAGAGACTGGTATGTAAACAAATCTATTTTCAAAACTGAAGAAAAAAAGCCACATATAAGGTTCACTGCTGAAAGGGGGATCTTTCTACTGAGTTTGAAGATGCCTAAAGTAGACCTTTCAGTGAGATATAAAAATACAATAAAAACAAACAATTAAAGGGATGGTGAGATACTGTTGTTCTAAAACAAAGAAATTCTCCATCCTGAGGCACTCGCTTAAACAAGAGTGTGACATTAGGAAGATAGTAGTTTGTTTTGCCTTTGAGCTTATATTGAGATGGAACAGGTTTGGAGAAATATCACTCTGTGAATGCTTTGGTTTACATCAGGTAACTACCATGATTGTTTTATGTGTGATGAAGACAGTGACGTGCCAACATGGACAGTAGATTAGACAGCGGTAAATATGGCCATGGAATTCTTTAGTTCATGGGTAATATATACTTGAAATATATGCCAGCAGTAAATTTGGGAAAGCAAGAACAAATAGAAAACATATTTCATAGTTAGAAGATAGAACTGACAGGCAGGCACCTATTAAATCTATATTCCAGCTCAGATTATTATTGTTATGTAGTGGTGGCATTATCAAAGCACATAACACAAAAACTACCTTTTAAGATGAGTAGTCTTAAGAAGATGAAAAATGTCACACATCAGGTTTCAGGGTTGTGGTTTTAAAGTGAAAGTACATACATCTTTATAACCTGAAAAGCAGCAATGGAACAGGTAGCAGAGTCTACTCTCCCTTCAAGTGAAAATAGATTCTTATCTCACGAAATATAGCCTCATTACACTATCCTCTCCCTCTCCTCCTAGTTCCTCCCCACCCCTACCCTCTGGAGCCACTCCTTTTCTGTCTCTCATTATAAAATAGGCTTCTAAGAGATAACAACAAAACATAACAAAATAACATACAATGAGATAAAACAAAAAGCATCACAATGAAGAGTGACAAGGCAAGCCACAAGAAGGAAAAGAGCCCAAGTGAAGGCGCGCAAATCAGAGAGCCACTCTTTCGCACATTCTGGAGCCCCACAAAGATAATGAGCTGAAAGCCGATATGTATGTTTTATGGGGTAGACTCATGTAGGCCTGTGCTTGCTGCTTCAGTCACTGTGAGTGCATATGTGCCTTGCTTAGATAATTTATAGGGCCTTGTTCTCGTAGTGTCCTCCATCCTCTGTGGGACTTACATTCTTTCTTCTTCTTTCTCCTCCTCCTCCTCCTCCTCCTCCTCTTCCTCCTCCAACTCTTCTTCTCCTTTCTCCTCAGATGGGTTCCCTAACCTCTGAGGGGAGGATTTGATCTCCATTAGAGCTTAGTGTTTCAAGGCTAGTCAGTCTCTCTGTCTCTGTCTCTGTCTCTGTCTGTCTGTCTCTGTCTCCGTCTGTTTCTATTGATCTCTGTCAGTCTCTGTTTATCTCCCTTACCCTCACCTTCTGCCTCTGCCTCTGCCTCTGCCTCTGCCTCTGCCTCTGCCTGGCTCTCTCTCTCCCTCTCTGTATAATGTCTGGCTGTGTTTCTCAGTGTTTGTTTCCATCTGCTGCAGGAGGTGGGTAGCAGAGGTTTTCATGTGCTGTTTTATTTTGTTTCACATTACACCAAGAAGTGTTTAGAAAGCACTGCATTCCTACTTTGATGATTGTGGTTTGGCTATCAGAAAGGTCTTGACTACCCTACTAAGAGGCACCTGATTTAAGCCAATCAGAAAACAATAATAATTACTGGTGATAAGCTAGAAGAGGCAGAGATCCTACACTGTGGGTTACCAGATAAAAGAACACTTAAGCACACAATGAATGAAACGCTCCTTTTCTCCATAGAGGTAGCATTTGAAAGTGGTGCCAACAGGGAGGATTGGCTTCACAAACCAAGAGAACCGGGTCTACTCATATTCTGGAATCACTAGATTCAGTCAAAGCTCTAGTTAATGTTTTGCTTGACTCTTTAGGCATCACTAAATTTTAGATTTTATTTCTTACATATGTACGTATTCTGTAAGACATGTATCCAAAAACATCTGAATGGATTCCAGGGTTTTCACAAAGTGAGCTGTGATTAGTGTTAGGGGAATAAATTCTCTAGCTCAAGCCAAGGCCTGGTGGGAAAGGGTGTGTATATAATCAGGGGCACGTAAACACGAGAGAAGGTGGAGGGATAATATCATAAAGGAACTTGGGAAGATGAACTTTCTTAAGGGTAGTTGATAGAAGATAAGAAAGGATAGAGAACAGCAGGAATCACAGAAAATCAAGGGGAATAGAATGCAATATGACTTCATTAAGACCTATTTGGGGAATGGTACCCACAAGACACAAGGTGAGTTCAAGAAAGCAGCCAATGAACTGAGAGTCTCTCAAGACTGTAAGTAGAACTAGGAAGCTTGGAGACCCCTCTTGACTGAATGTGAATAAAAGTTGGAAAAGGGGATTCATTTTTACTTGGGAGAATTAACATCTAAATATATGCAGAAAAAAACTTGCAGTGTCCCCTTGCCTTTGTGTAAATATTGGAGATTCACTGCAGCAGATTGAAGAAAACTGAGTCAGGATTAACAACCAACTAGAAGCATCATTGGCAAACAGGAGTCATAGGCCTGATGGCATTTTTCATTCATTTATATAAGACTTATAGTTTCTCATACTATAGTAAACTAATTTTCTTTCATACTGAAAAGTAGAAAATACTGTTTTCCACCAAAATACCCATGCCAAGACATTGAAAGTCACAGTGTGTCCTTATCTATAATGTAGCATTTATAGGAGCTAAATTTTAAAGAAATACAGATTATCCCAGATAAAACAAGCTGCTCTTTGGTTCTAGACAGAAAACTGTCATTGCCCATCTTAGGATACAGGTGTAAGTAAGGGAGGAAAATGCATTTCAGTGAGTGACATAAGTCACTTATGTTCTCCCTACACAGTACTACTTTTAACCCTTTTGTTACCCTGTGGTGAGTAACATATACCACGCCACTCAAGTTATAAACCTACTCATTAATTTCACATTTTCTAAGACACAAACTAATGCATGGCATTGTTTATTAAGCATCAAATTTTCAGTAGCTGATTATTCATTAAAAAGAAAAATCCTTAAATCCTACACTAAATAGCATTATTCTGGTATTATATCTAAGACATCTAGCCTGTATATAGAGTCTGGGTTAGATTGAACTAATAGAGCTCTCAAGGTCAGATAGGTTTAGAAGACCAGGAATCTACCTGAAGTCCTCATGCAGACCAGGCTAGGGAGGGACATGAGTAACTGCCTTCGCTTACAGGTTAGGGGGTGCCAGGAGTGGGTGCCTTCCCTTGAGCCTGCATTTGGGTATTTAGCTTGGGCATCCACAGTCACAAAAGAGAATGTGTCACACACATACAAAAAAGAAGTGGAAACAAACAAATCACAATACCAAAAGAAAGAAAAAAAATCCACAAAGTACACTCTCACAGGCCTCTATTTATACTAGCACATTCTGGGGAAAATCACTCAAAAACCTGTTACTAATCGCTGAAACCTTAGGCTGTCGACATTTTTTCTGCTTTGCTAGCCAAATAGTCATGTGCAGCAGCCAGAGGGTTAAAGAGCCAGATTTCCTGTCCCGTACTGCAGCTTTGTGTGAGCAATATGGAGGAGCTCATCATCACCGCAGAGGCTCCCGTGGAACATGAAGGGTCTATCCAGGCTGAAATATGTGCAGCCTTCTGGGCCAGATCTGCTCCGGAAGGGCTTCTGCGTTGGCTGTGCAGTGAGCGGAGCTGTCCAGACCTGCTGTTCCACAAAGGCCAAACGCGTCTCTCTGAGAGGCTGGCTCTCCAGCCAGTAGACCGTGAGACGTCTGAGCTGCACCTGGCCCAGACTCGAGGCAGAGATACAAACCGGGTCTGAGCTCTTTCAAGGTATTCAAGCTGTGACCTATTACGCATCAGATTATTTGTATTTCGATAGACTAAAGAAAGACATTTCAATTATCAGATTGAAGTAGGACAAAGGATACCATACCGAGCTTATAATTTCTGAGATTTACACAGTTAAAGAAATATATTTTTCTGTTATTTTACAATTTAATATAATCTCTAATTTAAAAAAGTATACTCACTTAACTACACCACAAATTTCACCTCCAGTTTTCTAGAACATTACTGTATTTGTAATATTTAAATGGAATATCTATAATATATCTTACTGACTCTATTTAATAATAAATATATTAAGAAGGGTTCAAAACCAAGGGACTAGGATAGTGGCCCTCTCATACCGCACTCACGCATCAGCATTGCACCTTGCAACATAGAGTAGAGAATAGTTCATTTTAACTGTTCTTTCTATCTATCCATCTATCTATCTATCTATCTATCTATCTATCTATCTATCTATCTCTGTGCATGTGTGTGTCTCTCTGTCTCTCTTTGTGTATGTGTGAGTGTGTTTGTGTGTGTGTGCACACACGTGTGTGTGTGTGTGTGTGTGTGTGTGTATCTGTGTTGACACACATGTGAGAATGTGATTGGTAGAGGACAGCCTCAGGCCTCATCCTCAGGATCACCATCCACCTCCTTTCAGAAAGGGTTTCCTATTGGTCTAACATCCATTGTTTCAGCAAGACTGGCTGACTAGTGAGTCCGAAGAGTCCCCCTGTCTCTACCTATCCCATGTTGTGGTCACAAGCACAGCATCTGCCACAATGCCTGCAAGTTTTGAATAGGCTCCCGGGTCAAAGTTAGGCCTTGAATTAGCAAGGCAAGTAATTTATTGACTGAGCCTTCTCCCAGATTCTTTCTAGTCCTTTTTTTTTTCATTTGACTCATTTGCTAAATTAACAAAACATCTTCAAAATTCTGAAAGTAAGCAATGTGTTATGCACAATCATTAATATTTTTAATTTATAAATCAAACTTTAAGTTAGATTTGACTGGAATGCTCATAATCACCTTCTGATCCTATAGTCTTCAGCAATAAACTTGGCCATAAATTACAAAGTCGAGGAGAAAGGTGCAAGGTTTGGCTCATACACACACTGTGGCCAAAGGCCACGCTCATCAACACCCACTGTGATTCAGCCACTGAGAGATGAACACTGAAGATAGGCTTTGTAGGTTGGAAAAGAAGCCAATGAAACAGTCCCACTGCCCGTGCCTGTGAGCATCACATGCTTCTCACTTAGAATCTGGTTGAATCTTATCCACGTACGAGGCAGAGCCACAGCCCAGTGACTGAAGAGAGGTGAGGCTGAGTCCAGATCAAATGTAAGACACTGTAGATCTTTGGAGTCAGACTCAAAAACTTAGATTCCACCATGCCCTTAATTATCAAATGTGTTTCCTGTGAAGAAAGGAGTACTGTGTAAATGTTGGGTAATCTGACACGGCCATAAGGCTTAATGGAATTGATGATTACACACAGATGGGCGATTAACTCTCGAGGTTTAACGTTAAGGAAAAAAAAAAGTAACTGTGCTGGATTGCTACTTAATGGAATTACACTGCCCATATGGAAAAGAACTCTACCCTAAATACACCCAGAATGACGGAGCAGGTGGCAGAATCTGGGCAAGACTGCCTGGAATGCATAAAAGCATCTGAACTTGTGAGTGCCAGAAAGATTCCTGGAGGAAAAAGAAGGGGGAAATCGCTCAAACTGTGTTAACTTTTCTACATTCTGGAAATATGAATTGTAAAATAATTAGAAAACTAAAACACAGAGTACTTTTTTTTCCATACTGTCTCCTAGAATCCTATATTCCATGTCTATTTGGGACAGAGGGAGGATTTTGCTGTATAGCTGATTATTCACCTCTAACCTAAAATCAATGAGCAGTGACTATATCTGTCTTATTAATAGTTATATTGAGCAAAAGATCCAGTTAAGGGAGGTGTGTAAAGACTATTACTCTATCGCAAGGATTGGGCATTGCATCTTGTTTTTGTGTTTTTAAATAACACTTTATATTCTCAGGTCCCCTGGATAAAGAAGAGCTATGTGTGTGTGGATAACAACAAGGCCTGAACAGCCCTGAGCCTTCACAGAGAAAGGAACATGTGGTAATGTGCTGATTCCAGCTTTAAAGTCCATGCTGAGCTGGGGGTGTGGGTCAGGTGGTACAGGCCTTGCCTAGCACACACAAGCCCTGGATTTAGTCCCCAGCACCAGGTAAAATCTGATGTGTTAACCATGGTCCTAATTCCGGCACTCAAGAGGTAGAGCTCAGTGGTTATGAAAGAAGTGCAAGGTCCCCCACAGCTAAACAGTGAGGGAGCACCCTGGAATAGGAGAAGCGGTGTCTGAGAACACAGAACAGAACATGAAGCCTGTGTACGGATGAAAGATGAGTTATTTGTAATGTTTCGCTGATGCAGGACCCTACTTACTTAGATGTTATTTCCCTTTCTAGTCATCCAGACACTGTTTTCCATGGGTGCGAGGAGGTATAGAAACAGGATCAGGAAGTTTAGGGTCATAATAGCTCTGAGGAGAAGTGGTTATGAGCATTAGATTCAAAGGACTGATTTTCTCTATAAATCGTTTTATTGAATTCTAAACTTGAAATGTATAGCCATTTATACTGTCTGTCTATTCTGCCGATGAAGAATCTGATATTGTGTGATCCTCCTAAGGTCACAGAGCCAAAGCTGCTTTCAGGTTCTCTTTTGCACGTCCTGTGAGTTAAGGTGGCTTTGGTGGGTTCTGAGTACTCTTCCCTACTTCCGGTGCTGAGGCCTTCTGAAGCCTTATCAGCCTCCATGGGCTGCCAGGGCTCTGCTAGACTCTTCAGAATCGCCATAAAAATGGAATGTAAAATGGAATATTATCTGCCATGAAATAGTAAATTTGACTACTAAGTGATTAAAAATAAGACTGGAGAGGTCCCTTGCGTATTTCTCCTTAACAAAGTTCTAAGTTTACCTTCCCCATTTTTCTTTGAAGTACTCAGTGTTAATAGCCCTGAAAACATGTGTGTTGCCTTCTTTCACTGACACCTGAAGTACGTACTCATTAGGCCCGGGTATTACTCAGAAAAACTCCCTCAGCCAGCTGTGTAATTCATGCTGCGCAGGGTGACAGTCTTTAGACACAGGGCCTTTAAAAACAGTCAAATCATGATTGAACAGATCAGTGGAATGGGATCAATGTCCTCATGAGAGACGTGAGGTTGCTATTCTCTGTCTCCTCATGGGAGGTCCTCCAGGATTGAAGCCATCTGCAAATCAGAGGGCAGTCATCACAAAGTACCAAATGTCCTGATGCCTGATTGCATGCTTCCCGGACTCCTTAATTGTGAGAAACAAGTCACATTTTGTCTGTTTAAGCACCCCACCTGTGGTATACTTCTTACAAAAATATGATCTAAGACACACTTAAACAAATGGAGAAAAATACCTTAGTTCAATTCATCAGTACCCTTCATTACATAATGTTAATTTCATCACACAAACCAAATGGTTACTGAATGTATGTCCGCAGCTTCTTGCAGTCATCTGCTCCTGAGCTTTCAATATGCTCTGCTATTTATGCATTCTGCTAAATGTATATAAGCTTTTTTTTTCAGACTCTGTTCTTTTTCAGAGAAATTTTTATCACTATCAAGAGACAAGATAAACAGTCGAAACCCTTCCGGTCTGGCAAAAAGACATTTCAGTTTTAATGTTGTATATTTGGATAATTAATTTTGAACCTTGTTCTCTGATATGTTTGTGGATTCTGTTTCTTTCCGAAGATATTTATACAGATTATATCATAGGAGTTATGAATTACAAAATGATGTGAAATTGCTTGAACTAACATGCCCTGGTGACAATGGGGAAGTTTATGCTGTCTCCTCACAAAATCCTGTATGCCATAAAGATGAAATTATCTCTCAATTCCATCATATTTTCTATGATGTCACTATTTAAAAGCAAAGCAAAGCAAAACAAAACAAAACAAAAATCCCTTCAGATAGCCTGAGAAAAGGCAATCTACAGTAGAGGACTTGTGTTGCAGAAAAAAAATGAGTTAGCAGGGATGTTGCAATGTCCAGAGAACTTCAAGGGAAAGAATGTGTGTCCCTTTGGGAGTGACAGCAGGGTTTCTACTTAAAGGCACAGTCTTCAGTTTAAAAACTGGAACACAGTTCATAGCCTTAAGGGTATTGTTACTGTAGAACTGACCATGGTCCTGAAAACGGCGCTTCCATGCTTCCTGGACAGTCCCACTATGTGATACTATCTATGCTTTTCAAAAGACAGCAGGGGGAAAGGAGTCATGCCTACCACTGGATTGTACTGCAGAACTGGGCAACTGGAAGTGTTGCCATAAAGAATGTCAAAGAACAGGATTCCTCCTACACAGGAGAGGCTCTCACACTCAGACGCGGGATGGAGGGAGCATGAGGACAGCAAGTCAAGTGTCTTCGCATATGGGAATGCCACTCCATCTTCTCACAGTAAGGGAAGACCTTTCCACTAACATGATGTCGGGCTTAGCATGCTGACTTCAGAAAATATGCTAGGGGAGGACAGGTGTGTGGCACAGAGGCTAATGATGTTGAAATTGTTCTCGGGGCAGTTTATACCACGAACTATGAAACAACAACTCATGAGGTAGGCACAAGTTGGACTGATGAGCTGTAGCCTATACAGAATTAGATTTCTTGACATAGTAATAGCTTCAAACAGTCATGATTACAACTTTGTCTTGATCTTCTATGAAAAACAGAAAAGTAAACCAAAGCAGAACACTGATGATTACATTAGAAATAACTATAACCATCAATACTTGCTTTTACCTACCCTTTGCAAAAACAAAAACAAAAACAAAAACAAAAACAAAAACAAAAACAAACTTGTGTTCTTATCTGGAGTAGTTTTATACACCCTTCTCTTCATTCCTTTACTACCCTTTCTACAGCCCAGCTGTACCATTCCAGGCACACATTAATACTTCTCTAAGATTAGGTTTAATTCCCTGAAGTTAAATGTTTATATGTGCCTGCAAATATCTGTCAGTGTTCATACACATATGTATATTCTGTTGTTCACCAAGCTCTATGACTGTATACATAGGAACACAAATGCACAAGCCAATACAGCACAAAAGAGAATGGGGAGGAGGAGGAGGAACAGGGGGAAGAGGAGCAGGAAGAGGAGGAAGAAGAGGAGAAGGGGGAGGAGGAAAAGATGGTGAGAGGGAGAGGAAGGATGTCTCAGTAAATCATCACTAGGGACTTCACAAAGGTAAGAATGTCAAAATCAAAAGATCTGCCTCCCAACTTTCCTTTGCACTGGTTGTCTTTGAATTTAAGCAGGAGTTAATATCCTTCTCTGTTTAAGAACCTAAAAAATGCTTTTGATCAACATGCATTTAATGATTTTTATAAAGATAAGTCTGGTATCATTGAAGATTTTCTGAAATTCATAGTCCAGAAAAACTGGTTTTGAATTCTCATGACAGTCTCCGAGGTAGGACTCCTCTTCACCCCCAAATCAAAACCTGTGAATTTCCACTGGTTTCAGTTTACAATTTGGATTGCCCTCATTTTGTGGATCTAGTAGACCTCATACTTCATGGCAATGTCTGGGGTGTTTATTGAGACCTGCCATTCTCGTCTGCATGGTTTCTTAGACAGCTATCAAGGACATAAACAGAAGCAGGAACAGGCACAGCTCCATGGGTCCTGCCACAGCTCCAAGGGCCATTTGTCCACATAAAAGATTTATATATTTAAATTCCTCATTATTTTTAGCAATATATTCTCAGAACTTATTACTCCAAAAACTTCAGAAAACTAACATAAAATAGTACAAATTTGTTGTACAAACTTCTGGTTCTTATATTGCCTGTTCAGATCCTGTTGGTATGCTAAACCACATATCATATAAAAGTGAACCACTATATGATAGATATTCTGAAAGGTGGTGTACCAATGAAATGTAACCTGTACACTATAATGAATCTGTTTGAAAATAAAAAAAATCTTTACTTTTTATTTGACATATCTTTTTCCTTTTTGGTTGTTATTTTATTTGTAGAGTCATTTACTCCAAGTTATTTACTTGGAGAGGTCTCTAAAATTATTTTTTTTAACTTTTATAACTATTGACTATTAAAAACTTCTGAAATGGCTGAAGTGATAGATGTTGTGTCCATGGAGTCAGATCACAAGATATACTACTGTGATAGAGCAAGGGCTCAGGGCTCTTAGGCAGTGGATAATGTCTACACAAGAAACAAGCTCCAGTAGAGGCAGGCTTATCAGGCAGAATCACATCTGTGTCTAACTCTAAATAATTCAGTGGTTAGTCCAGCAATCAAGAAACATGAAGGAATGTTATCTATCTCTCATATGTATCATAATTTCCTCATGAGATGTATTTCCCTCACATAGCATTCGTTAGGAAGGCATTGTTTATTAACACATCTCAAAATGGTTACTACAAAGCTTGGAAAAACTAAAATCCTAATTTTAGCTATCGGGCTCCACACATCATGTGGCCCATCTCCTTGTTTGGAAGTGCATTGTTTTTTCTGTCTCAATGGTTTCCAATATTTACTTGATAAATTTAGTATTTAATGAGCACATTTTTATACCATGTCATCAGTGAAGAAAGGCATCAGTATTTAACTTACAGATGCTACACATATATAAACATCAATGTACATAAAGAAATTGACCTGTGAAACCAAATGAAGACACACACACACTTTATATATATATAAAATTATATATATATATATATATATAAATTTACATATATATATAAAGTGTGTGTATATACATATATATGTATATATATATATTGTGGTTACAAACTATCAAGTTTATATTTAAAAAATTAAAACATTTACCTTAGTAGCTAAGATATATACATTTGTACAACTGGGAATAAAGCTTCCAAAATGCATAATATTATGAAGCAGAAATTATTCTTACCCAATATGACAATACTTATCACCATGAATGACAATATTTTATTTTCAGGAACTCAAAACAGATGATTTCCACTCATCCACTCACTGAATCCAATAGTAAACCTGGCTGTTAATTTGTTTTGAAAGCAACTTTCCTAGTTTAAGCTTTTTGATATTACAATTCTATTCTTTACTTCCAGGTATCTCTTACTCAGATTTTAAAAACTGCCTTCTCTTCTCTTTTCTTTTTCCCTTCTCTCTCTCTCCTCTCTCTCTCTCTCTCTCTCTCTCTCTCTCTCTCTCTCTCTCTCTCTCTCTCCTTTTCTTTTTCTTTTTCTTTTTGCCAAATAGCTAAACTTTCTGTTTGACGAGCAGAAATCTAACCAAGTTTGCTCATAAAGTTCTCTAGCCCTGTATGTATTGTTCCAGTAGCCTTCCTTTACAAAAATAACAAAAAATGACCAATCCCATCTCTGAGCACAAGGACAAGAAGAGCAGCTGACCACTGGCCACTTGCCACAGAAACTCTGGGATTAAACTCTTGGAGGCTGTTATCCCCAGGCCTCTGACTGTCATAGCACCTGTGACTGTCCTGACTGTGAGCTCCTGACCTCCGTTCTTAATGAAGCAACTCCAGCCATGTTAGAATGAATTATAGGGAAAGCTATTAGTACGTTCATTATAGACCCACCAAACAATTTCACATCCTGTCACAATTCCATTAGCTCTGGGCCCATTGAAAATGCAAATTGTAAACTGTTTGAAAAAATATGTAATCCAATTTTAGTATATGCCAAAATGTTCATTCAGTAAGATGCTGGGAAATTAGAAATAAGACATTAATTTTTAAATTTCACAAGACACATTCTTGAGTCACTATTAGATATAATAAATTGAAAAATGTTAAAATGGTGGCAAAAAATGGTCCTGAGACATCCAATAAAAATACAGCCATGGGGCATCTTATTAAAACCCAACAACCACAACCAAAGTTTCAAGATATGTGTGGCATCTGGATTTAGTCTTCAGCAAAAGGTAATAGAGGAATAGCAAAAATCAAATAAACATAATAAGAAAGTACAAGGAATAAATATTTACTAACAAATATCATGGTGACAGTAAAATTTCCTTCCTTCATTCTTGGCAATAAGTTGAAATTCTCTATTTTTAAGCTATAAAATATATATGAGGGTTAAGTATGCTTTATTACCTTTCAGGAACTGATTTCTGCAGATGAAGTGGTTCTTTTCATATTCATCCACCTGATAATCTGGGATCATTTTGAAATTGCATGTGCAGAAAAAAAGAAAAGAGGAGACCATAAAGCTGTTACATCTTGAAATTTGTTAAAATATAAAAACAACAAAAAATAAGGACATACTCCAAATGACTCATTTCTTCCTTAGCAGGCCACCATTTAGTGACAATATCTGGGAGCATAAAGTGCTTATGGCGTCACCTAGGTGGGACATAGGTTTCCAATAAAGACACAATTCTATTTCCTTCAACTTCACCATAAAGGTAACTTATTTGGCTTTAACTAATAAGCACCTATAGTCTCTCTTCTTGGCATTGAGAATTTCCTCCTGTTTTGTCTGTCTGGACAGGCTAGCTGTGTGCAGGCATGCACCAGTTTGTGAGATTCCGTATCAGAACCCTATGGCTTTGCAGCAGTGATAAACCTAACTTCTGGTAGGTGCAAATTTGTGTTCCAGAGTAGTACAGGCCACATATAAGATGCCACAGCAAAGGCAATAACTAGGTCAAGGTTTCGGCAGTCTTTAGGGATCAGTAGTTCCAATGTTTGTTTGCCAATCATTAAAAAGGGTTTTTTGTTTGTTTGTTTTTGTTTTGTTTTGTTTTTCTTTCTTTTCCCTTAGTGGAACCAAAACCTCAGATTAGTGATACAGAATGGAGATAAGAGAAAGCATGTTCTGGGAAAAGGGGGAATTGAACTGAGAGCTATCTGAAATCCAGTTCTTTTTGTCCCTCAAGCACAGTGCTTGTATAAAAGTGGGTATTGGTCAGAATGCACATTAGGGAAAGAATGCTGTTTGAAGGATGGAGGTGAGTCTTTTCTGGCTCCCCCACAATCATGCCATAGCATCTAATGGAGAAAGTCTTCGATATGATGATATTTCTCTATAATTTCTCATCAGTGCATCGTAAGGTAATTAGTAATGCATGTCCTACTTGGGGAAAGCAAAGGACTATGCTAGGTTTTGGAGCTAAACATTAAGCTCCAGGAGAGGTCCAGACTTTCTAGGGCAGATGTGTCTCTGTCTCTCAGTAGTATACCTGGAAGCTCAGTCAAGTACGGAGAGATTGGTATGTCACTGTTGCTTGTACTGGGCCTACTATGCCAAATGCATTTTTCAACAAGCCAAATGATTAAATAAGGGTTGTGAAAGAAAGCAAGGAGCTGAGGAAGACCCAGGGAGCAAAGGTTTAGAGGAAGCCTGGAGGGACGGTAACCGCCATGCTTTTAAAACTGGTAAGATGGTGACTAGCTTTCTGAGTCTTTAGGAAAGAATTATCTTAAAATGCATTAACTCTGTCTCCGTCTCCCCCTCGTAAATCCAGTCAACAGAATTTAAAGTTGGGAGGAAGCCCAGAAGGTTTGAAATTCTGTAAGAAAAAAAAAATAAAGAGTATATTTTTAGAATGATGGTAACAGCTGCTAAGGAGTGTATTTCTATTTGTAGTTAGTCTGAGCTGCCTCACACCAGCGTGTGGTAGAGAGAGATAACGTGAACAGGGCTGGAGGAGAGAACACGGCAAAGTGAACACCGCCTTTGCTTGTTGTTAGGGGGGAAACCGAGTTCTAAAGATGGCATCCTATCAAAACGAAACTCCAAATTACATAGCCAAGAGCTCGAATTAGAGATCTAGCCTCCCCAGTTTCTGAGTCTCTCTGTTTCTTAACTATTTTTAAGACTTCCCTAATGGAAGCTTAGGGAACATTTACATGATAATATAGGTCTGATATAAAAATCATCTCCAGACATTAATAACATGTTGTTATGATAATGCAAGCCACTAAATGGATATTTGTGAAAGGCAGTGTATGACAATGTTTCATACTCTTTTTTTTGTTTTTAAGATTTATTTTTATGAGTTTGTTTTGCCTGCATGAACAACACATGGGTGCAGTGTCCACAGAGACGAGGGCATTGGAACTCCTGGAACTGGAGTTACAGAGAGTTGTGGCCACCGTGTGGATGTTGGGAACAGAACCCAACTGGTCTGAAGAACGTCCAGTGCACTAAACTGCTGACCCATCTCTCTAGACCCAAGTTAAATCATAATAATTATTCATTGATCTGAAATAACACATTTTGATCGTTAGTTTTACTTTTCCTAAATTGGACTGGAAATGTTCTGTAGCTCCTTTGTCAAATATCAAGTGACCTTATGCGCATGGGTTCTTTTCTGGGTCTTCAATTCTAATCCATTGATCTTCCTGCCTGTCTGTATACCAATACCAAACAATTTTTTTATCACGATTGCTCTGTAGTAGAGCTTGAGGTCAGGGATGGTAATTCCCCCAGAAGATCTTTTGTTGTGGAGAATAGTTTTTGCTATCCTTGTTTTTTTGTTATTCCAGATGAATTTTAGAATTGCTCTTTCTAGATCTATGAAGAATTGATTTGGGATTTTGATGGGGATTGCATTAGATCTGTAGATTGCTTTTGGCAAGATGGACATTTTTACTATATTGATCCTGCCAATCCATGAACATGGGAGATCTTTCCACCTTCTAAGACTTTCTTTGATTTCTTTCTTCAGAGGCTTAAAGTTCTTGTCATATAGAATCTTTCACTTGCTTCGTCAGGGTCACACCTGGGTATGACATATTATTTGGGACTATTGTGAAGGGTGTCATTTTCCTAATTTCTTTCTCCTCTTGTTTATCCTTTGAGTAGAGGAAGGCTACTGATTCGCTTGAGTTAATTTTATATCCAGCCACTTTGCTGAAGTTGTTTATCAGCATTAGAAGTTCTCTGGTGGAAGTCTTTGGGTCGCTTAAGTATACTATCATTTCATCTGCAAATAGTGATATTTTGACTTCTTCCATTCCAATTTGTATACCTTTGACCTCCTTTTGCTGCCTGATTGCTCTGGTTAGGACTTCACGTACTATATTGAATAGATAGGGAGAGAGTGGGCAGCCTTGTCTGGTCCCTGATTTTAGTGGGATTGCTTCAAGTTTCTCTCCGTTTAACTTGATGTTGGCTACTGGTTTGCAGTATATTGCTTTCACTATGTTTAGGTATGGGCCTTGGATTCCCAATCTCTCCAAGACTTTTATCATGAAGGTATGCTGGAGCCAAAAACATCCAGTGGAAAAAAGACAGCATTTTTAACAAATGGTGCTGGATCAACTGGAGATCTGCATGCCGAAAAATGCAAATCAACCCATTCTTATCTCCTTGTACAAAGCTCAAGTCCAAGTGGATCAAGGATCTACACATAAAACCAGACACACTGAAGCTTATAGAGGAGAAAGTGGAACTGAATCTTGAACACATGGGCACAGGGGGAAAGTTCCTGAACAGAATACCAATGGCTTATGTTCTAAGAACAAGAATCGACAAATGGGACCTCATAAAGCTGCAAAGCTTCTGTAAGGCAATGAACACAGTCATTAGGACAAAATGACAACCAACAAATTGGGAAAAGGTCTTTATTAACCCTACATCTGATAGAGGGCTAATATCCAATGTATACAAAGAACTCAAGAAGTTAGTCTCCAGAGAGTCAAATAGCTCTAGACCCCAAAGAACCAAATAACCCTATCAAAAAATGGGGTACAGAGCTAAACAAAGAATTTTCACCAGAAGAAATTCGGATGGCTGAAAAACACCTTAAGAGATATTCAACATCATTAGTCATCAGGGAAATGCAAATCAAAACAACCCTGAGATTCCACCTCACACCAGTCAGAATGGCTAAGATTAAAAACTCAAGAGACAACAGGTGCTGGCAAAGATGTGGAGAAAGAGGAACACTCCTCCACTGTTGGTGGGATTGCAAGATGGTACAACCACTCTGGAAATCAGTGTGGCGGTTCCTCAGAAAATTGAGCATGACACTTCCAGAGGATCCTGTCTTATACCACTCCTGGGCATATACCCAGAGGATTCCTCTGCATACAATAAAGACACATGCACCAGTATGTTCATAGCAGCCTTGTTTATAATAGCCAGAAGTTGGAAGGAACCCAGATATCCCTCAAAGGAGGAATGGATACAGAAAATGTGGTATATATATATATATATATATATATATATATATATATACATTATACACACACACACACACACACACATATATATATATATATATATATACACACACAATGGAATACTACTCAGCAATTAAAAATAATGAATTCATGCGATTTGTAGGCAAATCGTTAGATCTGGAAAATATCATCCTAAGCGAGTTAACCCAACCACAAAAGAATACACATGAAATGCAATCACTGATAAGTGGATATTAATGAGCCCAGAAGCCCTAAATACTCAAGGCACAATTAGCAAGTCAAAGGATTCCCAAGAAGAAGAAAGGAGAGGACCCTGGGCCTGAAAAGATTGGATCCAGTTTTGTAGGAGAGTACCAGAACAGAGAAATGGGGGGAGGCGTGATTGGGGAATAGTTAGGGGGAAGAGGACTTATGGGACATATGGTGGAGGGGAACTTGGAAAGGGGAAAGCCTTTGGAATGTAAACAAAGAATATAGAATAAAAAATAAAAACAAAAAACAAAAAAAATGGGGTACAGAGTTAAACAGGAAATTCTCAACTGAGGAAACTCGAATGGCCCTAAAGCACCTAAAGAAATGTTCAGCATCCCTAGTTATTAGGGAAATGCAAATCAAAACAACACTGAGATTCCACCTTACACCAGTAAGAATGGCTAAGATGAAAAACTCAGGGGACAGCAGATACTGGAGAGAATGTTGGGGAAAAGGAACACTCCTCCATTGTTGGTGGGATTGCATGCTGGTAAAACCACTCTGGAAATCAGTTTGGCAATTCCTCAAAAAAAAAATTAAACATAGTACTACCTCCTGACACAGCTATACCACTCCTGGGCATATACCCAGAAAATGCTCCTACATATAATAAGAACACATGCTCCACTATGTTCATTGCTGCCTTATTTATAATAGCCAGAAGCTGGAAGGAACCCAAATGTCCCTCAACAGAGGAATGGATACAGAAACTGTGGTATACACAATGGAGTACTATTCAGCTATTAAAAACAATGAACTTATGAAATTCTTAGGCAAATGGATGGAACTAGAAAGTGTCATCTGAGTGAGGCAACCCAATCACAAAAGATCACACATGGTGGGCACTCACTAATAAGCAGAAGTTAGCCCAAAAGCTCAAAATAAACAAGTTATAATTCACCCAGCACAGGAAGCTCAAGAATAAGGAGAACTTAAGTAAGGGTGCTTTGGTTCCTCTAAGAAAGGGAACAAAGTACTCACAGGAGCAATAAAGGAGACAATGTGTGGAACAGCAACTGAAGTAAAGGACACCCAGAGACTGCCCTACCTGGGGATTCATCCTATAAACAGTCAACAAAACCTGACACTAAGGATGACAAGAAGTGTATATCAAAAGGAGCATGCCATGGTTGTCTCCAGAAGAGCCCTGCCAGAGCCTATAGGCAGATGCTAGCAACCAACTATTGGACTGGGCATGGGGTCCCCAATGGAGGAATTGGAGGGAGGTCCATAAGACCTGAAGGGGCTTACAACTCCATGGGAAGAACCATGATTTCAACCACTTAGATGCCCCAAGACTCTCAGGGACTGAACCATTAACCAAGGGGCATACATGGTTCCAGCCAAAATTGTGGCAGAGGAAGGCCTTGTTGGACATCAGTGGGAGGAATGGTCCTTGGTCAGGTAAAGGCTCAACAGAGGCCCCAACAAAGGGAAACCGAAGGGGTGAGGTGGGAGTTTGTCAGGTGGAGGGGCTTATATGTGGAGGTAGGGGGAGGGAGGAGGGGTTGGAGGTCTTTGAGAAGGGGGGAAATTGGGAAAGGTTTTACCATGGCAATGTAAATGAAGATGATATTCAATAAAAAAAAAGGAAATGTTCTGTAGCTTTTTAGATTAGGCAATTAATCTGGAGTGAAACCAACACATTCTATTTTTCTAATTCTTATTGTCATTGTTTTCTTTTAGTTGCTGTGATAAAACAGCTTGGGAAGAAAATCATAATTTCCCCATCCAGGTTACAATCCATCATCACGGGAGGCCAAGGCAGGAACTGGAGGCAGGAACTGGAGCAGAGACCAGGCAGTGGCACTGCTTCCTGGCTTGCTCCATACCCTTGCTCAAGATCAGCTTGCTTTCTCATACAGTCCAGGACCACTTACGCAGGAGCGGCATCTTGTAAATGAAGTACATATTTCAGCTAGCCCACACAAAAGACACAAGTCCGCCATTTTATTTACAAGCTGTAAGCCTAGATTGGGCAGATTCTGTGTTATTCTCACCTATATCCAAACCATGCCTCCCTCCTCACTTGCTGTTTGAGTCTCTCCTGCGCTGCTTTTGCTCCACCTGTCTGTCCTCGGAGTGCACTTCTCTTGGCCACGTGGTCCTGGTACATCCTGGCTAATGGAGACCTTCTTTCTCCTTCTTCCCCATGCTCTCTCTCGAGATCCTTCACTTGATTCTCAGGTCCTGTCTTTCACTCTCTACTTCCCAATCACAGGCTCTCATGTTTTATTAACCAATAATTTTAAATTGGGGAGTAAGGGTTACACAACAAAAGCCCCACATTATATGCCAATATATTGTTGGATACTTGATAAATTTATTAGTTCTTATTATGACCTGGGAGCCCCCAATAATGGAGACAGAGGCCTATCAATTTATTTAATCAACCTTAGGGCAATTACCTAAACTACTTTTTCCATGCTAGATGGACTATTTCCCAGCTGTGCTACCCAAGAGACTATTATTTAGCAACCAAAATACCACTTACTATTTATTTAGTACTTTTATATATTAAAGGCAACTCTAAGAGTATTGTATATTTAACTTCATTTTATTCAAATTCATATTATTCTCAAAGTTAAAGTGTAGATCAGATACTAGTATCATCTGGAGTATGAGAAGTTTCAAATAAAAAAAATTCTTGGCACGAACCATTCCCAGCTGTGCTACCCAAGAGACTATTATTTAGCAACCAAAATACCACTTACTATTTATTTAGTACTTTTATATATTAAAGGCAACTCTAAGAGTATTGTATATTTAACTTCATTTTATTCAAATTCATATTATTCTCAAAGTTAAAGTGTAGATCAGATACTAGTATCATCTGGAGTATGAGAAGTTTCAAATAAAAAAAATTCTTGGCACGAACCATTGGTATCTGAATGATAAAACACAAATTGAGAGTTGAAACATTCAAGCTGGTATTGTAGGTTTACATGACACATTTGATATCTATATCAGACAGCAATCATTGTTTATAATGCCCACAAAGGTCACAACACTTATTTGAATTTTGTTTCAGGTTTTGATTGCCATAATATTCATAGAGGAAAGAGTAAACTAATATTATCAATCTTTAGAATTATTTGAAAAATAATAATATATCTGCATGCAAAGAATTTTTAGAGATTTACTTTTTAAATGAAATAGAAAGGGACATAGAATATTCATTGAAGTTAAAGCTGAAACACTGGAAGTCTGGAAGGGGCTTCAGACTAACTTTTTTTTCCTAATATTTATTTTTATTATTTTAACTATGTTACATATGTATAGTCTGCTTATGGATATGCGCACACCAGTAAAGGTGCCCTCAGAAGCCATATTAGATCTCGGGACTGGAGTTATGAGCAGTTCTGAGTGAGCTACTGGCAGGACCACTGGGAACTGAACTTGTGTTCTATGCAAAAGCTGTACCAGCTCTTAACCACGAGCCCTTTCTCCAACTGCAGACCTGTTTTTTAAAGGAGAATCAAAGAAATGACCACAATTCTCCCTCTCCCCAAATCTTAGATTTCTGGGAAAATAACTGCCATATAACTCAAGAAGATGATTACATACTGTTTCTCAGCTTGGCGAATCAGACCGTGCAAGCAGCTTGGCTCACTGTGTTGTGAATGAAAAGGTTGCATGTTTTCTTCTCATGAAGCCCAACAACTACGATCTAAGTGAGCAAGCCACTGGCTAGCATGTCAAATGTTACAAGAGACATTACCCAGTGCTCCCATCACCTCATCCCATAATAAATAGTTGGCTTCCGGAAGCTGGGCTTTCAGCTGTAAGAGGACAAGCTAGTCCAAGCAAGACCAATAAGCTCACCATACAAATACACACACACACACACACAGAGAGAGAGAGAGAGAGAGAGAGAGAGAGAGAGAGAGAGAGGGGAGAGAGAGAGAGAGAGAGGTGAAAACGAATGAATGGCTAAGTATACAAGCATTCAGTATCTGCATTTGCATGAGAATGGAGGGTTGTGGACAGCTTGGGAGAGTTGACTCTCCTTCCACACTGTGGGTCTGGGAATTGAACTCAGATTATCAGGCTTTTTGGCAAGTACATTTACTCTCCAATCCATCTAAGCATCCCCAAAATGACTCATTTTAAAAACATAAGTTTAAGAGAAGATTATAACACATTAATAGATAATGACAGCACATATTACAGTTGTTTAGGAATTACTGTGTCTGTTCTAATGTAGAACTGCACTTGCGTGCTGGCTGGGCCTCTGCCATTCTGTAACGACCTCCCTCCGTTTAAAAGCCTCGGGGTTTGCTTCCATGACAAATCTTGCCTTTGCTGTCTGTGGCAGTGGCGCTGCCCATAATGATTTGTCACGCACTTTTCTTTTTAAAGCTCAAAATTAATTACAAACACGAAACAAATCATAGTGTTAGGACATACCTTAGAAACAAATTACAATCTCAAAATGGATAATTTACAACTTAGAAAATTAATTGATTGAACCTGAATTGCATACAAATAATTGGGAAAACGGAGAGTGAACAAGATGATAACAGTGTTATCCGACTAAATAGGAAATAACGTCCGGTGCACACAAGCCACAGGTAAGATACCAGTAGTCGTAATCAAACGCCAATGCCACAAATAGAGATGGGTTGAAAGGCAAAGGCTGCTGCAGTGGCTCTACAAGTGAAGGACAGATGACAAAGGGATACGGTGCTCTTCTCTTGGCAAAGTAAAAATAGACACTGTTCATTGGTAGCAAAAGAAATAATAATAATAATAATAATAATAATAATAATAATGATGATGATGATAATATAGATGATAATGCAATATATATCTCACATTAAAACAGCTACAAAATTCTAAGTGGCATAACTGTCATATCTTAGTCCAGGATATCTTTATAGGGTGACTTTTGTGCAATCTACATATATAAAAAAACACTCAAGATATTATCTACAATCTAGAAATAATGAGACAAATAGAGTAAATAATAATAGTCCATTTCTACAAAGTCAAGTTTTGCTCTAAGCTTTATGCATTTGCTATCAGTTTTAAGAATGGGGATTTGGATTTGATATTTGGAACAAATATAAGGTATTTAAGCATGTATCATGGCCAACGACTGTGTTGAGACTGTTGTCTATATATTAAGGTTTCAGGTGACCAGATATCCATTTCACTGTGTCCTGTAAACTTGGTTACAAACAACCCATGCAGAAGATCAGTATAAATAAAACACTGTAAACATTGCAATTCGTAACAAAAATGAAAACAAAACAACAATCTTTAATTCTGTCATTAAAAAATGATTTAGACTAGATTTTCATTCACTTTGTCAATAAAACTTTTCTATGGGTTAAGTTACCACTAAATAATTAAATGCTTTATTTCTGGATACTCCTCTGGTTTTTCAGAATTATGTCAGTAATATACTTGTACCTTCATAGACCAGGGCTCATACATCAACAATTGGGATTTATCTCCAAAGTGAAGGAGTGTTTAAAGCAATCATGAAAAGGTTCAAACAAGCAGTGCACACATACATACATATATCTAGACACACACACAAATATATATACACACATGCACATACGTATATACATACAAAATATATGTATACATGCAAACAGATATCTCATACACACACACACACACACACACACACACACACACACACACACCCATACTTCAAGTTACATTTTACTACTGTTGGCACTATTACCATTATTGAATAGAAACTCACTCCTACAGACACTGGTAAAAACTTTATAAAATATGGGGACAAAAATACAAAAAAAATGTCCTAAAATCCCACAGACTCCCAGGGTCTTTGGTTGCTGTGGCAAACACATCAATCCTAAGTGAAGGTTTCTTTATGTCAACAGTTACAAGATAAAGGAAAGGAATAGCCATAGCCATTTTAGTAGGATGAAACCATCAACCTAGGATGCTAATAATATATTTACATATGCAGCTGTTCATTCACTTTTTCACAAACATTTTCTAAGGGCCATTATGACCAAAGATATTTGTCAACATATTTGTTCATCAATAAGTTTATCTTCTCTTGGAAGACCTATGAACTATTACTCTGTACTGGACTGAACTACTTATCCTAGTGACAGGATCACATTTAGCAGGTACCTGTTTGCTGTGAACAGCCATTATGAACACTGCTGTGGAAACAATTAAACAAAGAATAGTCTCTCCAAGGAATGAGGACAGCAATTGTCCACATGCAAAAAGAAAAGGTTTAAATTGTCTTATGTTATACTACAACACTGAGGAAGGCAAAACTTTGGGATGAAAACTAAGAAAAATGGTTTTTATGAGCCTGGGTCAGGCAAAATTTTTCAGGATATGCAGAAGGAGCAATCAATCCATAGAAGGTGAGATCACAGTAGCTGGAAGGTGGCTCATTTGGTGAACATATTTACTACAGAAGCATAAGGATCTTAGTTAAGAGTCCCAGAACCCACAACAGTCAGACCCAGAGCATAACCTGTCCCACTGCTGCCCACAGATGGACACAGGAGGGCTCCGTGGGCCGGCCAGTCCATCAGCCCGTTCACAAGCATCTTAGTTCCAGACTCAAGAAGCAACTTCATCTTAAAATAATAAGATGGAAACCAATTAAGGAAGACATTCTATATTAATCTTTGAGTTCTTCATGTTTATACAAACACGCACACCAAAATTTAAACTGTGACTCTCCAAAGATTCTCCCCAAGACAGCAAAATGCCTGTATTAATGGAAAGCAGGATATGAGTATGAACAGTAGTTATGTGTTTAAGAGCTCCAACCTGGAAATCACTCCTCACCCACTGGTAGATGAAGGGTGAACAAGCTGGTATTTCCACACAATAGGATGCTACTCAGCATTAAAACAAAACAACAACAAAAAGCTGAGTACTTCACTCAACATGGATACACCTCAACTGCACAGACTAAAAGAATTCAGGTACAAGTGCCCACCATAAATTTCCATGTGCATAAAATCCCAGAATGTTGGGGACAGCAAACAATGACAGGGACTGCCTGCAGTAGACTGGGATGGAGACATCTCAGAAGCCCACAGCAGCTCCTTGTAGAAAAGGATGGTGTTTGGGATCCTGAGAAGCAGGACATACATCCCTCCAAGGGACCTGCCATCTGAAATAAGGGACTGCCTGCATTAGGCCGGGATGGAGACATCTTCAGTAGCCCGTGGCAGCTCTTTGTAACAACAGTTGTTGCCATTTCTCCTAACCTTAGCCCTCAACAACGGCTGTATAGATTTCATTTGTGTGTGACTGTTTTTCAGTTGGGCTTGGTGTGCATAGTTATTCTATTATACCTGACTTTCTTACTTCTTTCTCCTTCTGCTCTGGCGAATTCTGTGAAACTATATGTTCCCTGATGTAATGAGTCTTAAACAATTAAAAATTGAGGCATGGGCCACAGCACAGCACAGAACAGTCCTAATGGCCCAGGTGCATGCTGTGTGTTCTCATCTTAGAAACAATGCAATAACTGCACAACGGTAGTTCCAGATTAATGCTTGACTTGCAAAGAAAGATTAACGAAATTATTAGAAAATGTATTAGAGCCAACATTGGGACCCCAAAGAAAGAAAAAACTATTAAAGTTATGAAATAAATTCTGTACAGCATTTGAGAGTGGTTCTTGGATAAGCAAGTATAGAATATGTTAAATCTTAGATTAGTAAAACTAAGTCAAGACTCTGGGACTCTTAGGAGAGTCATTGTGTGCAGTGTGCAGAAGCAGAAAGCTAGGGGAACTACGGAGTTAAGAGTTAACTTGATTCTTTCTGGCCACTGCCTGGCAGCTTTACAAGGAAATACAAGTAGCTGACCTCGGAGCTCTGAGCTATGAAGTATAAGAGTTAAAGTTAAAGTTTAAATAATGATAAGTTTACAATTATTATTATTTTGGCTATAGGCCTGGGAATAGGGAAGCTTGAAACTTTGGGGAACAATTGTAATTCTTGATTTTTTTTGTGGGTTATTCTTTTGAATTTGATTTGGCAATGATTATACGATGTCTTTTTATCTGCTTTTGGAGTATTAATAAAAGACTGGGACAAGAAGAAGGCAAGAGAGAATGCAGAGTGAATGTAATGAGACTGTAGAGAGCATGCAGAGAATGCAGAGAGAATGTAGAGAGAATGCAGAGAGAATGTAGAGAGCGAGTAGTGTACATGTGAAGAGCAAGTGAGAGAGCGAATGCGGAGAGCATGAGAAGAGCTGGTGAAGAGTGAGTGAAGAGAGAATGTGAGGCGTGTGTGAAGAGTGTGTGTGTGTGAGCAAAAGGAGAGTGCATGTGGCGTGTGTATATGAGATGTGTGTGGAGAGAGTGTGTGTGTGAGTGAAAGGGGAACACACAGAAGTGTGTATGAGTGAGAGAATGCAAGAAAAGAAAAGCGCACAGGAGAGAAGCAGAATGCGCAGGAGAATGCAGAGTGTGTGCAGCCTCAAGCTGTGAGCGAATGAGCGAGAGAGAAAGAGAGCAGAGAATGAGAGAGAAAAGAAACTCTAAGCCTTGAAAAATTGCCTGTCAGCTTGTACCCAAAAAGTAGTCTGTGTATATTTATTATGTGCCTTCCAGATATCCCTGCTTCCAGTTGAGAACTCCGATCTTGTGTCAAGGCTGGACCCCGGTACCAGAACAGGCAAATGTTCTGCACTGGTAAACTGTGCATCAGTAGCTTCCTGAAAACAGTGAACTGAGCGAGGGGATTTGAAAGAGACAATGCAAACTTGGAGCAATGGAGAGTCTTGCATGAGTTTATCCTCACTGAGTTACTATTCCATATGTTAAAACAAAGTTAAAGCATAACATGCAGTGCATGTTAGATTCGAAAATTCACTGTAGGTTAGTGCTTCCTCTATGAAGTTGTTTAAAAAGAAGGAAAGGGAACCCTGATGTAACATAGCACCCTTACAAGTCAAAATAATATTTATTCCCTCAGTGGCGTAAAACTGGACATGCCTAAGTTTTCCCACAGCATTGGAAGATGCCTGCTCTGAGCAGGGAAAGCAGGCAGGCAAGATGCACATCAGAGGAGAAGGTGGCTGTGTGGAGAGAAGGAAGAAGCATGGCCCAGGGGAAGCCAGACACGCAGCAGAGGCACAGAGGACTGGCCTCGCTCCTAGCACCGAGAAGTTCCTGGACCACCTTTGAAGGCTGCTGCCTCCTGCATCACGTCTCTGCCTCCACAATGACAAATATTGCTACTTTGGGTAAGTTATCCTTTCTTCTCAATATGCAAAGGAATACAGAAATTTCTAATTGTGCAGGTAATGACTTTCAAACCCAAAGTAGGATTTGGTGAATAACAGTGAACTCAGTGTGCCATCTTGGAATGATCCTATAATGGCTCATCTGTCATGTTGGATGCCAGCTAATATATGTATGGTATATATATGTGTGTGTGTGTGTGTGTGTGTGTGTGTGTGTTTATGTATGTATGCATATATGTACACATATATACATATACACATATACATATGTATATCTACATATGCATATATATGAATTTTATGTGCATGGAAACTTATGTCGGACACTTCTGTCTGAATTCTTTTAAAGTGTATAGTTGAGATATACTCATGTTGCACGAAACTCATGTTTTAAAAAGATTTTTATTTTTTTGTGTGAATTTAACATCATGCACCCCAATCTCAATTCTTTTAGAATCAGAAAGTTCATTCTGCTCAGATGAGTCACCAGACTGCTCTGAGAGAATGTGCTCCTTTAGCACTGGCCTGTAAAATTTTAAAGCCACTCTGCATTCCAATGTCCAGCTCAGACGCCCCATTCTCTTCCAGGTCTATCTCTTTCTTCTATCTAATATGCCTTTCGCCTTTCAGACACACTGCTATCCCATATTTTGCTGTTAAGTATGAAAAACGATAGGATCTCTACCCTTTTTCAAGAGTCAGTCAAATTATACCCACCAATAGATAGCCTACCACTTGAATTGGTAATTTCAACTATTTGTATGCATTTCAGGTTTGCCAATTACCATTCCAGGCTGTAAATTGCCTATTTTGAGAGCATAATTTAATTTTTAATGTTTATCTTAACAGGCTGATTTGTTTTGTCTTTTGATTTGTTTCACATTTTAGCAATTAATTTTGAGCTGACACCTTCTCGCCTAAGAGGAAGGTGGGAACTGTGAACCCTGGAGAGCTGGAGACATCGGCCACCAGCAGAAATGTTGGTCTAGCCATAGGCATCAGCTGAAGCACATCAGGCCACCTTTCTTTTTCTTCAGAAGCAACTTGTCACATCTTTTAAGCTATCTCAACCCTCAGTGCACATTGCGGACTCTCTCAGGTTCAAACATTCAGGAGTAAACAAAGTTAGACCTAGTAAATAGACTTAAGATGTGGGCGTTTTCTAAGTATTAGTCTGAAAGTAAAAGGCAGAAGCTTGTTTTCCAGTCATCCATTCTCAACTTGTGTGTCACTCCCTTTTTGGGGTCAACACCTATCAGATATCCTACATACCCCATATTTATATTATGATTTGTAATAGTAGCAAAATTAGAGTTACTAAGTAGCAAACAAAATAATTTTATGGTTGGGGTCACCATAACGGGAGAAACTGTCTTGAAGGCTCTCAGCATTAAGAAGGTTCTGAACCGCTGCTCTAGGTGATTCAAATCCAGTCAGTGTTTACAATGAAACTTAAGTTTCCTGAGTCTTACTCTTGTGAACTTGACACCTAAACATGTTGCCTTGAGTACAGCAGGCTCACAATGCAAGAATGCATTCACCTTATGAATTACTTTCTTAAGGATTTTTAATCTCTTCTTTGGCAATTCCATGTGTGCATATAATGTACATTATTTATATTCATATGGCGCAATACCACTCTGATCTTTGTTCAGTGCCACTCAAAGTATTAACAATTTCGCCAGGGTACATAAGTCTAAAGTCTCTTCTCAGATTTAATAAAAGTTTAACTGTAAGCCCCTATAAAGTCAAAATCTAGTTTCACACTTTTAAGTACAATAGCCCAGAACACAGAATAAGTATTTCCATTCCATATGGAAGAAATGGGGTGCATATCAAGGAAAGACTGGACTAAAGCAAGATGAAACCCATCAGGGAAAACATCAGGCCATGCAGCTCCATGCTCAACATCTAGGACTTGTGATGACATTGTCAGGGTTACAATATCCTTGGTAGCCCTCCCTCTCCATCTTTGCTGCCAAGTCAAATGTAGTCTCCCTCTGTAGGGATAGTTCCATTCCTGGTCTGCAGCTTTCCTCTGTGGGAAGCCAACACTGCTGGTTTCCACAACCTTCTGGGTTCTCCACACTGTAGCTGAAGCTTCACCTCTACAAATTATGCAGTGACTTCTCAGGTCCTTCCTGCTTTGGCTCCAATACCATCACATATTGCCCAGCCCCATTCCCCACATACCTGCTGGCATTCCATATCTTCTGTTTTCTTAGATCTTGCCTTTCTGAATGGGGTAAGATGAAATCTCAAAGTATTTTTAATTGGCATGTCACTGATGACTAAGGATGGCGAAGGCTTTTAATATTTCTTATTATTAGTTTTTCTTCTTTTAACATCACTGTTTACTTCTGTATCCCACTATCAAGGCAATTTTGATGAAGAAATAAAACTCAACAAAAGCATGTTCATGGATACAAGTACATTTATGGCACATATATAACATGAAGTAGGTAATCCCTGAAATAACTGAGCGACTTGTCAACTGAAAGGGAGAACTGTATTGACCTGGGTACACAAGGTAATCCTTACCTATAGTTGCATGTGTAAACCATGGCTGGCATAGTCTCCCATGGTTGGCATAGTTTCCTCCTTATTCAGGTACAGTGGTTTGTTTGGATGAAAACGGCCTGCATAGTTCCTATGTTTGAAATGCTTAGCTCCCAGTTTACGGAAGTATCTGGGAAGGATCAGAGGTATGAGTTTATTGGAAGAGGTGTCCTTGGATGAAGGGTTAAGGCTTCAAGACAACTCACACCATTCCTACTCTCTGACTGTCTGAAATCATGAGCCTCAAATTAAAAGTTTTCTTTTAGAAAGTGCCTTGGTTGTGGTGTTTTATCACAGCCATTAAGACAGGTTGGTAGCAGGGTATAAGCTATTGCTGTGACAGGCCTGACCATGATGCTTTTGGGAAGAATACAGAAGACTTTGGGACTTTGGACTAGAGATGTAGGTGAGTCCTATAAGTCCTCACTTACAAATGGACCAGTCTAGAAGAATCTCAGAAGACAATAGCACTGAGAGACATATGGATTATTGAGGCCCAGCTCAAGAGGTTTCTGAGATTAATAATATTAGCAACTGAACCAGAGACCATTCTTGTGATACTTTTGTCAAAGACTACAGCTTCTTTTTCCCTTATCCTAAGAATTTGCCTAAGGCTAAATTGAAAATTAACATCAGCTTGACTCTGTTATTTAGTTATTATTAATCAAACTTAGGTAGGGCTACAATAAAAATGAGCAAACTGGGAAAAAAGAGAAAACATATAGTTTAAAGTGAAAAGGAGAACTAAATAATTTAATGTTGGAGCCAACTGGAGCTTGTGCTGAAAAAAAATAAGGAAAGTTCTAATCCTAAATGAAACAAAGGGGCGGGTGTGTGGTCAGGAAAAGACCCCATCTACCTGTGGATAGATAAGGAACTTTCTACTCCTTAAATCAAAGTTTTCGCAGATGTGATTTAAGGGTGCCAGGCTCCTCCTCCAGCAGTCAACCAACCTGGTTATTTTTAGAGGCATAAAGGACATATGACTAAAGGCATTGTGGGTTCTTCCTCCATGATTAAGGAGAGACTCTGAGGCAAGAACTTCAGCAGAGGAGTCCCTTTCAGGAGACCTTGAGAGGCCATTGGGTGATCTGTGATGCTATGAGAGTATAAGAGCAGAGGATTTGGAAGAACATTCAAAGTTCACTTGCCTGCTCGCTCTCTTAGTTACTTGTCTATTGCTGTAATAAGATCAAGATAACTTATACAACAAAAGCATTTAATTTGGGACTTATGTTTTTACAGGGTTAGAGTCCATGACAATGGAGAAAACCAGTTTAATTCCATTTGTCAACCTTTCTACATTATCAATCATCTTCCAGAAGCTACAGGGACATTAACAGCACACATCTCAGAATCAAAGGTTGTGAAGGGGGGAAATACAATGAAGGAGGAAGAAACAGAGAACCTGCTGCTTGAAGACTATATTCAAATGCTTGTTAGAAGATATGGATAAAATGAGGGTGTCAAAAATGGCTAAGTTGAGGATAAAATGAATGGTAAACCTTCCTTAAAACCTAAATTTACTTCCCTTTTAAAATCTTTTCTCCACACCCTAACATTTTGAGAGAATGAAACAAATCAGAGATTATAAATAACTATATTAAACCAAAAGCAAATAAAAAACAATTTTTAAAAATATGATATACTCTGTTTCTGTAATCTCAACATGGATATCCTTAATGCTATTAAATCAAAACTTGATTTAAGCATGAGGCCATGCTTAGATAATCTAAGTAGTGTATTCATCTAGGTGTCTGAGACATCCCAAAGCTTGGCTGTTATGGACACATGACAATGGCTCAGTTAGGCCTGTGGTTTAGCCTGCATTTCCTGTGAATGAGAAGAAAAATTCATTCCTTAGCTCTAAGTTGTTTCATTTGTGTTTGTTGATTTCTTTAGTTAAGAAGCAATTTGGACTTTCTTCCAACAATGGTAGAAATGTATGCATCTTTGGTACTCTACTTCGGTGAATAATTCCCCAGGGCAGAGTGAACTGTTTTGCAGGTTTTTTTTTTTTTTCATAAACCACCGTGCTTATTTCTCTCTCTTTGTGTGTGTCTGTGTGTGTGTGTGTGTGTGTGTGTGTGTGTGTGTGTGTGTGCCTCACTGTGAGTTCGAAAAGCCCACTGTACCATCTTCCTTCTAACAGAAGCATGAAGCTGCTTTCTGGTCACCCCTCCACACCGAGCATGTGTGACATCAGACCCTGAGTCCTGAGTCTTTCCCACCTCATTCACCTGACAGCTTCTCTGCAACAGACGTCTTATCAGACGTGACTGATTGCTGTAATCTGTACTCTGGGCAGCCATTAAGCAAATTACCTGAATCATTGCAAGGATTAGTCTCATTAACACATGATTAGCATCAAATTAAAATAATGAGTGTTTAACTTCTGATGTCTTCCAGTTGTTTGAACAGCTTGATCAGCCACACCAGGCTGGCAGAAAGGTGGGGGTGTCAAAAAGCTACAGAAAAAAATAATAAAGAGTAGGGGGAGGTTGCACTGTGCAAGCCATTGTGCCATTCGCCAGCAGAAGGAAGTGAGATCAGACCCAAACTATCTGGATGAAAGCTTTCTTCCTAACAGCAAAGATGCAGGGTCTAAACAGAGGGTCCCTCTGCTTGCCAGCTATTCCTCAGAATGAGGCTTTGCATAGTAATGGGCACACCTTCAGTGCTCCACATCCGAGGTGCTCCATTCCCCTCAGCTCCCTTGCCTCAGCACAGCGAGCATCCTGTTCTCCTTCCTGTCCTGAACTTAACAGCCTTAAGGAGACCTCTGAGGTATAAGCAGTTATAGTGCACTAACCATCTAAACTCAGACCCTCCAAAGCACCCACATTTTCCCGTCAATGACTAAACAATTATCAAAATTAGGGAAAACTTGAATTATCTCTGGAGCTTACACAGAGCAGTGTCTACATGTAGAAGACGCTATACTCCCATGGAAGATTTATGTGACGGACGACAAGAGGGCCAACTTAACTTCATCTTATCTACCAAATGTGATTTGAGGAAGATAGCCAGACAGGTGAGAGCAGTTCTTTGATTTCCAAAGTGTTGGCTATGCTGAAGACAAATCCAAGGTGACCAAACTTCCTGCATAAAGAAGTGAGTGAAATTACAAAGGAAAGAGCAACTGTATTGGTCAGGGTTCTCTAGAGCCACAGCACTTATGGAAGAAAAATATATATATATATAAACATATATGTGTATATGTATATATATTTCATAAAATTAAATATATATAATATATATGGGGATTTACTGGAATGACTTATGACTTACAGGCTTCAGTCCAGCTAATTCAACAATTGCTAACTGTGAACAGAAAGTCCAAGAATCTAATAGTTACTCAGTCCCACAAGGCTGGATGTCTAGCAGGTCTTCAGTATTACTTGAATCCCAAAGAAATAGGCTCTAATGCCAGTAAAGGAATGGATGTGCTAGTAAGGTGATGACAAACAGGCAAAGAGCAAAAGCTTCCTTCTTCTAAGTCCTTATATAGACTTCTAGCAGAAGATATGGCCCATATTAAAGGGAAGTCTTTCTGCCTCAAGATCTGAAATAAGGGCCCTTGTCTTCCTGTGTCAAGATACAGATCAAAAATGTATTGTCTTCCTACTTCATACATCTGGACTAGAAGTGAATTCACCTGCTTCAACCCAAGTGGAATGTATTTCACTGGTGTGTCCTCCATTTCTGGGTTGTATTCATTCCAAATATCATCAAGTTGACAAGGAAAAAATATAGCCATCACAGCTACTATGTCTAACTCTTACAAAAGGAAGCATTTAATTGGGGCTGGCTTGTAGTAGCAGAAATGTAGTTCATTATCATGGCAGGAAGCATGGCAGCCTGCAGGCAGTCAGGGTGCTGGAGAAGGAGCGAGAGTTCTACATCTAGATCTGCAGGCAGTCACAAGAGAGAGCCACTGGGCCTCAGTTGGACTTTTGAAACCTCAAAGCCCACCCCAGTGATAAATTTTTCACCAACAAAGCCATATCTACTCCAACAAGACCACACCTTTCAAGTAGTGCCACTTCCTGGTGACCACACTATGAAATAGAGAAAATCTATGACTAGAGACCATACTCATTCAAACCATACTGGGGTAAATTCCTATACCAAACCCATGGAGAAGATTATGAGTCCAATATTATGGAAGAAGCAATGTAAAATCAAGAAAAATATAAAGACAAAAATCGTAATAGCTAAATATGAACATTTGCTGCTAGGTATTACAAGAGAAATTAAGTATTTTCCTCTATTCATCTTAGATTCTCCACTGTGTGTCTCATAATTGAATGGTCACAACCAGAATAATTAGAGAAAAACAAGTAGAAGTGCCCCAGTGGCACCAGGATAGTTATAAACACAAAAATCATGCTAAATACGCCATCTGAAGCAGAAGGGCCCAGAGACAGTTGTTACTGTTTAGTCTCCTTGATGAGGATGAACAATTAATTCAAATACACTGCATAACAGTTTTCAGAAGTGATGTCACAATGAGATGAAGAGATGAGCCTTTAAGAATAAATAGTCAGGAAAATGGGATAAAGGACAGTGTCTCATTGGACAAGTCTCTTAAATGGCTGTTATATTTCCATATTTTATGTCAGTTAGTACCAGCATTAGATCTGAGGAGGCCATAAGTACTCGAGCAGTCAAGTACTCGAACTCCCCAAAAGCAAATAACAAAACATAGTTCAACAAGAGAATATTAAAATAATCCAAGCTGGAGACATATATAATATAATAATATTAACTATCACAATTATGATAGTTAATATTATTCCTCTTAGCAATTGATAGAACTAGATATAAAAGTAAAAACATGAAGGCTTACTGGTTTCATTAACTGCTTTGATCTACATGATATGTCAGATATCCATCAATTACTTATGATTCTTTTAAAACAAGATATGAATTGGTCCTAAAAATACCTGTTAATTAAAATTTATTTGATGTGAAAACAAAAAAATATAATAATCAGTGGTCAAGAAAGAAATAGAAATCTGAAAATATCTTTGCATTTTAAAATTAACAAAATTTTATATTATATTATGTTTAAAGTATAAATTTAGAAAGGGAAAGACAAAATTGGATAGCAAAGACCACCAGCCTATAACCTAATGTTTTACCTTAACAAACTGTAAAGAAGCAAGTTGTTCATAAGCAACCAAAAAACAAACAAACAAACAGCTAGAGAATAGGAAAAATAAAACATAAACCAAACACACAAAAACATGAACAAAAACAATGGTTGTTGTCTCAAAATACCAAAAACACAAATCATAAACTAGTCAAAAAATTGCAGCAGTCATTAAAAGTGAACTGAGAGTCTGTCACCAATGTCCTGCCTGACAAAGATTCGCAGTAGAGTCCTAGCAACAAAGGGCAGCGAGAATGTCTCCATACATGTTGGATGAAGTAGACATCTCTCTAAAAGACCCAGTGTTGATGGAAGGCAGGAAGCACTCAAGCTTGTGGGTGAGGAACTCTAAACTTGGGTGCTCTACAGAAGCAGCCAGTGCTCTAAGCCATTGGGCACTCTCTCCAAGGGCTACCTTGTGTATCCAGAGACATTTTCTTCCTGGGACCTGGAGTTCACTGACTATGCTCCCTCCCCAGCCTCTCATTTAGTATTATTGTAATTATTACCATCAACTTCTCTGTCAAAGCAGAGCAATTCCTATGCTGAACTCATCTTCTCAAATGGTGATTGTTTTATTATCATGGGAAAAAAATCAAGCTAATTCTCTAATGACAACATGATTATGAACAAACAGAAGCAACTGAAACTAAGAAAGTAACAGGCCACTGATTTTGAAGTGCCAATGAGAACTATAATGTTTTATTAATGCATATTTGTAAATAGTATTAATATACATAAATCAGCATGGGTCAGTTATATATTCATCTTTTAATACGGCTTAAAATTATTAATTTACCACAATATATCTGAATAGCAGTCAAGGTTATATTGCCTGCATTTATAATGATTATCATCTATCCTTACAGCTTTTGTTAGATAAAACCAACTCTGATTCCTACAATAGATACAGATGCAAATTGGAAATCAGGAATGAATGAAACAACTGCATCTAACTGGTGGTACATGTGTGGATGTAGACACCTGAGATAAAGCAAGGGGGACATTTTAGAAAGAAATTGCTATCTGCTATTATAATTAAATTGAGTTTGTCAAAAGGGGCAACCACCTTTAAAATTTCATTTTCAAAAAAGTAAAAGTGCAAGGTCCCCCAGACCCTATTTCAAAAGAATTTAGATACCACTAATAACGGAAAAAAGCTTCTTTATACCATAAGACAGTAAAACTCACAAATAACAAATGCACGTATCAACTTTTAACTGTGGTCATATATATAGCCGATGACGGCTGTGAGCATGGACCGTGTTCAATGTCTGCTGTTGTGATAAATATTCATGGGTGGAAGACACTAAAACTAGAGCAAGAAGCTCTCTTGTCACTGCTAGAGCCTTGATGTGTCTTCCTTGCCTGGAAATGCAGGCTGTGTTTGAAAACTGAATGTGCCTCTCTGAGGTGCTCACCCTCTGTCATACCCACCAAGGTGTCTAAGACTGCACCGTTTGTCCTATTAGGTCATTGTCACCTTCTCTTCATTATCCTGCTGATACAGGTGTCATACATGATATCACTCTATTAAATTTTAACCTGGAAAAAATAGTGTGTATCAGATTCAGAAGCTGCTTTGCTGTAACTGAAGCAGAGACGTGCTGTTTTTACAGATACTGCAATCCAAAGTCACATGTGGACAGGGCTTTCTATTTCTAGACTTGTTCCAGATTTCTTGACTTTAAATACACGCTAGTATATTCATTGCCCAGAGGAATGCGCCCTCATTGATTAGAACCCAGCAGGAATGCTGTGAGCAAACGTACTCTTCAAAACACTCCAAAGTAAAGCAGACAAAAATTGATCTCTGAAAGTTTTCATAGTGTTTGGATGAAGCCAATGTGGCCAACATAAAAGTTACTTTAACTCCTCAAGACCCAGAGTGGAAATTTTCAAGATCAGGCTTATATTAAAGACAACATGCAGGGAATTCAGTTAGGACCCTCCTTCTACCAATAAATAGAAGTTATATAATGAAGTAAAAAATGTGCAGGAAAAAAATAGTATATAAGAAATTAACATAAGAAGCTCTTCCCACTGAAATGGTCTGAACTGATGAGTCCTGGTAAGGACTAAGGAAACAGAACTCTGAAAATAATATTAGGAATATACCCATTTCACAGATGCTTAAGCCCACCTTCAATAAATAACTAACTCTACATCTAGAGTCCAATTCCAAAATGAAAAATCACACATTCTCTCTACACTCATTCAGTCTTCAGTATTAGAGTGAATTCAGTTCTAATAATGCATATAAGAAGTTTTCAGTAAATAATTGTACTGTGTAATTTTTCCATAACTCTGTAGAGTTCAGAGTAAAGGGGAAATAGGTATGATTTAGTTCAAATTTCAAGCCCAAGTGGAGATACTGAAGACCAAGGAAGCCAAGCACTTAGTCCTTGGTCATATGTTAAATAAACCAAAAGTAATAAAAAAAATCTCTAGAATTAAAGAAAGCCATTAGTAATCTAGCATAATGTCAATTCCTAGAAATCACCTTACTCATTGTAAAAAAAAAAAGCCATTGTTTTATATATGTATAATAATTTTTTCTAGATTAGCATGATTTTTCTTTACTAAAAGCATTAAACCAATTATAAGATGGTGAAATTATATTGGGGGAGCAGGAGGTATCTAGGACTTTAATTACAGAAACAAGGCTCAGTCCGGCTCAGTAGGACACATATGGATCTGCTGAAAACATTTGACAATTTGAACACACTTTCAGTGTTTCTTTTTATTTAGCCTAGAATTCTCCTAGATCTGGCTCTGACTAGAGGAGGCATGTAGAGGGGCATCTGGAGAGTCTGATTCAGAAATGAGAAGCACAATTCTCCCCGCACGAATTCAGTTTTCTGTGTGAGATCAGATGAAGCTCCAATTATGAGTATAAGGAGAATTGAGCAAATAGCGACTCTACAGAATTTTTTAATATTCTATCCCACAAACGCCACTATTATCATAGGGGAAAGCTTGATCTTTCCCCTTTGTCTTATCTGTCAGACTTGCCAAGTCTCAGTAATGACTGCAGAAGCCACATGAATGACACCAAATGTCCCACAAAGGAGTGGGACAATTTTATACACTTTTGCTTGTTTATTTCTTCATTATAAGACATAAAACCCTCCAGATTTCCACACCCTGTTTGCATGCTACTGCTCCTCTTGATCACTCCATTTTCATCTGATCCCTATGACTGGAAATACATCAGCATTTGATTAAACTTATCTCAATCTCCAGCTATATACCTATACATCAGAAATGTGAATAGCTTCAGTGATGAGCCAAACATGCATTGGTGAACATTTGGACTTAAACAGTGCATTAAACACATAAGTGTAATGTCCCCATATCCCTAACTTTGTAGGCAGAACTTGGAAAAAAAGCAAGCAGTTCATAAGGAGGGCCAGGAAGGAATCTTTAAAACTAACTGCTATAGAAAGATATATCTATCTGTAACATTGGAAAGTTTGATAATCTGATGGCATACTCTGTAGGAGTTTTGCATGGCCATTATCTGGGCTAGCTGTATACTCACTTTGCCTTCTGTGAAAAACTCCTCAATCTAAATCTGTGGTTATTGCTTGTCTTAGTCAGAGTTTCTATTCCTGAACAAACATCATGACCAAGAAGCAAGTTGGGGAGGAAAGGGTTTATTAAGCTTATATTTCCATATTGCTGTTCATCATCAAAGAAAGTAAGAACTGGAACTCAAGCAGGTCAGAAAGCAGGAGCTGATGCAGAGGCCATGGAGAGGTGTTTCTTACTGGCTTGCTTCCCCTGGGTTGCTCAGATTGCTTTCTTATAGAACCCAAGGCTACCAGCCCAGGGATGGTACCACCCACAAGGGGCCCTCCCCTCTTGAACACTAACTGAGAAAATGCCACAGCTGGATCTCTTGGAGGCACTTCCCCAACTGAAGCTCTTTTCTTGGTGATAACTCCAGCATGTGTCAAGTTGACACACAAAACCAGCCAGTGCATTGCCATTAACTAAGATCCACTGTGGTTGTATACACTTATTCCTGGCAAACCAGTATAACCCAGTATGCATTATTAATGATGGTATTTATTAATTTTAAAACAAAATGCTAAGTATGGCAGTCTTCATAATAGCATTAGCCACAATACCCAAGAGGAAGAAGCAATGTTCTGAAGAATTTAGTGAACAGTCTAGAGGTGGGAGATACCTACAAGTTATTATTCAGCCTTAAAAAGAGGTGGCATTCCAACCTATGCTACCACATGAATATAACCTTTGAAGCCCTTCTTTCATCAAAATAGACCATATACAAGGTCACAAACTATAGAATTCCACTTTTTCAAGGTACCTAGAGAAGTCATACAGTGGTGGTGGCCAGTACTTGGGGAAGAAGAAGTATGGAACACTTTCATGAGGACAGAGGCTCAGAGTAGGGAGGTGGCAATGCTCTAGAGATGGGCAGTGATTAAATGACTGATGGCATCATTTAATGAGGTAAATACCCTAATATCACTGAAATATACACATATGGTTAACAGGACACTTCATGCCACATATTCTATGAGTATTTTATTGCATTAAGAGTATGTTTGAGCTGACACTCTACTCCTCAAGATGGCGGTAGACAGTGAACCTGAGTCCAAAGTGTTTGAGATCACAGACTTCGTGACAGCTTCAGAGTGGGAAAGGTCTCTTTCAAAAGTTGAAGAAGTCACGAATGACTGGAAACTGATTGGACACTCTCTTGGAAAACCACTGGAAAAGGCTTCTGGTTTCCATCTGTGCTTGGAGCTGATCCTGTGCCAGCGCTCCTTACCCAAATATAGCCTGGAAAGAGCTGGTCTCCCAAGAGTGGAGACAAGCCTGTGAGCACAGGAAAGACCACCACTTCTGTTCAGAGGGACTTGTTAGAAGCCCTCCTGTCACAGGAACCATGGAGCAGCGTGTTACAAGATCCTTCCGGTTTCCATCTGCACCCCGAAGATGACCCTGTGCCACAGCTCTTCATATCCAAATTCCTCCAGGAAAGAACTGTTCTCCCAGGAGTTCTGACATACAGGCTTTCAGGAGGTACAAGCGACAGTCAGAGACAGCAAGACCAGCTAACACCAGAGATAAGCAAATGGTGAGAGGCAAGGGCAGGAACATAAGCTACTTGGCGTCATCAGAACCCAATTCTCCCATCACAGTAAGCCCTGGGTACCACAACACACCAGAAAAGCAAGACTGATTTAAATTCATATCTCATGATTATGATAGGTGACTTTAAGAAGGACATAAGTAACTCCCTTAAAGAGTTGCAGAACACAATCAAACAGGTGAAGGAATTGAACAAAACTATCCAGGATATAAAAATGGAAATAAAAACAATAAAAAAAATCACAAAGTGAGACAACCCTAGAGATAGAAAACCTAGGAAAGAGATCAGGAGTCATAGATGCAAGCAACAGAATACAAAAGACAGAAGAGAGAATCTCAGGTGCAGAATATACCATAGAAAACATTGACACAAGAGTGAAAGAAAATGCAAAACACAAAATCTCCTAACCCAAAACATCCAGGAAATCTAGAACACTATGAGAAGACCAAACATAAGCATAATAGGAATAGAAGAAAGTGAAGATTCCCAACTTAGAGGGCCAGTAAATATCTTTAACAAAATCATAGAAGAAAACTTTCTTAACCTAAAAAAAGAGATGCCCATAAACATATAAGAGGCCTATAGAATTCCAAATAGATTGAACCAGAAAAGAACGTCCACCTGTCACATAATAGTCAAAACACCAAATGCTCAGAACAAAAAACGAATATTAAAAGCAGTAAAAGGAAAAGGTCAAGTAACATATAAAGGCAGACCTACCTGAATTACACCATACTTCTTACCAGAGACTACGAAAGTCAGAAGATCCTGGGCATGTGTTATACAGAATCAACAAGAACACAAATGCCAGCTCTGGTAAAACTCTCAACTACCATAGATGGAGAAACCAAGATATTCCATGATAAAAACAAATTTACACAAATCCAGCCCTGCAGAGGATAATAGATAAAAAAATACCAACACAAAGAGGGAAACTACACCCTAGAAAAAGTAAGAAAGTAATCTTTCAACAAAACCAAAAGAAGATATCCACAAAATGATAAAAAATAACATCAAAAATAACAGGAAGCAACAATCACTATTCCTTAATATTTCCTAACATCAGTGGACTCAATTCCCCAATAAAAAGACATAGACTAACAGACTGGATATGTAAACAGGACCCAACATTTTGTTGTGTATTACAGGAATGCACCTCGGTGTCAGAGACAGACACTATCTTTGAGTCAGGGGCAGGAAAACAAGCAAATGATCCCAAGAAACAAGCTTGTGTAGCCATTCTAACACCGAATAAAATCAACTTTCAACCAAAAGTTATCAAAAAAGGAAGGACACTTCAAACTCAACAAAAGAAACATCTACCAAGAAGAACTCTCAATTCTGAACATCTATGCTCCAAATACAAGGGTACCCACATTCATAAAAACAGCTTTACTAAAGATCACATTGCACATTGCACCTCACACAATAAAAGTTGGAGACTTCAACATCCCATTCTCATCAATGGACATATCATGGAAACACAAACTAAACAAAAATACACTCAAACTAACCAAAGTTATGGATCAAATGGATTTAACAGATATCAATAGAACATTTCATCCTAACACAAAAGAATATACCTTCTTCACAGTACCTCATGGTACCTTCTCCAAAACTGACCATATAGTCTGTCAAAAATCAGACCTCAACAGATATAAGAAGAATGAAATAATCCATTGTATCCTATCAGATCACCATGGACAAAGGCTGGTCTTCAATAACAACAAAAACAACAGAAAGCCCACATACACATGGAAGCTGAACAACACCCTACTCAGTGATAACTTGGTCAAGGAAGAAATAAAGAAATTAAAGACTTTTAAAAATTTAATGAAAATTAAGGCACATCATACCCAAACTTATGGGACACAATGAAAGCAGTGCTAAGAGGAAAACTCAGGTCTAAGTGCCTCCAAAAAGAAACTGGAGAGTTTACACTAGCAGCTTGACAGCACACCTGAAAGCTCTAGAACAAAAAAAAGCAAATACACCCAAGAGGAGTAGACAGCTGGAAATAATCAAACTCAGGGTTGAAATCCACCAAGTAGAAACAATAATAACTACACAAAGAATCAACCAAACCAGAAACTGGTTCTTTGAGAAAATCAACAAGATAAATAAATCCTTAGCCAGACTAACAAGAGGGCACAGAGATAGTATCCAAATTAACAAAATCAGAAATGAAAAGGGAGACAAAACAACAGAAACAGGAAATTCATAAAGTCATCAGATCCTATTAAAAAAGCTTATATTCAACAAAACTGGAAAATCTTGATGAAATGAACAATTTTCTAGACAGATACTAAATATCACAGTTAAATCAGGATGAGATAAACCATCTAAACAGTCCCATAACCCCTTAATGAAATAGAAGCAGTAATTAAAAGTCTCCCAACTAAAATAAGCCCAGGACCAGATGGTTTTAGTGCAGAATTCTATCAGACCTTCAAAGGAGACCTAGTACCAATACTCTTCAAACTATTCCACAAAATAGAAACAGAAGGAACATTACCCAATTCATTCTATGAAGCCACAGTTATGCTGTTAATTCTCCCTTGCAATTGGAATGGTTTCTGTCTAATCAGACACTTTTCACAATTTCTGTTCATAGAGGACTTCATAAGTGATTTTTTTCTACTTCTATCATGTTTAATGTTCCAAACATATTTTAAAAGCTGTTTGAGTGCATGTTACTTTTAGCTTCAGAAGTTATCATGTATATTTACGTGGCATTTAACTATTACAAACTATTTTGATGACTTGAAAAATGTCAATACTGAGTTGTATATTTTAAAATAAATTTTATTAGCTTAATAAAAAATAAAAATAAAAAAAGAATATACTTGGTGGCCAATAAGGTCTCATATTTTAAAACTCACTAATTCCAATAACTCTAGTTACAATCACCCAAAACAAGGAACATGTTATAAATGATCTGTCTCATGGTCAGAGCACTGATACACATTGTGATTGCCTCCAGGAAACCTCAGAGAACATCTCAACAAATATTAGGACATGAAAATCTAGAGCAAAGGGGCACAGGACCATAATTCAAAATGAAGACTTGACTTTCCAGAGTCTCTAATAACAGTTCCTTGTACTTCATGGGTTAATGCAGGGACATGGTCTTGTTCAGCATCCTCTTTGTGTTTTGTCTACTTCCTGTAAAACCCTGCCAGCTGTCCTGCCAGATCTTTTTGTGGAAAACAAACCCAGTGCTTCCCGAGTCTCAAACAGAATCTTCCCCATACTCTTCAAGTGAAATCGCTCCAGACTTCATCTGCATAGGCTAATCTGATAAAGTAGACTGGCTTCAATAATCAGTGAACAGTGATAGATATGCTCATTAGTGACTCCTTCCATGAATTATGGGTTACTTTTTCTCTTAAGACTCTCAATATTTTGGACCCAATTACCAGTTAGCTTCAGGACTCTCCCTCTTGAAGGCGTTTTCTTAAGAAGAGATGATTGAGCATAAGGGACAGTTCCAGCCTTTCAGATGACTGAGACTGTAGATACAAGATCAAGCATACACACTGAGTACTTCCTTAGTCTTCACTGATCTTATTTATGTGGTTCATTTGATACCATGTTGGGAATCCATCATGATAAAGGAAACCCATGCTGAAAGGCTTCTGGAATCCTACAAGCATAAACAACAGCATGTGAACATTAAAAATAGAGAGAGAGATATCCATAAGAAGGATGTAGGTAGCACGTTACTGGTTATCAGAGAGGATACAGATGATCTTCATTATGTAAATTCATGAAAACCAGACTACAGAGATACTTCAGTCAATAATCTAAGCAATTATGAGGACCTGAGTTTGGATTACTTAGCACCAAAATAAAGCTAGGCTCAGGCAATTATATAATTCTAACATGTGGATGTAGAGGCCAGAGGATACTTAGTGCTCATTGAGAAGTCAGACTAGGTGAATCTTGGAGTGACAGATTAATAAAAGACCTCTCCAGAAGTTATTGAGAAAGCAACTGTGGAATAGAGGTAGCAATAATCTCTTACCCTCATATACAAATGCAGATGTACATACCTGAACTCATATATAAACATATATTATATACACAAAAAATAAATTTAGAAATAGGTTATGATTCTTAGTTGCCTTATTCTATAATCTCAAAACACTTTTGAATTTTATCTACATTTAAATCTAAATTAAAGTCATTATATTGAAAATATTTGAGCCCCTAAAAAACGAAAATTTTCTTTATTCTCTTTATTGCTCAAAGATATCTTGAAAATTCATGAATTATATTTTATTTCATCTTATTTTGTGTTGTTTTGTTGAAATAAATTTTATAGGGAAAATTGACAAGTATCCATATTAAATTTTAATGATAAATAAGCAGATAGCTTCTGGTAAGGCCTAGCAGTACTTTCACACTTTTCAATGACTAGAGACTATATGTCCATGTACCTGAACAAATTGGTACAAGACTGTAAAGAATACAGGCATATAAAATGTGAGTCTTGTTAAATATATATGTGCATATGTTTATATACATTACTAAGTATGGAAGCAAAGGCCTATGTACACAACACTTTAAAGTGCTTATAGCTTAATATTGTTTTAATATTGAGTTAACATAGTGCATATTCATCACAATTCCACCATGAATATACACATAATAATGCGCTTTGACTATGCCTTCTTCCATTATCTTTTCTATTTCTTTCCCTCTCCCACCTAAATAACTCTCTCCTCATGCTCACACATGAAATCCTAATTAACCACAGTAGGACCACGGACAAAAACAGAGAGGGCACTACATTTTATATGTTCATAAGACATTTATAATTTTTTAATCTATGAACAACCTGATCAACTATTTCTGCTTTCAACAAGAAGACTTTAAAAAGACAGGAAACTCACTACAATCTTCTTTAAGATATTATCATCTAAAAAAATTAGTATCAGCAGTGGGTATTTGTCCTTCCTCAAAACACCTGATGACCTGAACTCTATCCCAAGGCCTCAGATAGTGGATGGAAAGAACCAGCTTCTGCAAGTTGTCCTGTGACATCCACACTTATATGCACTTACAACAAGCACACATGCATGCAGACACATACATACATACACACACACACACACACACACACACACACACACACACGAGAGAGAGAGAGAGAGAGAGAGAGAGAAAGAATGAATGAATGAATGAATGAATGCAGGCACACCCATGCGTGTTTACAGAGAAGAGGTAGGAGAGGGCAATGGGAAGATACTTCAAGGGATGGAAGATGAAGAAAGCAGAAGAGAGAAGGAAGAGGATAGAAAGGGAAGGAAGAAGAGGACAGAGAAGGAGGGATGTGTGAGAAAGAGGAGACAGAGGAAAAGAGTCTGTTTAAGTCTCAGTGGTTTACTTTACGTTCTGCTGAAGAATATGAATAGTATTGGACCCAATGATTTCATACATCTAAATTTGAATTTATTCTTCAGGCTAAGGCTGAAACACTGGAAATCTTAGTGTATAATCATCACTTACTTTGTATTTAGTAAAACATGTGATGTTCACTACAATGATATGAAAGTACAGTTGGGACATCTTTTATGAAGATAATATAATATTTTCCAATAGATTTTTTTTATTTACTTACCTTAAAGTCAATATAGTTGAGGCCAAAGGCTAACTCATTGTATACTGCATCCTAGCCAAGAGCAAACAAAACATGCTAGGAAAAGTCCAGTTCATTATTATAATTAGGGCATTGTTATAATTAATTGAAAATTAAAGGAGGAATTTAGTCACTCTTATATAACTTCCAGTGCTTACTGGGTTGTGTAAAACTCTGATGATTTTAACAGTTCATCCATTATCTGAGGCTCTTCCTAATTGCTCGGTCTTGTATTTCTGTTTTATTAAGCACACAACAGAAGCAGCAGCAGCGTGAGGTCCACACCAGATCCACCTGTGCTTTGCAGAAGCCCCGGGATGATTCCAAGAACAATGTATCTTGGAAAGAACAACATTAATTGATTACAGAGCTGTAACTGTGAAAGGAAAATAATTAGTAGCCCGGAGAAAGAAAATTGAGATAACAATAAACTTAAAAAAGAAATATTTAATTGGCAAATTTTTTTAAAGTTTTGCAAATAAAAAAAATTCATTTTAGAGAAAGGATCCAAGGAAGTAAGATATAATCCATATTATTCAAGTGCATGAGAATGTAGCAACTGTTTGTTTAATTAATTAAAGATAGTAGGATATAGGGAAGAAAACAATTTATTTGGAAACTTCACTGTAATTGATAAGAAATGAACATTATGGTGAATGTTAAAAGGGGACTTTGCTCAGTAAAGCACTACAGTGTTAGATTTCTTTATAATATTTTATACGGTATTTTATAAATAAAACATAGGCCAGTTAGTACCTATATGAAGGGTAGATGTGGGTGGCTGGCTCTTCTGTAATTATAAGGTTTGGGGTGTTAAGTTAAAATGAAAAGCTAAATGAATTTCCTTAATTTTATATTTTTCATTAATTAATGTATTCCCTTTACATCCTGATCAAAGCCCCCCTCCTCCCACTTTTCCCCCACAGCCCTGCCCCTCAAAGACTCCTCTGCTTCTTCTCTGAGAAGGGGAATGCCCCCTTGAGTATCACATCAAGTCACTGCAGGACTAGGTGCATCCTCTCCCACTGAGGACAGACAAGGCCACTCAGTCAGGGGAACAGGCAGCAGATATGGAGACAGCCCTTCCCCCAATCCAGTTGTTGGGAGACTCCATGAAGAAGGAGCTGCACATCTGCCACATATGTGCAGGGACCTATGTCCAGGCATGCTGCCCTACCTGCTCTACCATGTTACAAAGCATACAGAAGTCATACAACACTGCAGCAGCCCATGACTTCCCATGTGTCCTCGGATGCTCCACAAAATGCCATGACCAAATTAGGACGGCTATTTGAAGGGATGCTATATTTAGCACCACAGCAGAGCCGTATGATCATACATACAAACTTAATTGTCAGGGAAAAGAAGTCCACTCAAGGAGAAAAATATTTGAAAGGCATTTTATGTTTTATCTCAGGATTTCTTTCCCCCAAAGTATTGTGTGCATGCTAAACAAAGCCCAGCATACTGAAGGCTTGATCCCCAGAACGGACTCTGAAGAGTTGGGCCCAGGAAAGAGGTCCTTGGGTGGTTTGGGGCATGTCCCCAGGGAGATCATAGACAGGGTCCTCCTGCACTTACGGACTGTGGAGTGGGCTGCTTGCCTCCTTGGCAGGTCTCACCACTGTTTGCTCTCCCATCAAGCATGATCTGTAAACTACAAACCACTCTGTGAATTAAATCTATCCCGCATTGGTTATAGTGATGAAGAGCTAACAATGTCTCCTACATTGTTCTTGGATCATCTCCGTTTTGATGAGCAGCTGCTTATCTCAGTTCATTATGACAAGAGCTTTTGGAAAGGAGCCTGTGTATGTGCATCTAATGTTGGGTTGCTTGGTTCCCTGATTTAGAAAGTTAGTGTTTGTCAAAAGACATTAGACCAATATTCAGATCGCTGGCACATACTTATCAAAGGACTCTAGCTGTACGAATATTTGTTGAAGAGATTGAGTCTTTGTAGAGAAAGCGAGAATAACATTCAAGCTTTGAATTTGTTTGTTTTAAGGTTTCCCCCCTTTTGTTGCAAATTTCTTCCTTTCTCATACACTGCATTCTGAGTCCCCCCTCCTTCTAGTCCTCCCAGTCCCCCTTCACCTCCCCTCCCATCCAGGTTCACTCCCTTTCTGTCTCTCCTTAGAAAAGAAAAGGCTTCTAAGAGACACCAACAAAACATGTTGAACCAAAATATGAGATAAAAAATAAATAAATAAACATTCCATGGAAGTTAGAGAAAGCAAACAACAGAAGGAAAAGGGCCCAAGAGAAGGCACAGGAATCAGAACTCAGGAGTCCCACAAAAATATAAAACTGGAAGCTGGGACATACATGCAGAGGACCTGGTGTAGACCCAGGTAGGCCCTGTCGGCCGCTTCAGTATCTGAGTTCATGTAAGCTTTGCTTAGTCGATGCAGAGGCCTTGTTCTCCTGGTGTCCTCCATCCACTGCAGGCTCTGACATACTCTCTGCCTCCTCCTGCAGGGTTTCCTGAGCTCTGGGGTGAGCAATTTGATGGAAATCTCCCATTCAGAGCTGTGTGTTTCAAGGTTTCTCTGCGCGATGTCTGGGTTCTGTATAGAGCTTTGTTTTTTAAACCTGTGTCTTTCATTAACTAGATACAAGCTCTTGAGCCGTCCTGGGCTTTATCTACTTCATTTGTGAATTACAGAGAACAGATACCTGAAGTCACTGCCAGGTCAAGCTTTATAGAAAATGCTGTCCAAAGAAGCCATCCCTAGAAATATGCAATGTGTGAAACATGGACATGCTTTAGAAAAACCCATCAGGAGAGACATAGAAGTTCTCACGGCCTAGCTCTCTGTTCTTACACTGACTTGATCTGTAGTCCTCTTCAAGGGAAAAAATGCATGTCTCCTGAAGATATCGATTGAAAAAAAAAATGGATGGACAAGGAATTATCAGGTCTTTTAGCACTAAACTTTTACAATTTAGAAGTTACACAAGTACAATATACTATTAAATGTTGAAATACAGCATGATAATTTTAAAATAACCTGAAGATCAGTCATGATAATTATGCATGTAAAAATCAAAAGGATTTATGCCAAAATTAATTCTGATCATAAACTTGTCAGTTTGGCATAATGTGCTCACAGATGAACTCCTTGGGATCCTCGAAATCAAGGCACAGACACAACTACTTACAAGTATCAATTTTTAAAATAATGACACACACTCAAGCTACAAGATGAAGAAAGCATTCACTGTAAATTAAGAGGTCAGTTGTGCATTAATGTAAGTACTGTTACTTTTTAAAGATAGGAACACTGGAAGTCCAAACACTTTCTTGCAGGCTTTTGTAGAGTTGTCCCTCCATCAGTATGTCTGTTGCTGTTTAATGAATCAAAAACTGTCCCTATCGAACATTTATAGTGCAGGTTCATCTTTACAAAGCAAAGATTCTGCTGAGAAAACACCTCTGGGTGCTAAAGGCCAATCAGATCTCCTCAGAAAGTCTCCCTGGCTGTCATTGAATACTCAGTCATGCATCAACCATCAATTAAGCATTCAGCTTCTGCAATCCTTGCAGCAGTTTGGAGGCACGGGAGGACTGTTTATAATTTTGACCTGCTCCAAAACAGCACAGCCTTCTTGCAGAAAGTAAAAGCAAAATGATTGGCAACTAGATGTAGTACAAAGTTAAACTTAAGTGTCCCCATATATTTGTATTTAGCCCCCATCAGTGATATCCCCAAATTTCTTCCAAGGCCTTAAAAAATATAAAACTTACCCTATCCACACAGTTTTGTGTCCTCTATAAAGCTAGAACATGCAAGCGTGTTTTAGTGATATTGGGTAATAGGTCTCATAAACAACCCAAAGAGGCAAATTCCGAGTCCACAGGTGCCATGGCAACTGCTTTGCTCTGTGTGGACTTTTCCGGAAACAGCTACTTTCCCAAGACATCTTTTTGTGAGTCATATTTGTATTTAAAAACCAAAAGGACCAGTGAGATGCCTTAGTTGCTAAGGGCTCTTGCTGCCAAGGATGATGACCTAAATTCAATCCCAGAATACCTTATGTGTAGCATTATATATTTAAATAGAGCCTGGAGGTGGTGCATTCCATGCTATCCACCCCAATGTTCTGGGTTCCTGAATGAAACACACACACACAGCCTTTATACTTTGATGTGCCTTAATCAGCTCAATGATTGGGCCATTTCCTAACCTCCACGTGGCTAACCTAAATCCTTCCACCTTGGCTGCCATGGACCCAGTCGAGCGGCTCTCTCGGGCTTCTGCTCTCCCTGGCTTCTGCATGGCAGCTATGCGCTCTGTCCCACACCTTCCTAGGCGTGACATCTCTCTCCTCCCCTTCTCCCCACATGGCAGATCTTCTTCTCTCTCCTAAACCCTAAGAGCACCGCCTCTGTCTGCCCCACCCAGCCATTGGCTGTCTGCATCTTTATTTACTAATCAGAAACAACTGGGGGCAGGGTCCCTGAGAGACTCACAGGTGGACACTCTTGTGAGCAGTTTGGGGGGGACCCAAATTAACATAAGAACACAAGCCAAAACATTCATGGTTGGAAGAAAAATGACTCTTAAGTTGTGCCCTGACTCCATGCTCTTTGTGTTGCATGTATGTACCCCTTACTACTTGGGAAACAGAAAACACACACCACACACACATACACACACACACACACACACACATACACACACACACACACACACACACACACACACACAAACCTATTTTTTATGAGAGCTATATATTACAGTCTTCCTCTCTTACCGAATGAACAAACCATATAGAAAATTTTAGTGTATTTTCTGTAATGCTAATGTTACTTGATTGAGTAAAGAGAATAGGAAATGCAGAAGCAATAACAGAATCACTAAAATCAATTAAGTCTGGCCGGTGAGGTGGATCACTGGGTAAAGACTCTTGACATCAGCCTGATGATCTGAGTTCCATCCCAGGTACCACACGGTAGAAGAGAAACCACACTCATGCCGTAGTGTACACACACATGTAAATAAATGTAATAAAAGATTAAATCAGATAAAGGGTTGATTTGAGACACAGGGCTAAGGTCTCATACACAGCTAAATTTTATTCCTCCTTTTAACATAGGACACATTCTTTCACAGTCTGAACTGCCTTCATCCTCATCCGTCCCTCTTCATTGTGAGGTATACATCTTGGGTTGGGAACTTATTTCTTTCTGTCTGAATTGTAACAAAAGGCCATCAGTTTTCTTCCTGAGGTCAACTTCTCCCATCTCCGATTTAGCTACTTTAAATTTATTTTTAACATGGTATTTTTCATGCCATTTCTGTAATTGAAGGAAGAGTTGTATTGATTAATATACATTGTAAATCACTTACACATAGGAATATGTTCAAATACAAAACGATAGCAACCCCAGTCAGCCCTCCCTGCCTCTCCTCTGTATACTATCATAAACTGCTAACCCACTGTATCTCCTTCCTTTTTGTTGTTTTATTTTGTTCTCTCTACCTGCTTCTTAATAAAGATTTCTCTGCACTTTCTGACTGATCTCAACCTAAAAGCTGAGGTTGTGACTGAAATGAATTGGTCTGAGGTTTTGCCTTTATGAATTTACTGACATGGACTATGATTATTTTCATCCCCTCTATCGCTGAATGGAAAATGCCCCCCTCTTGTATGTGTCACCAACTTCTCTATGGGATGGGATGCAAACCCTCTTCAGACTTACCACTTGAATCTTTCAGCTCTGTTCTCTTTCTTTCCTCTTTCCACTCCAATGGTCCCTCCTCTGATAAACCTACTCAGCCTTCTCCAATCGCTTTCCTTTCAAGATATTCTGATTTTCTTAGTGAATGATCTTAAGTCAGCCAGAGGCTGCTGTTAACCCTTTCCTTGTGTCAAAGACCTGAGGTTCTTACAGCAACAAGCTCTGAGCAACTAAATCTGTCTTCCAGAACATGATGTTATAAGTGAATTGCTATCCTATCTATCCCAATCACGGTTGATGTCTTGACATGAAGACTCTCTAAAGAACACTCATATAAGACCCATGCTTGTGACCCAGAAAATTCAAGAGGAAAAACTTGTGCTGTTTTGAGTTGCTATATTTTAGGTGATTTATTATCACTTAGGAGTAAGTAATTTATGAAGTAGCAATTCTACACCATCACGTTAGTGAAACATCTGCCAGATTTACACTAATGATCTCATAATAACTTCTCTTTTCTTGAATTCCTCTCCTAACCCTACGTCTACATCTCCACTATCTAGTTCTTTATACTTTATCTTTCTTAGTCTCCAAATATTGTTGGTTTTAATCCTGGACTCTTTTCTCCTGTGAACACACCTACTGTGAAGATTGCTTAATAATTTGTTTTGCCTCTTCCCCTCTCCTTCTGTCTTCTGTCCTTGGAATCAGGATCTTACATTTTGAGCTAATGTTTTTATTTGATTCCTATACATATTTGCCAGATGCCTCAACTTCAAATTCAAAATTCGCAGAACCAAATCTCCCCAATGGGCTGACTTTTTTTTTTTGTCTTGTCTATTTGCCCATCATCCCCCACTGCCTTTGTGGTGTCATGATTCACAGAGCCTTTTGTTTTAACGATTACAGAATCCCTAACTAAAGTCTTGCCTGAGTCATTATCCTACAAGTGTCATTATGAAGGAAATTGTCCTGTCCAAAGAACAGACATTATGTCACAGCCCTGCATACAATTCTTTAAGTAGTTTCAGTTTCACAACTGAGAAAGTTCTCTTCAATGAAAGGAAGGAAGGAAGGAAGGAAGGAAGGAAGGAAGGAAGGAAGGAAAGAAGAAAGGAAGAAAGAAAAAGAAAGAAAGAAAGAAAGAAAGAAAGAAAGAAAGAAAGAAAGAAAGAAAGGGGAAGGGAGGAAGGAAGGAAGGAAGGAAGGAAGGAAGGAAGGAAGGAAGGAAGGAAGGAAGGAAAAAAGCAATCTACTCTCAAACTTGGCATCTTCCGATGGTTTCTCTGTCTTTCTCTCTCCCTGCCTCTCTCCTCCTCCTATACTTCCTCCCTTCTCTTTCCCTCTCTCCCTCTCTCTGTCTTCCTCTCTCCTTTGCCTAATTCTATAAAACTATTTTGGTTGTCTAAATAAAGTTACTTTACAAGGTCCATTTCCTTCAATTCCTTGAAGAGCTTCTTGACAAGCCAACTCTTTTCCGTTTCTTTTATTAAAATTAAAGACACATGTAAATCAACAAGATTAAGAAAAACTACAATAACCTTTTATAGTGTTCAAAAACAAAACATTCCATGGTATCAAAATACCCAAAATTCTGGGTAAACCTTACATTAGCCAGAAAATCACTTTAAGGAAAAACCCTTCTAGAAGATTTCATCAGCATTAAAATGCAAAATGAATACAAGTAGAGCAATTGACATCCTGTAAACAGTGGTAAGACGTTCCTTTCCCACGGTGGTCCTCCATATTCTGTCTCCTAGAAGCTCTTCGGAGTTTTATTTTAGTGGCTACCCTTTCTTGGAATTGCTATATTCTTTGTGAGCTTTAAAAATTGGTGACTGCGTGTGAGTTTCAATCCTGCAGCTTCAAAAATGAGCACAATTTTGATCATTTTGCACAATAGATACTCAGTAATTGCCTCTGTTACGTAAAACCAGATTTTTATGTGTAATTTATATAAGTAAAATAAAATCAGTGTGTAGTTAAATGAAAATGATTTGGCTGTGTTTCAATGATTTCATTGTTGCCTTTTGATTAAATTAATTTTGCATGTTACAAATGTTCCTGTATCACCTAGCATGTATGAGGCTATGCATTCTATCTACAGCATTACAGATGTACATACACGTGAGAACACATGTGTGCACATGCAGAAATGTTTAAATAAATGAGTAAGCTCAGCAATATGTTTTCCTTAATAGTTAATTACAAGGAGAGATGAGTCGAAATTTCTGTAATTAAAAGTTTAAAAACAAAAACCACCTAGGTGTATTAAAGCACACAGGAACCTGTCTTAAATAATGAAAAGAAAATCATTTTTTATGCCCCAGAATCTACAGCAGAAGCATTTAAAGCTCATGAAATTTTCAGCATTTGTAGTTCTATTTGGTAGTTTTCGGGTTGCTTCAGAATCAAAATATCACTTATTGTCTGCTAACTGAAACCTTAGAAGTTATTCACAAACAATTAACTAAGTCACAAATCACCTACAAAAACTTAGGTAGGGCATTTGCCAAACAGTTTGCCAATTAATTATCCTGCAGAGCCTTGTTGGGGCTGACTCACTTGTGCTTCATTGACATGCAAGGTCACTGCTGTCCAAGAGAAGAGAAGAAATGAGCACTGTGAACTTGACCGGGAAAGGTCTGGTGGACGAGGAAGGGCGTTCACTTAATGTTCATTGGAGTCTCTCGAATTTCTAGGACTCCAGTCCCACCTGAATGACCATCATTGGCATGCAGACTCATCCTGCAGGTGGATCCGGCCAAGGAAAGCAGAGACCGTATCTGCCACGCAGGTGTTTGGTGCTGGATCTGCCCTCAAACAGAAGGTGGAGTTGGGTGATGGTGGTAGAAGGGAAGAAATGAACTAGTGACATAAATCATAATTTTTCAAAGTGAAATACGTGTCAAACTCCTGTTCAAGATAAACAAACACTGGGACTCACTATGCTTGGGGCCTATCATTTCTGGATTTACCATCCCTTTTTGTTGTAATAGATGTTTCTGGAGGAAATGGTGTAACATGTTTCTTCTATCTGCTGTCATTTTATCAGCTGGGAGATAAAATGACAGCATATCTTTCTGTATTCTTTTATTTATTTATTTATTTATTTATTTATTTATTTATTCTTTAAATGTATCAAGGATCCACACTTCTCTGGAGGTCTGCTCACCTGCATTGTTTAGGTTTAAAAAGAACATTTTTTTTCTAGAACCTCTATTTGTATTAAATATTCCAATGATGTTTTGAAAAGAAACGATAAAGTTACTGGAAACTAAGTAGTCCAGCAGCTCTGGCTCTGTAACCCATGCTTCTCTAACAGGAAAACTACAGGGGAATCTAAACAAACACTAGTATATATAGAGCATATTAAAATGAGTGATAAATACATATAAGTAAATATTTGGATAACTCATCTTTATTTTAAAAGTGTAATGTTTTTAATTTGTTGGAATTTTCTACATGCACACAATATGTTTGGTCCTATCCACTCCCTCTCGTCTTCCCATGTCTAGCCCTAAGCCTCTGCCAGCTTTATGGCCTCTTCGCAGGTGTAGTATAACAATACTCTGAGTCCAGTTTGTGTTACCCGTATCTGCCGGCTGTAGAACAGTTCACCAACTGCATAGTTTATGTAGCGGGAACTAAAGCTTTGAAGAAAACATATTCCCCCCCCCCTACTAGCTCCCATCAACTACCAAAAGCTCCTCAGTTGGGGCAGAGGCTCATGAGTGTGCCCACCTCCACCCTCATCCATCCCCACCCCTACCATTCTGGAATAATGACGAGTTTGATCTTGCACAGGCCTTGTGCAGGTAATAGCTGTTATGAGTTCATGAGTGCAGCCATCCTGTCATAGGAGAAAACACTCTCTACCCTTCCCTCCTGAATCACTGGCTTTTACAATCTTTCTAAGTGCTCTTATACCAATGCTCCCTGAACCTAGGACTAGGTGGGGGTGACATTGATAGATGCCCCCTTTATGGGTTATAGATGCTTATTCTCTGCAATTGGACCTCCTGTGAGTTTCTAAAGTATTCACGAGACTCAGATCAAAGAAACTTCTCTAATAAGGACTGGAGGCTGAAGTTCATTTTTAGTCAGAAAAACAATAAATATTTAACTTCTTGACCTATCAAAACCTTACCATTAACAAGTAACTCTTAGGGTGTGGAAGAGACTCTGTAGTTAAACTTAATCTTTTTAGAGGAAGAGATATCATGTCCCTAACTTTTTCATGAAGCTGAGGTAAATAGATATTAAAAGCGATAAGCTCAGTCAATCAGTTCCTATCATGCTACCACAGTTCCACAGAGAATGAACTGGTACAGAGAGGGGCTCACTCTAGCTCACACTTTCAAGGTCTCAGAGAGGAAGACTTTGTTCCACTACTTTTGGTAAGTGTACTTGATCCAGGGAGGAACACATGATGAGCAAAATTGCTTATAGTGGTCCAGAAGAAAGACTGGCAGGAAAAGACATCCAAGTAGCCAGATATCTCCTTCCCGATTATCCTTGGGAATTTAATATCCTTCAAAAACAGCTTACTGTCTACAGGTCCTACCTCTTCACAGTAGTGTCCTAGTTAATATTTCTGTTGTTACAAAGACACATCATGACCATGGCAAAAAGAAAAATATTTATTGGGGGTGGCTTATGGTTCAGAGGTTTAGTCTATTATCATCATGGTAAGAAACATAAGGGTATGAAGGCAGACATGGTGCTGGAAGAGCTCACAGTTCTCTCTCTTGAACCAAAGACAGTAAAGGGAGACTGCCACTCACACTGGGCATAGCTTGAGCATATGAGACCTCAAAGCCCACCCCCACAGTGAAACCATATCAACCAACAAGGGCACCCCCACAGTGAAATCCTTCCAATCAAAAAGGCCACACCTACTCCAACAAGAGCACACCTTTTTTAATAGTGACTATATGGGTCAAGCATTCAGACACATGAGGCTATGGGTGCCATTCCTATTCAAACCACCACAGCGACCAGGCTTTTAACACCAAGCCATCAGGAAACATTTAAGATCCTAATCAAAAGATACATATTTTAAGGAAAAGTAGGAGATGTTTCTTTATACAATAGTAATTAAGATTTAATAACATAGTGTGTAAACAAAAGGCAAACAAAACTGAATATGTATTTTGGAATTTAGAAAGATGTGATTTACTTTCTAATTACATAGCTAAATGTAATTAGCTGATTTTCTTGACACACACACATACACATACACATGCACACAAATTCAGTATATACCTTTCTTTTTCTTGAAAAAAAATCTGCTAAGTAGCTGACTTGTGAATAAGTCCATCAGTCTTGTGTCTAATTCCAGAAATATATGCATGAGAATATTACACTAAAGGAATAATATAATAAACAACAGTTTGTGTAAGTATGAGCATATACCTAATAGCATCTGAATTATAATTAAAAGTTGAATCATCAGACAGAAAACAAGGTCCCTGAGAACAAGAGCAAAAATTAAGTCCCCTATTAGAAGTTGAGTGGGTTAGAATCCAAAGACAGTCAGCAAGATAAGCAAAATAGTTAGACTCCCAGATGGCCACAAAACTCCAAAGGTTCAAATGTTATGGGGCAGAGAGATGAAGATGCAGGTTCAAGCCCAGCACAGCAATTCAGCACGGGCAGCAGGATCAAGGCACTGGTGAGAAACACATTGCCAGTCCAGTCCAATACAGTCTATTTACTTCAGGAAGGGAAGTGACGCCAGGAATCACGGTCAGATTCATCGGGGTAAATGGACAGGCTGGAACAGAAAACATGGCCCTGTTAACAGAGAAAGAAGGGCAGTTTGGGTTGAGGAAAATCCCTGTGGAGGAGACTCAGGCGTAGGGAAAGTGACAGGTGTCCCTTAAGCACTTTACCCCATCGATCAAGCCATCTCACTGGAATTGATGCATTACCTTTTTATTATTCCAGAAAAAAAAGTCAAAAGACAGAACTCAATGAAAATCCCTTCATGCCTAAGGACAACTGCCCTCCTCTACCATAAACAGAAATGTGCCCTTAGGTGATCTGGGACTGGGCATGTGCTTGATGGCACTTTTGAAGCACTATTTCTTGAAACTGTAACTGTCTTCTGAAGTAGTCTGAGAAAGATATATTGAAGCCATAAGCCCTGACACAAGGGTGATTAGCAGCCATTACAGGCTGTTTGGGGCACTCATATGGGATCTTACTGCACAAAAACAATCTACAAAGAAAACCTCTACTAAGAATGAACTACTGTTTTCATCCTTTATCAGGAGATATCACCTGATAAAACTTATGTTGACATTTTCTCCCAGTGATTTATTCAAATATCTCAAGAACCTTGACAGCTCATCTGTGTTCTATTTTAAGCCACCAACATGATAGTGTGAGAAGTTGACTATTTAAAATTTTAAATCTGAAATTAACTGTTTAGAATTTCTACTTCAAGAAAGTCATGGAAATGAGGAAATTTCAGCCACACACCTTTCTTGTACACTTAACTGTGCAAACATTACTGTTGAAAATAACTTTAGATTGGATTCGTAAAATAAATAAATGGGATGAACACTTACATGGGACAATGTGTAGCTCACTGATATTGACTATCTTGTCTAAAAAGGAAAATGAATGAGTTAACTTTATATTCCTAGATCACACTGCTGGTAACATAATAGTCCCTTCATCCTCCAAATTGGGGTTCTGTCCTTCCCTCTATTAGGCCTTTTACCATCTTTCTACAAAGCAAGAGATTTGCTGAGATGAGTCCCCAGTGATTGTTTTAGGAAAACAAGGCTGGATAGAAGTTAAAAGCTTACTTCTAGGATCAGAATAGCTGCATCAGTACCTACTTCACTCAGTGAAACACTTGGTACATGGGGAACTCACATAGTGGATCCCATCAAGGGTTTGCTGTGGGCAGTTTTAAACATGCTATAAAGATTTGTTATTCTTATGTTGTTGCTAGATAAAGTGAGTTAAAGATACCATATGATATAGTAGTTTTCAACTCCCTTCCTCAACTGCTGAAATTTTACATATACAAAACAACATATAAGCAAGTGTGGCCAGACCTGGGGGCACAGGGCAATACTCAGATATGAGAGCTAGGCTAGGGTTTTGGCTTAGTTTTTATTTTGAAGAAAACTCACACTAGGAGAATGGAGCCCAGGAGGGTTCCTAGAGAGGACATCACAATATTTTGGATTTGAATTGCCTGTCAAGGTAAATGATTTATGCTATTAGTAAATAAGGCTGGTGATGATCTTTGGCATTAACTGGGTTGAAGTGCTACTAGAAAATGAGTTTTGTAATATATACCTCTTACTTCTCTAAGGATTGGTGCCCCCTTACACTGTTTATTTTCTCTCCCTGGGACTTATTCCAATCCTATGATAAACCCTCTTCCACTGAAAAGCTGCTTCTGTGGAAGAGCATCCTCTTACTCGTGTCCTCATTCCTAAACGACAGTTTCTAGTTAAATAGGGAAAAAAACCTCCTAAGGGCTTCTTCTTCCAGGTGTGGGGAGCGTCCACTGGCAGCATCTGAATCTTTAAGCCTAAATGCTTCTCCCCACTTAACAATGGGAAACCCAGATGCTTGTGTGCACACAGTGTGAAAATGTAGCACGGAGAGGGGATGAGTTCATGAGTCTCCATGCCAGCTGAAGAGCTATCTTAGTGACTCTTAGTTACTCTTTAATTGCTGTGAAGACACACCGTAACCAAAGCAACTTATAAGAGAAAGCATTTACTGGGGGACTTGCTTACAGTTCCAAGAGGTGACCATCACAGAAGAAAGCCTGGCAGCAGGTCAGCAAGCAGATCTGAAAGTATCTAAGAGCTTAAATGTTGAGACAATATCAATGAGAGAGAGAAACAGATAGAGACAGCGACAGACAGACAGACAGACAGACACACACACACACATACACAAGGGGAGAGAGAGAGAAAGAGAGAGAGAGGGGGGAGGGAGGGAGAGAGAGAGAGAGGAGAGAGAGAGAGAGAGAGAGAGAGAGAGAGAGAGAGAGAGAGAGAGAGAGAAACTAGAATGATGTTGGGAATAAAACCTCAAAGCTCAACTACAGTACACATCTCTTCCATGCCTCCTCTTCCTTCCCAAAGTTGTTTCATCAATTGGGAGCTAAACATTCAACTGTATGAGCCTGTAGGAGCCAATATCATTTAAACCACCACAGGAGACATTGTTTATTAACAGGTCATTCGAGCAGGAGGAGGCATGCTACACTCATGTAGACAGCACAAACTGGACTCCCACGGTTATCAAAAGGGGGAAGAGAAAGAGGGGGGATGATGGAGGAGGATGAAGAAGTTGGGGGATACAGGAGAGGGAAGGAGAATCTAGGAGAAATTTAAGAAATCAGAGGAGGGTGGAGGATATTGTATAAATACACAGTATTTGTGTATGAAATTAGGAAAGAATAAATAAATTTTTTATATCTCAAGTACTGATATTCTTAACAGACTCTCTCAACCAAATCATTGTGAGAACACACATTTCAACATACATCTTGGGAACACACATTCCAGATCCCTTCTCTGTGGTTGGAATACACATGAGGTATGGATTTTATAATCCCCAGGAGATCACCTAGGAGACTAAATTTTAGGTGTCTACTGTGGTATCTGGCTTAGCAATGTCTCTTTTGAGAATTCTGTATCTTTCCTATCATGTTGGTATAGCAAATATTTCCCAGTGGAATCCCCACACTTAGTCCTGTTCTCCAGAAACAGCTCTGGGAAAACCAACAAAGAATATCATTTGGCAGTCATGGTGATCATTAGGAATGTTGTATGAGGCAGTTACTTAGGATGGCACTGGATGCCTTATGAAAAATTAAACTGTAGAAATAATTGACTGTCAGTTAAGGTACACTGGGAAAGCCTGAAGGCATCTAGAGCAGGTTCTGTTCTCCAGGCTAGAGGTGACAGGATGACACTGTAGAACCGTGGTGGCTCATACCTGAGGCTCTCAATCATCACACAATGGATATAAGCACAAGGTACTGCAGTGAGATCTGGCTGGACTCTTAGCAGTAGTGAAACCACACTGGGAAAAACTGATCAAATTGTTTACTTTGTAAACTAGAAGGCTGACAATTTCAATTGTGTGGAGAGCAAAAGCATTTAGTCCAAACTTTGTTATAGCCTTCTCTGTTGTTCAGACAAGAAAATCTCCAGCAAACAACACAATGGAAAACAGACAATTGGGTGCTGAGAATCCCAGAGCATGGCCAAGTTCCCTATGGCCATAACTTCATTTATAACAGTTTCTGCTAGGTGATCCCTAGCTATCACCATGGTAAATGCAAATTATCACGTGGTGGAAATTCCCCAAACTGCCCCATGTTAAAACAAAAGAAATCCCACCGACCTGACCCCCCTCAGTCTCAGTATCTGCAAGCACTGAGGAGGCAGCACAACTGGGTTTTAACCCTGCCCACCCACCATACATCCTCCTGTACTGATGTTTCCTCTCTGCTCCTTTCTACTTTCTGAATATGAAATGGCTGCTGAGCATGAGTCGGGTAGTCATCACCATGATGAAGTGATCCATGGTCATCTCCCATTGCAAAGGGCTCTGTGGCTCAGGTTCTTAGAAACTTCCACAACAGTCATGTTTCAGACTGAGACACCTTTAACAAGCCACAGGCCCAAAGGTAATGCATGGATTAATTTTCAAAGCATGTTCATGGCACTTCTATAATGAGGTGCCTTGGCACATGACCTCCTTATTTCAACCGAGAGACCAGGATGTTGCTCTATGGAGTTTAAGGCGTGATTCTTTACATGGCCTCAAGGGGCTCAAGCTTAGCGGGAAATGAGTGGAGAGACACTCCTTTCTCTACTTGCCTCAGATTCTTACAGCCTCTGCTTAGCCCCTTCCTACCTAGAATCATTCTCCCTCTGTTTGCTAACAGCAGTTAGGCACCAACAGAGAATCTTAAAGGATTCATGTCAATATGAGAGAGAAAGACAGAGAAGGGGAGAGAACAGCTAGAAGCATTTACAAGAGTTCAGAGCAGAGAGAAAACAAAGTAGATTGAAGCTGGACATATGAGAAGCAGGGAGAGAGCAGAGAAGTGAAGTGTGTGTGTGTATGTGTATAGAGAGAGACAGAGTGACAGAGACAGAGTGACAGAGACAGAGAGAGAGAGAGAGAGAGAGAGAGAGAGAGAGAGAGAGAGAAAGAGAGAGAGAGAGAGAGAATCAGAAGCTGACCATGAGCACATGGAGCAGAGGAGAATAGAGAGAGAGGGGGTAAGGGACAGAGGACAGAACAGGAGCAAGAATGCAAGAGAGCGAGGAGGAGGCGAGCAGCTCTTTTTATAATGAGTCAGGCACACCTGGCTGTTGCCAGGTTAATTGTGGAGTGAAGCCTAGACAAAATGCCAACACTCTGAGAGACACTGACAATACCTGGAAGAACAATACAGAACTGTGACACTTCCACCATGCTCCCTCCAGACAGGTCCTGCCAGAACCCTAGGGATGTACCTTCTGTCTCTCACCCTTGCTTTACCTCTTTCATCTCCTCCCTTCTTCTCCATCCTTCTCTCCCTCCTAATTCATTCCATTAGATGAAAGCAAAAGACACATTTGGAATCTAAGAAGCCCAGTTTCACTGTGTTCTGGGTCCCTTGGTAACATTTCTTTTCAGGAGAGTCAGAAGACAGAAAGAAACAAGGCACAAAAGCAAACAAGCGGGACATCTTCACAGCCATTTCAAAGACTTTGGTTTCCCTTTCAAGGTCATTGTGCGAATGTTGTCAGTTGCTGGTAATGTGCTAGCCTCCTGCTCCCTGGTGCTTTCTTAAGTTTAAATTAGTTTTCATCAAGAGGCTCTTGCACCTTGCAGGGGAAAGCATTGTTTTTAATACACTTGTAACTAATGTGCTGGTCCTTGGGGAGTTTCAAAGGACCTCAAAGGCAATAGTTCTCTACCCGGGAGCAAAGAAGCCATTACAGCTTGTAGCGGAAGATTTAATAGGTGTCATAATTTATCATGTAAACTGAAAAGTGTTTCTTAATTAAGTGCGTACGTTAATGAATTTTTTAATTTGATCCCTGTAAGTACCTTGCTATACTAATTGCGATATTCTACACATTAGTCATCCGCTGTTGCCCTTGGCTATTTTGTACCCTGAGAGGAAAAGAAAGAAAGCTTTTCAGTTAAAGTTCATTTAACTCTTTCCACCCAACAAATTATATCTATTCTTAGATCAGAGCTATGATTGAGTTTCTCTGGGCGTTTACAGGAGTTGTATGTGCAGAAATGGACGACATGACTGCTTCATGATATAGTTAAGGGGAAGGTTTCTATTGTAGATATGAGAAAGAGGAACACCCAGAAGCATCTGGAGATGTCTAGAGCAGAGAGAGAAAAAAGTGGGCTGAATATGAGTGAGTGGCAGACAAGACCAGGCCTGGGCTACCTGAGAGGGGGAGGGGGGAGAACAGCAGGGGCTCGAGAATAGAGAGAAGCAGAACAGAGAAGAACACTCTCAGTGTGTTTGTCAGGAGTAGAGTGGCTAAGGGAACGGAAGCCTGTGGGCCACAAGTGGGGGTTAGGGTAGAGAAGATGAGAAGGCTAGGATGCTAGCACGGACTTTGAAATGGGTAACAGAGGCGAGTGAGATATACTGAGGGAGCCTGGAGGCCAGCATGAGCTCTGCTAGGCACCACAAACTTGTTCCTTCTGCCAGTGGTAAGGGAAAGGGCTCCTCTTGGCAAGGGGAGCCGGGAGTGCAAGCTCCTAAGCAATGGCGGCTGTTATCGAGTTGTCCTGGACACTAAGTCAAACTCGTTGTCCTGGACACTAAGTCAAGCTCATGGGACTGGTTTTTGGAGTCTGGGGAATGGGAGTTTCCTTTGGACCGAACAGTATATGAAAAACAACTAAACTTTCTGATGGTTTTCAAACAGATAGAAACTGGGTGTCGGACTAGAACTGAGTTCCTGAGTTTCCCAAGGGGAACATTTTCTTCATTTCTCCAAAGACTGGAAACACTTAGGAATGGCGAGATGGAACGCTGGGGGTGCCATTCTTGCCTTTATTTGCTATGCGATGTGATTAGCAGAAAGGGTTAGATTTGAATACTTCCCAAAGTGGAAACAATGAAGAGGAAACCTAAAATTTACTTGTAGCCACTTGCCTAAATATAAATAAGAATAAATATAATGTTAAACAATAAATGCAATGATATATTGTCAGGTCTGAAAGCATAATATTATACATCATGGCAAAGTATTACTATAACTGTAAAAGATTGTCTTCAGGGAAAAGTGTTTGGAAGCTAGACTGCTTGGTGGTTGCTTCCCAGTAGCCCTCAGTAACTATTATGTCTCCTTGTACTTCTGTATCACCCTTCTACATTAAATGCTCATAAATTATTTAAAGAGAAAGCTCATTCATATAATACAAAAAAGGCAAACTATTATTCTATATAGTTCTCCTTCAGAATCTATTTCAGTAAAAAATGTTCTTTATTTAAGCATCTATTGTATAACTTTTTTTATATATTAAAATTTGTCTTAAGTTAAGTGAAACAAAACCTACAAAGTTTATTAAAGGAGAATTAAGGGCAAAACTACCTAACCCTTGGCTTTTCTACTAAGTGGACATATCAGATTATTCATGAAGATGAATGCACTGTAATAAATCATATTAGGTATATTGATTTAGAGACATACAATTTTCCCTCTTGTGCTACCACCAGTGGCTGATTTACAATATCCAATGGTATACGAAAATGTTTAAGTTAAGAAATAAGAAATATGACAATTTGTATAGATACCAATACTCCACTCTTTATATAGTTCCATTTCACAAAGAATTCTTACACTTGGGAGAACTTGTATTAAATGTCAGCTCTGGGATGATTAACAGTGAGGGTTTTTATAAAGACGACAGGCACACTGCACATATAAGTCATCAGGGATATCTGTTAAAAATCAGAATTTTCATTGTGGGATGGGTTTGGGGAGTAGAACTGTGCTTTCCTATCAAGTTTCAGGCCTGTGCTGATACCACTAATCATTGAGACAGACTGAAATAGGAAGAACATACGTGTTTCCTAACTCAGGTCTTTGTTGGGTTGCGTATGAGTCAGTGACTCTTTTCTAAACACATTTCTGTGTTATAATTAACATTTCCCTTTCAATAAAAAGAGGTAAATTTTCTGTGACCTCTTACCCAGTAGATTTGAAGTCAGATACTTCAGTATGGTGTTGCAATGACACCCTTATCTGGAGAAGGCAGTAATAGTCTATAGAAATTTGAGAACTCTAATGCCATTTTCCTTTAGTTTTAGTTCTGGTCCATTAGTTCATCTAGTGAGTACTTATTAAATATCTACCACATACTGGGTACCATTTTAGATCAACAAAGAAAATGTTTCGGTATGATCTATGGACATATTTAAAATAGTAATATTTTATGTCTATGTGTTTACTTGTAATCTTACAAACCTGTGCTTTCATCTATATGTTGGAGTTGCCTTATTTTCACCCTAGACCCTCTAAATAGAAGTTTCCTATGCCCCAGAGTCTTTACCTGGTTGCATCTCCTCATAATTGAAATCTCAAATCACATGACAACTCCTGAAGATTCGCCTACTTTTTCTATCTAAAGCAGTCATGATACCTGATGTTTCATGATGATAATGCTGTTTCATGATATTGCAATTTTGAGTGAGCTGAGTTTTTCTTAGTTACTCATTTACACATCTTTTCTAGTAACCTACCCAATAAATCTAAGACACTTAAGGATAACAAGTGTCCATGTTTTTAACATGTTGATATTCCTGAGAATATATGAGTTGGAAGAGTTTTTTCTTAATCTAAATCCCAATTCAATAAAAAATTGATTTCTACAAATAGCTTCAAAAACTTCACAAAAAGACAAGTTTAATAGAGTGCTGCTTCTTTGCATAAATTTGCATTATTGACCAAGCTAACAAGCCTCAGAAGCAAATCAGCCCATGCACTCTGGGCAGCTGAGAACTCCATTACTGGCACCTTCCAACTGTGCTCTGAGTCCAATATTGATTTGCTTTAGCTGGAGGTCCTCCTGATAAGCTTCTGCATGCAATTAAGTAGATCACACGGGATATGCTCAATAGCCTACAAACTTCTCAGGAGCAATTTACTTTCTTATCTAGGCATACATTATTATTAGAGCCACATACAGGTAGTATTTATATTAAGTTAGCTCTGTATATTCTTGGTTTAAATGACCTCTGTAATATTTTTCTAAATGTTTCTTTTAAAAAAATGAAGAAATCATAGTATAAGACAATAGAGAGGAGGTAAAATTGTTTTTCGTTAACACTACAAAAAATCATTAGATATGGTTGGTATAGGGGAAAGATACTAGAAGAAGAAAGAGAGAAGAAAGGAAACATAAAACAATCTCATCTTTTTTTTTCAAATGTCAAGTATGGAAAAGATTATGTACAGTCTCAATAACTTCAGAGCATACAGTCCAGCTTAAGTTGCCTCAGAAAGTTTGTCCACTATTATACATATGTTAAAAATGTTTTTAAAATCATCTTATGATCTTAAGTCATGTATTAAGACATTTATTAGTCTTTCTAGAATTAAAGCTATCGGTTTGATAATTAACTGGACTAACCGGTCTCTACATTATAATTAAGGGTAGACTATGTGGAACCTGGATTCCTAATTCACTCCCACAGCCACCTAATCGGAACCTCTATTTCAAGTCCTGACCACGATGCTCCAGAAGTTATTGGTGTAATTATTGACCAAGCTAACAAGCCTCAGAAGCAAATCAGCCCATGCACTCTGGGCAGCTGAGAACTCCATTACTGGCACCTTCCAACTGTGCTCTGAGTCCAATATTGATTTGCTTTAGCTGGAGGTCCTCCTGATAAGCTTCTGCATGCAATTAAGTAGATCACACGGGATATGCTCAATAGCCTACAAACTTCTCAGACTGGGAGAGCTTTGAACACTGCGCTGACTCCCTCATGCAACTCTTCCTGTGCTTAAGCAGGACCTGTAGAATCAATATCAACCGCACATTATCCTGGACTCAACTGGGGAGAAGTTCCTACGACTATGGCTGAGTCTTGCTTTGCAAAAGTTCAAACTCTCTGACCCCACATATTCAGGAAGATAGTGAGATCAACTGTTGTACCAACAAATGATGATATTAATAATAACAATACCCTAAAAGTATGCACCAATGAAATTTATACTACTTTTGTTTCTATTCCAAAATACCACCTAGGCATCTAGATGTTTGATATGTAATATACTTCCTGGAAAACAATTTTCCCTTTGCTATATAAGTAGTTTAATGGGTCCTCTTTTTTTTTCATTTTTGCAAATAATCACAAGCTATTTTCTCAGTAGATAATGTAAGGTATTGTTTATACTAAACAATAGGGTAGACCATTTTGAGTAAGGATTCTCATATGAATTAGCCCAAAATTCTGTACCAACACCTCCTATTTGCACATATAAGCAAATCATGAATACTATCAAAGCACTGAATTGAGCTGTTATTAAAATTAAACAATAACACAGACTACAGTAATGTGAGGTTTTCAGAGCACCTGTTAAACATGGAAAAGTCAGAATATTATGTGATGAAAGCAGTATTGAGCCCAGTAAGTAGGTCGTCAGAAAGCTCTGTAGAAGGTAAGAATAGTGGCACATGCCTTTAACTTTAGTACTCAGGGAGCAAATGCAGGCAAATCTCTATGAGTTCAAAGCCAGTTTAGTCTAAGATCCATGTTATATGGGGATACATAGAGACACCCTGTCTTACAATGAATGAATGAATGGATGGATGGATGGATGGATGGATGGATGAATTCCATAGAAACAGTTAAGACTTTCAACATCTTTAGACACAGTGATGATATCTAGAAACAGCCTGAGGTGCTTTTGCTGTTATTTCATGTTATTTCATGTAATGCTGTTATTTCATTTTCATATAAAATGAAAACCAAACAACTTGATACATAACAAAGAGTGGTCATAAACAGCATATTGGAGTAAGTCTACTCTTGAAAACTGTTGAAAAAGTAAGCAAGCTATACCTATCCCAAAGCTTCATAAGCCCTGGGGAAACTCTTTAACTTCTTTTTTGTTTGTTTGACTTTGGTTCTAAGGGAAATGGCATGACATGTGATTTAAAATACAATAAGACATTAAAATAATGAGCAATAGTAATGCAACTACTGCAATAGAAAAAGGCGAGATTGAGGAAGAAACTAACTGTGGTCTAGATGTCTACTGCTGTAGTTTTCTCCCTGCAGTGAGACCACAAACAAATCAAATAAGTTAGCTATGCGTAAAGCCCTCTTCATATGACTGTAAGACCATGAAAAGGCCTTGGGTTCTTAACTACTCTGAAAACAGTTGCTATTGCCTAGTTACCTTTACTATTTTTCATGGACTATGTATATATGAATTATTATGTGGGTATCATATTGGTGAATCAGGATCTGGAATAGGAACTAGGAACAATAGGCTCTTCTTTAATTACCTTTGGTGTACACACATGTGCACTAGTGAACACACACAAGCAGCACACACAGACACATATACATCAATGCTGGTCTTTACATCACTTCAAAAATTCACTTTCAATTTTAATCAAGAAAATACAATGATTTCTCATTAAATTATAAAACAAAATGGTGAGGAGGTAGTTCAGTGACTAAGGTACTTGCAGCACAGTGTTGAAAACCCAAGCTTGAATACCAGCACCTATAGAAGGAGGCCAGCATAGCGGTAGGTAGCACCCCAGAGTGGGTCATGCAGGGTAGTTAAATCATTTGCACGTCATGATAAACAAGAGACCACGTTTGAAGGCACACAGAGGAGGGCAGCCGAGGATGAGTCCTAATTCATTGCTGGTCTCTGTGTTGGGATTCACTGAGATGCACACCTGTGCCTACCTTCACACAACACAAAATTAAAATGCAGAAAACACAAGGAAGGAATGGGAAAGCACTTCTGCCCCACATTCGTGACTGGAAGAGGAGGGAAATTTTAAGCTTCCTCATCACTACATTTAAGGGATGCTCTTCATAGTAAATGATGTCAGGGCAAGTAATTTTTAATGGTAGATAGTAAAATGACTCATGAACAGCAACTTTGAAAAAACATTTATTAATTAACCACTCTTTAGCCCTTCAACTTAATAAGGCATTATGTATTCCTTTATGAAAATATAAACAAGTTGTTAAAAAACATTTAAAATCAGCATATTGGCAAAGAAGCCTCTCTGGTCAGCAGTAACTTAGTAATTTGCTATACTACTTACTTTTCAGTTGCCATAGTAAAATTCCATGAACAAAGGCAATGTCAGTGAAAGTTTATTTTGGCTTGTGGCTCCAGAGGACTAGAGTCCATAATTGTTTGAAAGGTGTGGTACAACAGTCAGAGCAGGAAGCTGAGAGAGACAGAGACAGAGACAGAGACAGAGACAGAGACAGAGACAGAGAGAGGAGATATAAACCTTCAACCCTGCTCTCAGCGGCAGGCTTACTCCAAGAAGACCTCTCCTACAGGTCCCAGAAACTTCCCAATTAGCAGCACCAATCAAGTGACCAAACATGAGAGCCTGTGGAGACCTCTCTCCTTCAAACTACAATGCATATCTACTTCCATCTACCAAGATCAGTGAAAACTAGTGTTGGCACAGAACACTGTATTTGGAAGTTATACATTCAGAGTCCTTCTTTCATTAGCCAAAGAAGACTCTTGACAAAGTTGCACCTGGTCATGGCATTTCTTTCAATTAATATGTTCTGGGGATGTGACAAAATGAGACTGGAATGTTTGGACAGTAACAGTTCTCCAGGAGAGAGATTACAAACACGGAGCCTCAAAATCTGCAAAACTGGCTGATGGGTTACCAAGAGAGCTGAGAGTGCAGTTCCAGTCTCAAAACTGTGCACTTCCAAATCTAACTCAGGTGGCCGCAAGACCTCCCTCAGAGGAGTTGGTGTTTCAGTTCAAGTTAGAAGACAGAAAAGTAAGTAAGTAAGTAAGTAAGTAAGTAAGGATCCAAGAGAGTCAGAGGTTTTTTCCTATTTATGCAGATTTGTGGGGGTCTCACAAGGAATGGCAAATCACTTACTTCAAGTAGATTAATTTCAAGGGTTAAGTTAATCTTATCTCGAAGCATCCTCCCTTAAATCCAGAATGACACTGACCAAGTGTCTAGTACTCCATGACCGATCTGAATGATACTAAATTAACCGTCTCAGCTCTCATAGAGAAAGCTGGTTTGGCTTTACTTTCACAAAATAGGTCTGAAAAAATCAGAATGAACTTCTTCATTCCTGACCAACATTTTCAAATTGCAAAGCTACAACAGAAGTATCGACTGGGCCTTTACCAAAAAGCTGTAAGAATGAGTGACATGGATTCTTATTATACAGTATAGGCAAATGCTTACCAAGAAATCCCCTTCTGTGCTGTTGGTAACAGAAAATTCATTGCAGCCTATACTAATTGCCTCTCTCTGCTGCAGTTTTCCTTAAGCTACAGCCACTGTGATTAAATTCCCTTAAATCCATCTATACACTCCAGTATCTCCTGTGCAATATCTCTACTCCTAAAACATCGCTTTCACAATCCATGTTCATTCCTGGGGTCTGCTAGAGGAGATTGCATATAATCTCTAAAATCCAAGCAAACAATTCTTGATACATAGTTTCTAGTTCCCTCACTCTCTCTGGGACTCTAAAATGAGATTAAGCATTGAATCATATTTGCTGTGAAGACAAGCTAAGCCTGTGTAACAAAGTACTGTCAACAGATGAATGATACTGTGGATGAAGCCACTAGAAATTGCCTCTCCGGGTTTTGCTGCAAATTCTCATGGAAGTGAGAACTTCCCTTTGCTTACTATACAAATGAAGGCTCCAGAGGTTGTCCTCCTTAGTTCTTTTAACTCTCCCTTTCAAACATTATGCTGTAGAAATGACTGAAAGCTCCCATCCATGCCCAAAGAGGGGAGAGAAAATGATGTAATCAATGATCACCTACAGCAATTACTTTCCGAACACATGTTGTTTCCCCCCCATACCTTTTCTGATTATTGGGGAGCAGAAGAGAGTTATCAGAGTTAACAGTTCCAGTCCCATTAACATTTTCCCATGTTCACTGTTGTAGTAGAGACTTGACAAATTATACTTTTTCCTGTTATGCTAAATCGCATTACTATTATGAAGCCATGAAAAAAAAATATATATCTGTTGCCATTCTTTGTTTCTTGGCAACCTGATTACTGCTCTGTTAATGGAAAAAGGAGGAGGAATTGAAGGAGGAGGCAGAAGAGGAAGATGAGGAAGATGAGGAGGAAAATCAGCAGCAAGTTTAGATGGCCATACATATCTATATTTTTCTTCTAAGTTAATTAAAGAAAACAGCATATTAACTCTGAATATACCGAAGGAACACTGGGACCTGGTTTAAGCTCCACTTCCCAACACCACCAAGGGCCAAAGTCTCCTTTAACTCCTCAGAGTCTACCCCCTGTGGATCCTGCAGACCTAAAGTCTCTGCATGGTGATTAACAGATTCCGTGCAGTACTGGACCTGAATCCAATAATTCTCTTCTTGAAAATTGCTGGGTCTTGATGCATCGGCACAGCACAGAACAGAACCTGCCACTGGGGCTTGGTCCTCATTACAGCCCGGAGACTTCAGGAGATTGTTTCCATGGCTGGGGCATCTTCCTTGAGGGTGGCTAATTAGAATTTCCCCAGGGTTTCTGATTTGTGAATACATAAGGGCCCTCATCACCAGCTAACTGTGTGGGGAGTGTATCTAAGCAATTCTACCAAGTCAACTGACAACAGCTTGAAGCAATATTAGCCCTGTTATAGGAAGACAAGTGCTCTCCACCCAATGACACCGCAGACTGGCACCACTCAATAAATCACAGCAGCATCCTTGAAAGCTGAGCATCGGTTCTAAGCCATTAATTTTAGCAAAGAGTTGTGACAGGGTGTTTTGAGAACGTAAAAGAATGCATTCAAAGCCTGCTTTGTTGATCTCAATTATAAACAGCAAATTCTTCTAAGTCACCATCTTCGCAAACCCATTAAGCCCTACAATTACCAAATAAATCTTCTGACATCCTGACAGCATCTTTTCGCTTAGGAAATGATGATGTGATATTGACACCTTTCTGGCCTCTAACTTCATAGAATCATCAGAAGCTTCAAAAGCAGGTTTCCAAAATATCTAAGTAAAACTAAGTATATAAACAAAATTCTCTTTTTGGCAAAATAATAATGATGATGATGATGATGATAATGATAATGTTACCAAAATTGCCACATGAAGACCAAACCAGTTCATATAGAAAGATAAAAGTAAAATGAAATTATGAAGCTTGATAGGAGAAAGTGCAGTGTCCCATCGCAGCACCATATGGTAATCTAGTACTTTTTGTGTTTTATAAAAAGAGAGAGAGAGAGAGAGAGAGAGAGAGAGAGAGAGAGAGAGAGAGAAAGGTAGGTTTGGTGGAGGCAAGGTATGGTGTGGGGGAAGAGGGTGCCTCTGCAGACCCATGATGAGGCGTCCCTTTGCCCTGAAGGACCAGCCAGACATACATGGACATGGGGAGGAGGCGGGGAGTTCAGGGGGTAGGGACAGAGAAAGGCAGAGAGAGAGACAAAGAGGAGAGAGAGGAGAGAGAGAGAGAGAGAGAGAGAGAGAGAGAGAGAGAGAGAGAGAGAGAGAGAGAGGAGGGGTGAGTAGCCCCTTTTATGGTAAGTCTGGCACACCAGGCTGTTGCCAGGTAACTGTGCGGCGGGACCTAGACTAAACACCAACAATATTTAAGTAACATTTTGCTGTTATTCCACAAGCACTAAACACTTTATTGCAACCAGGTATTCTGGCAGGTTCTGGGATGTTAAATATTTCCAGAAACACTGTAAAGCAGATGTGCTATTCCAGGAGACCATGTGACAATATTATTTTTCAAAGCCTTTTTTTTTATCACATGAAACCACTGTTTATACTTAAGATGAGTAAAAATGTTTTAAATTTAGCTATTTTTATTTAAGTTCTCTCTCTGTCTCTCTCTGTCTCTCCTGTGTGTGTGTGTGTGTGTGTGTGTGTGTGTGCACACGCGCGCAAATGCCACATGCATACAGGTGCTTCTGGAAGTCAGAAGAAGGTGTCAGATCCCATAGAGCTGGAGTTACATGTATTTGAACACACCTGATGTCTTTGCTGGATATTGAACTCAGGTCTTCTGGCAAAGCAGTAAGTACTTGTAGCCACTGAGCCATCTTTCTAGCCCAATGCAGAAAAGAAAAAAAAATGATAGGAAAGAATAGATTTCTAAAGAAATCAGAGAAAGAGTGTACAAGTCGATCAACTCACACTATTCTCTTGCGAATTAGAGTTAAAATAACAAACAGAAAACTAATATTGTTTTATTTTAAACATTCTTTCAAAGACATTTATTTAATGAAGAAAAGTTTAAACTAATATATACTCCAGTTGTGAAATCACTGTCCAAATACCCCTTGATTCCTGACTCCATGGCTGTTTGGAAAGTTCTCAACACAATTGCTTATATTCTTGCAACCTCTTGGCAATCTATGATCTTCAGACATAATTCACAATGGATACCCTGTACCCGGGACCTGGGACAAGTAAAACACCCTACATGTGATGCTGTTCTCTGTTTACATGTTTCATACAATGATCTTTCCTCCAGAAACACCCGAGGCAGGCTGCACACAACCTTGACAGCAATTCATAGGCTCTGCATCTCCCTACGGGACATCACTGCTCCCAAGTGAAACCATGAAACAAACAATTGTACGCAGCCACTTGTGAATTTTATATCTGTGACTGTAGTTATGTGGAGCACAGTATTAGACTGTAGGATCAGGAACCACACTTTGCACTCTAGGTAGACATCTGCAACTGGATTTGCTGAAGTTACATTTTATATAAGTGTGTATGTTAGAATGATATATAATTTAAAAAATTAATAAACCCCAAACATCAATTTATTTGGCTTCATTATGTGACACCTCTTATTTTCTTGCTTGTTCCATTCTGTATCATCAGATGAAGTGAGGCTACAGAGCTCACATTAAAGCTTATTTTCCCTTTATTTTTTATTAGATATTTGCTTTATTCACATCTCAAATGGTAACCCCTATCCATGTTACCCTCTGAGACCCTCCTATCCCATCCCCCTCCCTCTGCTCACCCCTCCCCCAACTTCCTGATTTGCATTCTCCTATTCTGGGGAATCTGGGCCTTCACTAGACCAATGGCCTCTCCTCTCATTGATGTCTGAAACTTATGTCTTACAACATTTCGTTCTTTAGTTTTCAAAATATGTCATTTAGAAATTGAACCCTTTTCAAGAATGAACTATGAATTTATAAGTAGTAATAGTTCTTTTCTTCTTGTAGTTTTTTAAACTCTGGTTCCCAGAAACTACAAAATTTGCCTCTAATCAAAGATGAAATATATTTGGCTCCACTTTGAAAAGAAACTGCTGTTTTACAAAAAATAAACTTTTCAACTGTGAACTTCGCATATATTTAATTTTCAACATTTGAAATGAACAGACGATAATTTACCAGCAGATTTCTCCTTCACAGGCATGGTTTTAAATGTCTCACTTCTTTCATACTTTTTAAATTTTTCTCAAAATTTTATTCCAATTATAAATTCCTTATGCTTTTATTTATTCTTTTAATAATTGAATTTTTGTTTGAAGTATGATAATGTCTTATATTTTAAGTGACCATATGTTACTATTTACTGGTAACTCCCAAATTAAATCTAATGTCCAGGCATTTATCCAGTGTAGCACTTCTTCCTTAATTGTATATTTTTTAAAGCTAGTATTGTCACTAATGCATGAATAAAACAAAATGGAATGACTTTTAACACCACCAGATTTTTTTCTATTTTTTGCCATGATTTCACCTACTTTGTGCAACAAGCATCTGTAACAACCTTATGGTTAAATAAAAAAGTAATCTATAGGAACCAGTCTCCACCCAACATTTTCTACATACATTGGAAAAAAACAGCATCCTTAGGCCAAGCACAGTTTGAATTGAAATGCCAACTGCTAGCTAACACCTCTGGTCTTGAACAATAGTGGAGAAACAGTGTCCTGCCTGCTCGCTTTGGGTCCCATTCAAACGCGGCAGATGCCATAGCCTGAAAGATGCAGAAATCCAACATGCCACAAGTAGCTGAACTCAGAGCAAAGGTACAGTATGTTATACCTGAAACCCGCCTTTCTTATGTGTGTCAAGTGCATAATAGCCACATCTGGCAGATGGCTGCAGTATTAGGCTGTGGGTTCGCAGGACGATTCCATAATTGACCACTCTCTAGTGAGCATTTCCACTGCAATGCATGGCTTACAGCACCCTACAGCAGACCACCCAAATACATAAAGCATTTACTGAAGGAACTGCAGGGAGAAAGAGAAATAGAATAATAGTGGTGCAAAGTTCTGTTTTTCACTGTGGATAGATTATCTGGGGAGATTATGAATAAAGTATGGCCCTAGCAGTCTAGAATGAAGGAGGAAAGAGTTCATGAGATGCCACGCCATGATAGCTTCTAGATGAGCGTTAACAGATTTCTTTAATGTGGCTCTCAGTGGGTACATCAGTCTCTGCTGGTTGATTCCACACCCAGTACAATACGAGCGGTACAAATTGGACATGATGATTTACTTTAAAAACAAAATAAGACAAAGTAGGGGAAGGTCAGGAGATGAGGTATATCTAAGAGGAGTTAGGGAAGAGAGTGGACATAATTAAAATCAAAGTACATTTATGAAATCCTAAAAGAATCACTTAACTATTTTATTACAGACCTGAACAGTACTATAGGTAGTAGATAACAGACATTTAAGTCTCCAAGTAGACCATCTTCAACAACATAATAATAATAAAACAAATAGGGCAACTGAAAATTTAGCAAAAGATCTGAAAAAGATTTCTATAAATAAATAAATAAATGATGAAAAGGTCTATGGGAAAATGCTCAACATCATTATATCATTCAGGACATGCAAATTATAAACTCAATGAAATGCCCTTACATCTTTTAGACTAGCCTTCATCAATATGACATAAGATAACAGGTGCTGATTAAGTGTGGACAAGAAGAAATTGTTATACATTGTTAATAGGATGTAGCGATTATGGAGGGCCCTCAAAAGTTAAAATGTTCTATCACCCCTCCTTCAGGTATGTTGAAATGCTACAAAGTCAGTGTATTGAAGAAATAATTGTAATTCTGTATTTACTTGGTTATTCAAAATCTAAAATCTTATCATTGAGTGAATGTAAAGAATGTGTATCATATGTATGCAGTACAATGGAAACCACACACAAGAAAGCATCCTGCTGTTTGGGACAACTCAAAAGACTCTACACTGAAATAAGGCAGGCACAGCAAGGCAAACACCATGTGATCTCAATTTTATGTGGATTTGATGGAGGCTGACCTGATAAAGGCAAAGGCAAGAGTCGGGAGAGATTGGAAAAATACGAGTTAAAAGATGGAAATTTTGAGTCTCTTTTGATGACTTTAGGTTGGGAGTCAATTTTATCTGATATTATAATGGCTACTCCAGCTTGTTTCCTGAGACCATTTGCTTGTAAAATTGTCTTCCAGCCTTTTACTCTAAGGCAGAGTTTGTCTTTAACACTGAGATGTGTTTCCTGTATGTAGTAAAATGTAGGGTCCTGTTTCCATATCCAGTCTGTTAATCTATGTCTTTTTATTGGGGAATTGAGTCCATTGATGTTAAGAGATATTAAGGAATAGTAATTATTACCTCCCAACATTTTTGAAATTATTTTTTTATATTTGAGAGGTTATCTTCTTTTGGGTTTGATGAGAAGACGTAATAGCCAGAAATTGGAAGGAGCCCAAATATCCCTCAAAGGAGGAATGGATACAGAAAATGTGGTATATTTATACAATGGAATACTACTCAGCAATTAAAAATAATGAATTCATGCAATTTGTAGGTAAATGGTTAGCTCTGGAAAATATCATCCTAAGTGAGTTAACCCAATCACAAAAGAATACACATGAAATACAATCACTGATAAGTGGATATTAATGAGCCCAGAAGCCCTAAATACTCAAGGCACAATTAGTAAGTCAAATGATTCCCAAGAAGAAGAAAGGAGAGGACCCTGGGCCTGTAAAGATTGGATCCAGTTTTGTAGACCCAGAACAGAGAAATCGTGGGGGGGGGCGGGGAATGATTGGGGAATAGTTGGGGGGGAGAGGAATTATGGGACGTATGGTGGGGGGGGGACTGGGAAAGGGAAAAGCCTTTGTAATGTAAACATAGAATATAGAAAATAAAAATTAAAAAAAGATGGAAATTTTAAAGATGGGATTAAGGCATCTATTATATAGCACAATGTGAGTAAATTTAATAATATATTGTACAATTAAAAATGTTTAAAGGTGTAGATGTCTTCCTGTTCTCACCACAAAATTAAGTACATGAGACAATGAATATTGCTATTAGTTTGATTTAATCATTGCACATTTAACCATTGACAAAGGCAATGGGTGACAAAAATGAGATCATGATCAATATTAGTGATCGTCCTGGTTTTGAGTTTGGTTTGGCTTGGCTTTCAGCTCAATCTGTAGTCCATGGTTGTTTGAGACCACAGTTCTCCTGTTCTCCTGCCTCTGCCTCCTGAGTACTTACCTTTATCTTGAGATAAAATACCTAATCCTTTGTCTGATAGATATGGCAAAGGTTATAACTATCTGTTCTATAAAACACCCTGATTAAAAGCAACCTTAAGAGGAAAGGGTTTATTTGGTTTCTAATTCTAGGTCACAATCTATCACAGAGATAAATCAGGGCAGGGAGTCATGACAAAACCCATGGGAGTAATGTTGCCTGCTGGCTCACTCTCTGGCTCACTCCCTCACTCAAGCTTGGCCAGCTTTCCTACACGGGCCAGAACCAACTACCTGCCTAGGGACCTTGCTGCCCACAGTAGACTGGGCACTCATACATCACTACGGCACTCAAGACGATGCCTTGTCGGCATGCCAACAGGCCCATCTGATCTAGGAAATGTCTTAATATTTTTATCTTAGATAACTAGGCCGTGTCAGGATGACAATTACAGCTAACTAGGATGCTACCTTGGATATTTCATCTTAGGAATCTTAAAAAATAATACCTCAGTGATAGTAGTAAAGCACTTTCTGTCTGTCTGTCTGTCTCTCTGTGTCTCTCTCTCTTATTCAAAGGATTGAATCTAGGTCCTCCCTGTGCATACTAAGTACTCATCCACTGACCTACATTTCAACCCTCCTAACCTTCTTGGGGGTCATATGGCATTATTTCATACTTACTGTTTGATATCACAGTTCATATTCTCATGTTCTTTAGTCTTGTGAACATTAAAACAAACAAAAAAAAATCCTCCCATTGATGTCTTAAATGCAATGATGTCAGGCATTTCTCTAGAACTTAACATTAGCTTCAGTTGGAGAGTGAGTGTGTGTGTGTGTGTGTGTGTGTGTGTGTGTGTGTGTGTGTTTTCTCTTAGAAATCACATAGCTGAGTCCCTTTCAATTTGCAATAAAATAATAGGTACTCTAATTAAAAAGAGAGTAGCACTCAATGCAAGAATACATTGAGAAGAAGTGATGAATGTCTGAAAAGGTGCCAAAACCGAAAATCTTGCCTTGAGTAAAGCGGAAGTAGGGAATTTGTAAACACAGAAGTCGTCAACATTACTCCATACTGCTTTGTAAATTGTAAAACGCCTGTGATGAAGTTGTGCCAAAAGCAAGCATTTCAAAGTAACAGTTTACATTGTGTCTCTCCATGCATTCACTGTATTTACGGTATCATGCAAGTAAGTACCCCAGAAATACCAGTGGGCTCGCATTTCCCAGCTGTACAACTCTCTATGTGAACACAGCTTATATTTTCAAGCTGTACATCCCTCTCTATGTTAACATAGCTTATATTTCCCAGCTGTACATCTCTCTGTGGGACCATAGCATATATTTTTCTCCTGACAAGTTATTTGAAGGAGACCATCAGAGAAAGATGAATATTGAAGAGACATGATTGACGGAACACCACTGATTTTCATGGAACTCAAGATTTTCTTATTTAGAAAAAAAGAGAAACTGGATTATCTTTTCCATTAAGAAATAAGTATTCCAAACATTTGCTTAGAATTGTTTCAAGGAAGTACTAGCATCAGATCAGATTAATAAATAACTTCCAAATTATATATGGAGCCAGTAAGTCATTCTTTGTGTCTTAATTCCTGGTCTTTAAGGTTCCTTTTCGAGGGAGGCTGAGGTCAGTACCTCAGGTCTAGCTGAGGTCAGTACCTCACACCATTCTGCAGTACAGACTTGACCTACTCTCCAGAATGCCTCTAAACCTCTCTTCAATTGAGGATAATAACAATGCTATCTGCCCTAGCTTGCTTCTGCTGCTATGTAAAACACCATGACCACAAGCGCCTATGGGAGGAAGGGTTTTATTTTGCTTATGTTTCCTAATCATGATTCATCACTGAGGGAAGTCACAGCAGAAAGTTTAGAAGTTAGGAACCATGGAGGAATACTGTTTACTAATTTGCTCATCATGGCTTTCTCAGATCACTTTCTTATATAACCAGGGCCACCTGGCCAGGGATGGCATCATCTACAGTAGGTAAGGATCTACATAACAATCATTAATCAAGAAAATACCCCACAAATATGCCCACAGTAAAATTACTCAGTTGCAATTTCCTCCTTCCAGATATGTCTAGGTTTGTGTTAACCAGCACACCTGCCCCAACATTTCATAAAGTAACAAAGAGTTTTGGCTGAAAGTAGTTATATGAAGAGTAAGAAATGCAGAGGGGGGAGAAAGAAAGAAAGAAAGAAAGAAAGAAAGAAAGAAAGAAAGAAAGGAAGAAAGAATTGTATTCCAAAACTCAGAAACAGGTCTTCTACCCAGAGCAGAGCATGACACTCAATAAACCTGTTCTTTTATTATTATTATTATTATTATTATTTTTTTTTTTTTTTTTTGGTTTTTCGAGGCAGGGTTTCTCTGTGTAGTCCTGGCTGTCCTGGAACTCACTCTGTAGACCAGGCTGGCCTCGAACTCAGAAATCCGCCTGCCTCTGCCTCCCAAGTGCTGGGATTAAAGGCGTGCGCCACCACGCCCGGCCATTATTATTATTATTATTATTATTTATTCTATATTATTTGTTCTAATAAATGTTTTACTACTAAGATTAGGAAAAAATAGAATAAAATTAATAAAATTAATTCCATGTCCTGGTGTCTGGTGACAGTGGGACAATTACTTAAGTAATGTAAAGTTAAATCAGCTATCATACAAAAAGGAATTTGATATGTTTGACATTTAAGTTAAATAAATACACAATTATATATTTTTGTTAACCAAAATGCAAACCATGAGAAATTGAAACAGATAAAATAAGACAAGAATTAACTTTCTAAAGGACGAGTCAGTGAAGAATAATTCTGGAGATGCTTGTTCTGATGCCATAGATGAAAATACAAGGGGAGAAGGGAGGCAGGACATGGGTTTATAGAGAGCTAAATGGAATTTGATTGAGGAGATTGACATACCACAACAGCTAGGTAGAATATGCACAGAGCAAAGTAGACAGTTTATAGACTGAGTCACAATCTCTCTAGAGGTGACCCCTGATAGTCAACATAAATTGGATAGAGATGTAAAATGGTGGCAGATACTGACTAGGAGATTCAATACTCTAAGAAATAGTAACAGGAACCAAGAGGCTAAAGAAAGGGGATTCAAACAAGTAGCCCACTAAATAAGTCCAAAGACATTTACTCATACTGGGAGAACAAGAACAAAATTTGCCACAGAACTGATTGAAGCGGACCAATGTGCCACCTTTCCAATGCAGGACAATGTGTCAAGCTATAGATATAGGAGAGTCAAGAATCACAGAAGAGTGGTATCCTAGTAAGAATGCCAGGTCGTTGATTCTCACAGACCCTCCTTGAAAACATTTCAGAAACAAGACGCTTTGTACAAAAGGTCGACTACTGTCACAAGTAAGATGAGACTCAAACAGGGAAGTAATCATAAATGTCCGCACAAAGATAGGCAAAGGGGGAGGGCAGAATATTTTAATTGTAAATTACAATCTTTTGCTCAAAATTATTCTAAGGAATAAGTTTATTTAAAGCTGACAATGACACATATTTTCAGATACCCCAAACAATACATTGATCAATTAATAACACCATAGGAATGTACTCTTATTGATCCAGTGAACATTACTGGACATCATCAGAGATGTACCTTAGACTAACGACAAAAAAAAAAAAAGAATTTAATTGAGATGCCAATATCCTAGGTAGTGATATGAGAACCACAGTTTTACCAACTGCATGATCCTAAACAAATAGCATAATATTCCTGTACCGTGGCTTTCTAATGTACAGACTGGACATCAGTCACAACACATGCTTCAAAAAGCTACTGGAAATCATACACAGTGAAATCTGAAATTCTTAGGTGTCTCAGACTTTCCTGAAGAGCATAGAAGGATGGGAAGTCTTGTATTTCTGGATCACAGGACTTTAAGTTTAGTGTCCTTTCTTGCCTTTAAGACCCAGTTGAATATTACACACACAATACACATGATCTAGGTGGCATCTAGGCTAGGATCCCAAAACTATGTTAGAGAATGTAAAAATAGAACTCAATACAAGCAAGCTAGCAGGCAGTTTATAGGTGCTCTTGACTGGGTATACGATGTGACTAGCTATTTGCAGTTCCTTTCTTGACTTGCCCACTACAACATGCCCTTGTAAATGTTGGCACTTAGATCTTTTGTTTATAAGACTTAAATAGCATCTGGAGGCTATAGTCTCAGGGATCCTTTTTCTATAGCTTGTAACCTAGAATTGTACACTGATATAAACCCCTTCTCCCCTAAGTTCAAAGATGGACTGAGGAGAGTTGGGCAGAGGTGTGAACAAGGCTGTGTTTATAAGGTGAGCTGCTGAATACAAACCTAAGGGATATTACCTAGCAGACAGGATTGAGACCATTGATGTTGCTCTTTCTGATTTATATTCATGGGTATCAAATAGAAGCTTAATTATTTTGAACTCTGCTGTAAACTTCCGCGATGCTTTGTGCAAGAGGGATTGTTCAAGATGAAAGCAGCTATCTTTGCTTCTGATTTTGATTGTTTGGGTTTTTTGTCATTTTTTTCCTTTGGGGAAGGGTTGGTTGTTTACTTGCTTGGTTCAAGAATATATGGTTCTGGAACTACTAGATATGTGAACTTAGCAAACAATTTTACAAATCTAGGTCTAGAATCCCGCCTCCGTGCCTCCTTTCTGTACTTCACAGAACTGTATTATAATTGCCAATTTTCTTTATTCAATTAGGCACCACTTCAGCGACCACTCATCTGTGCTCTCACATTCTGTCATTTTCTTGCCTCTTTGTTGAAAGTAGGATGCATTTCATTATTTTTAAACTCTCGAAGGTAGATTAAAAAATAAAATACCCTTTTAAAAGGATTTTCAGCCCAATGTTAGCCAAGGGCTATGGGGTGAGAGGCCGCGCAAGTCTAGCTGCAGGATGGTGGGGCTGGGGCTGTGCAGCAGAAACCATATTTGCACTAAAGTTCATTTGTAACATGATTACAAATCATAACTCTTGAATTGAACAGGATGTCAAAATATTGAAGTTAGTACTTTGAATATCTGGCAAAACCCTGTGAGAATAAGCCTTATTTCATATGAATTCTTTCAATTTTAAGGTTCACTGTTCTCCTGCACTTAATTTGTGCCATGAACCTGCTAGTATCCTAGAGAAATATGTGACCCATGAATGTGCTAGTAAACTAGAGAAATACTTGACCACAAGCCTTCCAAGGGCAAAACAGTGTCTGATTTGTCCTCATAAATGCTGGCACTTAGCTCTTTAGTTTGTATGTAAAAATTAAATAACGCCAGAAGGCTATTATTTCAGGGACTGTTTCTATAGTTTGTGAAACAGCAATTAGATCTTAAATTAACCCTTGAATAATTCTTTCCACAATAAAAAAATAAATAAATCCCAATTCTTATTTATAAACTATACTATGTAATTATAGGGCAATCAAAATCATAATAGTCAAAAAGAAACAAAAGGAGGAACTGAAGACTCAGAAAACTGTTAGAGAAGGTTGTGGTGGTTAGAATAAAAATGGCACCCATAGACTCATACATTTGAATGCTTAGATATCAAGGGGGAAAGCACTACTTGAGAAGGATTAGAAGGAATAGGAGGGTGGCTTTGTTGGAGTAGGTGGGGCCTTGTTGGAGGAAGTGTGTCACTAGATGTAGTGTTGGAGCTTTAAAACACAAGCCAGGCACAGAATGTCTCACAGCCTATGGATCAGGATGAAGCTCTTAGCTACTTCTCCAGCACCTTACCAGGTGGCCACCCTGTTCCCTTGTCGTGATGTTAATGGGCTATGTCTCTGAAGCAGTATGCCAGCCTTCCCCAACGCCCCAACCCCTCTCACACTGCATTAAATGCTGTCCTTTATGAGAGTTGCTGTGGTCATGGTATCTCTTCATGGCAATGGAACAGTGAATGTGACAGAGGTGATACTTGAGCTGATGCTAAAGATCAAGCTCTTAGTTAGGTGGAGAGGGGGTAGGGGCAAGATGCACCGGTCTGAGAGGACGAGCCCTACAGAACTCAGAAGGACAAAGCTTGAGACTTACTTCTAAACACAGGGATGTGAGGAGATGAAGTGTGACTATAGGGTAGCAGAGTGGGGATGATAGAAAGGAAGAACGCCTCACACAGAGTGCTACAGAGCGTTTAAGGAAACTGAGTTCTATTCATTGCTGATCAAGGAGGAGGCTGGGAGGAGCCTAAGCAGAGGAAATACATAATTAAAGTATACACAGATTTTTCTGCTGCAGTCCAGATTTAAGAAGGAATCAACAGCATGCAGAGAAGACTTTAGTTAGAACCTGTAATTGTGTGGGGTACTTTGGATATGGTGAAAGTTTTAAACGAGGATAGAGAGAGAGCTTAGTGCATGGGCCCATGTACTAGGAAATGTGGGGCCTTTAAGGGTGTAAATTTGCTAGAGTCAGAGATTCATTGAATTTGAAGTATAGGAAAAGGCGAATGAAGAATGACTAACAGCCATCTGGTTGATTGATTATGAGCCAAGGATTGCATCAGAAAGTAATGGGAAGAAGCATGTTGTTAAAATGAAGAGCTTGGTTAGATATATATGGCTTAAGTGGTTGTTTTCCCACATGGATAAACACTGGACACTTAGCTGTACAATTTCTAGTCTGTGGAAGTCAAGAAAATCACCATACTTACTATACATGGCATGGTATGACTAGTTAGGTCAGGTCAGGATCTAAAACAGGCACAAAATGGAGCAATTCCCTAGGAGACAAAAAGCTGAGAGATCAGAAGGTGGCAGTGTTTTAGAATCCAGGGTTGGGAATTTTCAAAGACAATTGATTAATTCTGAATACCATGGAGATTAGAGAATGAAAACACTGGAAATATGGCTGAACATGGAAAGTGCGGTAGAAAAGAATTTTCAGATTTAAGGTGAATTACAAACTGTAATAAATAAAGGATGGAACCATTAAAAAGAATAAAACCATGAGAGTAAAAACAGACAAGTCAGGGAAGGAGAGAATGACTGAATATGAGACAATAATAAGCTCATTAATAAACATGACAATTCTCTGTTAAAGATTTGCTTGTGAACCCAGGAATATATAATTTCATAGCATTTTCTGTATCATGGTATAGTTTTCTTTTTAATTTTTCCAACCACTAAAAATATGTCAAAAGCAATGAGCTTGGTTAGACCACAAATATGCCATCTGGATTGGTATAGAATTTGGACTGCATGCATTTTTACATGGGAATCGGCCTTTACTTACCCGTACAGTAGAAATTATCATTGTGCTGGCTAGTTTCCCCAAGCTAGGATCATCTAAGAGGAGGGAATCCCATCTGAGAAAATACCTCAATGGGCTGTAGGCAAGCATGTAGGGTATTTTCTTAATTATTGATTGATATGGTATGGATCAGCCCATTGTGTGTGGGGATAGCCCTGAGCTAATGCTCCTGGTATTTTGGAAAGCACAGTAAGCAAGCTGTGAGGAGCAGCCCAGTAAGTAGCACCCCTCTATGGGCTCTGCATCAGTTCCTGCCTCCAGATTCCTGCCCTGCTTTAGTTCCTGTCCTTACTACCCTGAGAGATGGACTGTTACCTGGACATGTAAGCAGTGTAAACGCTTTCCTCCCCAACTTGCTTTTAGTCATTGTTTCATCACAGCAGTAAGAATCTAAGGCAATCACAAAAGTATAAAAAGTATTGATAAGCTAGTCATTCACCTGTTGTTCTCGGGTAATGGCCTGTTTCTCCTACGGGCTACAGGTTAATTGTGCTCTGGCTCTCAGTAGCATCAGTGGGATATGTAGATGATAAGATATGGGCAGGAATAATCAAACTATCGTTGCTCAGCCTCACACCACCCCTTATTATTCTGCTCTGTCACACTAAAGCTGTTCTATGAGTTACAATTGTCCTTACCAAGTGACTTTCTACATATGGAGCCAGTAGGTAAATCTTGGAAGTCAGAGAGATAGAGAGGTGACAACTGTCCTATTTGGTTTCAGTGATGTCCCTGTTTCCATGGCTATGTTTTTTACAGTGACTCCAGAAATTGGTTCTAAGTTCTAGAACTTGACTGTGCTTCCAGAAACTGTCTCAGCATGCTGCCAGTAGCTGGGATGCTCTCACACCCTGGCTGCAGCCCTGCATTGCTCCTTGAGAAGACTGTGTCCTGCTCTGGCACGCCCCTCTTTGTGTTTCCAACACACTCACCCAGCCAAAGGCTTAGGACTTACTTTCCTTAGTTATGATCTCAGAGTTCTCTTTCTGCATTTCAATCCTTAAATTTATGTATGACCTATATTAAAATATTTTTTAAATATAATAGGTGTGGTCATTGGGTGTTCTGATTAGATTCATTTATAAGAATGTGGTGCTTAACAATGCTGCCTCCCCTACCCACATCTTATTCTGTTCTGAAAGCAAGTATATCCTGCTCAGTGCCTTACCCATATGCCCTCCATACATTAAGCCAGCTCTGCCAAGAAACTTAACCTAGGACAATATGTGCCATTGGTACCTTCCTCAGAACTCTGTCAATGTCATACCTAGTGCCTTCCAGCCATGGGTGATGAGTAACCCCTGTGTTCATCAATGATGTCACACTCCATTCTCCTTAGCTTTGCAGCCACTAATTTTACACACTAAATCCCAGATTTCAAATATCTAATATTGCCTCTGATTTTATGACGATGGGAAACTGATGTAGCCCATGAAGCACACTAAATGATCAGACATGAATGACATTCAGGACAGGTGGGAAAGAAAAACCAGGAGGAAGACCATGCAAAAATCCATGATAATGAAAAATTTCAGGGGTGAAATGACAGCAATAGAAAATAACCAGGGAGTTGACAATGGGCAGTTTGAGGAAGAAAGTAAGATGTTTGAGCTTGTGTTTTACAAAAATAAAACGTAATTTTGCATAAATTTTATCAAGCTCATTTAAAGACACTAAGTTGAGGTCAAGAGACCAACCCAAGCATTTAGAGTAAATAGGAATAAAACTGCTTCTTTGGAAAGACAATATAAAATTAAAATAGTTATTTTCCAGCTTTATGAAACTGCCAATTAAAACATATTAAGCTGAAAACCATTCTCTGTTCTGACCAGATGTTCTGAAAATATGCACATTACTTCATGTTAACTCATTGAGTAGCAGTAGACTTCTAAGTTATCTCTCCTGACAATATTTTCAAAGATTTGTTTGTATTATTTTAATTATGTGTATGCATGGATTTCTGTGTTGGGGTACATGCGAATAAGTACAGGTGTCCACAGAGGCCAGAGGCTCCCTTCCCTCCAGCCCACAGACTGCAAACACATCAATGTTTTAACTTTCTTAATTTATCAATGAGGTCAAAGCCTTTATGCTCAAATCCATTTCTAAAATTCCCATTTCTGAACCCTGAAGTGCTGTGGGCCAAGCCTTCAGCATATAAACTCTTCAGAGAGCACTAGAGGCCCAAACCACAAGACTAGAATTCTGTTTTCTCATGCACTGTCCTGGGTCATGTCAACTTGACACAGCTAGAATTATCTGAAAGGAAGGACCATCAACTGATAAATCCCAAAGATCCAGCTATAGGGCATTTTCTTAATTAGTGGTTCATAGGGAAAGGCCCAGCCCATTGTGGTTGGTGTCATCTTTGGGCAGCTGGTCCTGGGTTCTATCAGAAAGCAGGCTGAGAAAGCCATGGGGAGAAAGCCAATAATGCAGCCTCCCTCCATGACCTCTGCACCAGCTCCTGCCTCCAGGTTCCTGCTCTGTCTGAGTTCCTCTAGTGACTTCCTCCAGCGATGGACTGTTACCTATAGTGCAAGTCCAATAAACCCTTTCCTCCCAGCTTGCCTTGGGCTGTGGTGTTTCATTGCATTCTGATATTTAAGTGAAATAAGAGTACATGTTCTTCAGTATTTAGTTTCATCTGTCAACTTGACATAGCCTAGAGTCATGTGAGGGAGTCTGGACTGAGTGATTGTCCAGATCAGTCTGGTCTGTGGTAAAAATTGTGAGGAATTGCCTGGGTTCACGATTGATTGGTGAGTGCCCAGCCCACTTTGGGCAGCAGCATCCACAAAGGCCTGAGCTATATAAGAAAATTAGTTGATCATAACTGAGTGAATAAGCTAAGAAGGAAAGAAAGAAAGAAAGAAAGAAAGAAAGAAAGAAAGAAAGAGAAAGAAAGAGAAAGGAAAGGAAAGAAGGAAAAGGAAAAGGAAAAGGAAAAAGGAAAAGGAAAAAAGGAAAAGGAAAAGGAAAAGGAAAGGAAAGGAAAGGAAAGGAAAGGAAAGGAAAGGAAAGGAAAGGAAAGGAAAGGAAAGGAAAGAAGAAAGGAAAGGAAAGGAAAGGAAAGGAAAGGAAAGGAAAGGAAAGGAAAGGAAAGGAAAGGAAAGGAAAGGAAAGGAAAGGAAAGAAGAAAGGAAAGGAAAGGAAAGGAAAGGAAAGGAAAGGAAAGGAAAGGAAAGGAAAGGAAAGGAAAGGAAAGGAAAGGAAAGGAAAGGAAAGGAAAGAAGAAAGGAAAGGAAAAAGGAAAGAAAAAGAAAGAAAGAAAGAAAGAAAGGAAGGAAGGAAGGAAGGAAGGAAGGAAGAAAAAGAAAGAAATATAATCGATGGACTCTGACTTGGAAATGGTGTTCAAATGAACGCTTTACTCCTCTGAGTTGCTTTTGGAAAGAGTGTTTTATGGCAGCAACAGAAGTAGGACAGGTTCTTAACTACAGAAAATAGAAGAGCAACCGTTAGAGCTGAGGAGATAGCTTGGCTGATAAAGTATTTACAGCACAGACATGTGCACCTTCGTTAAATCCCCAGCACCCATGTAAAAGCGGGGCACAGCAGCACACATCTGCAATCTTAGGGTCTGGGATACCGTACAGATGGAGACAGGCAGGCAGACTGGCAGATCTACAGATCCTAACAGCTGGTCTCCATGAAACAGCAGCCCCTAGTGTGATGATTTGAATAAGAGTGGCACATATAGGTTTATATGTATTTGAATGCCCAGCCACCAGAGAGTGGAACTCTTTGACAGAACTAGAAGGATTAGGAGGTATGGGTATGTAACTGGGGATGGATTTTGAGGTGTGAAAAGGCCTATCCAGGCCCATTACCCCTGCCCTTCCTCCCCACTTCTGCTTACAGATCAGGATGTAGCTCACAGCTACTGCTCCAAGGCCTGCCTGCATGCTGCCATGATCCCCACCATGATAATAAGGGAATGACCCTCTAAACTTGTAAGCAAGTCCCCGATAAAATGCTTTCTTCCGTAAGAGCTGCCTTGGTTATGGTGTCTCTTCACAGCAATAGAAGAGTGACTAAGATATCTAGTCTCAAAAAATAAGATGGAGAGCAATAGAGAAGGATACTCAAGAGCACTGACCTCTTCCAACCACACATGCGCAAATGTACAGATACACGCACATATATAAGTACATGCACACACATACACATATACACCCAGGGTAGGGGGAGCAGAGAGAAAGAGATCCCTGTAGTCTCTAAATTTTATTATTCAGAATAGCAAAGGGTGACAGAAAATTTGTGTGTGTGTGTGTGTGTGTGAGTGTGTACATATATGTGTGTGTGTGTGTGTGTGTGTGTGTGTGTGTAAAATTGTCAAAGACTTAATTAAATTCTAAAATAAAGAAATTTGACTGAGAATAATGTTAATATTAAAATCTCTCATCACACAATTTATTGGCTAAATGTACTGATCTTCAAAACTTTACAACCTACACAGTATTTAAAAGTAAAACTTGAACATTCAACCACCATGTTTGACATGTAGATATAAACAGGTGTTGACTTTGATGAGAAAACATTACTGACTTCAGACGAGGAGAGGAAGAATCTAGTAGGGAATGAGGAACAGGAACAAAGGAGAAGTAGGGAAACCTTGAGAATAATTAAAGCAAAGGTTTAAGCCTTTAGAACATACATACTGTGGGACAAGAGAGGAAAAGGATCTTCCAAGTAACAAGCAAGAGGCAATATATAGTTAAAGTCATTACAAAGACAAAACAGCATGTCTTCCTTGGCCAGTTGTGAATAAACTCAGGTAAATATATATAAAATTCATGCATACGGACATATACACATTAGCCTTCATTTATTTAAACGTCAGTTTGGCTTTTATGTTATAGCATTCTCTTTTCTTTGACACTCATGTAAGCCTTTTCCAGACTATAACTCTCAGGCTCCTGAATAAGTAAGTGGGTGTTCTAGTTTAGTTTCTGCTGCTGTGATAGACACTACAACCAAAAGCAAGCTGGGTAGCAGAGGATGTATTTGACTTACAGGTTACAGCCCATTATCAAGGGAAGCCAGGGAATCTAGAGGCAGGAACTGAAGTTTGTTCTTAAAAGTTCAGCTCTGATTCTCATATAGTCCAGGCCACCTTTCCAGGGATGATGCAGTATCCTGGACCCTCCTACGTCGATTACCAGTCACGAAAACGCCACATTTTTTCTTGACTATGCCCAGAAGCTAGTCTGACGGAGGCAAGTCTTCAATTGAGGTTCTCTCTTCCCAGATGTGACAAGGTGATAACTGACAATAACTATGACAGCAGATTATATTTCTCGATTCATGATGGCCTTGGAAGGGACCAGCCAATTGTGAGCTGTGCTACCCATGGGCAGGTGGTCCTGGGTGGTGTAAGAAGCAGTCCGTGCTGCCCCTGAAAACCATGCTGATGTTCCTGATCAGGGCTACAACTGGAAGCTACGCTGGTGTCTGTGTCTATGCTTTCACCATTTCACCAGCTTTTATGGACGAGGGAGGTTGTTGCTTTTGTTGTTGTTGTTTTGTTTTGTTTTATTTGGTTTGGGTTTTAGTTTTGCAGTGACACCAATGACTGCAGAATCATAGTTGAGAATGAGAGAAATTGGAGGCTTCTGTGACAGCCTTCCCACTGCTCTGCAAAAAGAAACAGCTGAGATAGGAAGCTAATGAAGAAAGTTCTTAAAAATTATAATAAAGATGTTGAAGCGTGGCTCCTCACAACTGATGGCTTTTGAAGGGTGCGGCAGGGTTGGGAAAGGACTCAATTATCTTTAAGAGGCTGGCCATGAGCGTTTGATCATGCTTCCGTGAGTATATGGGCAACATGAACTGGACTTGTAGTATTTGTTTGTCTTTTGGGGGAGACACACAGTTGGAGGGTGGACTTAGTAGAAGTGGGATGGAGTGCATTGTATGAAATTCCCAAATAATTAGTAAAAATATATCATTGGAGGTAGGAGAAAGCAAACTGAGAAAGCCAGGAGGAGAAATCCAGTGCTCCCCATGACTTCTGCCTGCTGCATTTCCTGCCCTCAGTTTCCCACCTTGGGTTCCTCTCTCTTGACTCCCCTCTGTGATGGAGTTTGACCTGAAGGTTGTCATTTGAAATGAATCTGTATTAGGGGTGGTATTTTATCACAGAAATAGAAACTCTTAACAATTTGTGTTTACCCTAAAGAAGCTTAGTGTAAAGAAAAAGAATATTGTGGTTAGCTTTTCATAGTCCTTGTTACTTGGATATATGCCTACCTGAAAGGAATTTGTAGTGTTTGGTGGGGGAGAGGGGAAGGACAGGACAAGAAAAGCAAGGAAAACCAACAACAGAATATAACTCCCCTCAGTGCAGTTATGACCAGTCTTAGTCCTCTGTTCCATTTAAATATTACAAGTTGCTATTAGTTCACCTTTATCAATTACTCAGTTTGTGAGTTTTGTTTGTTTGTTTGTTTTGTGGTTTACTTACTTGAACCTCACAAGAACAAGGATTATATTTGCATAGTTCAAAATTGTATTCTAGAAGTTAGCCTAGTGGCTATTAAGTTAATTGGCATTAATGTTTTGGTTAGCTTTATGTCAACCTAACCCATGTCATTTGGGAAGAGAGATCCTCAACTGAGAAAATGCCTTCATAAGACTTGCTTATAGGCAAGTCTAAAGTAAACTTTGTTGATTCGTTATTGATATGAGAGGAACCAGGCCATTTTGGGTTGGGCCAGTGCTATCCTAGTTAGGCTTACTATTGTTGAGGTGAAATACTGTCACCAAAAGCAAGCTGGGGAGGAAAGAGTTTATTTGACTTACACTTCCACATCCCTGTTTATCATCAAGGAAATCAGGTCAGGAACTCACAGGTCAGGGACTTGGAGTCAGGAGCTGATGCAGGGGCCAGAGATGGACATGGCCTACTGGCTTGCTATCAAGGGCTTGCTCAACCTACTTTTTGATAAAAGCCAGGACACTAACACAGACGTGGCCCCACCCACAATGGGAGGATCCCAAAGCAATCAATAATTAAGATAATGTCCTACAGGCTTGCCCCCAGCCCAATCTTACAGAGGCATTTTCTTGGTTGAAGCTTTTCCTTCTCTGATGACTCTAGCCTATGTCAAGTTAGCATAAAACTAGCCAGCTCACACCTCTGAGTTGTAGGTATGTGTAAGAATTCAGGCTGAGTAAGCCACAAGGAACATGCAGTCAGGAGCATGCCTCCACAGCTCCTGCATCAGATCCTGCCCCCGTGTTCTTGCCATGACTTCCTGCCCTCAGCATGGACCATGCTGTGGAACTGTAAACTGAAATCAACCCATCCCAATCCACATTGATTTTGGTCAATGGTGTTTTATTACAGCAATAGAAACTCTAAGATAATTAATCAAATATTCATTTAATAAGTTAAAGAAGAAAAAAAGATTAACTGAAATATAATGTATACAAGCCAGTCATATTACTATTATTATTATTATTATTATTATTATTATTTATTTGATATTCCCATTAGAAAAAACATATAGATGTTAAAAGGTAATCAATGCTAATTAATGATGAGACACAGCATGCTTTAGCAAGATGAAGAAAAAACAAGAGAGGTGGGGGACTGGTGTTGTTCCATCAGCATTAACTCTGAATGTTTTATGTACTACAAGCCCATGTTTCTCTAATAATGCAATTTTGTGCCAAAGCCTGGCTGTCCTAGTGAAAAGGCCGTGTTTTCAATGCTCTCTGTGAAACCAGTGTCAGCATGAAGCTTATCTGGGTGCTTCAGTGATGCCCACCTGCATAGCCCACTAGAGTATGACTGAACCTGCAGGCTCTGTGGGTCTGTTCGCCCATCTGATAAAAGGGGGATCCCAGAGCACCTAGCGTGGTGATGTATGCTATTCCTGTTCCCTCAGGCTGCCTGGAGCGCCCATCTGCCCTGGCTTTCAGCAACTGCAAGGAAGCTAAGCAAGCCAGGGATGAGACATCTACTGGGTACGAGAGAAAGGCAGTTCTTCAAATGCTCGTCACTTAGTACAACTGTCTCTGAGGGTCTTAAGTAATTTTTATGCAATATGGTAAAAATATTTCCTACACAAGTCCAAGCATTTGGCACCTTCCTACATTGTATATTTTCGTAGAGATTAAACTTGATAACTTCTTAATTTTATCTACATGGTTACATGACTGTCAAGACTTTCATTCCTATAGACACTTTTTGCCATACATTGAGGTCACAAAACAACAGTGGAAATGTGTATCATAGTACGCAGATTATTGGCTATTAATAACTACTTAAGTAAATATATGCGTGCATACAGTAAGTTAATAAATTTGGTAAGTTAAGTATCTATACTTTTATGAAAAGTGTGTTATACTCTCAATATAGCAGTGGTTTCAATAGTTTGAAGGGGCACCAGTAATTCATTTCAATATTTTAAGTTGTGTTTAGTCATTTGGTCAATTCATTTTACTCTCAACATTATAGCAAGGTAAGACAACACATACACACACACACACACACACACACACACACACACACACAGAGAGAGAGAGAGAGAGAGAGAGAGAGAGAGAGAAAGAGAGAAATACTTGGCATTTTAAAAAAAATTCCAGATACTTTTCTCTATGAAATTAAACTTATATTGTTGTGTCAGTTACTTTTCTGCTACAGTAATTATGAGCACCATGTCCACAAGCAACTTAAGGGATGAGTGTTTATTTGGGTTTTACAGTTCCATGGCATTAGTCCCAGCAGGGGACAGCAGGAAGCTGGCATTTCCTTGTCATGCAAGGAAAGAAGAATAAAAAGCGCCATAGGCTAGTAACTCACAAAGCCTATCCGGAGTGGCATACTTTCTCCAGCAAGACTCCATGCCCTAACCTATAAAATCCCTCCAAACAGCACACCAACTGTAGACCAAATGCTCCAATATCTCAGCCTATGGAGGCTTCTCTCACTAAAGCCCCACTGGTGTCTCTAAGCTGAACAAACTTCAGTGAAGTGGAGCCTTGAAAAGTCGCTTGCCTGTGCTTTGACTTAACTGCCATAGTAGGTTCAGAACATTTCTAGGAATGCAAGGAAATTTTAAGAAGCTTTGACATTAAATTCAATTGATTATCTAGAATGAATCCCACACATCCTAAAACATTCAACACTACAAAGGGACTTGTTGCCCAAGAAGCAACTAAATTTCTGTGAGGTGTGTTATTCACATTTGGGGAAATATGCTTTTCAGAAGCACATAGGGACCAATCTAAGAACTTTGGAAGACCGATGATGTTGATGTACATCCTAACTACATGAAAGAAACCCTAACACAGTTGTGCCCGTGCTTCTATGAAGGATGACTTCTAGACCATTTCCTACTGTCTACCTGAGAATTTACAGGTGACTGTACAATGTTGAAGATGCCCAAAACCACTATTTTCAACTAAAATTGATTTTAAAAACCTTAGAGTTGGGTGGGATACCTATTAATTTGCTCTCTCTGCCTGCAATTTTTTTAATTACCCAGAGACCTACCTAGTGACCCAGGCAGCCATGTGACCAAGTCAGGCAGCCTTCATGGGCCTTATAGCCTAGCAGAGAAGGTATACAGTGAACAATTATTTTCAAAGGGAGGTCTTCCTAAGAAGGGAAGAACATGGCATAATGGGACACTATACCATTGCTAAGGTACACCCTATGGTTCAAAGCTATGGGGAAGGAAAATGGACTCAAGCTTCATTGGAAAGGAAAAGAGGAAGAGGAGGGCTACACATCTAAGTAAGCCATCATGGGACCTGAGACAGCTGGAGGACGGGAGCATGCTTGCAACTGTTCCTCAGGAGACTGCAGACTCGGGGGACAGCACTGCAGGAGAACAGCACTTTGCTCTTCCTAAGAGATGTCCCTAAAAGAAGACAGAATGGAAATCTCTTTCCCATCTATCTCCACTACCTCAAATGACCTGGACGGAAGGAAAGATGACGGGAGAGAGTAGGCAGAGTAAACACTCCCTGTGTCAAGATTAAATCTCAGCTTTCCCCTTCTGGGACATACACACTTATGGACTGAAAAAAAGTCCCCCAACAGCACACCCCCAAAACAGCAGGCTTCTGCTACACACTGTCCTAGCCTGCCCCCTATTGCCTGGATGAAAGTTGTCCAGCCTAGTTCATATTCCACATTCCAGCATAATTCCATTTCTTTAAGCAAACACCAAACCAATTGCTTCTTGAATATCCTTTCCCTTCAATTAACTTAAAGATCAAGTATTACTGGACAATACACTTAAAATCTTCACATTTTGAACAAAGGATGTTCACTTCAAGGTTACATTAGCCTTAATTATGGGGGATAAAATAATCAGAGGAATTATTTGACCCAAAAGAGATGAGAAAGTTAGTGAAAATCAAAGGTGAAACTAAAGTTCTGATTGTTGTCCCAACGTCCCTGTCATGAACACAGATATTTTTAAGTTATCATCATATTGCTGCTCTCAGAAAATCACGAAATATCTGAGTAAACATCAACAACCAACAAGAAACCAATTAGAAGCTTCTGGTATATAGAAGCTGCTTTCTAACATACTGGAATATGGATCTTCAGGTTGAAACGGTAGTGTGGGTTAGTCACATTTGCAGGCATACTAGAAATGTCTTAGATACTAGAAAGTGCAGGTAACTACAAGTCAGTGGTTCTTAACCTGTGGGTTGTGACCCTTTTGGGAGTCAATGGACCCTTTTCACAGATATCTTGAATATCAAATATTTACATTACAAATGATAACAATAGCAAAATTACAGTTATGAAGCAGCAACAAAATAAGATTATGATGGGGGTCACCACAACATTAAAGAGTCACAGCATCAGGAAGTTTGAGAAGCACTGTCATAGGAGTTTAAATATAGCTGTGATAGTGAATCAGTGACAGTTAATACTATGGGTCTTTTTTCCAACTTCATTTGACACTGAAATCTGTGGCTTCTTTGTTTAATAGGTGTATGTAAACATCACATACACAAGGAAAAGTGCAAGGGGTCCTTTCTACACATTGCTTTCACGGATGTGAACTCCCCAAAGTCCTGCACAGGCTTTTAGCACCAGAGTCATCACAAAAATTCTCTGTAGGAACACCTCGACTAAAGGTAATGCCCATCAAAGAAAGACAGCAGACACTGACTCTTCCTGGCATCACTCTGCCACTGGGCATCTGTCATGCTATGAGATGCCACATAGCATCTCTTCTATAAGGAATACCACCCGTCCTCTGGGTTCCCATCCGGGTATGAAGTTATTAGAGTAACGTGGCATTGATTCCATCCACATGGGAGGCTGCTTCACTCAGTCAACAACAATGAACCACACAGCTTGGCTTTAAAATGGAATGCTTCTCTCTCTCTCTCTCTCTCTCTCTCTCTCTCTCTCTCTCTCTCCCACAAGCATTTCAAACTAGGATATTTTTTGTTCTTAAATAAATAAATAACATTGGGATGGGCAAGAATGAGCATCTCCCACATTCTGCATTTTCAGAGTAAGTATCAAATGCAACTTGCCTTGATAACTAAATTTATTATTAACTGTGTATTTCATGATGTTAGTGACAATATGTTAATGTGATTTTTCACGTCCTCCTGTGGTGAACAGATGGCTCCTTTTACTTTACTTTCCACATCAAGTGTGATTATTTCTTGGTGCCAAAAGCCACCTGCCGCTCTTCGGTCTCCAGTCTAATTTTTTATGTTGGTAAAACACAGCAGGACTTGTTATCAGTTGGATGGCATCTTAATAAAAGGAGACATGCCAACATATTGACATCATGTTCAAGGGGAAATTTCAGCCCCCTTCAAACCCTTAACCCCTTTCCCCAACCCCCTTTAAAAAAAAAAGAGGGATGAAAACAAATAAACAAACAAGCACACAAACAAACAAGCACACAAATAAAACGAAAAGATCCTACCAGTTTCAAGATGTGTGACCACAATCGTTGGGCCCACAGCCAAGATGCTGAATAGGGCTCCCTTTGTTCATAAACCCAAGCACCTCACTCAGGCCTCTGATCTTTCATCCTGTGTAATAATTAGCTGTAACATATTCCAATGTCAAATGTAAACAGGAATACATTAACATTGAGATCGGTGTCAGGGCAATTTTCATTGGGAAGATGACATAGAACATGAGCGTGCACACAAGCAGACACATTTCAAAATTCCAAGATTCAACTGTTAATAAAATTCATTTTAGATCTCAGAATATTATACTCGTTGGCTTGCCCGTCATGAATGTTTATCTAGAAAGTCGGGGCTTCCAAATGTGAATCTCAGTGACTCCCATGGCCCACACTTAACAGAGAGAGCAGGAGTAATAAACCACAGTAGCTTGTTTTAAATTTTCCATTCTTCATTAGAACAAAGAGAGAGCGGGTGTGAGGTGATTTGTGGTCCAAGAAGAGGTCTTGCAGGCGATTGGATGGCATGGCTCTCAACAGCTGGTCCAGCACATTTGGGAACAGCATGTAGAAAAATGCATCCGTGTTTTGAAGATTGCCAACTGTGATGATGTATCAGTTAAGACACAGCCTGAAATAGTCAGATGGCCTATCTACTAACAATATGAACAAATGCCCTTATCATCCAGCCCCACACTTAAGTCAAGACTAAGAGGAGTCCCGACTTTTAGTAAATTCTAACCTGTCATACTGGGTCCTACTCTTTTGATAAAATCAGGGACTGGTACACTTGGGTATCTGAAATGGTGGTGAAGAGCCAAGCAGTTAAAACAGGCAGCTGTCTACCCCACCCTCTGAGATTTACAGAATTGATAGAGAGCAAAAGAAAATGCCTATAATAAAAGGACAAATATCTTAATTAAAATAATTTAGAGCGGATACTTTTATTGGGATGAAAAGTTGTAAGTCAGTTATTCTATACTGACTCAGTGATTCTGTGCTCCTCCACTGTCCAAGCACAGGAAGCTTCATGCAATGAATTTGCATTAATTATGTTTTGTGGGCAGAGGGAGGTAGACATCAGCTTCTTCCTTGCACTCTAGTCTCCCAGCTGCTGTAGTATTAAGGTTAATCGTCCTTTGAAGGTCCATGGATTAAAATGGAGTCCACAGCATAGTACCACATGAAGAGGTAGATTTTTAGGAGGTAGAGCCTGGTGGGAGGTGCTTAGGGCATTGCTGATATAATTGGGGGAAGGGGTATTACATTATTTGGCCAAGAGAGAGAGAATTTACTCTATCATACACTCACGCAATTGCTATCCAGAATTCTCTAAGAGCCAAAGCAATGAATTCACCCAATCATAGATTAGACTCTATAAAACCTAGGCAAATTAAATGATTTCTGTTTAAATGTTACTATGTCAGGCATTTTCCTATAGGACAGAATGGCAGCAAACATACCAATATTTTATTATGCACATCAGCAAACATACAAAAAATTGAAATATGTTCATCACCATACTACTTTAAGCATCATGTAGAAACATTTCTTATTATAATAACTTCCTCACATCTTTTTGTCTACCAACTCTCTTCCTGATATTATTCAGCCTGCCTTAATATGTTAGATTACAAAACTTTTCACTCATAGTTCAAACTTTAATTCTATCTTTATTCAAGAGGTGGGAGTCCTCAGGAAGGGGCAGGTACCAATCTTTATATGGCCATAGATTAGTTATACATGGATGTTTGCTCTCTTATGCCTGTCCACTACCCAGTCCTGTGATGTCTTCAGGAAGAAGCCAACCATATACACTGCTCATCCTCTTTACTCTGTCTTAGTGGATTTCCATCAACATCTACATACGTCATAGTTTCCATGGTGCTCAGTGTACAATTACAAGTTCATACTTAGGCCCACTGAAGACTATCTTCTTACAGACAGGCATCACATTGGGCTTCACTTAAGAAAGACTAGTGAGTTCAAAAGCTACACATAGCCTTGGGTGACAGTATTCCAAAATGGAGCTGTGGGTGTCAGAATGACTGAGCCATTTAAAACAGAGGGCAATGGGATTCACTGAGGATAAAGAGCCAAGCTCTTTTTCAGAGAGGCCAGGTGCTTGCTAATTTGGAACTGTCCTGTGGTTTTCTGAGCGACCAGCAACACCATTCCCTAATCCTGGTTCTCTTGCCAGTAATGAGATGTTTTCTTTGACTGATTAAAGTTTATGCTTTCAGAGAAATCAACAGAACAGAAGAAAAACAGGAATTAAAAGTACCACAAATGGTCTGCACTGCACATACTGGCTCTAAAACCTTTCAAATTAGCAAGCCTCCTAAGCCATAGGAGTAAGTGTAAGATCAGTAGGAAAATTAGTAAGTTAACTTTAAAAGTTATGTTAGAATGATTTGTTTCACCTTAAGCCTGGACAGATACAATGCAGACAGACACTTGGCTTCTTGTTTTGACTGGTATGATCATACAAACCTGGCCAAAAGCTAGTTGATAAAAATGGAAAATATTTTAAACTATGCTAGAAAGACATTATTAATTGAAACAAGCTTTCATGAAATAATTGATTATCCAGTATAACAGAGGTAAGGACATGATGATGGACCATAAAGGTCTCTGTGGAGGCCAGATACCATTCAAAAGAGCGTCCAGTCTACAGTTGAACTGTACAAAGTCTGCCTGATCTCATGACCCGGCTACTGTCCCAAGTGCCATCTGTCTCAGAGTGTCTCTGATAACCTAATGGAAGTGGATATTTGTGAAACCCACCTGCCCTGCTTTTATTAACCTCTTGCTGTGTTCACGGTGAGTTATTAATACTTCTGCATTTTATAGAACAATTTTAATTTGCATAAAAATTTAATTTCCCCTCTCACACCTTTTTGCTTCCACTTGGAATGCAGTACAAGTCCAATGGTACAGTTGCAATATTTAAAATAATCTTCTCATATTAGGAACCCAAGTGGGGCAACAGGAACTCAAGATAATTTTCTGCAGTTTGGAGAAGCAAATCAAGGATTTTTCTTGCAGAAGTTCCCAGGTCTTTCTTAGAAGTTGAGCTTTCTTTCATATTAATTATTTTTCCGAAATAATTCCTTCCCTCTGTTTTTTGTTGATAACACTTATAAAGGCAATTAACCAATAAGCATATATTTCTAATGCCTCCCAAAGTGAAACTTCAAAATTTCCCTTTTGGGGATAACTGATCACACTAACAATTTATAATGTATGCTAGTCCATTATGTAAAAATAAATACAAATAAATTATCTTGATTTTATCATAATTATTTAAGGAACCAAGGACCATAACCAGTGTTGTTCATTAATCCACTTAACAAACTTTTTGAGTTCCTAGGTTTGAGTCAAGCTGTAAATAAAGGATTAAATATAATAGCCCCAGTTCCATGTCTTCATTGAACTTATAATATAGGGGAGTTGATGTGGAAGAATAGTTAAAATAATTTTCTCTAAGTAACAGGGTATGCACAGGAAGATGTGCCATTAAAGACAAGTCAGTTTAATTGGTATGGTTCTAGCTTAAAACTATATATAGTAAGGGCAATATTTTACATATCACTGTATTACTGCCTACAATAAAACACTTAACAACTGTCTTCGGGTTTCATTGCTATGAAGAGACACCATGATCAAGTCAACTCTTTTTTAAAAAAATCATTTAATTTGGGGTTGGCTTACTGTTTCAGAGTTTTAGTCAATTATCATCATGGCAAAAAGCATGGCAACTTGCTGGAGGAGCTGAGGGTTTTACACCTTGATCCACAGGCACCAGGAAACTGTGTCCCACGCTGGGCATAGCGTGAGCATCTATGAGACCCCAAAGCCTACCTACACAGTGACACACTTTCTTCAGCAAGGCTACACCTACACCTCCTAACAGTGCCACTCCCTATGGGTCAAGCATTTAAATACATGCCCTATCTACTCAAACCACCACAACAACCCTCAGAACACACTGGACAAATTATTGAATATATGGATGAATTTAAAACTTTGTAGTGTTGATATCAATAAAGACTTTAATCAAGGTCTTATGGCTGAGCACGATATTACCTGACTGCAATCTCAACAGCAGGGAGGCTTTAAACTCTTTATTTTTTGGTAGTTGTCTGTAAACATTCTTGGTCAACTTTGGATTTGTCAGCTTTCAGTAAATAACCTAAGTCAGTTAGTCACCTTCCTAGACTGAATCATTGGCATCAGTGGCACTGCATGAGCCATTTTTTTTTTATCATCGTAAGCTTTTATAGTTAAGTATTTACTTTAAAGAGGAAATTTTTAAAGTAGTCTAAGATTTAAAACTAAGGTAGATGAGAACATGTGTTTGCATATTTTGGTATGTTTGGGAAAATGTATATAAAGAATAGATTAAATTATTTTATTGTACATATTATTTTGGGCATAAAAATGTCTTTGTATTGTGAAACACATGGAGAGAGAAACTAAAAGCAGTTTATTTAGTGTGCTGAATGAAAATCCAGAAAGATACAGTAGGACACCCTGGCCAGTGGCCCTGGCAGACTACTGTAAAGCGAATGGCGGCGTGATTAAGAGAACCTGTGCTGCTCCCTGCTCTGCCTGTCTCTCCCATCCAACTTACATCTGCATGTTACCTTTCTTTCCCTTACTTTATGATTTCTGGAGGGCTTGCTTCAATGGGAAATAAGATCTAGTTAATAGAGTGAAATAAGAGTATCGCAGTACATTTTGTTACTTTCTGCCTTGTTCTGTTTGGTTTTCATTAGGAATAAATGAGTCTCTTTATTAAACTGACTCAGACGCAATGTATGTGCTAATGTAGAAATTGCTACCATTAACTTATTGGCTATTAAACAAATCTTAACTCGTAATTAAGTACTTTTTAATCACCAACTTCGCAGATAACAGAAAATTTTAAGTTGTCATTAAGTGGATTTTTACTCTGGCCAACATGGAATGGAAAAGACTGGCCTACCTCCTCATACTAAACAACTAGAAGGTGAACAAAAAATGTTAAATAATTTATAAAATTCATGACAGTTGTGCATGAAGCAATAAATGCCAGGGCATGAAAAGCAATTCCTAAGAGTGAAAGGCGATGGTGCGGACACCACTAACCAGCTCATGGCCTTGTCCTGAGCCACAGCATAGGGATACGGCACTCAGGTGAGGCCCAGTGGAAGTGAATACTGAGGACACAGAGCTAATCTTTCATAGATACTAAGGTAGGTAGCCAGTGAAGTGCACACAAAGAAAAGTAGAACTGTGCAGGGGGGAAATGAGGTGCTTCAGAGAGCACCCAGAGTATTCAGCTCAGTACTGACCCATGCTCCCTTATGAAGAAAATGTCTGAGGCTGAGACATAAATACACAGAAGAAAGAAGAAAAAGATCTCATATGAGTCCAGGACTGGGAGCTAAGACTGTTCCTTCCCACCAGCCACAAAACATCATTTAATGCTTAGAGTACACACACACACACACACACACACACACACACACACCCCTAGTACCAAGGACAATAATTACTCATAAACTGAGCATGGTCTGTATTTCTTCTATCAATTTTTAGAAGTGCAGTTGGAATGCAATGAATGTGAGCTTATCAATTTGCATCTCTAAAAGAGCAACCCCAGCTGCTGTGAGTTTATGCATGCAACAGCCCTGCCATGGTCACAAGATACTATTTTGGGTGATTCCTCTTTCTCTGGTTTCTACAGTGTTTCTGTTCCCTCTCCCTTTCTAAGTCTTGAAAGACCCCCAGAGTGATGAGCACTGCACTCTCAATTGTTCTCTGTGCTGAGAGGAGGTTTAAATCTCTGTATAAATCACTATCCACTGCCAAAAAACAGTTTCTCTGATGAGGCAGGAGATCTGTACTAATAGATGTGTGGAGAGATGAATTCAGAAGGTAGTTCAATGCTAAGTCAGTTTAGCAGAAGAGTAATAGTGTACTCTTCCTAGACACCATGTTGTGACCAGTGGCTTCTTGGGAAGATTTATAGTTACAGGGATGAGTTACATCCTGTGGGGTGGACCTTAACTCCAATTCAAAAGCTGTTGGTTACTGCCATAATGTGCATGCCACAATTGTACCACCAATGCTCACATCTTCCCAGATGTGTCATTGCTCTAGCTTGCAAAGTTCTCAGTGAGGTTAAGACTCTCAATACCTGCCTCCCCCAGAAACTGCATAGGGCCTTTCTAGTCTATGAAAGGTAACAAGCAGGGAGGACTTTTCCAGGTCATTTCTATCTTGACTTCTCTTATCCTGTGACAAAAGTCAATGGTAGAGAGGAGCTCATGTGGCCTCATGCCTAGCTGAGGAGGTATTGTCAGGTGATGGCTTCTGGGAGTGAAGAATGAGTTCTCTTTATGAATATAGCCTAAGATAAGGTGTTCGTGGCCCCGTAGATGAACCTACATCCACTAACACAGAGGCAGGATGAATTAGACTCAAGGGGTTTTAAGATGAAGACATGAAGTTGTGAGGAGGGGAGTGTGACTGGAGAGAAGCTGGAGTAGAACTCGTGAGAGGTGGATATGATCTGAACATACTATTTATATGTATGAAGTGACCAAAATTAATTTTTTCAAACTTAAAGTAAAACTAGAAAGAAGCAAGTGTTTCTGAGTGACTTATATACACCTGAGAACAGAGTTCTAGAAGACAGCCAGGGATGCAAGAGGGTCTAGCAGTCAGGCAAGGGAATCCACAGCACCTCACATGTAATTAAAAACTATCAGACATATGAAGAAGCATGGACATACAAGCTATAATAAGACCATCAAGACACAGTTGGACAGAAACTGACTCAGGTGGTAGTTTCGGCAGGAAATAAAATTAAAAGCTATTCTAACTATGCCCCCCAAGTGTTAAAATTTGGTGGATATTTTTAAATCCCCAAATTGAACTTCTGGGAATGAAAACTACCCTTGAAGTGGAAAAATCCCAGATGAATTAACTGTAGACTTAGACACTAGAGGTCAGCCGACTTGAAGACAGAGCGATTGTAAACCATAATTTAAGTGAAGACAGAAAAATATTACGACGAGTAGGAGTGAATTTGCAAGATGTGCCCAGTGTGTGAGGTTTGAAACGAAGAAAATATTGGAAAAAATAATAACCAGAATTGTCCTAACTTGAGGGCAGCTGTACATCTGCAGATATGTGACACAGTGAACACCAAGAACACAACGGAGGAAAACCAAACCAAAAAAAAAAAAAAAAAAACAAACCCACAACTCACCATGCCATGATAAAACTGATGGGAAAATACCAGTTTCAAAAAATGAACAACAAAAATCAGCAGTAACGGAAACTCTACAAAGCAGTCAGAGTAAAGCAAGCTAAAGAACGACGGAAACATACCTGGGACGGGAAATGAAGTTGCTGGAGTAACTATTGTGTGGTTTCTAAAAGGGAAGAATGGGAAAGGAAATTAGAAACCTATACCCAAAAAGAATTACTTCTCAGTATTAAGACAAAATGCTTTTCAGATGTTCAGACGTTGGAATTCATGTTCCATATATCGGCTCTCAATACTAAACGTTAAGGATATCTCATAGGTAGAAAGGAAGGAAATACAGAGATACAGAGACACACACACCACAGGAGAGGTCAGTGCATACTGAATATTTTCATATAAATGGAAATGGTATGGGGAGGTGAGGGGCGGGGCTGGGAGGGGGAAGAGGTGCTTGAAGTTGTTGGTGCGCCTGCGCCCCCCAGCGTTCCTGACTGGCTGTTGTGCCTCCTCCTAACTGGCATCACCAGGGAAACCGCCCCTGAGCTGCAGTCCACTGACCAGTTTCATGGCAGCCTCGAAGCAAACCGCCGCGGGGCCGTTGGTGGGAGCAGTGGTCCAGGGAACCAACTCCACTCGCTTTCTTGTTTTCAATACCAAAACAGCAGAGCTAGTTAGCAATCATCAGGTGGAACTGACACAAGAGTATCCGAAAGAAGGATGGGTGGAGCAAGACCCCAAGGAAATCCTTCGGTCTGTCTATGAATGCATAGCGAAAACGTGCGAGAAGCTTACTGAGGAGAACATTGACATTGCCAACATCAAAGCTATCGGTGTGAGTAACCAGCGGGAAACCACTGTGGTCTGGGACAAGTTCACCGGAGACCCTCTGTACAATGCCGTGGTGTGGCTTGACCTCAGAACCCAGTCTACTGTGGATATTCTCAGTAAGAAAATCCCAGGAAATAGCAACTTTGTCAAGTCTAAGACCGGCCTTCCGCTTAGCACTTACTTCAGTGCTGTGAAGCTGCGGTGGATGCTGGACAACCTAAGATCCGTTCAGAAGGCCGTTGAGGAAGGCAGAGCCCTGTTCGGAACCATCGACTCGTGGCTCATCTGGTGTATGACCGGAGGAGCCAACGGAGGCAACCATTGCACTGATGTGACAAATGCAAGCAGAACGATGCTTTTCAACATCCACTCCTTGGAATGGGATAAAGAACTCTGTGACTTTTTTGACGTTCCAATGAGCATACTCCCAAATGTGTGCAGCTCTTCTGAGATCTACGGCCTCATGACATCGGGGGCCTTGGAAGGCGTGCCAATATCCGGATGTTTGGGGGATCAGTCTGCTGCTTTAGTGGGACAAATGTGCTTCCGCGAAGGCCAAGCCAAAAACACATACGGAACAGGATGTTTTTTACTATGTAATACAGGCCAGAAATGCGTGTTCTCTGAACATGGCCTTCTGACCACAGTGGCTTACAAACTAGGCAAAAATAAGCCAGCTTTTTACGCCTTAGAAGGTTCTGTTGCTATAGCTGGTGCTGTTATCCGCTGGCTAAGAGACAATTTCGAAATTATAACGTCCTCAGGGGAAGTTGAAAATCTTGCAAGAGAGGTAGGCACGTCCTATGGCTGCTACTTTGTCCCAGCCTTTTCGGGGTTGTATGCACCTTACTGGGAACCCAGTGCAAGAGGGATAATCTGTGGTCTCACTCAGTTCACCAACAAATGCCACATTGCCTTCGCTGCCTTAGAAGCTGTTTGTTTCCAAACCCGAGAGATTCTGGATGCCATGAACCGCGACTGTGGGATCCCACTCAGTCATTTGCAGGTCGACGGAGGGATGACCAACAACAGGATCCTGATGCAGCTGCAGGCCGATATCCTGCACATCCCGGTAGTGAAGTCTGTGATGCGTGAAACGACGGCCCTGGGAGCTGCCATGGCGGCCGGAGCTGCAGAAGGGGTAGAGGTTTGGAGTCTTGAGCCCGAAGATTTGTCTGCTATCTTGATGGAACGATATGAACCACAGATCCAAGCCACCGAGAGCGAGATTCGTTTTTCCACGTGGAAGAGAGCGGTGATGAAGTCAATGGGCTGGGTTACAGCCAAGGATCCCGAAAGTCCCGCCGAGAACCCTGTCTTCTCCTGCCTGCCCTTGGGCTTTTTTATAGTGAGTAGCATGACATTATTAATTGGAGCACGATGTGTCTCAACTGCTGAAGAGTAATTTTTACCACAGACTTGCAACATGAGAGCTTTTTATAGAAAGAATTCCATCTTTTAGTGTGAGACCAATGTTATAGGTTTATTTTTACCTATAAACCACTTGCTACAGGAACCCATGAGGCCCCTACAAATACTCCTTAAAATAAAAGTTTTGAATAAAGAGAGCACATTAGAAAAGCACTATGAAGAATCTCGTGTTCTTAAAATCAATAGTTAAAGTTGTCACGATGGAGGAAAGCACTGTTTTTTCTTTTTTGGCATTTTATTTGACATGCAACATTTACCTTTATATCATGTAGAGAAGCTCATTTATAAATTCAGAGCACGTGGCAGCCAGTAGGCCAAAACAGGGATATCTTGACCACTACAGATGTAAATACTTTAGGTTAAATAGTCACATGTGTAGGGCAACGTGATATATACCAAGAAAAAAATGTTTTCTAAAAAGGCAATACTTAACCATAAGCATATGTGTAACTCTCTAGCATCAACATTTAAAAATAGAATATATGTGGATAAAATATAAATATTAAGTAAATATAAATATTAAATACTAAATAAATGTGAAGTATTCCTTATGTCTTGCACTCTCTTTTTAACTATCTTCAACCTAAACTAGAGAAACAAAAGGCTGCAGATTAAATATTGTAGTATATATAGTATTTTATAATATATATTATATAAATTTATTATTTATTAGATATTATTTAATATAACATTTCTTTGTTTATATATTTATCATGCTATTTTATGTTATATGAATATATAGATAATATATTTATAATATATAATGCTATATATATACAATAGATAATATATAATGTAATATATCTATTATATTACATAAATATAATAATGGCTGTAGTGAGTATAATTTTCAAGAAAGAAGATTATGGAAACTATCATATAGGGTTTAAGAATAAAATAAAAACTTAATGATGAAAGAGAACTAATGGAAGCACAACTTTTAAGCTTCCTATAACATGTATTTGATATGACATTTCAATTTATACTTTAAAATGCATACTACAAAACCTAAAATAAAAGAAAAAATTATTAATCCCTTAATATCTAAGTTAGAGCCATAAAAAACTAAATTGATCCTAAGTACAGTGTAAAACAGATAAAAAAGAATATATGATAGGTAGAAAAATATATTTAAATATAATCTTGATGAGGAACACATTAATTGTAAATGTTCCAGTTCTTTATAATCAAAAGCAATATTATGAAATTAAGAGAAGACCCACCTGTGCATGTTCATCTGGAAAGCACCAATCATGCATGGAAACAAAGGTTAAAGGGGAAAGAACTGGAAAAGACGTGCTGTGTTAGAGTTAATCAAAAACATCTGAAGTACTTTTGTCTGTGCTAAATGGCAAATTTCAGAACAAAGAATATTACCAGTGATAAAAATATCATTTTACAATATAAAGGTAAAAGGATATACTCATCATGGCTCACAGTAATCCTAAATATTTACATACTTGATGATCACATTCAAAATGTATAGAGCATAAGCAAAACAGAAATATTAACTTCAGCAAGTATTTTCATCACAATAGGACACACAAATGAGAATCCTGAAAGTATAGAATATTTGAATTATACCATGAACTTGACTTACTGGGCATTCACAGAACACGGTACCTGACAACAGCATATATGGTCTATTCAAGTGTTTCTGAGACATCCGCCCCCATAGACCAAAATCAAACTACATCCCACTTGGCTTCCAATATTTTATGGTTCTAAGTACATGGAAATCATCTTTGGAAATTTTCTAAGTAATTGGAAACTATGAATTTTTTAAAAGAAAGGATTTTGAGTTGAATTCATCTTATTAAATTCATCTTATTAAAATGTTTGAACTACTTTTTTCATTTTTTATTGTCAAGAGCCTGCCATAAAAAGAATTACACAAGATTGATCAGACCCCCAACTCTATATCTGCCTCCCTGAACTTCTGCACACTCAGAAGCTGTATGGTCTCATGTAAAATTTTAGAAAAATACAAATTACAGGCTGGGGAGATGGCTCAGCAGTTAAGAGCACTGGCTGCCCTTTCAGAGGACTGAGTTCTGATTTCCAGCACCCATGTGACAGCTCACAACTACAACTCCACTTCCAGAGGATCCGGTACCATTTCTGTCCCCCAAGTCACTAGGCACATACATACATGCTGATGTATGTGCACATTTTTAAAATACACAAAAAAATGTAAAAACATTTAAGAGAAACCACAAACTATATTTCACAAGGAAAGAAAATAAAGCATCTGCTGCTTTGAAACTGTAGGAAAGGGGAAGGGTGAAGGGGAAGAGGCTCATGGCCATGGTCATAAAGGGGTACACGGAAAACGGAAGGGTGACCAGCATGCTTATTTTACCAGAGGCAACGCCGGCTTCAAGAATGCATGTGGTCCAAGAGTTAAGCAGGTACACTCTACTTAGAAAAACACAATTACACTTCAAAACTATTTTTAAAAATATCTTCAAATTCTGAATAAACATAAGCTAATCTTTGTTTTTCTCTAGAGTGCTCACTGAGGGAGCTTGACCACGCTGCAGCTGACTGTATTATGACAGGTTATCTGCTCACTCCCCTCTCTAACAAGTCTCTGGGCTCTAAAAAGTCATGGCTCATAGGCTATGATCCAGGTAGCTCAATAATGACCAATGATGGTCAAAGAACCCAGTAGTTGTTCAGTACACAGGCTGTATGTTTCTAGTCTTCAGTATGAGCCAGAATCCTAGAGAAGCAGACTCTAATGCCAGTGACAGCAAGCAGGCAAAGATAGCACACTCCCTTTCCCCATGTCCTTTACTTTTTTTTTCTTTTTTTTATTCTTTTTTTTATTGGATATATTCTATATTTACAATTCATTTCCCTTTTTCTGGTTCCCCACCCCCCAAAGGTCCCACATGCCCTTTTCCCTCCCCCTGCTCCCTCTTCCACCCCTTCCCTCTTCCCTGTTCTTGTATTCCCCTACACTGATGCTTTGATCCTTTCCAGCCCCAGTGTCCACTCCTTTCTTCTTGTCAGACATCATTTGGTACGTGAATTGTGTCTTTGGTGTTCCAAGATTCTAGGCTAATATCCACATATCAGTGACTGCATACCATGGGTATTTTGCGACTGGGTTACCTCACTTAGTATGACATTCTCCAGCTCCATCCATTTCTCTAAGAATTTCATGAATTCATTATTTCTAATGGCTGAATAGTACTCCATTGTGTATATATACCACATTTTTTGTATCCATTCCTCCGTTGAGGGACATCTGGGTTCTTTCCAGCTTCTGGCTATTATAAATGATCCAGATTAAAAGTGGGTCTTCCCACATTTAATTTAAAAAAATCCCTCACAAGTGTACCCAGCCACTTGGGGTTTGGTTAATTTCAGATGTAGACAAGTTGCCGACCGAGGACAGGCATCTGAAACGTTAAGAAAAACATCAAGCTTAGCAGTGTCTCAGCCACATTCCTTCCATGAGCACCCTCCTGTGATTACCAGCTTTCCTCCTTTCTAAGGGTCACCTTTGCCTCTGTATATCTCAGTTCAAAATTCATCTTACATGAGGCTGGTAAGTTATAGTTCTTCACCATCACAAGAGCTTCTGTGTTCTCCATTATAAAAACAGCTAGTTGATAATTTCTCTACATGGGCACTAAACTGCACTTCCCACTTAACCTGGGATGGTGGGGTCCGGTCGCAGGCATGCTATGAGACTGCCCCCTTTAATTTGAAGCACGTGTGTGAAGTTGCTGGAACTGGAACAGGAAGCATGGACACGAATAGCATCTAGATACTATTTCTCAAGGGCACATTTTGTAAAAAGTTGGTGGTCACTGGGAGGAGGGGAAGTAATGGATGGAGAGAGAGATGCAGACAGAGAAGAGAAACAGAAAAATGAGGAAGCGAAAGTATCTAAAGAGAGGCAAGGTGCTCTAGTAAATCTAGTTAAAGACAGACAACATGCTAATATCATGTGGGAGAGTCACTAAATAGCTACATAGATTCTGACTTAGCTCTAGGAATGTAAACTACATGCACTGGGCATAGAGGTAAGTATTTCGACTTCCCAACTAGCCTCTCTCTGCTCATGGTCCTGTAGTACTACATTTCTGTCTGATCTCTGGGGCTTCTATTATCCTATTGATGGAAGTACCCCTAACCTCTCAGGGAAGCTGTTGACTTGCAGAAGCCTCAGTGCCGGGTCTGTTATAGTCAGTCATCTCCATTTAGGTAGAACATTATGTGCCAACTCTATGACGATTAGATATGGAAATTTTGCTCTGTGCTTAAAAAAAAAAAAACATAGCAACTAATAAGAGCCTCTGAAGTAATCTCCAACCCAGTCCAGATGCATCATCATCTCAGTCAGTAGCCTACTTGAGCTCCCCTTGGAAATGATGGCTCCATCCTTTATTCTGATTGTTCCAATCAAAACTTAATACACTTAGTATTTAAATATTCTCAGTAGTTCCTATGGACGACCTTTATTGTGCAATTTATTTGAGCTTTGAAGAGATGGTGTGTGATCCTTACCCTCCTTGTGTTTGGCATACATTACTGCTCAGTAGCATGTCAACTCTCATCGAATGAGTTTATTTTAGCAAATAAAAAGGAAAGAAGGCCTTGATAGACCCTTGGTGAGAACGAGCAGGAAGACTGAAGATTATCTTGTTTTAAACCATCCGCGATTCAGTGGATTATAAACAACCCACAAATCTCTTACACTTAGTTATGAGATTATGTTTTTCAAGTATCAGAAAAGTCAAGCTCAGAAATGTTTATGAAGCCAAAATTAATAAGAAGACATTATATCTCTATTAGTAACCCCTAAGAAAATGTGGCAAAATTCAGGAAAAACAAACAAAAACCATTCTAATGACTGCAAGTAAGGTCAATTCTGGTTGGTCTACATAGCTTTTCTCGTGAAATTCAGAGAGCTCTGTGCACGGCTGCCCCTCCACGTCTTACCTTTGCTACCTGGGCAATGAGAAGAGCAGGGGATGGATGGCGAACACTGAGGAACTATTTCATAAATGATTTCTTTGAAAAATATTTGAAATATGGTTTTGATTTTTTTCCATTGCCTCAAACAGTACTGTGATACATCTTACAAGATTAAGGCAATAATATACACACCTATAAGATTTCTATTGAAATTTAGAATTTTGTCTTGCCAAATGAGCAATTTCGAGAATGTATACATACATACATACATACATATATATACATACATACATACATACATACACACATACAACTTTTATTGAAAATGATTCTAGACACACTCTAGAAAATTCTGAATTATAATAAAACCCTTTATCTAGCAATGATTTTAACGTATTAAAAAGGTGCTTACAGATTCTTTGAGGATTTGTTTCCTTAGTCACAAAACATCATAAAATCTGGAAATAAACTGCTGGACAAAACATTCTTCTCTACAGAGAAAGCTTCCTACTTATCTCCCCAACAAGAAGTCACATAAGAAATCCTTTCTGCAGGACAGAAAAAACTTGTTTCCCAGACCCTGTGAGTCCCCACCTTCCTTTCTCCTGATCCCAGGCATTCCCACCCTCGTCATTCCAGATCCTGAGTCCCCACCTTCCTTTCTCCCAATCCCGGGCATCTCCACTCTCCTCGCACCCTTCCTCCTCTTATTCCTTTCCCTTCTTGCTCCATTTCCCTTTCTTAATCTTCCTCTGTGTCTTTTACCTGAAACTAAATCCACTGGGTATTATCATAACTGCTTATATTTATGAACATGAAAATGATGGCAGCCAGTTTGGTATCGGGCAGATGGACATGCACTAAAACGTGGCACTGGCACGTAGGTACTTGCTGCCCACTGGGCACCACAGGGAAACGCACTGACGCTCCAGCCTGCTGCTCCATGGAGAAGAAGGGCATTCATTACAGCTGTATCAAAGCCGACTTGTGCACCAACTGTTTGCCTCTAAGTATCTGGACGATCCTTTATCTGACTTTCACTCTCTGTGTCAGAGCCTCTGCCCTTCAGTTCTAACATCTGCCCAGTTTCCCCTGTCTCTGTATGCTTTCTCCTTCCTCCTATGCTTGACTTTCACTTCTCACACCAGCTCCAAGTACATTATGAAAATGATTCAATACTTAGAGAAACATGATGAAGACATGAAACCATCTTATAAAGTTCTCCTGCAGCCTTTGATGACGTTTCATTTCTGATATGTGATTCATAGCTCTAGCTGGAGAACTAGAGTTATGAACTCTTCATTTGCCAAATACCTCAAACCATATTCCTAATGAATTTCAGCTAAAATTTACAAGCCATGTATTGGAAACTACTGTTTATTTTTTTAAAGATTTATTTATTGTTATATGTAAGTACACTGTAGCTGTCTTCAGACACACCAGAAGAGGGCATCAGATCTCATTACGGATGGTTGTGAGCCACCATGTGGTTGCTGGGATTTGAATTCAGGACCTCTGGAAGAGTAGTCAGTTCTCTTAACTACTGAGCCATCTCTCCAACCTGGAAACTACTGTTTATAGAAGTTTATATAGCCCAAGTTCTCAGAGATAGTTTGTGTCTGAAAGCACTAAGACTTAAGGAAATTTCCAACTTGTCTTTGTAATTTTTAATTTCTTGAAAATATTTTATTAATTCTTTAAGAATTTCATATAATTGATTTTGATCACATTCTTCTCTCCTCCAACTCTCATATGTACCCTCTGGCAGCATCTTTGTCTATCCACCCAACTTTGAGTTATCCTTTTTATTCTTATCCCATCTGATAGTTTGAGCTCCCAATAACTCTTGGGAGTGGGAACTTCCCTGGAGCATAGTCAACCTTCCAGGAGACCTGTCATAAAAGAATGCTGATTCTATCTCCCAGTACTACAGTTCTGCTAAATGGACACACAGTGTTTAAAAGACTTTCAGTGGCTTGTGGCTATACTATACCCACCCTCACCGTCTCTTCTTGCAGTGGATAGTACTTAGTGCAGAGACAATAATCGGTCAATGTGCATGAAATAAAATTCCAATTTTAAATATGCAAAACACAACTAGTTTCCTCAGAGTTCAGATTTGGAAAGATTGGCAAATAAAGCAACAACTGTAGATTCCGCTCCAGCATTCAACAATGTCCCATGGAAATGGCAATCACAACTCCTCATTTCGTATTTCAGTCACACTCCTAGTGCAGGTGTCCCCATCACCTACTGCCCAATACGCTCTAACTCACTACACTCTCCATCTAGTTTATCCTCTGTGTAGAGAGATTTTAATTCAGCAACATGGCTGCTCTTGCAAGGGATCTCATCTTCAGAACTTCTAGGTCTATATGATTCAGCCAGAATACAGACATGCCCTGAATAACAGTATGATCTGGTTGGAATACAGACACACCCTTAGTACACATCTTTAATCCCTAACAAAAAAAGGTAAGGTTCATCTCAGAGAAAAAAGCAGTCATGTTTGAAGGTTAACTTCTAATTGAGGGGCAGACAAAATGATGAGTCGGAGATAGGATATGCCTAACTCTTACAAGAACAGGCAGGAAAGAGAGGCTATCTAAGAGCTGTACAGGGAAAGAGAATCAGTGAGTTAAGAGACAGTGAGTTGAGCACAGAGCTGTTCAGGTGACTGGAGTTAGTTCAGTTCCATTCACTCAGTGCTGTTCAGATTGTGGAGTTCAATCATGTTCAGAAGCAGCATTGTCAAGCAGAGCAATTCAGTAAGAAGAGGGGCAGCGGTTTCAGTGAGCTTGGAAAGGAGTTTGAGTCAGACCAGCTGAGTTGAATCAGCCAGGAAGTGTTCATAAAGGACTATAAATGTGACCTTCCTTCAGCAGTAAGCTTCCAAGATAATCATCTAGCAAATAAAAGTTACATTTACACCTCTGCATGTCCAGCATGCATCCACCTCATCCTCAGCATCTCATGTACGAAATATAAATGGCGGCTAAGCATGCTATATCCAGCCAGAGAGAGCCTGGCCTTCTCTTCTCCACACAGAACCTTTTGGAGTTTTCAGCAAATGGAAACAGTTCTGAAAGGAAGGCTGGAATTCAAGTTCCTCCTCCACACAATGCTTTCTAGTGGTCTAGAGTTTGCACTTCATGTGACCTTAATCATCCCAGAAGTGAAAGGGAGGGGGCAATGGGAGGAGGAGCTGTGGGAGGGGACACTGGGAAGGGGGCTGGATATTGGGATGTAAAGTAAATAAATAAATTAATGGCAGGTTCCATGGGACCAAAGCAGTAAACAGCACAGCACAGACACCCTCAGGGTTCACAGTCCACTACTTATTCAGTAGCTGAGAGCAGGACACTGGCATTCCCCTGCCTTTTCTGCCTGGTTCTGAAAATGGAAGTCTGGCTATTTTAGCCTACTGCTTTTAAGAAAATAAGAAAATATTCCGAGTAACACTGTGTTAAGGTCAGCTCTAGTCAGCCCTTCAAACTGGGATTCACTTCACCCTCCCACTGTCAAGCCCCACCTCTCCCTCACCTCACAGGGATGCCAGGCAGCCAGAGTTAGAACCATGAAGTTCATTCTCCCTGTTTTCTCTATAACAGTGTAAAGATAATAGGATAATTACACCTCAGAAAGGCCTGCTCCCTTCCATATGTAGAAACGAGGAAATGGAAGTCCCGGACACAAGGCTTGGGAGATAGAAGATGAGAAGTTTGAGCTCATTCTTGCCTTCACAGAAAGTTCCAGAACAGCTTAAGTTGCATGAGGTCTGGGAAAAAAATTCCCAAGAAAGGGCAGAAAACATTCTTTGCTGTTATTTCAGTCAAATTATTTATAGAATATGAAAACATGTTTTTAAAAATTCCTGCATTGTATTTGACTATCAACAAACTACATCCACACATTTGTTTATTCAACAGCAGTGTTTTCAACTATTGCTACATTATGGTCAAGCCTCTTTTATCCACCACAAAACCATCATAGGCAACAAATATAGAGTAAATAGACTATGAAAGTTTGAAATTTTAATCTTTCAAAAGTCAGTATCAAGAGGGTGAAAAACTCAATATTTCCAAATAAAAGAATGTGAAAGGAATTAATATACAAAATATAAGCAAATATTAGTAACAAAAAACAGAATTTAAAAATAAGTAAAGGATGTTAATAGATGCTTCTCCAAAGAAGATAAACAAATAGCAAATAAGTACATGAATTTTTTTCTTGTTCCTATAAGGAAAATATTATTTGTTAAATGCCATTAAAATGTCTACTATAAAAAAAACAAACAAACAAAATTGAAAGTAAGTGTTGGGAGGGTATGGAAAATTTGGGACCCTTGTGCGGTTGCTGGTGGGAATGTAAAATGGTACATCTGCTTTGGAAGACAGAACAGCAAGTCCTCAAAGTGTGAATTTAGAATTGCCTCACGAGTCAGCAATGCCACTGCTAGCTATATTCCAAGATGAATAGGAAGCATGGGCTTGGACAGATATGTGTACACTGGTGTTCACAGCAGCATTACACACGGCAGTCAGAACTGGAAACAAGCCAAGTGTCCATCAGCAGACACCAGGATACACAGAACAGGGCGTGCATATGCAGCCTGAAAACCGGACGACACTCCGCTACAGCGTGGATGATCTTCAGGAGAAATATGCCAGTGAAATATGTCCTGCACAAAAGGACAACCACTGCTTGATTCCACTCATAGGAAGTGCCAAAGAGTCAAGTGGATCCAGAGTGTATTGTAGCATTATCTAGGCTATGGCAGGGTGGTAATGGGAGTTAAGTTTAAGATACAAACAGTTCTAGAGATTAGAGATGGATGGTAAGGATGGCTGTGGAAGAACGTGAGAGTGTGAAACCACTGCTGAATTGTCACTCTACCATCATGTCATATATGTATATATGTGTACATATATGTATATATATATATATATATCCCCACTAAATTATTACTGTCATATTTTATCACAACCAGCAAGTCAGTCCTGTGGCTACCCACCACCCTGATCTGGTACAACTACACTTAGTTCCGAGTCACAGAACATACTTCTCATCTAACATGCAATGTACAAAACCTAAGTTAGTGGGGATTACTAAATGCACTATTAGCACGTCTCCAAATCCACATATCTTATTATCTCCAAGTTGTTGTTGGATTTATTTCTGAATTTTTAAAATACCACAATGAATAGGAGGCAGAGGTGTTTAGTTCCCAAAACAATGCAAGATATTTTTTAAAATACTCACCAATGCTTTAAAACTTTAAAATCCGGGGGTGTGTATTCTAACGTTGTCTCATTACACCCACGTGATATCAGTGTACCCCATAAGTGGGAAATGATGGGTGATTATGAACAGTTCAAGAACAACACAAGAAAGCTTCGGGATAATACGTGGCAAGGGTCTCCTTAAAAGCCCCCAAACCGTCTGAATGGAGATTTGTATCTTGCTGTCTTAGCCATTCCGTCTTCCATTCCAAGAGAACAAATAATAACAGTGAAGAACAGCCATTTTGTATGCTGAATGCACCTTTGATTTTGATAATAAACCTGTTTACTATCATTAAAGGTGATATATTATCTATAAAGCAATACTTCCAACTTTCTGGGTTTTTTGCATAAGCTATATTCATTTTAACCTTTAGAATCTGCAAGAACCTAAAACGGGATTTTTCCCCACTGAGATTTATGCCTTTCTCACTGCCCCGTCTGTTTCCTTTGTCACACCTCCTTTAGAAAACGGGCATGACCCCAAGTGTGGTTCCGAAATTATTGCTCTGTAAAGATTTCCATCTGCTCTTTTCATTGTGTCCCCTGTCATATCTCACTGGGTCTGGGACTTCCAAACACATTTCTGTTACTGTCAGTGCTACAGCGCCAAGAACTCCTTGGACAAACAAACTACATTGCAAGCTATTGCCTTATGTGTGTGCAAAAAGATTTGCCCTTGCCTGGATCCAGAACTTTTATTGTAGAGATAGAGTGGAATGTTTGGCAGCAGTAAAATGTCCCTGGTTTTGGTTTTGGTATCACAACAGTGGTTTTATATATATATATATATATATATATATATATATATATATATATATCCCCACTGAATTATTACTGTTAAACCTCTTGGGGTATACATATTTTATCACAACCAGCAAGTCTGTCCTGTGGATACCTATCCACCACCCTGATCTAGTACAATTACATTTAGTAATGGTATCAAAACAGTGGTTTTAAGGATGAATATGAAGCATCAGAAAACGGAAGTTCATTGAATTTTTAATGAACATGTCACTTAAAACCCTCCCTTCTACAGTGTGGTGACACTCCAGAAAAGGTTACTTCTCACGGATATTTTAAGCAGTTACAAGCTCATATGTTCTATATGGAATAAAGGTAAGGGTAAACAATATGGAAGATACATAAAAAGACATTTATAATTTTCTAGTACAAAATCGCAGGTGAAATTTCTAAAGTTACAGCTTACCTGTTGAGACAATGTGTACTTTTCCTAATGAATAAGCAGAGCCATGAGTTTTGTTGTTTGCATTCCCAAAATGATTTTGGATCAATTGCTTTTAAGTTTCTAGTTATAAAAAAATATCTGTAGGAGTGTGTGTGTGTGTGTGTGTGTGTGTGTGTGCATGTGCACTTTACTTTTACATTTAACTGTGTGTAGCTATGTGGATGTTGAGTTGCAGTTACTTCAGGAATCCTGAAGCAGAGCATCAGATTCTCTGAAGCTGAAGTTACAGGTGATTGTGAGTTGTTAGACCTGGCTAATAAGAACTGAGTTGGGTCCAGTACAAAAGTGGTATGTGCACTTAATTACTGAGCCATCTCTCCAAGCCCAGAGAGATGTACTCTTTAATACCTTAATCTATTTTCAGAATCATGAAATTATGAAAGTTTTTAAATAAGCCCAGATGTCCACAGAATAGACAACTGAAATAGTGGTGGTGCCTGTTAGGTTCTGTCAACGTGAAAGAAACTAGAGTCAATGAAACTGAAAAGGGGGATCCTCACCTGAGGAACAGACTACATCACACCGGCCTGTGGACACATCTGAGGAACAATCCCTTGGCTGCCGAGTGATGTGGAAGGGCCATCTTACCGTGGACAGTGCAGTGTCTGAGAGTGAGCTTAGCAGGCCGTGAGAAGTCAGCATGGTCGCTGCTTGACTCCCAACTCCGGGTGCCTGCCTCGGCTTCCCTCCCCAAGTTGCTTTCGGTCACAGTGTTTTATCACAGCAACAGATAGTAAACTGAGACAGTGGTACTGTATCCTGAAATACCTACATCCACGTGTCAAAGAGTGTTATATGCTTTTCCAGTGTGATGGTGTTTCCGGGACTTGCCATGGTGGGAGAATTGGGTTCTGAAGATGCCATGTTACCTTGGTTTCTGTTGCGTATGTTTTTAACACTTGCCTACTTCCATCTGATTATCCCTAATGCTACCTGCCCTGCTAGGAACTAAAGCTGAGCAACATCCCCTCTAAAAATTATACCTTCATGACACAGGGACACAAATGTAAAATTATGATAGCAATTCCCCAAGGCTACTATAAATAACCCCAAATCTAGGAAGTACCCTCGCACTGTGGGTAAAACAATAGACACTCTTTCCTGAGCACATCTATACACTGTGAGCTCCTGCAGCTTCCCCTTACACCTTGCTGAGATGCAACTGTTGCACTGTTGCCATTCACAGGAGAGTGCTGTTTGCTGAGCTCACGGTCCCAGTCCTCCGCATCATCTCAGAGGGACTCTTTCCTTTACAGACAAGTATGGCCTGTATATGCTACAAAGTAATCTCAAAGCTCCTTGTCCTTTCTTCCTCTCAGGAATAGTTTTAATTATCCACTCCAGAGCCCTACAAGCAGAGATTTGGATTGAACTCATTGGCGTATTTTTTAAAATTATGGAAATTATTTCATCCTGAAATCAGGCTTGAAAAATCACTGATCTAAGAAACTGCTCCTGGGATTGAGTCCAACCAGCCAAGCCAGTGGACAGCCAAGCACACTTGAAGTCTTGAGACTTCTTCTGGTCCCTGATCTTTTCAAGGCTTGCGTCTCTGAAATTGCTTTGTAATAAGAGAAGAAAGGGACTAAGCCAAGAGCTTAGCCATCATTCACCAGGTTGATGCAATTTAAATGACAACATTCCTTTCTCTGCAGAGTTTCCACTCCTCAGTGGGAGCAATCCATCCCAAGCTGACACAAAACAATTGCTAAGCTGTGTAATAAATAATTTTGGACTCCAAATGCAGGAGAACAAAGTCTCTAGCTAACATAAGCTCCTTCCATGGCTGGGTTTTATGATACCTTGTTCAGTCTTACCATAGAATTACTCTTCTTGGAGGCATTAATAATTAACATCTTGGAACTGGAGTGAAGGCTCATCAGTTAAGAGTGCTGGCTGCTCACTAGAGGATCCCGGTTCAATTCCCAGCACTCATACAGAGCGCAGTACTGTCTACAGCTGCTTAAGGGGATCCCAAGCCTTCTCCTGGCTTCTTCAGGTACCAGGAATACATATGGTTCATAGACACACATGCAGAAGTAACAGTAACACACATAAAAATAAATAAAAACATTTATTAAATTAAGATCTTAATCATGTTTTCCTGTCTTTTTGCCTACAAGACCAGAGGTTTCTTTAAGGTGTGAGTTCTTTCATTATTTTCTTTCTGTTCTTTCTTCTCACTGATCCCTCCTAGCCCATTTTACTCCATTCTAGTTGAATTTGGTAGGTGTTCAATTAATAACAAATTATAACACATATTTAGAATTTTATATTCTTTTCCAATAGCAATAATGCCTAGAATTCTAAAATTTGGTCCAAATACACTGTTTTTTGCAAAAATTTGTGAAATCCAATATTACTAGTGTTCTCAACCCCCAGTGGATCCCAATGCCCCTAGCTGCTCCTGGCCACTGTGCTTTTTCTTGTGGAACACAAGTAAATATCTGTCAGAATGCTGACAGTAGTTTGAGGCAGATGGGAAACATACTAAAAGAAAGCCAAATAGAGAATCCCAAAGGTGTCAGACTGTGTCAATTAGTATCGAACCACTTTGAAGTTTTGCCCCAGCCACAGGAAGATCTCTTCTATTAGTGTTCTTGACTTAGAGTAAATAGAACAATGAAATTATTAAAATTATGGCAATCCATAAACAGAAGTGGAGAAAAGACATTCTGAAACCTGACAGAATTCTTGGAAGTCTACTGTCTGAATTCTAATAAATGATTTTTAGCCTCCAGAACAGTAAGATGTGTTTCTCTTATCGTTACTTGGTTATAATATTGCATTAAGATAAAATGAACTCACTAAAACATAGGATTAATTAGAAATTCCTCTAAATTTTGCACTTAAGTCCTAAATTTGTTGTGGATTTACACTGTAGACTCTTTAAAATTATATTGAAAAAATATACTATATACTCAATAATGTATTTAATATACAATATTCAAACATAAAGTGAAATACAACACTCATATGTTCACTTAATTTTTTGTAACAATTGTTTTATTATAATTTATATATCAATTGGGAGATTTTCCAATCCTTTTTGTTTGGTCTTTGTCTTTAACATTTAAAACAAATGATTTGTTTGTGGCTATTGCGAAGGGTGTCATTTCCCTAATTTCTTTCTCAGCCTGCTTATCCTTTGAGTATAGGAAGGCTATTGATTTGCTTGAGTTGATTTTATAACAAGCCACTTTGCTGAAGTTTTTTATCAGCTGTAGGAGTTCTCTGGTGGAGTTTTTTGGGTCACTTAAGCATACTATCATATCATCTGCAAAAAGTGATAGTTTGACTTCTGTCAAAAGGACAAATCAGCAACCAACAAATTGGGAAAAGATCTTCACCAACCCTACATCTGACAAAGGGCTAATATCCAATGTATACAAAGAACTCAAGAAGTTAGACCCCAGAAAACCAAATAACCCTATCAAAAATGGGGTACAGAGTTAAACAAAGACTTCTCACCTGAAGAAATTTGGATGGCTGAGAAATACCTTAAAAAATGTTCAACATTGGGGAAATGCAAATCAAACAACCTGAGATTTCATCTCACACCAGTCAGAATGGCTAATATTAAAAACTCAGGAAACAGCAGGTGTTGGTGAGGATGTGGAGAAAGAGGAACACTCCTACACTACTGGTGAGATTGCAAGCTGGTACAACCACTCTGGAAATCAGTCTGGTGGTTCCTCAGAAAACTGGACACGATACTTCCGGAGGACCCTGCCATACCATTCCTGGGAATACACCCAGAAGATTCCCCAGCATGCAATAAGGATACATGCTCCACTATGTTCATAGCAGCCTTATTTATAATAGCCAGAAGCTGGAAAGATCCCAGATGTCCCTCAACGGAGGATGGATACAAAAAATGTGGTACATATACAAAATGGAGTACTATTCAGCCATTAGAAACAATGAATTCATGAAATTCTTAGACAAATGGATGGAGCTGGAGAACATCATACTAAGTGAGGTAACCAGTCTCAAAAGAATACCCATGGTATGCACTCACTGAAAAGTGGATATTAGCCTAGAAACTTGGGACACCAAAGACACAATCTACATACCAAATGATGTCCGACAAGAAGGGAGGAGTGGACCCTGGTTCTGGAAAGGTTCAATGCATCAGTGTAGGGGGATACCAGAACAGGGAGGTGGGAAGGGGTAGATGGGGAAACAGGGGGAAGGAAAAGGGCATGTGGGACCTTTGGGGTACGGGGAGCCAGGAAAAGGGAAATGAAATGTAAATAAAGAATATATGCAATAAAAAAAATACTTACACACACACACACACACACACACACACACACACACAAAGAACCACTGGTCTAGAAGGTCCTGCAGTCCCACTTTGCATCTCCCTCCCCCTCCCCATAGATGCCTCCTTCTGTATGCAGTAGCCATGTTACAGTGAATTTCTGCCAGGATTAGGTGAGAAACGCTTCTCACATTCACAGTTCTACAGCTCTGCAGTTGATAGACTTTTTTGCCTTTGCACTATTTCTCAGGTATTTTACCTTCATAGTCTTCCATATGTGGCTCTGTCATCTTGCTAGATCTTTGGCAGAGTATCTTCTTCAGAAACAAACATGTACAACTTGAGATGGGAATTTAATCATGCATCTGCTATCATTGTTTTCAAGCTAATTCCAAAATGTCTCTCATGACTTTAGGGGTACAACATGGCCTGGCCTTGCCACCAACAATCTTATTCTCTGCTTTAATACACATGACTCTCCTTTAATATATGGACCACAAAACATATATGTAGAATCTAGCTATATATTTGGACCATGTATGCACAGTCCCTACACACAATATAATGGCAATAAATTTACCTTACCAAGAATACAGAAGAAATAGAAGCATGAATTTAATATAACAATACCATACTGTATGGAAATCTAGATATACTGTTCCTGATACACTATATATTAGTCACTTGCCTTCATAAATAAGCCAATAGATGACATCATTGCATAATATCTAAAGAACTTGAGAGCACGGATTTTAGTCACAGGACACAGAGAAAGCAAGTTGGTACTTACCAGAAAGCTCCCTCCCTTATAGCTAGCTTTCGTAGTACCAGAAAATTACCTGTCAGCCCTGTAAGCTATAGTAATGACCAACATTGCAAGAGATGCCTGTGAGTGCAATGGTGGATGTTACAAAGCAAGCAACAGTGGTTTCTACGAAAGCCCACTCCACAGAGGAAATCTGACTAAGAATCCATGGTTGGGGAGCTCATATGTCATACGGAATGAACCTACTACTCTTATCTTGTTAAATGGTCACGGAATCAAACGATCCGCTAAATATGTATCTCTCTGCCCAAAGAATAGTTGAGCTCTCACACCTTATCAGGAATATTCTTTGTGCAGTGGATTGTGGTGAGTGCAGAAATTCACAACTGGTAAAGGGAGAATAACAACTGTCAGTGGAGTACTCAACAATAAGTACTGCATTTATATCATGCCCTTTTCCCCAAGGTGCAGGGTCCACCTCAGAAGAGTGGGCAGAAGACTGTAAGAACTGCTGGTCCCGGAGGACCACAGTGAAGCTGCCTCATGGACATGACAGAATCAGTGTGTTCATGAACTCACAGCCTCTGTGGTCATCTGCATAAGACCTGTACAAGGCTAGGTCAGGAAACAGTCCAGCATAAGGGGTAGGCTCCTCAGCTCCTAAATGCCAAGGTGTTGGTGAAGAAAAATCAGGTTTGTGTAAGGCTGTGGCTCCTGATAGGACAACCAAGCTCCAATGGATGGAGGTGGGGGGAGGAAGGAAGGGTGGGAAAGGAGGAGGGGGAAGGAGAAGGTAGAGAATGGAAGGATGGATCTGGGAGGAGTTAGGAGGTAGAACAGTAGTAAATATAATCAAAATATATAGTATGTATTATGAAATTCTCATAGAATTAACAGAAATGTTTTGTTTTGTTTTTTAAATATGGAGAACACTGCAATCTCAGAACTCTTTAGGCATCTCAAATTAAAACAGGAAACCTCTTTTTGACTGTATACTAGGTACTGTTATGGGTTGACTACACAGCTTCATAGACACTTCAAAGTGCTACGGCCCATCTTCAGAATATGACCTTACTTGGGAATAGGGTCACTGCAAACAGTTAAGGTAAAGTCACAGAAGAGTAAGACACTCATTTAATTCAACGTAACTGGTGTCTGTACAGACAAAAATAGAAACAGAGACTGGAGTGACAGAGAGGCAAACTGAAGAATGACAAGATTGAGAAGCACCACCAGAGAGACACTAAGAAGGAGTAAGGCAGACTGTACTAAACCCCCTGGACAGGGGACTGGCTGGGCTGACACTTGACTTTCAGACTCACAATAAATCACTGTTGTAGAAAATAAACCCAGTTTATTGTACCTTGTTCAGCAAGTCTGGGAAGCTAACAGGAACACTAATAAACAATAGAAACTTTTAAGAGGAAGTTGACAAGCATGAAACATGGGCAGTGCGGTCAGGTAGGAAAAGGGTCTTGCTGAGGTCAGCAGGTTTTCAGAAGCTGACAAAGCTGAGGGTATGACTCAGCAAAGCTTGCTAAGACAAGGCGATCTGAGCATGCTTGGAAAGAAGCCTGGTTGTTAAAGTGTAGTGTGGAAGCAAAAGAAATGCTCGTTTGTTAAAGCTCCAGAAGAAATAAATTTATTTCATCTGAATTTTAGTGGAAACATAGTTATGTGAAACTAAGGGTTTACTGAAATTCAGATGTTGGAGCTGATGATTGGTCCCCAGCAACAACATCTAGTGGTTTGTAGGCTCCTGTTTCTCCATCTCGGGACATCTGATGCACTCTCTGGACTCTGCGTCAACAGGACACACTCACCCACACAACTAAAATTAAAAATAAAATTAAAAAACAAACAGAATTCAGATGCTTAGCCACAAAGCGTTTGAATTTCCAAGTACTTCCCTAAACCATGTTTTGTATGACATCAGCTTATGGTTTTATTGTTTTGTAACGAGGGACCACAACATTGGTGTCTCCTTTTGGGCTGCTGGGAACTGGGGTTTAGCTCACCTATTGCAGTTTTCCATCTCAAGAGTGTGGTAGGTAGATTTTTGGTTTTACATTGCAAAATTTTGGAACTTGAACATAATTCCTATAATTCTTCACCAGTTTATTAGCTAAAAGACTTCCACATCTGAAATAGCTATTTCATCCATGTTTTAGATGGCTGAATTTTCTCAGTGAAAGCATTTTTCCTTTTGTCTGTATTCCTAGCACATTTGTTCTAAGTTTACATTCTCGGTGATACTTTCTCTGTAACCTTTGAACTTGAAACATAATTTAGCTGGAAATCTGACTCTTGTGGATAGCCCTGGGCTTGTATTTTGATGCTTATTCCACTCCTCAGAGGGGCTGCAGATGAGGAGTTGCCTTGTGAACCTTCTCCCCACCTTAACTTTTCAAATAAAGGCTTGAGCCAATGATTGGGCAGGAGGAAGGGGGAGGAGCTTAGAGTCTAGGGGAGGAGTCATGGAGATAAACAGGAGAGAGAGAGAGAGAGAGAGAGAGAGAGAGAGAGAGACAGAGAGAAGGAGGAGGAGGAGGAGGAGGAGGAGGAGGAGGAGGAGGAGGAGGAGGAGGAGAGAGGAGCTAAGGGGGGTCAAGGAGAGGCTGGAGAGAGAGAAGCTCCTGGCCTGGAGAAACTGCAAGTTATATGGGATAATATAAATGGAAATAAAGTAGTGTATTGGGAGATCTGCCCAATCTAGGCTTATAGCTTGTTTTGTTAACTGATTGAGTTGAGCTTTCTTTTACCTGGCAACTGGGTTGGAAAAAACATAGCAACAAAATGGCGCTAGCTGGAAATCTGACTCTGCTCCTACTTAGTTTTTCTGGAAGTACTACAGACGTTACTGCATTTGCTGTTACTCACTGAGCTTTGACAGGCATGGAATGCCATCTTGTTCCAATCGTATTTATTCCCCTGTTTTTCAAAAAGCATCCAGGATAATTCTATGATTTTTTTCATTGTTATCTTATTTTAATAATTTTATTAAAATGTATTTTGGCATTAATCTAATTAATTAATTAGATCTCAGTTTTTCTTAAGGAAGTGAATGCATTTTTATTTGAAAATTCAATTATGTCTTTTTTTTTTTAAAGAAAAATATATTCACTTATTTTTATACTTTTTTCTTTTGTTCTCCTTTCCTGGAGTTATAGTTATGTGTTTGTGCTATGACATTGGATCATTTGCACTTATTCTAAATTTTTAGTTCTAATGTATCTGCCCATGCTTAGTTTTATCTTCCATTATTTCTGTAAGCTTTCCGTTATAATCTTAACTCTCTTTTTGTTGGTTTTTAATCTTTGTATGAGTGTCTTCTTTGGATACTCTCTTTGTTTTGTAAAGGTTACATATGAATATATAAAACTATGCATACATGTATATATTTTAAGTAAATATATGTGCAGTCTTAGTTTGAGAGTATAGAAAACTGTGTCAGATAATTATCTGTCTTTTGGATGACTCTTTCTGTGATATATGTCTATCATTTATGAGCATTTGCTATCTGCAGACGCGGTCTCTGCTAATTATCTCATTTAATATAGATGCTTCATTTGCTTTACATATGCTTTGGTACTTCTTTTTCTTTGCATATCCTGTTCTGATTATTAGTTATCTTTGAAGGAGTGGGATGCATTAGTGATTAGAGAATATACAGTCACTTGGCCAGAGTGAAGTTGTAAAATAAGTGAAATTTAAATATACTCTATGGGTTTGGTCTTGAACATACTTCCAAAAGTACAATGCTTTTCCGCACTTGCTTCTGTGTTTCTGTGTTTCTGTGGGTGGTGTTAAGTGTTCAAGTGCTAACCTACTGCAGCCTCTGGCCTTCACTAGTTCTCATCCCCACTGAGCTCTCTTTTATTCCAGCTGTAACAAACTCACCACTCACTCCCCATTCTTTCTTGCCATGTTCATTCTCAGAACAGGGTCTGCAAAGTCATCAAACATATATGTAACTGCAAAAGTTACAAATATAACACATAATGAATGCAAATAAAAACTAATAAAGTCCAGAAAAAAAATCTGTTCCTGTTTTGTAAAGCCAAAGAAATAGTTGTTGAAACATTTGATAAATTAAAGTTGAGGGTATAAATCTCTTAAAAAAAATGAGTTTAAAAATTATATTAGCATTATGTTGAATAGTCATAGAAGAAGTCAGAAGTTAGCACTGTGGTGAGCATTCTGGTTGTTACTGTGCCTTTTGATAATTCCACAAAACCTCTGACAATTAGCTTTCTGCTGAATTAGCTTTCTGAAAGAAAATTTTCAAACATCTAATTATATTTAAAGAGATACACTTCTCATATTGTCCTTAAATGTTGTTTCTTTACTGCAGAAATTGCTTTTGAAAGAGATCATGAACACTTTGACTGTTAAAATGACCTGTACACTTATCTCTATGACTCAGGCATGTATGCAGACTTTTCCACAGCCTGAGTCCCACCCACTCCAGGAAGAGCCCAGACCTGGCACTCCCACGTGCTCCCTGGCGCTTTCCCGGGGCTCTTGCTCTCATTCTCAAAGGTGAGGTCAGCTGAGAGCGCCTCAACCTGCTGAGCTCTCCGGTCCGGGGCGCCTATCACCAGTGACAGGGTTTATGACAGACGAGGAGCCAGGCTTCCAGCTGAATTTAGTTTAGTTATTTTTGTTTTAATGTATGTGTGAATCAATTAATCCTGTCATAGAAGGGCATCGTAAACTGTGTGCCAGAGTTAATGAGTCAAACATTATCACATCATTACACCAGCTGGCATAATGTAGCATGTGTTGTTTGTCATAATATACGCTGCCATGCTTAACAACCATTAATTGTTTACACGAGCAGTCATATTTTTCTTCAAAGAACCTTCAGCGACTGGTTAATATTTTGAAGGCTTTTTAAGTGAATAACTATTTCAAGGAAGAGATATCCTTACCAAAATAGCCCACAGTGTAAAATCCTGTAACAGGGGACGACATTTAGAAGATGCTGAATGCCTTCCAGACCTTTCCAAGAAAGGCATTGAGAAGAAAAGCCCCACGCTCTGTAAACGGTGTGAACTGAGGCTCCTCCAACTACTGCTAGAATCACAAATACACGAACGGGTCCCTTCTGAAGTAAAAGTTGGTGTTGCTCCCTACCCACATAATTTTTCAGAGGAGCATAGGCTTGCCCCTGGCTTACTACCTGGACTTCCTGAGAAAGGCCGTGGCCATGGATTCATACACTTCTAGGACCATGATAGAAAGCTTCGCTATTGTGTTTCTCTTGGCTGAAGAAAGGAAGCATGTGGCCGTCACAGCCCAGAGTCATAGCTTACCAGCTTTCTGTGAAACGGTTTCAGGCAGCTCCTTCACAATGTCATTGGCCATATGGCTTTCCCCAGCCAAACACGGCCACCACCATGAGTTACTGAGAAGTTCCAAAAGTTGGAACCATAAATCGCGGTGACTGTTATGTACCGTAACTCATAGCTTGATCCACTTTGATAAACCATCCGATAAAAAAAAACAATTTTAAAAAAATTGAAAAAGGAACCTCACATATTTAATTTGTCTATAAATAGTAGTTCATGTGCCTTGTATTGTTCTTTCCAGAAAGATGTTTTGTCATTTTCTACAAACAAGATGCTTTTTCCTCAAAACTTAGGAAGGTTTATAGCAGTTTAAAGGAGGAGGAGGAAGAAGAAAAAAAAGCACTGTCATTCAAACATATTGATACTCTGAAAAAATATTTAAATACACAGTGCTCTTTATAGTAATTGGATTAAATATGCACTGTTTAATTAATCCTAGAAAAATAAATATTTTAATGAATTTGTTACTTTATTGTTCTATTTATACATGTGGAACCCTTTAAACTTATCATAGCAGTTCTTGTTGGCCACTTTTAGAAAACCAAAATCTCATACGTTCCAGGCTGACTTCAGCCACGGAACTGTAGATGACCTTGAAATTTCCATCTGCCCATGGTAATCTCTAGTGTTGTGGTCAAAGGCATGTGCCAACACACCTGGTTTATGTGGTAATGAGAACCAAGCCTAGGGCTTCATGAATACTCAGCAAACACTCCACCAACGGAGCTGTGTCCCCAGTAGACATAGAGCCCAATTTAACCTTCTATATTTAAGCAAACACCAGGATTCTCCTTACACAGTCTCCATAATGACCCCTATACATGCTTATAAAATATTCTTTCTGGAGTTTTTAGCAAATCATTACTTTTTCAGGGAAACGGCGTGACGTTGGCACAAGCCAGATTAAAAACCAATTTCACTAACATCATTTTCAGTGCCTGGTTTTACAATGATCAACTGATTTGTGGAGACATGGCCTATATTGTCACAACCTCCTTCAGGACACTCGCATTTAATTAGCATACTCGATTACATCAGCTGGAGAGATCCCCAGTTCTATCATCAGCATGTCCATTCACTCAACAATGGAAGTGAGGGAGTGAGCATGGAGATGAATGCCTGAGGTGGGCAGAACGTTGGGATGCAGTGTGTGTACTCACCCCAATCTGTGGTTCTGTCACCACGGATAGCACGTGCATGGCCTTTTGTCCGCTCCTTGTGAAGCTTCAGACAGCAATCCATTTGTTGAAAAGACTATCTTTTTTCCACTCGATGTTTTCAGCTCCTTTGTCGAAGATAAGGCCATAGAAGTGTGGGTTCAATTCTGGGTCTTCAATCCTATTCCATTGATCCACCTCCCTGTCACTGTACCAATATCATAAAGTTTTTAACACAACTGCTCTGTAGTATTGCTTGAGGTCCAGAATACTGATTCCCCCAGAAGTTCTTTTACTGTTGATGATAGTTTTAGCTATCCTGGGTTTTTTGTTATTCCAGATGAATATGAGAATTGCTCTTTCTAACTCTGTGAAGAACTGAGTTGGGATTTTGATGGGGATTGCATTGAATCTGTAGATTGCTTTTGGCAAGATGGCCATTTTTACTATATTAATCCTGCCAATCCAAGAGCATGGAAGATTTTTCCATTTTCTGAGGTCTTCTTCCATTTCCTTCTTCAGAGACCTGAAGTTCCTGTCATACAATCTTTCACTTGTTTGGTTAGAGTCACACCAAGATACTTTACATTGTTTGTGGCTATTGTGAAGGGTGTCATTTCCCTAATTTCTTTCTCAGCCTGCTTATTCTTTGAGTACAGGAAGGCTACTGATTTACTTGTGTTGATTTTATAACCAGCCACTTTGCTGAAGTTGTTTATCAGCTGTTGGAGTTCTCTGGTGGAGTTATTTGGGTCACTTAAGTATACTATCATATCATCTGCGAATAGTGGTAGTTTGACTTCTTCCTTTCCAATTTGTATCTCTTTAACTTCTTTATGTTGCCAAATTGCTCTAGCTAGTACCGCAAGTACTTTATTGAAAAGATATGGTGAGAGGGGCAGCTTTGTTCAGTCCCTGATTTTAGTGGGATTGCTTCAAGTTTCTCTCTGTTTACTTTGATGTTGGCTACTGGTCTGCTGTATATTGCTTTTACTATGTTTAGGTATGGGCCTTGAATTCCTGTTCTTTCCAAGACGTTTAGCATGAAAGGATGCTGAATTTTGTCAAATGCTTTTTCAGCATCCAATGATATGACCATGTGGTTTTTTTCTTTCAGTTTGTTTATGTAGTGGATTATGTTGATGGATTTCGGTATATTGAACCATCCCTGCATCCCTGGGATGAAGCCAACTTGATCATGGTGAATGATCATTTTGATGTGTTCTTGGATTCGGTTGGCAAGAATTTTATTGAGTATTTTTGCATTGATGTTCATAAGAGAAATTGGTCTGAAGTACTCTTTCTTAGTTGGATCTTTGTGTGGTTTTGGTATCAGGGTAATTGTGGCTTTGTAGAATGAGTTGGGTAGTGTTCCTTCTGTTTCTATTTTGTGGAATAGTTTGAAGAGTATTGGTATTAGGTCTTTGAAGGTCTGATAGAATTCTGCACTAAAACCATCTGGTCCTGTGCTTTTTTTGGTTGGAAGACTTTCTATGACACCTTCTATTTCTTTGGGGGTTTTGGGACTGTTTAGACTATCTATTTGATCCTGATTTAATTTTGGTATTTGGTATCTGTCTAGGAAATTGTCTATTACCTCCAGATTCTCCATTTGTGTTGAGTATAGGCTTTTGTAGTAGGAGCTGATGATTTTTTTTTAATTTCCTGTTGTATCTCCCTTTTCATTTCTAATTTTGTTAATTTAGATACTGTCTCTGTACCCTTTGGTAAGTCTGTCTAAGGGTTTATGTATCTTGTTGATTTTCTCAAAGAACCAGCTCCTGGTTTTGTTGATTCCTTGTATGGTTCTCTTTGACTCAACTTGATTGATGTCAGCCCTGAGTTTGATGATTTCCTGTCTTCTACTCCTCCTGTTTGCATTAGCTTCTTTTTGTCCCAGAGCTTTCAGGTGTGCCATTAAGTTGCTAGTATATGCTCTCTCCTGTTTCTTTTTGGAGGCACTCAGGGCTATTTTTCTCTTAGCACTACTTTCATTGTGTCCCATAGATTTGGGTATGTTGTGCCTTCATTTTCATTAAATTCTAAAAAGTCTCTGATTTATTTCTTTATTTCTTCCTTGACTAAGGGATCATTGAGTAGAATATTGTTCAGCCCCCATGTGAAGTGGAATTTCTGTTGTTTTTGTTGTTATTGAAGACCACTCTTACTCCATGGTGATCCAATAGGAGGCATGGGATTAGTTTAATCTTCTTATATTTGTTGAGGTCTGTCTTGTGACCAATTATATGGTCGATTTTGCAGAAGGTACCATGAGGTCCTGAGAAAAAGGTATAGTCTTTTGCTTTAGGATGAAATGTTCTATACATATCTGTTAAATCCAATTGGTCCAAAGCTTCAGTGAGTTTCCCTGTGTCCCTGTTTAGTTTCTGTTTTCCTGATCAGTCCATTGAGGATAGTGGAGTGTTGAGGTCCCCCAAAATTATTGTGTTAGGTGCAATGTGTGCTTTGAGCTTTAGTAAAGTTTTTTTTTTTTATTATACAAATGTGGGTGCCCTTGCATTTGGAGCATAGATGTTTAGAATTGTGAGTTCTTCCTGGTGGATTTTTCCTTTGACCAGCAAGAAGTGACTTTCTGTGTCTCTTTTGATGACTTTAGGTTGAAAGTCAATTTTATCTGATATTAGAATGGCTATTCCAGCTCGCTTCCTGAGATCATTTGCTTGTAAAATTGTCTTCCAGCCTTTTACTCTAAGGTAGTGTTTGTCTTTGACCCTGAGGTGTGTTTCCTGTATGCAGCAAAATGTAGGGTCCTGTTTCTGTATCCAGTCTGTCAATCTATGTCTTTTTATTGAGAAATTGAGTCCATTGATGCTAAGAGATATTAAGGAATAGTGATTATTTCTTCCTGTCATTTTTGACATTATTTTTGTTTTTGAGTGGTTATCTTCTTTTGAGTTTGATGGAAGAAGGTTACTGTCTTGCTTTTTCCAGGGTGTAGTTTCCCTCCTTGTATTGGAGTTTTCCTCCTATTATCCTTTGGAGGCCTAGGGTAGTGGAAAGATATTGTGTAAATTTGGTTTTGTCATGGAATATTTTGATTTCTCCATCTACATTGATTGAGAGTTTTGCTAGGTATAGTAGTCTTGGCTGACATTTGTGTTTTCTTAGAGATCTGCCCGGGATCTTCTAGCTTTCATGATCTCTGGAGAGAAGTCTGGTGTGATTCTGATAGGTCTTCCTTTATATGTTACTTGGCCTTTTTCTTCTTACTGCCTTTAATATTCTTTCTTTGTTTAGTACATTTGGGGTTTTGATTATTATGTGACGGGAGGTATTTCTGTTCTGGTCCAGTCTGTTTGGAGTTCTGTAGGCTTCTTGTATATTCATAGGCATCTCTCTCTTTAGGTTAGGAAAGTTTTCTTCCATATTTTGTTGAAGATATTTTCTGGCCCTTTAAATTGTAGATCTTCACTCTCATCTATTCCTATAATCCCTAGGTTTGGTCTTCTCATTGTGTCCTGGATTTCCTGGATGTTTTGGGTTACAAGTCTGTTGCATTTTGCATTTTCTTTGACTGTAGAGTCAATGGTTTCTATGGTATCTTCAGCATCTGAGATTCTTACTTCTATCTCTTGTATTCTGTTGTTGATATTTGCATCTATGACCCCTGATTTCTTCCCAACGATTTCTATCTCCAAAGTTGTCTCCCTTTGTGATTTCATAGTTGTTTCTACCTCTATGTTTAGATCCTGGATGGTTTTGCTCAGTTCCTTCACTCATTTGTTTGTGTTTTCTTGAAATTCTTTAAGAGATTTTTGTGTTTCCTCTTTCATGACTTCTGCCTGTTGACGCAATTTCTCCTACATTTCTTTAAGTGATTGTTTCATTTCCTCTTCATTGGCTTCTGTCTGTTGGTCCATATTCTCCTGGAATTCTTTAATTTTTGTGTTTGCATTGTAAGGGCTTCTACCCTATTCATGGTCCCCTGCATTTCTTTAAGAGACTTGTTTATGTCTTTTTTGTGTTCCTCTAGCAGCATCACGACCAATGCTTTTAAATCCAACTCTTGTTTTTTTGGTGTGTTGGGGTATCCAGGACTTGCTCTGGTTGGCGAATTGGGTTCAGATGCTGCCATATTGCCTTGATTTTTGTTAGCAACATTCCTACGTTTGCCTTTTGCCATCTGTTTATCTCTAGAGTTAGTTGGTCTTGTTGTTACTAGTTGGTGTTTGAAGGTCCTATGAGCCTGGCATTTGGTGCTGCTTTAGTAGAGGGCATCCATGCTCCCGAGGTGGATACCGGAAGGTTTCTGCTACTGGGCTCTGAATTATCTCCTCAGCTCTGCTGGGCCGGATCTAAGTCTCCCCCCTGCTTGCTGCTGGATGTGCAATTGGCCTCCAGCTGTGTCCTCCTGCCCTGCCTAGTTGCCAGCTCTTAAGAATCAGATCTTTTTTTCCACTTATCTGGGCTCATCTGTTAGTTCTTTATGGTGACCTGGGCTCCTCTGTTGGTTCTCTATGGTGACCTGGTCAGGCCACCAGCTCCAAGATGGTGGTGGGTCTGGGGGGGCTCTGTCTAACTGTGGGATTCCCTGCAGGATCAGAGCTTCCCTGGTTGGACTGCTGGAGCCTAGATGGTGGCGCTCTCAGTCCATAGGGCTCTGTCTGGTGCCCAGAGGCAAGATGTCAGCCTCCTGCTGTACTCTAGGCACAGACCCCTGAGGAAGTTGGTGCCTGCGCTGGTCTGTGCAGAGACCACCTGCCGAGCTGATCTGGCTCTGCTTGCAGGCAAGAGCCTGACCAAGTAGTCAATGTTAGACTCAGACTCTGGCCCCAGCTACCAGCTGTCTGCAGAGATCTGACCCACCTTAACTTTTCAAATAAAGGCTTGAGCCAATGATTGGGCAGGAGGAAGTGGGAGGAGCTGAGAGTCTAGGGGAGGAGCGACAGGGAAAAAAAGGAGGGGGAGGAGCGACAGGAGATCAATGGAGAGGCAGCAGAGAGAGAAGCTCATGGCCTGGAGAAACCGCAAGTTATATGGGATTATATAGATGGAAATAGAGTAGTGTAGTGTGAGATCTGCCCAATCTAGGCTTGTAGCTTGTTTTGTTAACTGATTGAGTTGGGCTTTCTTTTACCAGGAAAATGGGTTGGAAACAAAGTAGCAACATGTTCCTGTGGTGGCATCTTCAGAAATTTCATCTTAACAAGAAAATGCTACAGTGGTGTTAATTCTCTCCAAGACAACTTTGGATGGATACAGAAGAGTACATATAGTACCACATTTATATTAAAGCACACAGCACAGCTTATGCTGCTAAAGTTAGGATATTTTACCTGGTGTAGCAGGATAGTAAATCACATGGACAGGAGGAAGGAGATTCTGAATGTTCAACCACACTTCTTAATGGTTAATTAGGAGTATGTTTGCTTTGTAAAAGTTCTTAGAAATATACCCTGTAATATAACCATCTGCAATGAATTTTACTCTATTAAAGTTCTAAAATCTCCCTACTAGAAGGAGTTATAACCCAGAATCCAATATGTGCAGCACATATTCAGTCCCAGTGTGACTTGCACATCCTAAGGCATCAGAGTTTATTTTTTAAGGTTTGTTTTACATTTGTGTGTGTGTGTGTGTGTGTGTGTGTGTGTGTGTGTGTGTGTGTGATAGAGAGAGAGAGAGAGAGAGAGAGAGAGAGAGAGAGAGAGAGAGAGATATTTGGACAGGTAGCTATGCAGGCAAGAAGAAGGTTTTAGATCCCCTGGAACTGGGGTTACAGGAAGTTGTAAGGTATCTAAAGTAGGTGCTGGAAACTGAACTTGGGGAACAGAGTTTAGAATGATCCTGCAATTGGTTTAAAACTCTGATGAAGCCAATTTTAAATTTAGAATATTTTGTAAGTCAGAGTCCTGCATATTTATATTGAACTCGGTCTTACATCTTGTGTAAAAGTCCTTGGTTTATCATTTGCCTTTGGGGAATTTTATAGGGTCATCTTGTTAAAACAGTTAGAAGTAATAAGTGTATATTACATCAGGAAATACTTTGGAAAATAAAATTGTGTCTCACAGGCAAAAATCACTCAAACAAATGCATAAAGATTGATTTATAAACGAATTATATTAAATAATAAAATATATTAAATATACTTCTGGGATAAATACTGAAATAATTATTAGACTGGGTCTGATAGCACAGGCCTATAGTCCTAGCTACTTAGAAGACTGAAGGAGCAGGGTTACAAGTTCAAGGCATGTCTGGACCACAGAGCCACATCCTGGCCAACCTAGAAAACTGAGTAAACAACTATCTCTGAAGATAGGGTCAGCCATGGTAGTACACGCCACAAATCCAATCATTTTCCTCCTGGAAAATGGAGGCAGGAAGACCAGTAGTTAAAGGCTGTGTAGCAAGCTTGAGTCTAGTGTAAATGGCATGAGACTCTGCTTCTGAAAACCAGAGAGATGCAAAGACAGAGTCAGAGAGAGAGAATGACAGGAGAGAGTGAAAACAAGTGGAAGAAAACATGCTTAGTGTATGCAAGACCTAGATTATTCAGTCCTAAATTCTACTACATATACACATACACATATATATATACTATCTATTACACTAATCATCAAGTATATATGTGTATATAATTATTAAAGAATGGTTAATAGAAATTATGATGAAACAATAGAAGAGAAAAGCAATATAATCATTCTTCCTGATGTACAATCTTACAATAAAATTCAGAGACTTCCCATTAATTCATCTCAGCGAATCAGAATAAAGGATTACAGGAACTGTTTCCTTGGGAATATTAATAGGTATCAGTTCAAAAGCATGAGATTTACTCTTTCATTCATCCACTCATATATATGTCCTTCCAATCATTCTCCAACCATCTATTCTGTTAACACCACAAAAGTAAATCAAGCTTGGATTCCACCATAATAGGTGTCTAGCATATCTACAAATAAATGCACAACAAGACAGAAAAGGTGTTCTAAGAGTCTTGCTGTTAATATGAGTTGTTCATGACAACATCAAAATAAAGTATCTGTTGGTATGTAGATATGAAGAGAGGTCAGAAGGGTATCTTTATCTGTATCTTCTTGTTCTTCAAAGACTAACTCAAGTATCAACTGTTGGAGGAATTTCCACCCATCCTTCTTACTCAGCATCAAACATAGTTTGAGTTTCATATTTAAATAGAAAAATAGGATAGATAATTGGGAGTAGCAAATTGGTGAAAACCTGTATATCTCTACTGGGAAATGAAAAGCTTTATAAATTATAATTTAACAATCCTAGAAACCTTAGCTGACTGAGACATTCATCAAATTCTTCAGCTTCGGAGGATAGTGTACTGTGTAGTTAGGAGCACACTCCAGAACTTCTTGTCTACCTGGGATTTCATTTTAGCTCAGTTCTGCAGACCTAAACAACCAGACTACTTCATTTATACAGTTCTATGTCTTCATTGTAATGATGAAATCATGTAATCTCTTTTATAAAAGAATCATTGTGATGGTGAAATGCCTAACATATTTTACATGCTATATATCTCACTTTTATTTTCAGAAATTGTAGTCTAATCTATACTTAGCTCAGGTTTATTATTTCAAAACAAAGGCATTAGTGAGGAGTCCTCTAAACCATATCTTTCCTCATTTGCTTCACTATCCATCATCATAGTGTTATTTTGCCCTAATACCATGTGCATGTATAAAACTAAAGTTTACTCTGGTGGCTTGAAAGAGTGGGTTGTGTTTGGTTTATCGCCTGAAGCTCTGAGTACATTTCCTCTCCTTCATCCCTGTTCACACAAAATGGATAGAATGATCAAACTTAAGTGTGATAGTGTTTATCAGCTACCAAAACTAATCAAACTACTCTAACCATTAGTAATGGAAAATACAATTCTTTCTTCCTTTTCATGATCCCATGGAGGGTGGCTGGGATGTTCATCTATTGGTTATATGGAGGTAAGAGAGTCTAGGATGTCTAAAATAGCTTTATCCACAGGTTAAGCAATGTGTACAGTTGTTGGATAGGGATCTCAGCTCTCTGAATAGCTGTGACTTTCCAGGAGTCTAGACCAACTAGATCTCTACGTTTTGATTATTGATCCACAAAACAATTGTGCCCGTGTGTTTCAATCTACCATAGTTTAACAAAATAAAAAATTGTTTGCATTCCTCACATACACTAAAATTGTATACCCCTTTACCTCTTGTCTACTGTAACATACAGCTCAAAATGTACAATCTCCCAATCTGTGCTGGTCCAAACTAAACATCACTAATTAGCTGAATTTTTTTTGACTCATAGATCTATATACAAAAAAATAAATTATTAAGATATACAATATGGTAATATGGTGTGAGAAAGGCAGTAGACCTCTGTAAGACAAAGCCTTTTTAAAAGAAGCAACAGGAAACAATCATCTTCATGTATGATGATGCTGAGACAAAACTGGGAACATTCTTCCAACAGGCCCAACATGACTCTGGGGTGCCTTGCTTGTACTTCATATGATTACCCATCTGGCTCAAGATATGAGGATATCAGGTAACATCCAAAACAGCCAAAGCCTTCCTTCAATCCTAGTGCAAATCATGATGGTATGTGCAGAAACTATTCTACTAAACATAGTTTCCTCTTCTGGAATGACAGAAGCTGCACACTGTTCCCAGCAGAGATCTCCTATGAGATCATCTGAGCCTAGTTCCTCGTTCAGTTCTATACCATAAACCTGCCTCCTCGGTTCAGAAGCATGAAATAAACTCAGTTAAGTTTCTGCTGCAATTGCATTGGTGCCCTCCTTCAGAGCAAGCACTGCTCACCCAATAACAGCTTTTCTACACATGTGTCCATATGTCTGTCCTTCCCTCATTCCCTCATCACTGCAGTCAGGTCATTCTCTGAACAAAGGGGGAAGCAAAGGAACCTGCTTATTTATCCCATGGTTTGCCTGCCAACTTGCTGATAGCATCACCCACGTCTCTCTCACACCTCCAGCAGAACAGTCTTCCCAGGGAAGTTCTCTGCAGTTACTCCTCACACCTGCAGTGTCAATCATTCTTGCCAAGACCTTCAGTGACACCAATAAAATCTAGGCAGCATTCTCTGCTGGGCCTGATGTGCTCAACCCTGTCAGATGTTTCCTGTAAATAGTCTCATCTTTTCTCCTGCCCTGACTGACTTCAGCTGCCTCTGTGACATCTTACAGTTCTTTGCTTTTCTCATTGTATGTCCTGGTTCCACTTCTATACGTATATCACAGCTAATTCTTCCAAATAACTAATGTGGCTTGAATCTCTAGCCTGGAACTCAATGTTAGGAGATTGTCTTTCTGGCTGGAAAGAGCTACAATACTATCAGGCTTTTTTTTTTCCAACACAACAAAAACTGGTCACATGAAGCATGGCATTCTTTTACCCAGTCTCTCCAGCAACCTTGTGTCACTCAGAGTAAAACGTCAAGGCCCTGCAAAAGCTGACATGCAATCCCTGTTCTTGGTGTGCTGTAGTCCTGCCTCTAAGGCTTTATGCTTGTTCTTCCATCTGCCTGGAAGACTACTCCTCTAGGTCCCTATATGATTTGCCTCCCATGACATCAGGTCATTGCTCATATGTGGTTATCTAATAAAACCTCCTTGATCACTTTATTAAAATTGAACAAATTCTTTATGACCAAAATCGTCTATTCCTCATCCCCTCCTTATCTCTTTCTTCTCCAGCATGAATAATTACTCAACATAATTTACACCTTATTTCCTGCCTACTTCTACTTCTCGCCTCACCCAAAACACTGCAGTTCCATGAAGGTAAGGTTTTTAATTCGTTTCATTTTGTGCCATTGTACCTAAACTCTGGAAAAGTGTTTGCCCTAGGAGAGATTCTCAGTCGTGTGTTATTAGATTTGTTGATATAAAGTTGTTTGTACTGTATTAAATCACAAACATTAATTATAAATTGATCATAAATGTTAAGTCATGAATAAGGTTGTGAGGCCCTCTTAAGACACACAGAAAAGAAGAAATGGAGATAATAAGGCAGCAGGATTGAAACTGAAGGAGGAAACAGAGGTGCAGGAGAGAGCCGCATTGCATGCCTCTTCTCCATGGAGACACAGGAGAGCTTGAGGCAAGGAATAACAAACACACAGACCAGATCGTCAATACCATTACAAAAATAGGAAGTACCAGGGCCACACTGGAATTCAGGACAAACAGCCACAGTTGGAATAAATTTCTACCCCAGCTTTGCTCTTCACAACAAATAAAATCTTGAAAACTTACCTCTCTTTCCTTTGGTTAAGAAAAATTCAGTATAGTTCAGGTGGATCCAATAACCCAGTGAGTTGGCGTGTCTATATTTATCAATGTTAAACACACGGGATAATGGTCGTGAGATGACCTCCAAGAGTGGGACTAGCAGAGCTACAAAGGCAGACTATGCCAAAGAAGTCTCCCGCTAAACCCCTGCCAAGAAAAGTTGAGGCATAGCCATCCTCGGCTTCAGGGTTGCTGACTCTTCATCTGCTATGCAATTAGGATGACTGCTTTTAAAATCTGTTATGTATTGAGAATGTGCCATGCCCTTCCTCTTGAGTTGGAATTCAACTATAGTCATTTACCCTATTTAATTAATTTTATTTTATATATTTGGAGTTAGTGATTCAGTAATGTCATATGCAAATATATGCAAAACAGCACACAAATTAGTACTGAAAACCAAAAGCCAGTTTGTTTTCTTTCTTTCTTTCTTTCTTTTTTTTTTTTTTTAAGAAAAAACAACAACAACAATAACAAAATCCAGGAATACATCACTGGAAAACAGGTCCCAGTCATTGGCCTACTAGGCTTGAGTTGCTTGAGAGTCTTCACAATTTAATAGGTACCTATAGATCCACATGAAGAGAACAGACCTGGGAGCTGGAGGTGTAGCTCAGTTGGTAGACAGCAAGAATAAAAACCCTAGTTTAATCCCCAGCAACATATAAACTAGGCTTGGCGGTACATGTCTGTAATCCCAGCACTCAGGAGAAGATCACAAGCTCCAGACCATCCTCAACTACACAGTGAGTTCAAGTCCAGCCTGGGATATAAGAGACAGTCTCCAAAGAAAGGAAGACAGGCTGGGCAGATTTCTCAGTGGTTAGAGTTATTGCCATGCAAGTGGAAGTACTGGAGTGCAGATCTCTAGAAGTTATATAAATTCCAGGGGGATTCTTTCTATCATTCAGCCTATAAATAAATAAATAAATAAATAAATAAATAAATAAATAAATAAATAAAATGGAGACCGGAGGGATTCCCCAGAGCAGGCTGTCACACAAGTCTAACCAGGTCCATGATCTCTGAGTTTGAGTGAGAAACCCGATGCAATGAAAAGCTGCAAGAGCAATAGTGGATGATGATTCCTGCCATCTACCTCAGGTCTCTAAACACACACACACACACACACACACACACACACACACACACACAAATAGGAGAAAGAAAATTTAGTACTATATCTAATATTGAGAAATTCATAAAGCTGCCTATGTTGGTGTTTTGACCTAATTCTCCTTGGAGGATAAACCTTTCTGTATACCAGCATGCTTACCTGAAGGTGTGGAGTACATTAGGAACAAGAAGCGGTGGCCATTGTCTCTCAAGCTCAGCAGGCCATACACACGTCAAGCCATCAGTTCTACCTTTCCGAAAGGAAAGGAAGAAAACCATTGATTGACAACTGAGTGTGGTCAGAGATAGAACACGCCAGAAAGCCTCTATGCCCCATGTTGATGAAAGATCTTATTCCACAGCTGGATTTATAGTAACTATTAAAATCCATTTACTCTCTGGGGATTGCCATGAATCTCTAATGCTAAATTATCTTTACAAGTGGTGCTATTATTTTTCAGTATATTTTAATAAATAAGTTATTCTCTGAAAGCTCAACATAGTGAAAAGGTTTGATAAGATATACTCCAAACACCCAATTAAAGTAAAAGATATAAAAGGAAAGTAATATGGTTATTTATTTCATAAATTCTGGAAAGTTTTTTCATGTGTGGTAGACAAGGGTTGTGTATCAGCTCTAAGGAAGAGTGGCATCAGTATACTTTTGAAAAAAATTAAATTACAAGAACTAGGCTTCACATTGCACTTCATAATTTTTCTCATCAAATCCTAAAGACTATATTAAAACATCTGTTTTTTAAATATCTTGCTGACAGTAGAATGCTATAACCCCAGGGAGTCTCCTAATTTTGCATAAAATTTACATACTCATAAATAAATTAACATGGGGGAATAAGGATATCATTTGCAAACAATGCAGGTATTTTCAACATATTCTTTCAATAACTAGCTTAGGGCAGAGAACAATACTTGAAAAAATAAATTTTCTTTTCATGAGCATACGAATTATTTATAAGAATTTCTACTGCTCAATTTTCTCTAACTTATGCTCAAATAAAAAAGAAGTAGTTCAGCTGCTTCAAAACTCACTGACAGATACATTGCAATTGTATAACAATGATATTTAAAGTATGCCATTTATGGTAGGTTCTAACATTGTCTAACAATCATATACAAAACTGGATATGAGACAGAAGGAAAGATGGACCCTTCTCTTATCCTGACTCAAAACAACTTCATATATGTAACCTTAGCAATCCACATAATTCATTTAAATACCAACATCCTGCACTTACTTATCTGTGCATACATAATTCTGAAGTGGAAAATAAATCTTCAATGTTTATTTTGTTCTCACATACACCTAGAAACCAATGGAGCAGGATAGGAAAATCACTCCACACAGATAATTGTCAGATCTGCTTTCAACAGTCTGCATTATTGTATTATTAATGTAATATATTTATTACATTGCTACAAAAAATCATTATCCTAAAAACAGTTAAGGATCAGCATCTTAGTTCCACTGACTCATACTGTCATGGTCTAGGCATGGTCTAAGAATAAAGCAAGAAAAGCTTTGGTCCCTGTGGTTTTAAGGAAAACAAGGTATTGCTGTCCAAATTATATCGGGTCCATACAATTGGAGAAATATCTTTTATTTGTATTTCAAATATAGTTATGTGAATGAACTATGTTGGGTAAACTTAACACATGACTAATATACACCATCATTAACTAATAAAGGAGACCTTTACCTAGTAATAATATATATAAAATTTACAGAAATCATAATGTTCTTTATACTATATTCAAAATTTTAGTTAAACAACTTTCTATGAATATTGAAAGGAAATGGGGCTCATAGATTTTTGACATCTTCCCAAGCAATAATACACACACACATACTCACACATTTACACACATATACTCACATATTCTCACATTCATACTTATACACATATACATACACTCACATACATTCACACATACTAACACACACATGCACACATGTGCACACACTCATACATTCAGAAACACACACACATGAACAAAGAAGATTGCAGAATGTCTACAGAGTGGGGAAGCAGACAAATAAGAGAGTTGTCTTTCGGCCATAGCACCACTTGTATTGATTTCAAACTAACTCAAACAAGAGACAGGGAAACATGGATTCACTGAGGGAAGTGCCTTCCCCCAATGGCTCTTCAACAATGACCTCTTATACTTGACTTGTTTTCATAATTACCTTTTTAATATAATCTTTATAGTCACTCAGAACATCAGCTGAACCAATAACAGGACTTGGATTCCCAAAAGACTGAGTGAGCACAGGCCAATAATACCACCTCTATTAAGTAGTATTCAGTAGAATACTTTCCTAATTAATAATACAATGAGAAAGGGAGAGAGAGAGAGAGAGAGAGAGAGAGAGAGAGAGAGAGAGAGAGAGAGAGAGAGATGCTTATTATTTGAATGAAAAGGTCCTCAATAGATGATGTAATGAATACAAAGGAGCCCTGTGAGCACGAACCTTTTGACTCTGCCTGTTCTGATCCCCCAGTCCACTGACAGTCACAATATGGCTGTTCTGATCCCCCAGTCTGTTGACAGTCACAAGATGGCTGTTCTGACCCCCCAATCCATTGACAGTCACAAGATGGCTGTTCTGAACCCCCCAATCCATTGACAGTCACAAGATGGCTGTTCTGAACCCCCCAATCAATTGACAGTCACAAGATGGCTGTTCTGAGATCCCCACACACACACCCGTTCTGTTGACAGCCATGAGATAGATGGGACAATTTGCTTGTTCATATCAGCATGGCCACCAAATTCCTGAGATCAGTGCTAATGGACTCACTAAGTGACAAGTCCATTCTGGAATCGCTGTAGAATAGGGGTGTAAAATTCACTGAAATCTTCAGCCAATCATGGACCAGTATTGGACCTTAGGGTTGAACTAATCAGGCTCAACTGTGGAAAGAATAGAGAGTGATCAGCCCAGGTTGTGCTGTTTTTACCAGAGGTTAAAAAAAAAAAAAAAAAAAAAAAAAAAAAAAAAAACCAAACAAAAAAAACGGACAAATATATACTAGTTACTAAACCAGAACTCTCTGCCATAGTGCATAATAAAGAACTAAAAACCCCTCCAAGTCAAAGCGAGTTAGTGATCATTATAAGAACAGATTTCAAATGAAATCAGGCATTGGTCAAACCATAGCATAAGATTCGGGGTAAAAGAAAAGAGGAAGGAACAAGTTGGATTTGAAACCTCAGTTTTCTGATCAATGGTTAAGCACTCCCTGAGGCTGTTTTGAGGTCAGGAGTCATTGTATGTCAGGTGAGGCCATTTAAGATGCAGGAGCAAATCCTTATCCCAGCGCACTTTCCCAAGATACTGCTGTCACCAACACTGTTGGGCTCATAGCCTCTTTTCTGGTGCTATGGTACACAATCCTTGTTCATTCTTCCTTATTTTCGAATCCTCTATCTAAAAGCCAGCACCCATCATATAAATATTTTATCATATAAGATCTTATCCACCCTGAATCAGACACACTGTGGATGATTATAAAACAAGCAAACAAACATGCAAACAAACAAAAACCTCCATCAAGATAGTGAAGTGTCTGAGATCTTACAGGACTGGCAGTCATACATGGTAGACCATCATAGATTTTGTAGACATAAAACTCCTTGGTCAGAGACACAGGGTAGTCTATTATTCATGGATCTAAGAACCAGAGGGTCAGCTTCTGTGCTTTCCTGTCCCCACAAGGTGGTACAGAATGGGTCAAATTGCCCTTGAGGTGGTACAATGATCTGGGGAAGGTTCTGGCCTCCCTGGGCATTTACTGTCAACAACAACATCTTAAAGGCACAGCACAGGACTGAGGCAGCCACTTGGCCCTCTCAGAGCAACTGCGGAGTCTTGAGAGACCTAGAAAAGTGTCTCTCAACTTTCTTCCTACACCTTACCAAAATTTTATTTCTAAAAGTCATAGCCACCATCTAATCCCAAGTGAGAAATAAAAGGAAGAAAGGAGGAAGTGGAAAGTGTAGGGGAAGGAGTCTGCGGAATCACTGGGAAATCCTCTCGCTTTGTCTTTCAAGGGGACCTTGTCACAGTAAAACGGAAACAGGGCATTGTGACAGCGGCTGGCTGCTGTAACGCCTGTAACTGGGAGCAGGCACTCCAGCTCTGCATTTGTCAAACTAATAGTGCTTCATTCTGTCTATGTGACAGTGCCGCCTGACAGGCAAGTGTGTTATGCTATCATCATGGTAAAACAAGACACAGAGAGGGCGAGCATCTTCCTTAAGGCCAATCAGCTCATATCTGAGAAATTTACAAGGTAGTGCCATTAGTAGTAGAAAAGTATGATTTGCTACATGAGTTTAAATTTATGTCATCTACGTGTTAATATAAACATATTCTTACACATACACACACGTAAGAATACCTGCACTAGATATAACTAGGTCCTATATGCATAGGGTAGTGAATTGGGGACAATTATCCTATGGTAACTTATTCACACAACACAAAGTATTCAAAAGACAGACCCTTAAACCATTACTCTGGCAAATAGTTCATAACTACTAAGACTATTAAGCACATTGTCTAAACTCTGCCAAAACTTTCGAAAGATTACTGATCCAAATATTTGTTATTTTTATGAGCTGCTCCAAGATATTCTAATTATAGACTTCCTCAGTAACATAAGACTGTGCTGCAAAACTCAGATCACTGTACAAATGAGGTTATTTCTTTTTATCATTTAAATGTGGGATATTAATGGTCTGGTGCAAGAAAGATTTTTAAAGTGGGCATATTCAAAGCACGTGGCAAATAGCTGTTAAAAGGAGGCAGATGAGAGTCTTTAAGGGGTGGGGTGCTTCCCGTGTGTATCTGAGACACAGCCTGTCACACGGTGCCATAACCACGAGTTTCATTTTAATCTGTACCGCGGTAGCAGATTGTCAAAGGGGTTAAGGATGATGTCAACCAGGCCGCTTGTCAGCTCTCAAGAGTGTGGCAAAATGCATTATTTGGCATAGTCGTGACTCAGATCTGCATGTGTATGTCTTCAATAATTCATGTTGCAGCTTGTCTCACTGTGGGGACAGATGTCAGTGAAACCAGTGACAGCCGATCATGCTGCTCCCACACAGAGTCACGTGGGCCCAAGCCTACAGTGACTGAGCTTGCTGGATACTTGCTCTGCTCCACTGGAGATGAGAAAATACAGGGTGACAAGTTTGTGTCTGGGGATCCATGTAGTATACCGTGAGGACTGCCTACTGACAGTTTCTCAAAAAGCTGAGTGTCATGTATACCAGGGGATTAATGTATGCATGTATGTATGTATGTATGCATGTATATATGTATAGATATATGTGTGTGTACATGTGTGTGTTTATATACACACACATGTACACACACACACACACACACACAGCATAAAGAAATCTCAGAGTTCAAGGCCAGCCTGGTCTATGAAGCAATTTATTCCTGACCAGATAAATTCCATGCCAGCTAGGACAGGGAGACAATGTGTCTAGAAACACACACACACACATACACACACACACACGTCATTCTTAACAAAATCAATTATTTGTGATAATGCATAGAAATATGTCTCCTACAAGTGATTCTATAATACCAATCTTGACTAACCTGCCTACTGCCTCATGGCCATAATATGTAACAAATGTGACATATTTAGAACATTACAACAGCCATTTTGACCTCAGCACCTTATCTTTATTTCTCATCAAAACTAGTATTTTCTTTTACTATTAAACATTAATAAAAAATGATTGTTTCAAATACTGTAAGAGTAACACAAACACTTAAAATGTATTACTTAAAATATGGACTATAAAATGCAAGATAGGGAAACTCTCCTTCTACCCAGGTTAGTGTAGTCAGTTTCCCCTCATCTCTCACTAATGTTTCAAGGTAAGGAGGCCAGATAAGAAAGTGTAGCTAAAGGTGTACAAGTCCAGTTTCTACCTCTAAGTACTCATTATCTATTTTCACATAAAGAAATTCAAAGATGGCAGTCCCTGAAACCTCAAAAAAGTCCAAATGCTATTTAATATTTCTAACCCTCAGGTGAGCTCTGTTTATTCACTACTTGCATTATCTCTTACAACTAGAAACACTATGTGTATGTGCACATGTGTAAAGCATATATGTGAATATATTTATGCAAGAAAAAATAATACCGATATGTTTTGTGGTTACATGACATGTGCTTTTGCCTTTGCTGACTTGCCCTTAGACATAGGCTTTAAAAACAAACACTAAAACAAATGACCGGGCCTCAATATGTAGCCTTGGGTGCCATGCCTCTGCCTCCTGAGTCCCGCGAGTAAAGGCCTTCACCACTGTTCCTGAGGGGGGACACAAGGCATTTTAGATAGCTTTTGAGTCATTTCACTTTTCTTGGCGATTATTGTTTTGCAGGGTAAGTCACTGGCTTATTTCCATGTGATCCCGCATCTGTCCTCTCTAGTCTAAATCCAATACCTTTAGGAAAATATCCTGTTGGTCTGGGAGTGGTGGCTTACACCTATAATCCTAGCACTTAGGAAGCTGAGGTAGGATGGTGGCAGTGGCAAGGCCAGCCTGAGCCTGTATGGTAGGTCTGTGAGCTCTGAGCTAGTTTAGCTTCCTGGTTGAAAAATGGGACTCTGTTTTAAAAAGAGAAACCGGTATTGGTTTTTCTTCAACAGAGGATTTGGTTGTCTCTGAGAAATACTCTGACTAAGCAAGGGAGTTTGATCAATGCCACCATGCAGACTGTTGCCCAACCCTGGGTACCTTTTCCTTTTTCCCATTAGAGGTACATTTACATAAACATTTCTAATCACAGCTCTGAAAAGAGACGGCATAATAATTCATGACTTTTAGGTAATATGTCATATGAATCTTAACATATGGCACTGCACTCCACAATGGCAATCTTGGCTTCCAAAGGGACTTGGAAAACATCCAGGGAGATGAGAATAAGCCAAACTTGATAGAAAACCGTATCGATGCTAATCCAGGTTTACACCTTTCATTCAGACTCAGAACTCTCTAGCAGATGGTTCAGTGTTGAAGCACTAATGTTAGCAAAATGTCAAAACTATTTTGCTAGACTCCCCAATTGTTCATACAGAATATTTTTCAAGTTCTGGATATCAAAATTGCATTAATGAATCATAGCATCCAGGTCTCTCTTTATCAAAAGCACAGGGTTTTAGTTTCAATTTCCAAAGACAGTCTGGCTTGGCTCTCTTGGAGTAGAGCCAATCAGCTTTTACAAAAGAAAAGAAAATTCTAGGAATTTATGCCATGATTCTTTAGTCAACAAGGATCCATTCAAACAAGACAAAAGAATGCAAGAACCATTTGGCAGATTGCATTGTTAGTGACTGTTGTATCAATTTAATGATCGAAACAAATGTCATAAGATAGAATCGCTTCTCAAAGCTTTTAATCCTGAAATTCATAAAGAATGGAAAAATATGAAGAGCAGAGTCTACAACTGCCCTAGAACTGCCAGAGTCTGGAGAAAGATACTCAAGGGAGCCTGAGAGGGCACCAGCTCCTTTGTAAACATGTATACACGGTGACCAGGTCAGGGAAAGGAACAACTTACTGGATCTTATAGGAGACAACATATCTTCAGTATGTTCTAGAAGGTTATGATTACATTATAACACAATATGATCACATCTGCTTACCTAAGCATTATCACCTAGCGTTTATTCATAGCTCTTCTATTTTAATGTATTTTTTCTAATATCTAAAATATCATATGAGATATGGAATTGAGAGCCTTGTCTTGTCAGTATCTAATCACAATTATCCGGAGGTAAGTCTTGGGTCGCCCCATAGCTACCCCACAGGTGGCTTTCCTGACCCCAGAGTCATCCCTTTTCTTTAATACCTCCTCCTCCTTTGCTAATGTTTTCCATGTAAAGTGTTGCCACACTATATTCACAACACTTTGAAACAGAATTAGCTGCCTCTATGATAGTATTAGAAGACATACAAACTACATGAATATATACAAATATTATGTTAGTGAAGAAGTGTTAGATGCTTAAAGGGGAAAATGTTAACCACCATAATTTTATCATTAGAGGCTATATACATGCATCAAATTATACTGTACTTCCGAAATTTATGTAATTAAAAATTTTAAAAGATTAAAAGCCATAAAAATAGGAAGTTATGTTCGTGTAACAGCCTTCCCTTCAAGATTTCTTGATGTAAGTCTGTGGAATACGAATATTACTCACTAGAACCATCTTTTCCTGTGCAGATTTCTTCAGCACCTATAGTCTTACAATCATTCAATATTAACTGATGCAACAGTCAGGCTTTTTCATACATCTGTTCAAATCCTGTCCATTAGCACAAGGCCTCTGTATAGCCCATCCTGTAAGCATATTCGCATCCTCTGTCTTCTTCTCTAGTGATTTGTATTCCAAGGAATTAGGTCACTGGTAGGAACACCCACATGTTGCTCTTAAGGGATACAGAAGCTCAAAACCAAATAATGGTCACTAAATTTACCTCAGTAATTTGAGCATTGAAAGGAGACATCATGTCCATATTACATCAAACCACCCAAACCCAAACAGGGACAGTAGACCTGGCATCCTCTCGGTGAGATAGATATACGGCACTTCCTACAGGTTTGATAGGCAGACTGCAAACATTCTTTCAACTATGTAAGTTTTAAGCAAATGACTACTTAACAAGTTCCCTCATTTCCAAGTCCTCATTTACTCATCTGGGTCTCTGATGATTAATCATTTTTATTTTCATATTTGTGCATTATCAATTGCACTGCTGAAGACTGTCCATATTTCTTTAATGTTGTGACAGGCATTCTTTGCTGAAGCTTAAAAAAAAACAAACAAGGATGAAACAAGCTCAGGGAATAGCACTGTATTCCATTTCGTTCATCTAGAACATGTTACAAAACAGCTTTCAGTTTAAAAAATTTTGACAGTGTATATTAAATTTTTCAACTAACAGATGCACGTACATAAAATTATATGATTGGAATTCAGTGTCAAAGGCTTTAGTCTTTTAATCTGGGCAAACTCACAGGATAGGTTTATAATATTGCCTTGAAAATATCTCAATTTTCTAATGAGAGGAAAAGACTTCTACAAAAGAATAATAGGACAGTTTGTGAAGTTTTAAATGTAGTTTATATGCTTTAACTGGATTAGGTTTAAAATAAAAAGTCATAAGATCAATCAGTGTGTATCATTTAAATGTGGAAAGAAGTCAGCTTTTGTCACAATGCTGTCCTTCAGAGTTCTTTGATGTAAAATGTCAACTTAGGTCTTTGCAGTCAAAACAATTACTCAACGCAGGCATCTGTTGGAAGTATCTATGCGCATTACTTCACGTAACCGATGTGTGATCTCAGCAAAGGCAACCTCACAGGGCACTGATTCTAAATTGTGACGTCTAGATCATCAGGGTCCATCAGCAGCCTGCTCAACACGGCACTCTGGGATGTGAAGCAGCTGCACTATGAACGCTTGTTCCGAGACATTTTTTTCAATAGATGAGTCGATGTGTTCATTTACAGTCTGGAGCGAGCTCACTAGTGCGTGGTGGACTACTCACAAACTGTTAGCTGCTGTCACTGCTTGCTAGCGACACTTTAGATAGCAACTGTCCAAGGAAAGACAATTTAGAGCATTGCCACTATTAAATGTGTGATTTTGAGAATTAACCAATCACTCCTGAAAAGCATGAGGTCTTAAAAATAGGCAACTGATTTTTTTCCTAATTAATCATATTTTCTTGTACCCAAATAACTATAAGAATTAAGAAAAATAAATTTCTACTCAGCAAAATAAAAGTGCTTATAATAAAAAAGAAAGAAAGGAACGAAGGAAGAAAAGGAAGAAGAGAAAGAAAGGAAGGAAGGAAGGAAGGAAGGAAGGAAAGAAGGAAGGAAGGAAGGAAGGAAGAGCATAAAGACCAAAAATTCAACATTTGCATTATCTGTACTGTCTTCATTGTTTTATAAGGAACAGGGACAGAGCAACTGTAAATATCCACTTTCTCTCCATTGTGCTGTGGGCCATTTCACAACCAGGATTCAAAGATGAGTGTTGGTCATTCTCCACTAAAAGATGAGGGATAAGGCTCTCTCCCTAACAATGGCTTTGCCATAGACAGTTTATTCTAGTGAAGGTGCTTTGAATATTCAGTAGGGCTCCAGGCTAGCAGTTTTGTGGTTAGTTTTCTTGTCTTCTATGAAGCCCTTGACAAAGGTCACAAACAATCTGCTCATTCTTCTTATTAAAAATCAAGATGGGAAGCATTGATGGTTAAGTCTGCCCGGCAGCTAACTTCATCATCTGCAGCAGTTCCAACATATGCTTGTAAGATAATGAAAAATATAGCACTAAATACAGCGGCAGATTGGATCCTGTTTCAGGGTAAATATAGTAAGTCATTTTTCCCTCCTCATTTCCTCAGAACCTGTTTAGCATCAGACTGTTAATATCATCACGGACACATGACAAGAACATTGCATAATATACTGCGTCTCACACCAGCCCCTGCAGAAGAGTGAGCCGCAGAAAACTGCGAGCATTAATCCACCATTCAACATAATGAAGTGCCCCCAGCCAGCCCTCTTCAGAAGCCTTCCACTTGTATGCTATTGTAGGAACAAATGGTTTTATAAATCTGACATGCTTTTCTGGTTTCGGTTAATATTATGAAAACCTTCATTTTTCTGCACAGCTGTCTATTTTGAAAAATTTTAAGGATCTATTCTGTAGGCAAATGGAAAATCTCCCTTGCAATTTTTATGATGTAATAATTTCTAAAAAGCAAGTTTTTACTATAAAAATTAGTTTTGTCAATATGGTTAATCTTCGAAAAGCAGGAAAATAGACATGATAATTTCGAGCAACCAACATCCAGCTACGGCAAGTTATTGCTTTGGAAAATTACAGCTGTTTAGAGACAATTTATGATGTGTATTTTAATTTCATAATACTTTTTCACTTTCCAGTAATAAAAATATCTAGCCATTAATTTCAAAGACAAATCAAGTGGGTTAACAATAATTGGATATATATTTGTACTCTCTCCAGAATTTTTTTCCTGTAGTAGCACAGAAAAATATTCTATTAGTTTAAATGTCTATGAAAACGAAGATACTGTTATTTAAGAATAAAGCTATTCATTTATGAAGATGAATATTCAACGGCTGGCGTTTCATGCTCTGTCCCCCTGGGTGGTGACATTGGTGAGCTCTCTGTGTTCATTCCTGCCTTGGTGTCACTGGTGTCTCTTCCCCCACGCCACACCCTCACTGGGACATGCTGACCCTGCTGTGTTTCTCCAGCTATTTGCAGCACACCAGAAGACAGTCTCATCTCCTCTTCTCGCAGGTTCCGCCTATGTTTTTGCCTCATTCAGAACTGATATTAGGGAAAGCATCTTCCCTCTACTGCCTCTCGTTTACAGAAGCAATAAATGGCTCAGCTGCAGCCATTACTTCAGGATCTAATTAAAACAGGGGCTTGCAGATGCTGAGATTTTTTTTTTTTTTTTGATGCTTAATGATACAAGCAATGGCATGGAGCACATATGCTCACTTCTATTCTTCAACAAAGACCACGGAGAGCCTGAGTGTGTGGTGCTCTCTCTAGTAGTGTTTACAGTTGAATGAAGAAATAACAATGGGAGACAACAGTCACGTGTCTGCGCAGTGTAGCCTGAGATTTAAGGTCTTCTTTTTCATTCAATTTCTACATTTTTAGAGAGCTTTATGTTCTTTTATGTGCACAAGTGCTTTGTACGCATTCGTGTATGCTACCTCAGAGGCTTGACAAAAGGGTGTCAGATCTCCCAGGAACTGAAGAGATGGATGGTTGGGAGCCATTGAGAGCTGAACCTGACCCTTCAAAAGTGTAGCACATACCGTGAACCACTGACTCATCTCTCCAGATTCTGTCTCCCCCCACCCCCTTTTTTTAAAGCTTGAAAACCAGCCCCAAACCATTCTGGATCATTCTTGGCATTTTGCAAAGAGTACTTCCTAAGTTTTTAGTTTGCATCTGAGGTAGATGTATAAGACACATTGAAGCTAAAATTCATAACAAATTCCTGTTAACCCAATTTAAGAATAACTTCACAAATAGGGATGATACCTCTTACTTTATAAAATGTTTTACCATACTATTTCTTTGTTTTTTTTGTTTTGTTTTGTTTTTTGTTTTTTGGATTTTGATTTTTTTTGTTTGTTTGTTTTGTTTTTTTCCTTCGAGACAGGGTTTCTCTGTATAGCCCTGGCTGTCCTGGAACTCACTCTGTAGTCCAGGCTGGCCTCGAACTTAGAAATCCGCCTGCCTCTGCCTCCCAAGTGCTGGGATTACAGGCATGCACCACCACCATGTGGCTTTACCATACTATTTCAAGATATTCATTGTCTGTTTGATTGTCCCTGAGTCAGAAGTTATTTGAAAGCATGTTATATAATTTCTGGATAGGTGGTTATTTGCCACTATCTTATGTGACTGAGTATTTTTATTGCATTATACTTAAAGAATATAGCAGTTACAACTTGAATCCATTTGATTTTATTGACCCATTTCATGGTGTAGAAGATGATTTATTACAATTACATCTTGTGTACCTCTACCATTTAAGGTACATAGTTGTGTAAATTTACTTAGGTAATGTTGGCATTTAGTCTTATTCAAGTATTCTATATTTTTTTTGTTTTTCTGGCTATATTATTGTATCAGTCATTGAGGGTAAGGCATTGAAATGATTAAAGGTTTATTAATTAGCATTCTATGCAATTTGTTCCATGAATTTTCAATGTATATTATTAGGCATATGAAACAAAACCTTCAGAACTTATGTCTCTTATGAAATGATCCACTTTTTCTCTAATATTAAGTTTTGGCTTATTGATAGGAATAATGAGGCATGCCTGTAATACCAGCACCTGGGAGATTCAGGCAGGAAACCTTCCATGAGTTCAGGGTGTCCGGATTATATAACAAGACACTCTATTTAAAAATCAGAAGTGCAGGCCAGGGGCAAGAAACTGTGAGGTCCCATCTAGAACGGAAAACAGGAAGTGTGGAGAAATGGAAAGCAGAAGGAGGCTGGAAACTATCAAAGCCCCTGATATCCTCCCTCCAGAAAGGTATTCCCTCTCCATAGGCCTCCCCGGACAGCGCCACCTACAGGGCTCAAAGGTTCAAATGTGTGAGCCTGTGGGGGACATTTCTCATTCAAAATACCACTCAGAAATAATCCATTTACAAGTTCATGGTCTTAGGCAGAATTCCAGAACACTGCCCAAGATTTCTACCCCTTAGTGTAGGACCCTGGGCACTAACTTCGCCGCCTGTGAGAGGGGCACCTCAGGAAGCTGCTGCTGATTCATTCCCATTGTTGCATGCTATGTAGCAGAAAGGATTTTGGGAAATCAGAAAAAAAATTTATAGATGATTTAATCAAGGAGAATAATACTCTTAGGGGCCTGATATAATCAGAGGGGCTGTAAGAGATTTAGAGAAGATTCAAAACTAGTGGTATCTGTTAGTGGCTTTCTAATAAGTGTTTGTGGCAGGTTTCTTCTTAATCCAGCTAGCTCCCAAAAAAATTGAGACTGGACCATTATATTTGTTTAACAAGCTTTAAGGGCACAACAACTGAGCAGTATTATTCTATTTTAATCCAACAAACTAATCTGGCTTCCTCATAATCAAAATCCCAGTGATACTTTCATTTTAGTATGGATCTGGCTTTCTGGGCTCCAGGGATTTTCTAATGATCTCTCTTGGACTCTCTCCCTGTGGCTCCTCCCCACTTCCTCTCTCTCCTGCCCCTCCCCTAGCTGGGAGTCAGTTCTGTGCTATTCTCTCCCCTGTTCAGTCATTGATCGATCAGCTAGCTTTATTGACCAATCAAGGAATAATGGGAGAGCAATGTTTAAACCTCATTGAGTCAGGAGATTCTCAGAATAAGGGCTGCAGCCAGATATGAAGGCACAGAAAGCACACTTGAATACTACAAGAATAATCTGTGCACAGTGTACAACAACATTATGCCTACTGGTATCTCTGCTAACTTCAAGTAAACAGACTTCCATATTGTGAAAAGGTTCACACAGCAGGTAATAATGAGTAACTCCAGAACTAAGAAAATTCTGCTTTGGTAGGCATGAGAGTTGGTGTAATCAACCTGAGAAGATCTAAGATCACCTGGGAGATGAGCATGTGGAAGATTATTTTGGTTACCTTCCTTTAGGCAGAAAGATCCAGTCACTACGGGTGGCACCATCCCCTATCCTGGCCTGTAAGTGGAGAAAGGTTGCTGACAAGCATCATGAATTCATGAATGCTAAGCTTCCTGATTCTTAATGCCATATGACCAACCACTTCTAGTTCTTGATATTTTGACTTCCTGCCATGACAGACTCCATCAGTTAACAGAGAGCCAAGATAAACCCCATTTTCCCTTAAGCCACTTTTGTTAGAGTAGTTTATCATAGCAGCAAGAAAAATGACTAAGACGGTATGCTACAATAAAGTGGAAGCCTTGGGCTTACATCTGCAAAAATTGAATTCTAACAAATTGAATACAAAGTTAAGAGGAGACTTAGCCTAACAGGAGATTAAATCTCTCATTGGAACCTGCATCTTTGCTTTGTACAACCCTCAACAAAGCAGCCCACTTAAACATGAGGTACTCATACTGCTGAATGACTGTATTATAACAAACTTGTGCTGCTTTAAGTTTCTAAGTTAGTTATAGCAACACAAAATTAAGGCAGTATGTAATTTTTTTTCAAAAAAAATTAGAAATAAACCAAATATCTGGGGAAAATAAATATTATTACATTTAAGGCAAACAATGGTTTGGTATGCCTAAACATTACTAAAATTAAATATTTTATGAGTGTGTATACTGATATGGACAGAGTTCCAAGACAGAGAGACAGACACTGAAGACCAGATATGATGGCACAAACCTCTAACCCGGCACTTGGAGGGCAGAGGCAGGAAGAGCTGTGTGATTTTAGACCAGTCTGTTCTACACAGTAAGTTCCAGGCCAACCAGGGGTACATAGAGCAATCTTGTTTCTTTAAAAAAAAAAAAGGAAAAGGATAAAATTGGAGAAAAGGAGCTGGTGATGTAGGCCAGTTGTCAGCACAGCACGTAGCATGAAGCCCTGAGATTGATCGTCAGCACTGCAGAAATGGGACTACCTGCAAGGAAGCCTGTCCATGCCTGTGATCAGGAGTTCAAGGTCATTGTTATCAGCCTAATATTTTCTGGGATACATGAAACCTGTCTCTAAAAAACAAAGAAAACCCTAAACAAGAAAGCACACACCAGAAATTTAAAAATTAAGAATCTGTTGGAAAAAAATACAAATCATCAAATGTACAAGTATATAATTATATTTATATAATTATTAAAATGAGAAAACTTGTATAACTTTTAATTTAAGGATGGATATAAGTGTTAAATATTTAAACATACAAGTTAGAGTTCTATGGAGGAGGAAGAAATAAACACACACATACTCATATATATGTACACACAAATACTAACATATATTTTAATATATATGTCCTAACATATATTCTAATATATATTCTAACATATATTGGCAGAGGTTATGGCTAGAATTCAAAAGGATTAGTACTATCTTATTTCTTACCTCATTTTGCTGTATACATGGGCATTAGTTTATATTTTTAAAGACCATCTATTACTATATACATTTACATGAATAACATATTTCACCTATTTAAAAAGTCCCCAAATCTTGAAATATAACCTCTTGTCTTCTTACATTATGCACTGGATAATAAGTTCATCAAGTGAAAGCTGCATGCATGGCTCTCCCAGTTCATTTAAATACAGTAACAGCCAAGGTGGGAGTCATTGCTTCACCCTAATTGGTGATGGCAGTTGAGGCAGATTAGCAGAGTGTGCCAGGAGACAGGGACCCACGTGTCATCATTCTTCTGTGCTGTATGCTTTGCATGTTCAATCTGCTACACTGGGGAAGTGAAGCAGAGAGGAAACCCAAGAGCTAATGACAGTGGGACATGAAGACACAAGCAGAAGATTGAAAATATGTTTGGTATTTCTTGACACAATTAGAAAATGAATTGTAAAGCAGTGCCTAGCTGGCAGCTGCACTGTGGAGAAGTTACTTGGCTAGCTGAGCATTCGGTTGCAATATTGAGCGAGCTGACTTGGGTTCCCTTTGAACGGACGAATGTGAGAACCTTAGAGACTCCATCTAATCTATATCCCTGAAACTTCTTGAAGAAATATGACCTGTCAGGCATTCCTATGATTTCTATATTAATCCTCTAAATCTACTTCTACTTCTTAAATCCTTCTATGGATCCAGTTCTGAACATTGCTGCCCTGTGTGATCTGAATGCCTGGAATATACTTTGTGGTGAGACTCCAGACAGATACATCCCTGTGCGATACATTCTCATTGCTTATAATAAAGTGTATTTTAAAACATTATTATTGACACAGTGAGGAGAATGCACCGATTTCTTTTTCTTGATGTAAAAATTTGTATAATTATTTGCTGTTATATAAATTAGTGTTGGAGTAATGGAAATTTATTTCACTTATTAAATTCTAGTTTAATATTAAAGTTCTACCCCATCTGTCTCCATTCTGAAGCCTCACATTCCAACCCCTACCCACAAAAGAAGCAATTTTTTTTCTGAATTGGACTAATACAGAATTATAGACCCGACTAAGATCAAGACATCACGTGTTTGAGCCAAACAGCATATCGTTTGACATAGTTATTAAATAATGCCCTTTTGAAAAGGCCACATAATTCCCAAGTTTTCTCCATAGACAATCTCTAGAAAACCCCAAGTTTAGGCAACTAACATTTGCCATTCCTACACAAAACAATTAAATCAACTACTAGAGCAACAAAACCATGCAGGATAGAGGTGATAAAGAATGACATTTATGAGAGTTGGGTAGTGGTTATACCAGGAAACCACAAGCCAGGTAACTGGGAGCTTACTGTCCTACAAACTCTAAAGCTTTAAGATTAATCTCTGTGTTGGTTTTCATGTCCCTGGCTCATTCTCTCACCTTTCTATTTTATCGGCTAGGTGAGGGTAGTTGGTTACCTGCCATGTTCCAGTGAGTCATGGAACACATTACATGGATGGACTTTCTAAATGGATGGCCTGTACTTGACAATGGCCATTATAAGATTTAGGTAAAAGATTGTGGGATAAATCCATTTCTGTTTTTCCCCCCTCTGGAGTCCTTTCTAAGTTAGATATTCTTACTTATTCATCCCACAGTCACCCTAGTGCAAATTCTCCAATGTCAATGTATTAAAACCCACTCATAATATCTACTCTTCTATACCTGCTACACTGACTTTGAGATATTCTTCTTATCCAATGTCTATCAATCTGTCAATGAGCATAGTCAGGACTTCAGGATGAGTTCTTCGAAAAAAATTCTATAATGGTCTTCCTTTATGCACAGCTCCCATATAGATCACTTCCACTTCATTCTTAAAACAAAGTAGTAGAATTATTACATAGAGCTGTAACATTCATAGGAGAAGAGACAAATCCTTAGAACACTAAAGTGTTCTGCCTAAGACCATAGTTAACAAGCCATAAGAATGCAAGTCAAGTGTGTGCTTACCTTGCCCACGTGATTCATGAATGTTCCTTCAGCCCTGCTCATCACTTTCCCTTTATTTTCCAAGGTCACTCCCGAAGATCCTCATATCTATCATACAATGCCATCACTGACTTCTTTATCCAGTCCAGTGGCACATGGAACAGTCAGATATCAATATGGAAAGAATATGGCAATAATGGAACACTTTATGGTGTCTCCACAAACAAATACCCCACAAGTTCTAAGTCAACCATCACTTCCTTTACCTTATTAAATCATTCATTTGTGCCTAGATTGTTTAAGTTCTCTATTTTGAACTTGAAAAGTAGCTGTAAATTATAAATTCACATTAAACACATAATAGATTGCTGCAATTCTTACAGCAGTCAGCAATCTGCCATGAAACTACCCCACGTAATTTAAACTGAAATTTAACACATAGACAGTTAATGACAGAAGGGGCATGAGGTCAACAGGGGATGGTAAAACATCCAAAAGATTAGTGTACTGGCTAGTTTTGTGTGTCAACTCGACACAGGCTGGAGTTATCATGGGAAAAGGAGCTTCAGTTGGGGAAGTGCCTCCAGGAGATCCAGCTGTGGGGCATTTTCTCAATTAGTGATCAAGTGGGGGAGAGCCCCTTGTGGGTGGTACCATCTCTGGGCTGGTATTCTTGGGTTCTATAAGAGAGCAGGCTGAGCAAGCCATGAGAAGCAAGCCAGTAAGGGACATCCCTCCATGGCCTCTGCATCAGCTCCTGCTTCCTGACCTGCTTGAGTTCCAGTCCTGACTTCCTTTGGTAATGAACAGCTGTGTGGAAGTGTAAGCTCAATAAACCCTTTCCTCCCCAACTTGCTTCTTGGTCATGATGTTTGTGCAGGAATAGAAACCCTGACTAAGACAAATTGGTACCAGCATAGTGGGGTATTCCTGTGACAACCTGACCATGTTTGGGGGAGGACTGTGGAAGGACTTTGGAACTTTGGATTAGATGGTCCATTCACTGTTGAGACCTCTGTGAGATATGTAGGAGCTTGGAAGATTATGTTGAGAATAGTGGAGAAGATGGAGGCCTGGCTTGTGAAGTTTCAGAGGGAAAATTAAAGACTCTTATCAGGGCCATGAAGATTCTGTGGTTTTGGTTAGCTGGGGCTGAAGAATCAGCTGTGAGTAACAAGATACCAAAACCATTAAAGTCAACCTTTGTGTTACTGGGACTATTGATGCTGGTTAGCTGGAGCTAGGAAATTAGTGGTGATTAAGAAGAAACCAGCATCACTGAGGTGAAATCTTCTGGGAAGTGTTTTCTGAGAGCACAGAGGGTGTGTTCCAGATAGCTAAGGTTGTGCCTCATGCTGTAGCAGGACTTGGTACTGTGTAAGAGTCACCCAGGTGGTACTGCTTTTGAAGGCATGAAGGCATCATGAAGAACAGCTGAGGCTTGGTACAGTGAGAGGCCATGGAAGGCCATTGGTGAAAGTGTACCCTCAGTTGTAATTGATGGCCCAGGACTGAAGGGGTCATGCAAAAGAGATGAGGCTTGGAGATGCCAGTACTATGTGATGACCACCAAGGACAGCAGCAGCAGTGGAGTACAGGAAGCTGGAGCCTAGAAGACAAGTTGTGTTGCTACAAAGGGCAGAGCTGGAGAAGTGACCCAAGCCCTTGGAGGAGCCCAGAAGATCGTTAGTTGGATTCCAGACATTGAACCATTGGAGTTTGAGTTTTGCTTTTTTGATTGTGACTTTGCCCTGATATTTTTCCCTCTTGAAAGAAGGTATTTTAGTGGAGCCCACAGTTAAGAGACTTTGAATTTTTAAAAGACTTGGAATTTTAAGATATTGGACATTTTAAAGGGGTTGAACTTTTAATATGTAAAGACTATGGGACTTTTTACGTTATTTACATCTTGGGGATGAATAAGAAAGTAAGGGTTGAGGCTTAATAGTGATATGTTGGTGTGTCAAGTTGACAAGGGGTCAATTGTACTGGCTAGTTTTGTGTGTCAACTTGACACAGGCTGGAGTTATCATAGGAAAAGGAGCTTCAGTTGGGGAAGTGCCTCCAGGAGATCCAACTGTGGGGCATTTTCTCAATTAGTGATCAAGTGGGGGAGAGCCCCTTGTGGGTGGTACCATCTCTGGGCTGGTATTCTTGGGTTCTATAAGAGAGCAGGCTGAGCAAGCCAGGGGAAGCAAGCCAGTAAGTAACATCCCTCCATGGCCTCTGCATCAGCTCCTGCTTCCTGACCTGCTTGAGTTCCAGTCCTGACTTCCTTTGGTAATGAACAGCTGTGTGGAAGTATAAGCTCAATAAACCCTTTCCTCCCAAACTTGCTTCTTGGTCATGATGTTTGTGCAGGAATAGAAACCCTGACTAAGACAATTAGCAACAGTAGTACTTGCAGACAGGAGCCTAACATGACTGTCCTCTGAGAGGCTCTACCAGCAGCTGACTGAGACAGATGCTGAAAGATACTTATAGCCAACCATTGGACTGAGATTGAGGACCCCTATGGAAGAGTTAGGGGAAGGATTGAAGGGCCTCAAGGAGATGGTAAACCCCTAGGAAGACCAGCAGTGTCAACTAACCTGGACTCCTTGGAGCTCCCAGAAACTGAGCCACCAGCCAGAGAGCACATATGAGTTGGTCCGAGGCCCCCAGCACATATGTAGCAACGGGCTATCTTGCCTGGCCTTAGAGAGAGAGGATGCACCTAATCCTGTAAAGACTTGATGCTTCAGGGTTGGGGGATACAAAATTGGGTGGGGGGGTTCCACCCTCTCAGAGGTGAAGGAGACGGGGGCAAGAATTCTTCAAGGGGGGACCAAGTGGGCAACATTTGGGATGTAAATAAAATAATAATAATAATAGTAATAATAATAGTAATAATAATAGTAATAATAATAGTAATAATAATAATAATAATAATAATAATAAATGGCTCTAACTTCTAAGACTGACTGACAAAAGTTAAAACTTCTATTAGTCAAAGACTTAGAGACACTGTCTAGCTGGAAGCTAAAAACAAAAAAGTATCCGTCTACCTTTCTAAGTTGTCACCAAAGATGGCTTCCTCCGGACATTTCTAATACTCTCTTGGCTGCCACAGGTCTAATCTCCCCAGAGTCAGCTGGCTGTGGAATCTGAGGAACATCTTTTGCAGGTACACAATAGGAAATACATATTAGTGGAAAAGACCACTCATCTCCAAAGGCCTGAAAGAGAAGTTTAAAGCTGTAACATGATTGCTAAATTCATGATATTTATTCCTGGGTCAGATAACGAAATCATCTGTAAAGCTCTGAGAAGTCGAGACACTAAAGCATTTGCTAGATAATGCAGCTGGTTAGAGAAAATAACACTAAGCATACAATATTAACATGTTGGGGCATAAGTATCTTCACAATTTCCTATTACATACCTTAAGTAAGAAAACTTGGTATTATTCCATAAAAATACATACTATAATCATTCAATTTATTTGTACCCAATAAAGGAAGATTGCTTATTCTGTCTCAGATTATGAGTGCCTCCAATTACATGCTCATACTATAAACATCCACTCAAGGCTTATTAGGCAGTATCCTAATAAGGATAGATAAGTATCCTAATAAGGATTGTTATTATCTTAATAAATCCATGGAAGAAAAATTATTTTCATGTGACAGGGAAAAGTCCTCAGAAAGTGAAGAGAAAGAAAAGAATTAGATACATGGATAACCAAGTTATGAGTGGTTTTACGTCCCATCTCAAGGCGCCCAGGACCAGCCTTGGCTTGGAGAGGGGGTCTGAGAGAAGGGGCGTGTGAGAGCAGCAAAACAAGGGAATCGGATCCTCATGGGTTGAAGCTGACAGCCCAGGTTCTGCTCAAGACAGCTTTCCAGATTCCTCACTCTGTTCTGCTAGAGACAGCTCCCCAAGCTCTTCTCTCTTGCTCTTCTAAATGTTCTCTGGAGAGCTCATCTCTAGCGGAGCAAAAGCCCAGCTTTTTATTTATATCAATAGAGTCAGGACTGCAGGTTCACTTTTGACCATCCTTTGAATCAGCACCCCATGACCTCAGCCCCTTGGTTCTTATGAGACAGCAAGCATATTACTTTTCACACTGTAAAAGATTTCAGATATATGCTTGCCTCTGTTAAGCACAGATGATAAAACTAGCTGGGTGGGAAATTACCATTTCTACCTAACCTTGATCTGTCTGAGGCAGTCTGTGAACTCAAGAATCTGCATGCCCTTGTAAGCATGAGCATAAATGAAAACCTTATCTGGGTGGGATCTCCTGCAATTACCACTCCCTAAATTTCTTTATCCCCTTCCTTAGTATCTTTCTGACAAGTTGGCTCATAGCACAGCCGCCTCTGCCCCTTTAGATCTATGAAGCACCTCTTAAAATTCATTGTGCATCCTTATATTTTACATTATTGAAAAATTATATATTTTTGAATTCATGTTTTTAGAGTTCTTTTCCACAGCCTGAAGGGCTGACCTGAAGGTCCCAGCATTTGCCATTTCGCTGAAACATTAGCCACACCTCCATCTTCCAGACTTGTGCTGTTTCTAATTATCATGGAGTCATTACTATTAACAGGGAAGACATTCCTTGAAGGATGAAGGTGAAAATATGCATATTATTATACAGACAAACCTTAATTCAGCCCATATAGCAACTATCGATACTCATTGAGGTCCAGGCCTGCTGTTCCAGAGGCAGGAGCCATGCCCTTCCGTCCCTTCCAAGGCCATGTCCAAGCCTGCACCACGGTTGTCCAATCAGACTCTGTAGCACTGGCCTGCATGTGTTTCTCATCTGCTCCCCACCTTCCCTTGCAGGGGTCTGATCACACTGCTGAGTCCTTTGACCCAACGCTGGCTCCATGTCCCAAGATGACTGTAGATAAGTGAAATCCATATATGGCTACTTCAGCCTATCATCCTTAGAAGCACAACCAGACTTGCTCATCTGATACTGGTGCCCATTGTATGTCAAAAGAAACAAAGGCTTCCTCAGAGCAGTCCTGGATACTGTTACAGAGATTATGGGGACAGGGGAATAGAGCAGAGGAGGAGGTAGGAAGCAGGTTAACTGAAACTAAAGACTGTGAGAAACCCTTTTATAAACTCACTAGTTACTCGGCAATGAGATATCTCCCTGAGTTGCTGGGTAAGGAGGCTACAGAGGTTGTTGAAACAACAAAAACTGTTGCTGTTACCCCTGGTAACCCATCATAACTCTATGGTCAGGGCCTAATGATGAAGGCACCACATTCTTTGGGTACAGGACATCGAGAAATCAACCTCAAACTGACAAGGAAACTTCCCCTCTGCTGGCTGGACTTCATAGTGCCAGAGGTGCTATGTGGGTGTGTCAGTGGTCTTCCCAATGTTGGGCCCTGAAAGGTGTGATGCAGACCAGCCAGGCAAGATGTACCCAATAATGGCATACAACAGTGGTGTGGCTGCTATGGAGTAACCAACATTTTCTGATTGAATTTTAGGCCTACTCCACAGGAGCAAAATCATGCCCGCTGCTGTAAACATCTTTAAAAGCTCATGGTTGGGGGTGTCAAAGGCCATACATTAGAACTTAGTATTGTTCTGCTAAATAGTCATGTTTTCCAACTGCTCTCTAAATATGTATGCTTACAGACACAGATCTGGGATGTTGTCAACGTTGGTCAAAAAATTGGTTTTGCAGTGGGAAGTGGTCAAGGCAACAATCCGTACTTGGTCAGAGTGCTGAGAATAAGTGGGTCTAGGTTCTGAGCCCTAAGTGGGATATATTCATTAACCTCCAGGCCAAAACTCAGGAAATATCACATAATCACTCTTCGGGAGGGGTGGCCCTTGGTCCATTTCCCATGCTCGAATGGATGACCCTATTCCTGTGCATATATAAACAGCACTAAATAGGCTTAGTGAGTTATTTAAAAAGAAATGAAAAGAAGCCGGGCGTGGTGGCGCATGTCTGTAATCCCAGCACTTGGGAGGCAGAGGCAGGCGGATTTCTGAGTTCGAGGCCAGCCTGGTCTGGTCTACAGAGTGAGTTCCAGGACAGCCATGACTACACAGAGAAACCCTGTCTCAAAAAAAACCAAAAAAAAAAAAAAAAAAAAAAAAAAAGAAAAGAAATGAAAAGAAAAAGAAAAAGAAGGCATGGAGTTGGGAGTTGGCAATGCATGGTGACATCAAAGGGACTGGAAAGTGGGAACCATGTGTGTGTGTGTGTGTGTGTGTGTGTGTATGTATGTATATATGTACATATATATATGTATATATATGTATGTATATGTATACACACACACACATATATATATATACATATATATATATATATATACTCTCAAAGAATAAAATATAAAATACATTTCAAAAATAAAAAAAATGAAAGTCCCTCAGTAGAACCTTCCTCAGAATGATAGTACTTCCTGAGGGAGCAAGAGAAAGAACTGTTAAGACTCACCTGTTTATGTGCCACATTTTGATTATCAGTCCATTAATTGATGATGGAAAGTCTTTGAGTATATGCCCAGAAGTGCTATAGGTGAATCTATAGTATTCCTATTTCTAGGTCTTCAGAAACTTTCAAAGTGGCTCTACTGTTTTGCACTCCTGCTAGCAGAACATAAGAGTTCTTTTTTCCCCATGTCTACATCAATATTTGTTATCATTTGTACCCTATTTTTGTTGAATTTCTTTAAAATTAAAAAAATGTGTATATGGCATATGTACTTGTTTGCATGAATGTGCACATGTACAAGGGGGTCAGAGAGTCCTTGCATTCCTCTATCACAAGATGGGGTCTGTCACTGAACATGGGCTTCATCAAACCAGCGATGCTGGCAGCCCAGGAACCTCAAAGATCCCTCCCTCATCTCCAACCCAAAACCTTAGCGCTGATGTCACAGAACCATACTTCCAGACATGGCTTTAAGTTTTGAGCATTCAATAATTCAAAGGGATGTGGAGCAAACTTCATGGATATGTGGGCGCTAGAAGGCAGAAGTAGGATCAACATGATCCTATTTCATTGACAGTATGAAATTTTCTATGATCAAGAAAAAAGTTTAAAGCACGTCGTACAATTATTAATTGGAGTTAATATGAGTTAACACTTATAGTTAATTTTGTTCCAAGCCTGACAAAAGCTGTGTTCAATCCCCAGGATCCACAAGGTGGAAGAAGAGAACTGACTTCCACAGATTGTCCTCTGTCCTCCACATGCCTCGCACATGCCTTGCACATGCACACACACTAAAGAAATAAACAGGTGGACACATACAATTTTAAATGTCTTCAAAAAAGGAGGAAACAAAGTTAAGTTTACGAATATTTCTGAAGCTGGGCATTGTTGAGGTCTGCCCCGCCCCCCCCAGCTTAACTGTAGCCATTTTGTTCCATGCCTGCCAGTCACTGACACAGAAAAGCAATGGACTCAGAGCAAGATCACGCTAATCACATACCTTTTTGTGTTTTGTATGAGGTTTGTCAATCTTAATAAATTCCACAAAGCTTTACAAAGGACCCATCATGTTAAAGGTCAATATGAACTGAAGCAGGATGATTTCAGAGTCAAGGTGTGCCTGAACTTCAGAGTGGATAGACTCAAGGATAGACTCAGCAGCCCAGGGAGACTATGTCTCAGAATAGGAATTCAGAGGTCATATGAGTTCACGGTAGAGTGCATCCATGCATGGAGCCCAGGCACAATACTAGCACTACAAAAGCAAGCAAATAAAATAAAAAGTAGCCATTAATTTCCAAAATGATCATGGAGTATCAAAACTAAAATATCTGCATATTTGATGACCACAGCATCCTGTGCTGTTCTAGCTATATGCCTTTTTGACTTTTTTTTTATTCTAAAAGCTGTAACCAATCAATAAGATAAGATATTGGTAGCAAGGGTTGCTAAGGACAGGCTCTTCAATGGTGACACCACCAAGAACTTGCCCAGCAACCCCATACCCATATTCTTAGCAACTCCAATGGAACTCCATGGATCATGAAACAATAAGAGTAAAAGTGGGAACTTCTTAGAAAGAAGATAGAATCTCACAGGAGTGACAAGGAGATAACAGATGGAATAAGGGGTAAAAATGAGCAAAATATACTATTTGTGAATAGAAAATTAGAAAAATAAATAAATAAAGCAATAAATGAATGAATGAAAGAACAAACAAATAAACCAATAAATAGATTTTAAATTGCAAAAGCCAGGCATGGTGGCATACACATAGAATCCCAGGACATACAAGGCAGAAGCAAGGACACTGACATGTATGTGAGGGCCAGTTTGGGCTACATATTGAAACTGTCAGCAAAAGGAAAAAGGAATAAAGAAGTCAAGACAGGAAGGAAGGAAGGAAGCAAGAAAGGAAGGAAGGAAGGAAGGAAGGAAGGAAGGGAGGGAGGGAGGGAGGGAGGGAGGAAGGAAGGAAGGAAGGAAGGAAGGAAGGAAGGAAGAATGATAGTTAAGTCCAATGGTGCAAGCGATAACATCAGCTACTGCACAGCTTGAGGCAAGATGATTACAAGTTACATAGCAGCCTGGTCTATTGTATGAGACTACTACTAAGCTTTAATTTTTAATAATAACAACAGTAAAAGCTATGCCTTATAGTTCACATGGCTCTAGTTATGAAAGGAATATGTACTGTCATTTGTAAGATTTCTGGCACAAATTCTACATGAATTAAAAGTAGAAGCAGGATCAGGCTATATTCTAATTACAACTGAATACTCTTGGATATTGGAGCTCAAGAGTCTGCTAGAAAGCCAGAAAGATAGACTCTGTGTGTGTGTGTACATGTGTGTGTGTGTGCATGTGTGTGTGCATGTGTGTATGCATGTGTGAGTGTACACGTGTGAGTGTGCATGTGTGTGTAGTGTGTGTATGTGTAGTGTATGTATGTATGTATTTATAATATAGTTCTCGGGGTTACAGTCAGCTTATGTATAAAACAAGGTTAACAAACATGATTCCCTTGCATTATTAAAAGATAATCCTGTTTTGCTTTATTAGAAGATGATATACTTTTTTAATGTGCCAAATGTTTACAGCAAAGGTGACACTGAAATGAAGTGAAGATGGTGATTTAAGAAAAGAAAGTAGTAAATGAATTGCAATATCCAACCAGAGAAGAAAGAAGCCAAACATGTCCGGCAACACATCCAAGAGTCAATGTCAAAGAGAAGCAAATACACATATAAGAAATAAAACAATAAGGGTTTCAGAAGAAAGCATATGAATTTCTAATCAGTACAAAAAGGTACTTGCAAAATTAAAAAGCAAGCAATTCATATCTGTTTTAAAAGTTAGCATTAGGAGGTCTAGAAGGACAGCAGTATCCTGGTGGGGGAGGGGCTCTGGATCCACTCTTCAGTGGAGAAGGGGGAGAGAAGCTGACAAAAGATGAGGTGGGAAAAAACAGTGAACAGAAAAGCAGCTACTCTTATAACTAGCCCCGAAAGGGAATCAAACCCAGAATACACACATTTGAAAAGCATCCTTTAAGAAAAGTCACAGGCCAGACATGTCACAGGTGGCCCATGCCTTTAATGCCAGCATCCAAGAGGCTGAGGCAGGTGGATTTCTGTGAGTTCAAGGCCAACCTGGCCTACATTGTGTGTATATCCTGATGGCTCCTGCAGTAAATGTGACTGGGTCTTCTAAACCCAGGACAGCCAGGGCGATGGGGAAAAAGACCCTGCCTCAAAAAAGAAAAAAAAAGGAGGAAGGAAAGGAAAGAGGGAGGAAAGGGGGAAAAAAAAGAAAGAAAGGAATAGAAAGGAACAGAAGGGAAGAGAGGGGAAGGGAAGGGAAGGGAGGGGAAGGGAAGGGAAGGGAAGGGAAGGGAAGGGAAGGGAAGGGAAGGGAAAAGAAAGGGGGAAAGAAAGAAAAAAGAAAGAGAAAAAGAAAACACAGGCCATTAATCAAAAATTTGAGCAGCCACTTCTCAAAAAGGAAACAGAACAAATAATAAGCAGGTGTTCATTGTCACTAGTCACCAGAAAAATGCAAAATATGCCACAGTGCAATACTTCCATCCCTGCACAAGAATGGATAATATGAAAAGAATGGAGAAATCATATATGTTGCCAATGTAGGAAATATCAGATTTGAGACTTCATCAAATACTATAAGACATGTGTCTAAGACAAGGAATTAAAATCTTTCTAGTTCCCCCACACACACACACACCCTGTAAAATCTTTATGCTAATGTTTTAATTTTACCCACCCAGTAAAACCTTTATTTATACACAGGCCCACTGCTCTATTCCAGGAATTTGATGGCCTGGAGCAGTGATCCCTTCCCCTTCTTTGCCTGTGCACTAGTTTTGTTTGTTTTTGTTGTTGTTGCTGTTGTTGTCTTTTCCAGACTGGCCATCTGAGGAAGATTATATGCTCCCCACCATGGGGAAAAGACAATGCCACCTCTAGAGTCTGAATAAAAACCAAAGGTGCTTTTTGTGTATGTTCACTCTTCTGAGCACACCCTCTTGCTCAAGGGTTTTGCCTTGTCCAAACCCCTCATGTGGAGGGGTAGCCTCGTTCTTTGCAACCTGGAACATATTTCTAAGAAGAATGAAGAAGACTCTCTTTATTTGGAAATTTGCATAGGGGTATTTATAACATTTGAAAATCATATTCTCCAGTCCAGGTGAGTATGTACATAAATATTCAACAACATTCAGCCGTGTTCTCCGTACTATTCCAAACGGGAAATACCACAGATAGCCATGGACAGCAGAGTTTCCCAGTGGGAAAAAAACAAAAGCAGAAACAAAAAACAAACAAACAAACAAAAAACCAAACCAAAACAAAAAACCCCCAAACCTTAGACAATGGAATATCTAACGAGATTCTAGAAAAGCTTCAGCCCTGTATAAGACACCTGAAACTCACATCCAGTGAGTGAAAAAATACACACACACACACACACACACACACACACACATACACACACACACACACACACACACACGCAAATGCGGACGGTGTGATTTTATATATGAGACCTGCTAGGTAGAACTCCAGAAGGTAAGGGAAAGAACAGACTACCTGTGATGGCCTTGACGGTCTGGTTTATTTAGTTACATAGGGCTGTTCAGATGTGGACAAACTAAAAGGCTAAAACCGAGTCCAAATAGAGGGCTCACCGAGTATAGGGAATGTAAGTGGCTTGATGACAGAGGAGTTGAGTTCAATTCCTGGGACCCTCATGTTGGAAGAAGAGATTTCTACAAGTTCCCTGACCTGTACATGTACCATGGCACACACATGCTGGTATGCAATGAGTCCCATACCTTTTAAACCAAGAAGTACTCAGCGAGCTCCTCTGGCTCCACCCTCTCCCCAGGGGGCAGCTGTGCAGGTCTGTGAACAGGAAGCCTCATTGGCTGGGACAGCAGCTTCCGGAGGCGCCCTTAGCCCCGCCCCTTCCGCCCGTAGGCCTTCCCGCCACCGGTCTCCGCGCGGCCAGGCCTGCTGAAGTCCATTGCCGAGGCAACGACGCCCTGTGGGCAGGATGAACATCCGCAATGCCCGGCCCGACGACCTGATGAACATGCAGCACTGCAACCTGCTCTGCCTGCCGGAGAACTACCAGATGAAGTACTACTTCTACCACGGCCTGTCGTGGCCCCAGCTCTCCTACATTGCCGAGGACGAGGACGGCAAGATCGTGGGCTATGTCCTGGCCAAGATGGAGGAGGACCCCGATGATGTCCCCCACGGGCACATCACCTCACTGGCCGTGAAGCGCTCGCACCGGCGCCTCGGCCTGGCCCAGAAGCTGATGGACCAGGCCTCACGGGCGATGATCGAGAACTTCGGCGCCAAGTACGTGTCCCTGCACGTCAGGAAGAGCAACAGGGCGGCCCTGCACCTGTATTCGAACACCCTCAACTTCCAGGTTAGTGAGGTGGAACCCAAGTACTATGCCGATGGGGAAGATGCCTACGCCATGAAGCGGGATCTCTCTCAGATGGCGGATGAGCTGAGGAGGCAGCTGGTGCTGAAGAAGAGCAGATATGTGGTTCTGGGCTCCGAGGAGAACCAGGAGGTCCAGGGCAGCACACCTCCTGATGCTGAGGATGCCTGTCCCCCAGAGAACCCCACAGGCAAAGACAGTGGAAGCAGCGACAGCACTGATGTCCAGGACAGCTCAGAGGACTTGGATTCCACCTCCTAGAGCATTGCCTGAGGTATTCCCTTCCTTGGCCAGGCCCCTCTGTACCCTTTTGTGTCATATCTTGGCCTGCCCAGTCCCATCTTGTCCCCACCCTTTTGTACTTCTGCTAGCTTTCTTCCCGAATGCCTTGAAGGTATCCGCAGTGTTACCTTTGCCATAGTCTTGCTAAAAGGAAGATTTCCTTTTGAAATCCAACAAGTGTACTTTTTAAAATAGAAAACAGGATGTGTTGAACGACATACTTTGCAGCCAGTGAACTCCAGAATGGGAATGACAGAGGAGTGTCCTGACCTCTTCAGAAAAGAAGTAGCATTTTAAAGAGGGAGGGTATGGACAGCTGGGGGTGTAGCTAGCTCAGTGGTAGCCCTCCTGCCTAGCATGCAGCAAGTCCTGGATTTGGTTCCCACCACCACCACCACCACCAAAACGAAGCAAAGGATTTTCTATTAAACTAAAGATAATGGCCACCAAACAACCACTGGGGGTACTGTTGTAATCTTCATTCAAACAAACCAAGAAGACATTTTCTAGTCACCCAGGCAAACTTGGAACGTGGACTCTCTTCTAGTAAGTGTCCTAAATGTGAAATGAAGTAATTATCCCTCAAAAATATTTTTTAGTCAGATTAATTATATGGTGCCTAGAATTTGTTTTAAAATATACCAGCAAAAATAAAGGGGCAGAAAGCAATTCTGGTGAGGAGTTCCAATAAGATAAACAGCCTAAAGGAGGAAAGAGTGCGGTAGGGTGCTGGGGTGTGTTTGTCTAGCCTGTGAATGGCCCTGGGTTTGATCATAAGGACTGCAGAAAAGGGCTAAAAATAAGTTAAGAACAGCAGCCTTGTAAAAACTGTCGAAGGCGAGAAATGTCTCCTTGTGGGTTCCTTATGCTATCTTTTCACTCTGGGATTTGTGAAAATTTACACAAAAACTTAGAGCAAAGTATTATACTTGCTAAAAACATTCTAAGAAGCCACTAATGCACACATAGTAGCATATGTCTATAATCCCAGTTCTTAGGCGCTACAAGGATGAGTTTGCAACCACCCTGGGCTAGTAAGATCTTATTTTTTGCTTATTTATTCATTCTCTTTAAGGGAAAAGAAAAGCTGAGCTGGGTCAGGGGCTAAAGGCACTTGCAGCCAAGCCTGATGGCCTAAGTATCAATCCCTGGGACCCATGTGGTAGAAGAGAACCAACTCCCAAAAGTTGTCTTCTGACCTTGCTACACATGTGCCCATAAGTACACACAAATAATTAAACAGACACACACTCACACACACAGAGACACACACACACACATACCAAGTACTTTTTAAAACTCTACTGTCTTTGGAACAGGTTTAGTCATACTAATAAAATACTACCGCAGTTCTTCCAGAAAAAAATTATGTCATCTAATTCGAGGGGGTCCGTGTGCTAACAGCAGTTTTAAAGTTTCAATGGGATTCATCTGACCCAGGATCAAGGAAGACTGGAAAGGGGGAGGTAAGGTTGAACATAGCAGATATGCCATCAGATTCCTACTTGTCTTATAACCTTACTAGACAGTGGTAGACATTCAAGTGCACAAGGCCTGCGTTCTATACACAGCACTGTGTTTAAAAAAAAAAATTATCCCTGAAGAATTTATTTAAATAAACAGATTTTTTTTTTAACATTGCAACTTTAAAAATCTCTTTGGAAGGATGTCGAGATGCTGATCACTTCAGGTAATCTCTGTCTCTTCAATCTTGTTAGTTGAGGACAGGGCTAATAAGAGTGTTTTAAAATGCTACATCTGGAGTGTAGTAAACTCAGAAGCCCTTAGGACCTGAGAAATAAAATAAATAAAAACATCTGCTCATCTATTAGAGAGAAAAATACCAGAGAAGATTGATTCTTGCCTGGCAGTTATAACACTCATACAAATACAGTTACAATTCAACTGTTTGCATAGGCGGCATAATTGCATCTGAATTTCCTATATTCAGTTTCACCTTCCTTCTGGGTTAATAGCTCCTGAGATGCTTTTCCTCCCCTTCAGACCAACCGGCCTTGAATTCTATAGGATTCACCTGCCTTTGCCTTCCGCCTTCGGAGACAGCCCTATGACCCCCACTAATGCTTCCTTCTGGTGCATCATTTTTGGGTCCTATCCAACCAGAGGCCACTGTGGACCTTGTTAGGGTCACTTTAGTTGTTACAGTATAGTGCTCTGCATAAAGCAACTAAACTTGCAGAGTCCCTGATTTCACGGCTCACAAATTAAAGTTTTTCATCATACAGCAGTGTGAGTGTGCAGGGTGAGGAAGACTAGGTGGAGAGCAAAGGGGCTCTGCCTTGTAAAAAAGTGCTCAAGATCCACTAGAACAGGTCTCTGCTGCACCTTTGTTAATCTGGTAAAGCCTAAACTAAGGACCTCTTCTCGGAAGGTGGGGGGGTGGGGTATTCCAGAAGGCATCACAATCATATAGATTATAAGAAAAAAAATTACTGAAATAGGATTGTCAAGGTTTTTAAATGTCTGTAACAATAATCCACATGCTTCAGTAGCTAAGAAATAAAAGTCAAACAGTGTGTGTATTGGTAAGTTGTTTCTGAGAAGGTTTGAGAATGATATAAATTACATTTGAGATGCCTGCAATAGCTATGCTATGATACGAACTTACTATGACAAAGCCCTAGTATAGCAAGTCCTTCTAGTGCACACATTCACAATTGAAACAATTGCAAAGTTTCAATTCCTTGCTTCCTGAGTCCCATTTTCTAGAATAATGTCTTCCATCTGTTCATGCACATTTAGGTAACAGGGAAGAAAGTAAATACAAAACTTCTTAGAGGCTTTAAAAATCAGCACCAATTTTATGGTTAGTGGCAGGGGAGATAAAGAAGTGTAGCTGAGCATTGTACCAGGAAGGAAAAGGGGGAATTCTGGCAAAGAGCATTTCTTCCACAATGAGAAGCATTCTAGTCACGCTGTAGATGTGAAAAGCTACTTCAAGCCTAGCAGAGGGCCCTTATTACTCCCCTTCAAAACATGTCATGGGGGATTCTGGGAACCCACCTAGGGTTTTCATATAAATAGATAGCATGTGTATTCTGTTCTTGCACACATTTGGGCGAGTTAGCAATAGGATTCTGCCATTTTGTCTCTTTCAAGTCTGAAAGAAACGATCCCTCTACTCTAATATCCCTTGTGCTCTCAGAAGCTTTACTCTGCCCCTTGAACAGTCGCCAGCTTATAGCTTTACTTGCCTATGTGGGGAAAAGGAGCAAGAGAGACTTGAGGCTGTGCCATAACAGCATCACCACACTGCTGCACTGTGGTGCTCCCTCCTGTGGAGCTAGACTTCAGGTAAATATGCGAAAAACCCCTAAAGAGGTCCAGGTTTCGTTTTTTTCCTTATTTTCATTTTCATGTGAGTAGGACAGTTGGTCCTGAATGGGGACTGAGTGTCCTCGCCCTAAAAATAAGAATAATTCCTGCTTTTCTGTAGGGCTCATTGGGCTTCCCCAACGGTTCTCTGGACTGCCGAATTAGTCATGCTGCTCCTGTAAAGTCAGTGAAAGAATACTCCACACAGGTCAAGGGTGGAGATCTCTGCATTCGCCGTGAGTAGAGGGCAGTGACTTAGCCACTCAGGTCCCACAGATATGTAGATTAAATACGAGAGCTCTGGCCCTGCCTAGCCCCGCTCACTGTAGATCCTGCTACTGGTAGAAGCTGATAGCAACTGTATAGCTCTCTTCCTTCACACTCATCAAATGGTGAGCGTTGCGGCTAAGAGCAACAGTTTGCAGTCTTGGAAGGGAGATGCAGTTGAGAACTAAAATAGCTTTCACTGACAAGCTCAACGTCAAAGCTCTTAGCAGAATCAATGCTTGGAAACAGCAGAGTTTCTAGGGAGCTGTAGCAGTGAAGACAGGTCAGTTCAAAACATGCTAGTTGAGGCAGGAATGGCATCCAAATCAGCTTGTCTCCTGGCAGGACGTATTTGCCTGACACTTAATAACAAAAAGGAGAAATCAAAGTGTTAGCATTTTCGGTCGAGCTGGCATCATTGAGTGGACTCAGGTTACTTCCAGGGCTTTCGCTTTTCTAGTTTATTCTTCCTGTCGCAAAGCTGTCATTCTAGCAGAAAGTTGTTAAATGTTCACATGAGCATTCACTGAAATAGACTGTTCTTAATTTTACCAGACAACTAATTATAACTGGAATGATATAATGAAACATGGGAGAAGGTTAGGGACTGACAGGCTTGGTAAATTCCTAGTATAACCTTAGCCCAGATATGCCAGCAACTATAGATTTCAAATGCAGCTGCACACTATGACGATATAGAACGCTCAGAAGAGATGAAATACTGTTTTCAAAAGCTGATCAGATAGAGTGTATTTTTTGACTTATTTATAGTCTCTAACTGTGTCACCTTTCAATCACTGTATAATATACACAGGCTGGCTGAAACACTGGCAGAGGTAACACATAAAAGCAGAGATTTTTGTTTGTTTACTCTCCTTGCTCTAGTGTGTAAAATCAAATCTATTTACTGGTGAATAAGGTAAGAAAAAAGTACATTAATACTCCAAATGGAGACTGTTTTTTTTTTTAAAGCCAGTGTAAATCTTTCTGAAAATATTCCTTAATAACATTTTAAAAAATTAATGTCTCCAGAATATTGCAGATTTTTCATATTGTAAAACCATAGTATTCTCTTCTCTGTTCATAAGGTTTTGTTAACAGCCAGCATTCCTTCTGCAGGCTGCCATGGCCTGCCATTCAGAAGCCTAGTGCTATAGTGTCGCAGAGTAGCTTAGCCGTGAGGAGCATGCAGTGTTCTTGGGGAGGAACTGAGTTTGGTCCCCAGCACTACCTGTAATTTCAGCTCCAGGGAACCCGACACCCTCTTCTGGTCTCCAAGGGCATCTGCACGCAAATGTATATACCTTCAAACAGACATCCACATAACTAGAAATACAATTATACAAATAAAAGACTGCCTGGCAATATAAAAATTGAACTTATTAAGTTAATAAATTAAAGGATACAATATATTTTTTGAAGAAAATCTTCATGAAAATTATCGGTACTGTTCTATGAAACAAATTGACTTAGAACATATATTATAATGTTATTTGACTTTATCACTTTAGTTTCTTAAAATTGCCAAGCAATATTTGCTGAGAAAAACTAAGAAAAGTAGTGCTAGTGTTTATAATCTATTCCTTCACATCTTGTTCTTCTTCTAGTAGACCAAGTGTACTTCTTTTTATACATAGGTATTTTTATTATTTTTAATTGCTTGTATGTCTGTGTGTGATTGAATGTAGGTGCCTGAAGAGGCCAGAGGCATAGGATCCCTCTGAAGCAGGAATTATAAGTGGTTTCAGCCACCTAGCATGGTACTAGGGCCTCTGAAGGAACAATACAGACTCTTAACCTCTGAGCCATCTCTACAGCCTTCAAATACCAATTTTAAACACTAGACTTAGCATAGCACTGCCTCCTACTTGATTCTTGTATTATTCTATAAACAGCTTTCTGTAATGATAATTTTTGAACAAAAATGTCTTATAACTACTCTACCCATATGAATAGCCTTTATTTTATTACTTTTGTATGCAAGGTAGATGGAAAAAGAGAATTCATTTTATAGTTGTGATATTTTACTATTTGTTTTCAGCTAAAAAATAAGCAGAAACACTCCAAGGCCTTTAAAAAAAAACCCAGTCTATTCACACATCACACAGACATTTAACTAACAAGGATTAGAGCTCATATCTTGTTTATCTTTAAAATATTAAACATGATGTTAATTGCTGGTAGACACCCAACAGATAGTCATTGATGGGATGACCATTATATTGAGAGTTAAATTATATTGAATATTCACTATCTATACTTTGGATTCCTGACCAATTTTTACTATAAAAGATGACTTACAGGACAGAACACTGCCTCTCACTAACCAGGATAAGGCATTTCATTTCTGCAGTGCTAGATCTTTCTTCTTTTCTTTTAAATGGTTGTTTTGTGAAACAATCACCCTGTAGTCCAGGTGGGCCTGGAAATAGTGATCTTCCTGCTCAGCCCTCTGAGTGCTTAGATTACAGGCATGCGCCTGCACCATCATACCCAGCATCAGAAATCCTTTTGAGTGAAATAGCATGGGAGAATAACAAAAGAAGCATTTTCACTTCTTAGGTTTGAAATACATTCTCTAGGGTGGGTCAGCCTGTGTGCCTACCCTGCCTCCCTTTCTTAGAGAAGACTGGGCCTACATATATTAAGAAATGCTTATGTGTCCTGTTTGAGTATGTGGGAGAGCCTCACTTCTGTAAGAATTTGTACTGTGCAGTCTGATTCCCACTAATTTCCATGGGATTGTGTAGAATGTAGAGCAAACGGGTTAGTGGTTTCCTTAGAGATCTGCTGTTGAACGTGTATACATTACCATCCTACATTTTTTTAATGTGTTTGGGAATTTCATACACGAATATAATGCACTATGATGAAATATGTCTTTCTTTGGTCCTCTATGGATACCACCACTTAGCCTGTTGACTTCATGTGTTTTAACAAAAGGAGTGCTGCCAGTGTGTGCATGAGTCAGAGTCCCTGCCTGGAGCATGCATGCCCTCCAGGGACCACACACCTGAAGAAAGCTGACATTCTCCCATAGCTCTTGCAGGGCTGTCAGAGCCTGTGCCTTCACTGCTAACACACTCTTTTTTCTCAACAGCATCGCTGGTCTTCATGTCTCAGCCATGTCTCTATTGTGTGAAAACTTGCTTAATCGGTGTGCTCTGCAGTATCTTCTCTGCTGCTCTGGGATTATCTCCCAGTGACTCGGGTGGCTTCTTGTCTTCAACTCTCCAGAGCCTTCCACATAAAGCTTCTGTGATCATGAAGGAGGAAAACCTCAGCGCAGGAGCCAAGGAAGCGTGAGGCCTGCTGTGACAGAGCATCCCCGGCGTTCTCTCACTGTGCTGCCACTGGACTGTTTGTAGTGCTCCTGTGCTGGCTTACAGATACACTGCACAGTTGTCTCTTAGAAATGACAAATAGGAAGCAGGGACAACTCTGGAGGTTTCCGCTTGTAGGTTTTGCCATTATTTGTCTGGGTTTCCGTCACTAAGGGAGTAGTTGAGACCATCAAGTTAAACCTTGAGCCCTTTCCTCTTGTGGTGCAATTTACCTGTGCTTACCTCTTGCTTTCTGTGGAACTCTGTGTGTCCTGTTCTCCACATTCAAGAGGTATCCTCCCCCGTTCAGTGGGAAAACGTGATAAAGGAGGGCTCTACTATACCATACAAGCAAAATGTATAAGCTTTAAGAAAAGAGCGAGCGGTAATTAAATTGGACGCTCATCTGCTTGACCATGTCAGTTGCTTTTCATCTTTGTGTTTGCTTCTGTGATGATGTCACTTGCCATTATTGAGGATCTCAGTGTTCGCATGCAGTGCTGTGGCATTTACTAACATGTAGCCCTGTGAGGTGGGCATTATTATCTCTGTTTTACAGATAAGAAATCTGAAGCAGTGCAGGGAATCACTACATGGATTTCCACCCAACCCTGCATGAAATCAAAGCCAAATTTTCTTCTTTGCTCCTGTTTGAACTCAAATTTTATTTGCAAAGCAGTGTTAAAGTGTCAAATGGCAGAAAGGAGACTCTGCTGTTTAAAAATGTTCGGTATCGACTTAATACATGACAACCACGTGCCAATTGTAAATATTTATGTACCCTTCAATTGTAATGCCTGTTGAGTGTTTCAGTAACAGTTAGAGAAGGCAAAGGGCTTTGACTTCCTCAGAAAAGTCACAGATAGATGGACTCAGAACAGAGTAATGTTTTTATATTCTCTGAACATTAATTACCAAAATGTCCAACATGTTCATGTTTACATTTTTATGAAAACTGGAGTATATGGATTTACATCTAAGCCCTGACATTAAGCAGCTGATGACAAGAGATGAGTCTGTTCTGTAATCCATCATCAGCCCTGCTAAGTACTTCTTACAAATCAGCCCCAGCATGTGGAGAATGCCTGTCTAAGGGTAAAGGCTTGCCTGAGGCAGACATACAACTTTCTTTTTTCTCTGTAGAAAGATTTGCCATTTTGTGTGTCAACCTAGTCCTCAGTCTTTCCATTTTCCTTTTTTTTTCTTTTTAATTTTCTCCCTTACCTCTGAAATGGTTTTATTCTTTCCCCTCAAGCATGTGATTATCTTTTTATTTTTAAATATTACAGCTTTATAACATCTGTCTCTAGGGCAGCATAATCTTACTGATAAAATATTCCGCATTTTCCTTGAGCCCTTGTCCGTATGTCTTCGTGGTAACAGCTCAGCAGATGGAGAAGCAGAAGGAGCAGCCTCAGCTTACCTGAGTGATTTCTCCAGCCCAGCACCAGCACATCAAGTCTGTAGTATCCTGATGTTAATCATCGCAGCGATTGGGAAATCAGAAGGGCGGGTTTCCAGGCGTTTGTCGTGTCCCTGAGTAAAGCCATCCTTGCTTTGCTTTGTTAGCAGGAGATATCAGGAATCCGGCAATGCAGCAGCATACCTAGCTGGGCTTACAACTGTTCAGATAAGAAAAGCAGACAGTGTTCTAACATTGTTTAGGGCCTAAATTAGCAGGTTCCCAGGCGTTTCCAGGGTGTGCTGCCGATGGAACAGAAGCAGCCATCTTCCCCGTCCCGGGAGCCTCTGTTCTTTTCACACAGCAAATTACGATGCTTTTTCTCTGAACAGACTGCTTGCTTTTTCCTTAAGCCTGCTCCTAGAGAGACCCGAGCAAGAACGTAGACTAGTTCATGGTGTGAGTGTAATGCTGGCTGGAGAGAGACTCACGCCCTTTCTGAATGCTTGGCTTTACAGAAACTCGAGTGAACCCTGTTTTGTCAGCAAATTGTTCAAAGCTCTTAGTCACCAGAACATAAAATCGTGTGTGTTGTGTCATCAACTCGTGAAATGAAGCCTGTGGGTTACATAGCTTAAAATCTGTTCTTCCCTTGGAGATAAGAGCAGTAAGAAAGAGATGATATGAAATAAAATAATGGAATATGGGGGTGAGGGAGACACACAGAGTAGTGCTGGAAATTGAGCCAAAGCTGGGAAGCTTTAAAAGGATCAAGAAATAAAGGACTTTTTCTCATTAGTTCTATGTAATGCTGATACTGACTAGTAATGGTCATAAAGGTCAACTTCTAACCAGTCTAAAACACTTGTTAGATTTGAATTAGACCCTGAGTAATTTAGAATCTCATTCACTCACAGAAATGCTGTTTATGACACTGTGTCAAGTTGTTGATGACCAAGTCATTTCAACAGAAAGTTTCAGACATACCAAAATACATATAATAAAAATGTTTATAGTGCATGAAGTGAATTAATAATAACCAACATTTACATCTTATATTGGAATCCTTTGATGTGCTGAGCCCTTATATGGCTTCCAGGGACTTGACCTAACTGCATGGTAATGAAATGGAAAAAAGACAAATGCAGATGCACAGAAAAAGTGGAGTTGGGTGGTCTGGGCTCTGATGGAGAACGCAGCACTGTGGGAGCTCAGACTGTTTATTAGACTTGGGTACAGAGAGGGAGGGTTTATTGTACACAGGTCAATCAAAGTGACAGGTTTAGTTAACAGTAAGGAGGTATCCCTGAAAAGAGCAGTTTTTAGGCCAAAAGTATGAGGGAGAAAGCAATGGGGGGAACCTTTTCTGCACACACTACCAACATCTGCATACAGACCAAAGGAAGGCTTTGCCCTCTGTCTCTATGCCTTCCCCAAGAGTGGGCAGGGGCCATCTTCCTATGAATCCTTGGCATGGCCATGTCCACAGTACACATTCAGAGAATCCCCTCCTCCCACAATGCTATATTAGTTTTCTCTCCCATCTTTAAAACATGATGGTCTGTGGGTTTTTTTTCTGTTTTTTTTTTTTTAAACATTATTATGGGTGGGCACATGTGCCACAGTAGGGCCCATGTGGAAGTCAGAGGACAATTGTGGGAATTGGTTTTTCCTTCTGTGTGGGTCCCAGGGAGTGAAGGACAAAGGCCCTCACCAGCTGAACCATGTTGCTGACCATAGAAATATCTTGATAGCCCTAAAGATTTCACTTCTAATTCTCACAACTATTCTGTTCATTGATAATAAATTAACCCAGATACTAAAACTGTTTTTCAATCTAACATATTACAATAATTTAAAAAGAACTGTTAATACCACCTCCCTAACTCAGAATTTTCAGCCAATGTTTTTTATGTTTCCATTCATGAAATTACTTCAGAATTGCCCAGGCACCCTATTAAAGGTGTCCTTTCCTTACCTCTTGGTCAGCTTTGGGAAGTCAGGACTGGCGTCATGGACATTTTCCTGCCAGTTGCTTTGCACAGTACCATCTGAAAGTCACTGATTACCTAGAGGCATCACATCTGTAAAGAAGAATTAAAAGGAGATCTTTTGGAGCTGGAGAGATGGCTCAATGGTTAAGAGCTCTGGCTGCTCTTCCAGAGGTCCTAAATTCAATTCCCAGCAACCACATGGTGGCTTAAAACCATCTGTAATGGGATCCAATGCCCTCCTCTGATATGTCCAAAGACAGCTACAGTGTACTCATATATATGTAATAAATAAATGGGGAAGATCTTTCCATCAGAATTCCATTTACACATGTCAAAGGAGGCTGGGGACTCAACTGATCAGACAAATTATTGTTTACTGTAAATATCACTGGGAGGGGAGGAGTTTAATCCTGTGGATGCTCAATGACCCAGGGAAGGGGAATGCTAGGGCACTGGGGCAGTAGTGGGTGGGCCGGTGGGGAGCACCCTCATGGGTGGCTGAGATGGGGGCTTATGGAGGGGAAACTGGGAAGGGGGTTAGCATTTGAAATGTAAATAAATAAAATAACCAATAAAAAATGAAAAGAAAAATGAGGATTGAGGAATCTACTTTTCTTTTCCTGTGAACTTGAAGAGGTTCTCAAATAATTTTACAACATTTTGCATAGAGCATTTGATACACTGATGCATTTGCACATGATTGATTGATGAGATTGTCCCATGTTTTTCCTAGGAGTTTTTCATCATTACTTTCTGCCAGACTCTACCTTTATTTCTCAAGTAAACGGTAGCTCCAAGCTTGGCCTTGGTTGTGTATGGCTCAAGCCTGAGTGTGCTTACAAGTCCCACTGACTTTTAGAGGAGAGAGAGAGAGAGAGAGAGAGACAGACAGAGAGAGAGATTGAGAGGGAGGAGGGAGGGAGGGAAGGAGGGTGAGGAGAGGAGAGGAGAGAAGAGAAGAGAAAAAGGAAGAAAAGTCTGCACAGCCCCATTAGGAATCAGATGGCTGGAACTGCATGTCCATCTTCCTTTGTCTTGATCTCCTTTTATCAGTAACCTCCTGGGTGTCCCGTATTTAAACTTTGATTGACACAGAACCCGGCCAGATTCTATGAAACGTACCAAGTGCATTGTCATGGTTTCTATACTTTCCATTTATTTATTTATTTATTTATTTATTTATACTCATTCAAAATTTTGAATGATGCAGATCATTTCCTTGAAGTGTACTCAGAGGGCTATTTAAACATTTCTGCTTTATGTGGGCATGAGAATTATATTTTGTCAAGTCCCCTCAAAAGTCCTGTCACTGATAAACCATACATATAATACATATATTGTTTTCCTGACAAAAATTACACACACACACACACACACACACACACAGCACCTTTGGAATGGAATCATCACCTCCACTGAATATTAAGAGAGCTTACCTAGAGACACAGCCCTTTACAGATTGAGCAGTTTTCATGAGATGGTTTGATAACTTAGTAAGCCATGCCTCAGCATGCAGCGGCTTGAGTTTTAGCCTTAGTTTGGCTGCTGGAGAGCCCCTGGACAACTTCTGGACAGCCTCCAATACCCCAATTTTTTTCATTACAAAGTAGAAATAAAAACTAATCCTGTCTTTCATATTTTATTGTAATGAGGTAGTGTTATTTTTTGAGAGACACACAATGCTAAAAGCTTTCCTATTGAGATTCTTTATCCTCAAATTTAGAACTGTCTGATTATTTCCATTCTTCTCTCTACTGGCCTGAGGCAGACATGGTCAAAATCATTGCTTCATAGAACTTATCACTAGAACAGTGACTGTTGAGATGATGGGCATGTGTGTGGATAAAGGATGGAATATGAAGAAGGAAGTGAATTCCCATAATTGTAACAAATTAGAACAATAATTACATATCCCTATAATTGGAACAAATCACTCTACTATTTTAAAAATAAAAAAATACCTTGATAAGAGTTGTTAATCTCGTTATCAGTAGATGTTCATATAATAAATTTTTAATGTTAAGACGATTGTAATATTCTTCCCTTTATGTGTTTTGATTGAGAGAGACACTTGTGCACACACATTCACAAGTAAAGTTTTCATGTAGAAAGTTTTGGCAGGGCATTAAAGCAAGCATCTCTCTGGTTTTCATCACCAGAACTCTAAGAATTGATTGATCTTAGAATACAACTTTTATTTCAGAAGACAAGCAAAAAAAAAAAAAAAGCCAACAACAACAACAACAACAACAAAAAAGCAAGCTGACTTGAATAATACACACAGTGAATAACTGACAATTTTATATAGGAAGTTTCTGGGCAATAATTCTTCATAGCCATTTCTTCGCCATCTCAGACATTTTTGTACCCTGGGACAATGTGTACTGAACTGTGAAAGAAAATGTCTAGAAAGAATCTGTGTGCTAAAACTGATTGGCTGATTGAAACAGCAGTAAATGAGACCTTGGAATGTTACAGGTCTGGGAGCCTAATTACAGATGGACCTAACTAACATCATGAAACACATAACCAAACACTACATAGAGCTTGAGGACTCTCATGGAAGAATGAGAGGAAGGATTGCAGGCCCTGAAGGTGATAGGAACTCGACAGGAAGACCAGCAGAGTCAACTAATCCAGACCCTTGGGGCTCTCAGAGTCTGAACCACCAACCAAAGAACACACATGGGCTGCACTTGGGCCTCCCTGTTCAGATGCAGCAGATGTGCAGCTTGCTCTTCATGTGGATCCCAAACAACTGGAATGGGGGCTGTCCTGAAAGCTGTTGCCTGAATGTGGGCTACGGTCTTCTAGCTGCGCTGCCTTGTCTGCTCTCAGTGGCATAGGAAGCGCCAAGCCTTCCAGAGACTTGAAGTGCCAGGAATGGGGGATACTGAGTGGTGTGGCTCACCCACTCCGAGAAGGAGAGGGAGCAATGGGGGAAGGATTGTGGGAGAAAGGTTACCAGTAGGGGAGCAGTGAACCTGATGTAAAGTGAATAAGTAAAAAATTAAAATTAAAGGACTTTGGAGTGTGTTATTCACCAGTCAGAAGGCTAGGAATATGATGCTAATGTCTGAGGCCTATCTGCTGGCTACAGCCTGCTTCTGTGATGTTCATGCCAATATATTTTAAAGTTACCTTGCTCTATGACTGTCTTTGTTCTGCTACTATGAAACTCCTTCCATGCTGTAACATAGAATCTTGAGTAGCCCAGACTCATGCTCCTAGGCCTTGGCCATTCATATTTGGCTCCAGAATAAATATCATTTATCATTTTTGTGTGAGAGCTGTGGGTTTTGGTAGTGGAGGTGGTGGTGGTGGTGGAGGTGCTGGTGGAGGTAGTAGTGGTGTTGGTGGTAATAGAGGTGGTGGAGGTGGTGGTGGTCATGGTGGTGGTAGTGAAGGTGGTGGTGGTGGTCATGGTGTTGATGGTGGTGGTGGTAGAGGTGGTGCAGGTGGTGGTGGTGGTGATGGTGGTGATGGTGGTGGTGGTGGAGGTGGTGAAGGTGGTAGTGGAGGTGGTGGAGGTGGTGGAGGTAGTAGTCATGGTGGTAGTGGTGCTCATAGTGGTATGTTTTGATACTGCTTAAGTTCCCCTGTGGATGAAAGCATAGCCATTCCTAAGCAGTAAACAGATGGATATAAAGGGAAAGGTGAGAACGTGTAATGGCACATGGTTAAAATCCAGCATAAAAGATGGAGACAGAAGAATCAGGAATTCAAGGTCATCATTGCCTCCATACAAAATTTAAGGGCTATCAGAGACCCTGTCTCAAAAGAAAGAAACTAAAACTGAGGAAATCAGTGGTGCTGGGGTGCTCGGGCGTGTCCTTTCGGACACCTGTACTGAAGAACTCGATGTAGAACCGAGTTCCCTAAAATCACTTGTACCTGTGCTTACCCTTGGAAAGCAACGATGTACACTATAGCTTTCGGTGTTCCGTTTATTATTTTTACTCTCTTTCTTCTCTTAAAGTGGTGAGAAGTAGATTGCTTTATGAACACTAACCATGCAGGGCTGAAGTGTTTCAGCTTTTCAGTTAATGACTAATACTATTACATAGTGTTTAAACTCAATTCGCTTGGTTGCACTTTGTGTTATACCCTGAGGAATATGCAAAAAAAAAAATTATACCCTAGGCATATGCAAGGACTTATACCCTAGGAAATGCAAAGAATTATATATACCTTGCTTTATAGATATGCCAAGTATCAAAAAAAAAAAAAAAAAACACCTTTGGGCTTAGGAGGTAAATGTGTTGTCCGTGTAAGCATGACAATTTGACCCTAGAAACTCAGAGTGAAAGAAATAAAGCTAACTCACGAAAGTTGTCCTCTGACCCCCACATGTTTTGTGGTACATGTGTGCCTGCCCTCACATGTGCACAATACCAAGCAAACTGCAATGTTTTAAAATAAAATTTAGGGGCCACCAGGATGGCTTGGTGAGTGGAGGTGCTTGCTGCAAAAGCCTGGCGACCTGAGTTTGATCAAGTTTGCCTCTGACCTTGTATGTTGCATGGAAGTTTCAAGTGATAAAAGGTCAAAGAAGTCTTATGAAGCCCACGTTGTGCTCCCTAATCTGCATCGAAGCAAAATGTAACATTTTCCTTTGCGGTATGACCTCTTGTATTCTACCCTGGCCTTGAACTCCTGACCCTGTGGCTTCCACCTCTCAAATGCTGTGTGCACAGGTATGCAGTACTTACCACATCCAGCTACATCTTTTAAAGTATGAATAGAAATAACATTTATTTGCACAATGAAGGGAAATCGCTGTAATCAAGCACCCCAAGTAAAGGAGAAAGGCTGTATTTGTGGTTTTCATTTTGGTAAGTCAAAATTGTATTTTCAAACACTCTGCCCTGGCATCAACAAACAAACAAAATCCTAAAGTTCCTGTCTTGAAAGAGGGCCTACTTCAAAATGGAAAGCTCTAAAATCATGCTGCAGTTTGGGTTTACTCCTGAAAAGCCAAAGCCTTATAAACGAGCCTCACCCCCAAGCATGGCACCTACCGCCTTCCGTCATGTAGCACAAAGCTAAGCCACGGGCACAGGTGACTTCCTTAGCTCTGATAGCATTCCATCACTCTGCACCAGCTTCCATGGCTGGGGCAAGAGAGAAGCCCTTCAAATTCATCTACCCATATTCTTTGTCTTTTTTTCCCTTCTACCCTTCCTTCACACAATTATATCATTAATATGTCAACTAGACCTCATCGGAACAGGTAAAAGAATTTTTTGAAAATTTTCATGCTGAATTATTGGTGACTTGGGCTTTCTCTGTAAAGACTATTTTGGGGTCCCTATACAATATACTTAACTCACTTGAGTCTTATTTAGGATCAGCCTACTTTATCAACATCATTATTAGCCTTCCTATTAAAATATTTAAACTGGAATGCCAAGAGATGTTCTTGCCAATTCGGGCCAGATTTCTAAGGAAAGGAAGAATGCTTTCCCTCTCTTGAGCCAACAAAGGAACAGAGAAGCCCATGAGCCATGCCGCTAGAAGCCCTGAAACGGTTTCTTGTACATTTCCTTTTTTCTTCCACATCTTTCACAATATTAGGATCTTAACTTTCCTGTCCATAAAACAGCAATTATTGCAATGTTCCCATGAGGTGTTGTTCTGAAGGCTAAATAAGAAAATATTAGGTGTACAAAAATGCTAACTTAGCCACATCTTGTGTTGTAAGTACTCTGACAAAGCTCATCAGGACAGCAGTGTCCTACATGTGGGAATCACCGAGAGCTTGAAGCTGAAACTAGGATCACAGGCTGTTCCTGCCTCCCTCTCTCCTCTTAACTGTGTTACTGTGTGTGCCCAGGCAGTAAGAGGCACAGAGGTAAAACCCAGGAGAATAATAAAGCCAGTAAAGGCTGTCTCAAATCCTCCTTATCAATAATAATAAAACAAGAATTCTTTGCAGCTGAACATCAGCAGTAAAAAAAAAAAAAAAAAAAAAAAATGCACTTTTCTTTCTAACCCACATTTTCAAAGCCAAAAGCCAAATATGTCCCTACATATTCTTACATAAAAGGTACAAACAAAAGACACGTACAGGTGAAGAACACAGTCAAGCTCCAAGGTGTATGCCTCTAAATACTAAGAACGCGCGGCAATGACCTGTGGCGTGTTGAGTAACACACTCTCAGCGTCTACTTTGGAGTTCTGTCAAAAAAAAATGATAAAAACCATAGCTTGAAAAAAAAAAAAAAAACCTCAGTACAATATGGTTATGATGGGTGTTTCTCAATGCCTTTGTAAAAAAGCCACAGATAAAGTGCCATTTCATGCTTACGGAAAAGACTGCTTTGTCTCCTGTTAAGAAATAAACAAATGACAATCTCCAAGAAATCATCCTGACCAGCATAAATGACAAGTTTGGTAGTTAACAGCCCCAGGCAAAGCTAGAGGCCATTAACACTCTTGGAGTAACAGGAAGTCCGGGTGGGGGATTGTAGTTAACCAGTAATTGACTCTGGGTATGAATCAAATCTTGCTATGAGGAGAGATGAAAGTAAATCTGGATGGTTATGTGTCTGGTTTTCTTTGCACATACTATCAGTATCAGTATCACCCCCCCAAAAAAATCTTTTTTAATAAATAAAAAAAAAAGATAATGGAAACATTCACATAGACCAACTTGGAGTGGAAACCCTTCATGTGATAAAATGGGGATCCCTGGGGACCAATTAATTCCTTTTCAAGCTTGAACTATATAACTATAAGAACCACTGTAAAAAAAAAACAAAACAAAACATAACTCATTCTCCCACATTAGTTGATTGTTACTGAATTGAAACTCATCATGAGATCATAAGGATTTTGGAAGCTTTTTTTTTTTTTTAAGTTTTTAATCCTATCTCAATAAAAGTAAATACATAAGGATTATAAATAAACCAAATCTGAAGTAATATAGATTGGAAGACCCTCAGGAGGGTCAGGAGATAATGAAGATTATACCTCAATATTGGGATTATGATGTTAGTTCTTTATTTCAATAAAAGTGGATAGAGATCTTTCGTATCAGGGACAGGGCTTAGCTGTAAGATCAAAGTAATCGTCTGGGAATTATGTATGCAGGCTTGGCATCATTTTCATTGGATGGCTGATGAACTGGAAAACTCCAGGATAGTCAGGCTTTAATTTGTAATCTTAATTTTCATATAAATCAGTACATTTTCAGGGGAGAGGATGGGGGTGCTGGATGTTGATGCTTGCTAGCCTGTGGTAATAAGACAGGCCTGAAGCAGAGACTACAGCACTAATTCATCCTGATTCCGATTTTTCCTGCCCCTCCACCCATCTGTCCTCCATCTTTGGATCTATCATTCAACAAAATTTACAGATTGCAAATACCAGGGAAGCTAAGGTTAGCACAATCTTTCCTCTACTTCTTCTTAGAATGATCTGTAATAATCTACTTATCATAGACAGGCACACCAGAATGCACCATAATTTAGTCTCCAGCTGGGAAAATGACTGCAGTTGTTTCTCAAGCATATATTAATGAGGTTTCCCCTTCTTTTTATTGTTTTAAAAACTATAGGATATGAGAGGGCAGTAGATTCCCTTCCCAGAATAATTATCTTAGTGATTCCCATATGTAGTTTCATGTCCATAGGGTTCTATGGGACAACACTTGAACCACAATGCAGTCGCTATTTGTTTGGATGTTCAGAAACTTGACTAAGACACTTGCAATAAAATGGCAGATATCTTTCACTCTTTAAATGCTATAAATATATAGATAAAATGGAATGTTATTTAATTGTTTTGACTCTTAAATTGCAAGTAAAAATGGAGTTTTGTACAAAATTATCTTTTATTCTCTCTTGACAAAACCATAGAAAACAATGTACTTTTTTCCTAATTTACTATTGCTTCATTTGTATCCCAGTTCTGTCAACAATCAACTTCCCATTATCCTTTTCTCCTTTCTTCTTGGATTTTGAGTGCTTTCTAAGAGAGAGAGAGAGAAAGAGAGAGAGAGAGACAGAGACATGCATACATGAGGGGTTAATTAAATAAGCATATAGAGAGGAAACCTTATATGTTGTCATTCCATCATTTCAAACCAGAGATCACATGTAATCTTTTGATCTCCTAATGACCTGACAGATGAAGTACTCCATAAATTTGAAAATCATTAAGCACTAACGGAATAATGAAAGAAGGCCCTGCAGAGCTCATGCTTGAACAACACACTGGCCACAGCTATGCAGGCATTAAGACCATTGTCTGAGGTTTGACTATCTGAATGGCCATGGTGCAATACTTTCTCATGATTTAAGAGTCCTTTCATTTGGTGGAGATACGCCAGCCACTCCCAAGCTCATCTTCTTTGTGATCTGGTGTCTTCCCTGAGGCACTGCCCTCTGAAATGTTAAGAGGCTACCTTCAGAGCAGAGAATAGATTCTCCTGATCACATCAGCACTCCCCATTTGACAGTGAAATAACATGATGGTTGATAAAGACAGATATGGAGTCCCTTATCCCAATTGGGAGCACACTTGTCCCTTAACCAGTTCTGTCAGCTTGGATTTATCTGCACAGAAGGCATATAAAACATCGTTTACATAAATAACATGAAGTCAGCGTTGGACAAATATCAGGATGAGTAACTGCTCTGGGGTAGACCTATTAAATCAATCATTGAACCCAATCAGAGGAGCACTGACTACAGCCAGACAGAAGTTGATCACAGCATAATCTTCCTCTGCTTCTTGATGAACTAACAAAATATGTTGCACTCATTGAACAGCTGCTTTCATAAGAGCAATAACGAAACAGACTCCAGGAACCTTCAGCACCGCACAGGAAACAAGATTTCCAAGGAGAAAATTAAAATGCCAGAAAGATTTATACTTATGTATGTAGATGTTCTATGGTTTAAAAGAGGTCCTATTACTTTTAAAGTATAAGAAAGAGAAGCAATGCCATTTGTAATGGTACTGTTATTGAAAAGCAATAGGGCAATGTTCATGTTATGGGCTGAATTACACCCACCCGGGTTGCATTTCTGAGCCTATCACTTCAGACTGTAATCTTAAAGAACTAATTAAAAATGAAGTCATTAGGATGGGTCACTGGGATGTCATTGGTCATATATGACTGAGATCCTTACAAGAAGAGCAAATTAACACAGAGATACAGGTGAATAGAGAGGAAAGCCCTGTGAAGGTACTGGGAGTAGCTTATAGTGCATGCTGAGGAGTCTCTGAAAAGCATTTTTGCAAAGCTCTGATATCTGAGTTTTCTGGCATCTAGAAAGGGAAGACTAGACATCTCCTGTCTCAGCAGAGCTATCAGATGTACACAGCTCATCTCTTGCTTGTTTGAAGACAAATTAAGGGGATGAACACTCATACAAAATCCTGGCAGGTTGGAATTGGAGAAATAGTTGAGCGATTAAGATCACTGGTTGTTCTAGAGGACTCATTCCCAGCACCCACATTAGCAGGTTACAACCATCTGTAAATCTAGTTCTTGGAGTTTGACACACTTTAACCTTCATGGGTACCAGCCATGCAGACAAAACATCCATACACATAAAACAACAAAATAAAAAAAATTTAAATTTCAAAATTATGTTTGCCTCTTAATTGTTCTGGCTTTTACTGTTTTCCCAACACAGCCTCTCTGGTAAAAAGAGTGAAATGACCCACAGTTCACCGGGAAGGATTTTTCCAAATTTGTTGAGGGCAAGGAAATACGTTCCCCTCCCCTCGGAGTGTCTGCCTTACAAATTAGCAATTCTGGAGAAGGATATGCATAAGCAATACCTACTCATTGGAATTCCAAAGGTGACGTCAGTAAGAAAAATATGCAGGCAGGAGAGGTGGCTCCGTAAGTAAAGTGCTTCCTTGAAAACCATGAGGACTTGAGGTAGAGTCATCAGAACCATGTACAAACCAGACATGGTAGTACGTGTCTGTAAACCCAACGACTTCTGTGGGGGAAGATAGGAGGTAGGAACAGACAATCTCCAGAAGCTCATGGGCCAGTTAGCATGGCTGCTGAAGCAGAAAATAGCAGGGGACTCTGCCTCAGACAAGGTGGGGGTTAATTCCTGAGGCTGTTCTCAATCATGTATAATAGAAGTCACACAGGAACATTCACGTGTGTACAATAGAAGCCATACACATGAACACGAACTCATATATATGAACATTCACATAAACCCAATAGAACTCACAGGTATGAACAGGCACATGTGTACAAATAGAACTTTTTACATGTATGAGTAAACAAGTAAAATAGAACTCATGCACAAACACACACACACACATACACAAATACCACACCCATGTCACACAGAGATTTTAAAAGAGGGGAAGATGAGAGAATTAAAGAGAGAGAAAAAAGTAAGGATCATTATGCTACCCAACTTTGCATTCTTAAAATGTTTTTAGAAATAGAGGAAGATCACTGTCTGTGATACCTAAAGACAATGAGGGGTTCTCTATCTTTAAACAGTCTGTCCATCTGTGCTGTTACAATCACCTGTAAGTGACAGGGCCACATCTCCACCTCTCCTTGCTTCCCTGAATTACTGTGTCCTTGCAGAAGAGTGGAGAACAAAAGCACCAATGACCAAGACCTCAGTCACATGAAGTAAATGACTTGGGTTTACATCTCAGTGGGAGGGCCCTGGCCATCGAACCATGCTGACTTTTCCAGAGCAAATGAAATAATGACTTGGAAAAGTTCAGGCACATCAAACCATTAGATAAAAATCATGCTTCCTATAGATTGCTGAAGAGCTAGACTGATGGCATTACAATCCTAGTTATTTTAATGTTTATGGAAAAAAACATATAGAATGCAAGCCGGGCATGGTGGTGCATGCCTATAATCCCAGCACTTGGGAGGCAGAGGCAGGCGGATTTCTGAGTTCGAGGCCAGCCTGGTCTACAGAGTGAGTTCCAGGACAGCCAGGACTACACAGAGAAACCCTGTCTCGAAAAACCAAAAAAAAAAAAAAAAAAATATATATATATATATATATATATATATATATATATATATATATAGAATGCCAGCCAAAAAGTTAGCATAATAATAGAAACCTGATTTTCCAATAGGTAGAAAAATCCTAAGTTGTGTAAAGGGGCCACAGGAGAGACAGAGCCCTCACTGCAGAGGCACAATTAATATTTGCTGTGAAAGCTGTTTATACAAAAATAATATTCCTTTGTAGAGAGATATTTTACTCAGAAAAGCAATGAACCAAGGCTTAAGGTCTCTGTGTATATGACCTTGGGTGGAAACTCATTCCTACCCCTAGACATTCCCTTTGACGGAGAATTAATGATGTTTGCCATGAAGATAGTGCTCCCTGTGATCCAGACTTCCTTTGTTATGAATTGCAGCCCTGTCAGGTGGTCACAAGAGGCACTCGGTGACCCCATCTAGCTTCTTTAGCTACCCAGTAAGTATAATGACTTCACACATTAAAAATACACAACCACTGGGAAAATCAATGAGCTGCATTCTTGAGAAGCTCACTCTCATGCTTACACGTTTGTCTTGTCTTCCTTCTGAGCTACAGTCTCTTCCTGGCCCTGGTCTTGATGTCCATATTAAATTCCAGCTCTGGACATACCAGCTAGTCATGAAAGTCATTCTCTGTTTTAAAACCAGAGTCCTGGTTTGACCTGAGTCAGCATCTCTACAGAAATAAGAAAGGCTTCACGGTGCGACAGGTGGGGAAAGGTAAGCCTTCTGCCAGCATCCCACAGCGCTGACAGAAATGATCAAACTCATACCTGAGAACAAAGGCTCAGAAGTGCCTGGATTTGCAAGTTTTATCATCCCAGGATCCACACCAGCAGCAAAGCAAACTTGTAAATTTACATCTTGTTGTGCTTCAAGGGAATTTGGGGTGTGTCCGTGTGCTTTTTGAAAGGTGTCATTTTAGAGGTACGTGCAAGAGAAATTTTTTGAGACAGCAGAAGTGAAAATGGAAAATGTAACAAAAAGATGAGCTGGAAAAATATATTTTCTGGAGCAATTTAAGTAGCTGTAACTATGGTAAGATATAAAAATTCAGTGGCAAAAATAAAATCTGGGTGTGGCGGTACACACTTTAATCCCAGTACTCAGGGGCAGAGGTAGGTGGTTCTCTTGAGTTTAGTGTCAGCCTGGTCTACATAACAAGTTCCAGAACAGCCAGAGATACACAGAGAAACACTGTCTCACCCACACACATAAACAAACCAACAAACAAACAAATAAACTGGCTGGTTTTATGTGTCAAATTGACACAAGCTGGAGTTATCACAGAGAAAGAAGCTTCAGTTGAGGAAATGCCTCCATGAGATCCAGCTAGAAGGCATTTTCTCAATTAGTGGTCAAGGGGGAGGGCCCATTGTATGTGGTGCCATCTCTGGACTGGTAGTCTTGGGTTCTATAAGAAAGCAAGCTGAGCAAGCCAGGAGAAGCAAGCCAGTAAGGAATATCCCTCCATGGCCTCTGCATCAGCTCCTGCTTCCTGACCTGCAGCAGTTCCAGTCCTGACTTCCTTTGATGATGAATAGCTGTGTGGAAGTGTAAGCTGAATAGACCCTTTCCTCCCCAACTTGCTTCTTAATCATGATTTTGTGCAGGAATAGAAACCCTGACTAAGACAAATTGGTACCAGGAGTGGGGTAGTCCTGTGACAACCTGACCATGTTTGGGGGAAGACTGTGGAAGGACTCTGAAACATTGATCTAGAAGAGTCATTGAGATGGTAAGAGCACTGTGGGATGTTCTATAGGAGCTTGGAAGATAATGTTGAGAACAGTGCAGAAGATGGAGGCCTGGCTTGTGGCTGAACTTGGTAATATGTAAGAGTCACCCAACTTGTACTGGTTTTGAAGGTCTGAAGGGGTCATGAAGAGCAACTGAGGCTTGGCACTGTGAGCAGCCATGGAAATGCCATTGGTGAAGGTGCATCCTCAGTTGCAATTGATGGCCCAGGACTGAAGGGGTCATGCAAAAGAGTTGAGGCTTGGTGCTATGAAGAGAGCCTATGAGAGGCTATTGGTGAAGCCTAGTTGCAACAGAAGACAGCAGTGTTTTGGAGATGCCAGTACCATGAGATTACCACCAAGAACAGCAGCAGCAGTGGAGTACAGGCAGCTGGAACCTAGAAGGCAAGGTGTATGCTACAAATGGCAGAGCTGGAGAAGTGACCCGACCCAAACCCTTGGAGGAGCCGAGAAGATCGTGAGTGGATCCCAGACATTGGACAGTTGGACAGTTGGACAGTTGGAGTTTGATTTTGATTTTGATTGTAACTGTGCCCTGATATTTTTCCCTCTTGATGGAAGAAAGTATTTTAGTGGAGCCCATAGTTAAGAGACTTTTAATTGTAAAAAGTCTTTGAATTTTAAAAGATTGGATATTTTTAAAGGGATTGAAATTTTAATATGTACTGAGAAGAGAGGGGCCTGATATAGGGATCTAACATGAATTAAGAAGTCAATTTGATAAAAACAATAAAAATAAAAATGATTATAATCTAAAAAGCAAAGAAATTGCAGGGTAAGACCAAAGAGAGACTAGCAAATCTGAAAGGCTTACTTAAGGCTCATATTTTGGCAGTTCAGTAGGGGCTGTGATTAAGTACAATGGGGCAAGCAGCGGCCGAACACACATCTGGGATTTCTACTTTTAAAAAGCTAGAACATTGAGATGTCGTAGCAGGTAAGGAAGGGCACTTGATGCCAAGCCCTACAACCTGGGTTTGATCCATGGAACCTACATGGTTGAAAGGAGAGAACCAACTCTTCCAAGTTATGTTCTGACACCTGCCCCCCAAGTAAATAAAATAAAAAAATAGACCAGTTACTTATTCCATTTCTTCTTTCCTCTTTTTGTATTCTTTTTTTTCTCCCCTTCTCTTTTTTTTTTCCTCTTTCCTCTCCCACCCTGATCCCAATCGCTTATAAAGTCTTACTGGCTGGCTTGAAATTCTGGAATTCACAGTGTAGACCAGGCTGGCCTGGAATTCAGAGGGTTGCCTACCTTGAACTCCATAGTGCTGGGATTAAAGATACATGCCCCCATGCCTAGCTTTGGCATCTTAAAGTGATCTTTAACTTTTTTTAGTGTAATTTCTTTGGTGAGCGGCAAATATCTCTCTGGCTGTAAACCAGTATAACAGCCATAAGCACAGTGTGGACCCTGTTTGCGCCGGTTGGGCCATGGTTGTGGTATCTAGAGTTGAGCAGTACTCTTCACTATTGCATCTGTGTTTCCTCATGTATATAAAGAAATAACAATATCAATCTCATAAGGCTGTTGTGAGAATTAGTTAAACTGATTATACAACTGCTATCTTTAGCACAATGTCTATCTCACTCCAAGCATCTCAAGATTCTGCTGTTGCCTTTGTTATCATTGTGCGAAACAATATCAGGATTTTTTCTACCTTTCTACTTCTTTACCAGCTAGGCAGAGCCAAGAAAAGCCAGCATCACAAGGTGGGAGAACAGGCTAGCCACTGGAATTATTTGTGTGTTTGGTTCTTTTGTATCTCAATTTCTATGACTGAGCCAATGTTCTTAGTTCTTAATACAGTCAACAAATACAATTATCAGATAGAGAAATTTAAAACAACTCCCCTAAAAATCTAAAAGATAAAGTCTTTTTAATCAAAAGACAACAGGTTAATCCTGGCTTAGGAATGGGAGAAATTACATTAAAATGAACACAGTGAGATTCATTCAAAAACGGAACTCAGCAACATATAATCCTATAAAGACACAGAGAGATTTTTTTAGATTGAGGCCATAAAGGTAAATCAAACCCAAAATGAATGGATTAGCGGAAAGGCAGCTACTGTGTTATTCTTTTGTACTGAGTAACGGAGAAGCAGCCTTTGTCAAATCTTGCTTTCTAATTCCCATCTGGAAAAGCCTTGCTCTGGACTGAAGGAATGCCTGTGACATCTGTAAAGTTAAAAAGTGTCTGTAAAGGGAATAGGTCTAATCCTAACTCACCAGCAGGCTCTCTACACACTACCCTAAGTGAGGAACTGAAGCCTCGGTTCTAAAACCCTTAGATGGGATTGGTTCTACCCTAGTTTTCCCCATTCTGCTTTCGTTTCTGTTTAACCTGGGTTACTGAAGTAGATGATCCTGTCTGTTGAGCCACAGGTCACATCCTCATTGTGATGGACGATGATATAATTTAACTTCATGAGCCACCAAAAAGTTTTCAGTAGTGCGTCTATGTAGTGCAGTCTTTAGTAAGCTAAACATACAGGAAAAATGCATGGGGTTTGCTCATGGGAGGTTGTGAATGGGAAGGGGTGATGTCAGAGGACTAGTAATGAACAGCCAGGCCAAGTCAATAGAGGGCATTTACATGAGACTTAGTAGTTACGCTGTTCTAAAATACGATGCTCCAGAATAGGTATCCCTGTTGTGGCTCTGAAATCTGTTCTATGGTCCTAGCTCTCGGCTCAACTTCTCTCTCTTCTCACATGGCATTATGAAGATTGAGGACAGAGGAAGATTTTAATTGCATAATCTAACAGTGGTAGAGTTTAATTAGAAACTGATGCTAGCTAGCATTAGTATTTATAAGCTTGGGGTAAGCCATCGGTTTGTTGGCTGTTACTCCGTTCTCCTTACAGTAGTTAGATGGAAGTGGAAACAAGCTAAACATCCTGTAGTAGGTGAATGGAAGATGACACGCATGGCTCATATACACAGTGCAATATTATCCATCTGGAGAGGAAAAAGGAATCATGGCATTGGCAGGTAAATTGATGGAACTTGAAGACATCATACGGAGTGAAGGGACCTAGAATCCCAAGGTCAAGTGCTTCATATTCTCACTCATCCATGGTTCTGAGCTCCAAACTTCAAAAGAAGAATAACACAGAGTAACTGTCGAAATTGGGAAATTATAAAGGGACTATGGTAGGGGAACTTGAGAGGGGAACAGCGGGATAAAGGTGATATTAAGGGATGAGTGGGGGTGGGGAATGAAGAAGATGGCTTTAATTGGGAAGGGAAGAGGGAGGGTAACACAGAGTCAAGAGGGAGAAAGGACAAATAACACCAAGTTTGCTTGATAATGCCTCCAGGAATCCTATTATTTTACATCTACCCCAAAATTACAGGTATTTTAAACAAAGATCTCCTTGGGCTGGCCAGGTCATCCACAGAGCCATAGACTAACGAAAACCCCAGTATCAAACACAAGAAACTTCCATTAGAGTTTTGGGTCAGAATAGCCCAAGGGACTCCAAGTTATTTAATCCCAAACAAAACAGGCTCTTGCTGTTGCCATGACTTGCCTCTCCAAAGCCAAAGCTAAGTCCCTGTCAGTGAAGATACTGAACACTGAACTTGGATGACTCCGACTGGATCTAACCAGAAAGCCTCCTTCCCTTCCATTGTACTAGACAGCTTTATGCAGGCTTGCAAGGGTGGGAAATAATCACAGTCCTTTCCAGCTGCAATACCTATGAGCCATAACAATGACCAACAGGGTAAAATACCACTTAGGGTGCTGGACACATATGGGCAGTCACCAGTAACTGTCTAATTGAACTTAAGGCCCACTCAACGGAAGGGAAATCATGCCTGGTGCTAGAAACCTAACCAGATACCTGGGGCTAGGGAGGTCGTGAACCTTAGAAGACAACTAGAGCTATTTTGTTATACCAGCATACTTCCTAACTGCATTTTAACACTTATAGTTAGGATAAAGTGGAGAAAAGGTAATTTTGTCAGGTCTGGGGCGAGGTATGTCACTATGAGATCACCCATGCAACAGATCGAACCCAGAGGTTTACTGGAGAAGTAGGGAGAGCGAAAGGCCCTCTCAGAGTGGGGACTTGAGAGAGAAATAGAGACAGATAGAGACAGACAGAGAGATGGGGAGACAGAGAGAGACCTTTTAAAGGAGGTTCATGACGCACAGGAAAATATGCACTGCACAGGAAAGGCAGGCTGGTGGAGCACGAAATTTACAACATATGTCTACAGATAAGTGTAACTTGGACCCCTCATCAAAGTGGCTTCTCTTTGTAGCAAAGGAAGACCATTACAAAAAGAAAAAGAAAAAAAGAAAAAGAAAAGAAAGAAAGAAAGAAAGAAAGAAAGAAAGAAAGAAACTGAGCTGGACACAATGTAGACAGAAACTGATCAAGGCATTCCCAGCCCCAATGGGTACATCTGAAACACAGCTCAAAGAACATGGGGCGAGGTGGGGAAGCCGGAGGGTCACCCAGCGTGCCAGGTGCTCAGAACCATCCGGCGGCGGCGGCAGAACCAGGTACCGGAGACAGCCCAAGCTTAAGACCTTCGGGGACTCAGGCCTGGAGTGGGAGTTGGGCACAGAATAGCGGGTGCACTCTGCACTCGCAGGGCGGACCCCGAGCTCCCTGCAGGCAGCTGCCATATTGCCTGCAGCTTCCCGCCCAGCTGGTGGTGGGGAAGCCAGAGTCAGCCAGTGTGCCAGGTGCCCAGACCCAGCCGGAGGCCGAACCAGCCTCCCATCCAGCCAGTGGCAGGGAAGCTGGAAACCGGACCCAGCCAGCTTCCCAGCAGCTTGGGACCAGCAGGCAGAACCAGATAACTGAGATATCCCAACTTTAAGACCCCTGGGGAAACAGGATATCAGACAGCGAACCCTGAGCAGGAGCAGTGCAGAGCAGCCGCCCAACAGGCGGAACCAAATACCTGGGATATCCTGAGGTTAAGACCTCGGGGGACTCAGGCCACCTGTCAGCAATCTGTGAGCAAGACCCCCGCAGGACAGTGATTCAGATATCCCAGTCGCTGGGAAATAGCCTTACAACCCCACAGGAGGGTCAAGCACCAGCTAGTATCTACAGGACCAACTAACACCAGAGTTAACCAGATGGCAAAAGGCAAACGTAAGATCGCTACTAACAAAAATCAAGGCAATATGGCGGCATCCGAACCCAGTTCCCCAACAGCAATAAATATTGGATACCCCGAAACACCAGAAAAACAAGACTCAGATCTAAAATCACTGGTCAGGATGCTGATAGAGGAACACTTAGATAAATCTCTTAAAGTAATACATGAGAAAATAGATCAAAAGCTAGAAGCCATTGCAAGACAAACACAATTAAATCCCAGATATCTCAACACACCAGAAAAACAAGACTCAGATCTAAAATCACTGGTAAAGATGCAGATTGAGGATCACTTAGATAAATTTCTTAAAGTAATAGAGGAGAAAATAGATCAAAAACTAGAAGCCCATACAAGGCAGACACAAAAATCACTTAAAGAAATCCAGGAGAATATAGAGCAAAAAATGAATCCCAATAAGGGGGAGAAACAAAAATCACCCAAAGAAATACAAGAGAACATGGGTCAACGAGTAGAAGTCATAAAGGAGGAAACACAAAAATCCCTTAAAGAATTACAGGAAAACACAAACAAGCAACTGAAAGATCTGAGCAAAACCATACAAAATCTAAAAACAGAAGTAGAAACAACTAAGCAATCGCAAAGGGAGACAATGTTGGAGATAGAAAACCTTGGGAAGAAATCAGGAGTCATAGATGCAAATATCAACAATAGAATACAAGAGATAGAAGACAGAATCTCAGATGCTGAAGATACCATAGGAACCATGGATTCAACAATTAAAGAAAATGCAAAATGCAAAAAGCTGGTAACCCAAAACATTCAGGAAATCCAGGACACAATGAGAAGACCAAACCTAAGGATTATAGGGATAGATGAGAATGAAGATCTACAACTTAAAGGGCCAGCAAATATCTTCTACAAAATTATGGAAGAAAATTTCCCCAACCTAAAGAGAGAGATGCCCATGTATATACAAGAAGCCTATAGAACCCCAAATAGACTGGACCAGAACAGAAATACTTCCCGTCACATAATAATCAAAACCCCAAATGTACTAAACAAAGAAAGAATATTAAAGGCAGTAAGAGAAAAAGGACAAGTAACATATAAAGGAAGACCTATCAGAATTACACCAGACTTCTCACCTGAGACCATGAAAGCTAGAAGATCCTGGGCAGACCTCATGCAGACCCTAAGAGAACACAAACTTCAGCCAAGACTACTATACCCAGCAAAACTCTCAATTGCCATAGATGGGGAAACCAAGATATTCCACGACAAAAACAAATTTGCAAGATACTTATCTACAAACCCAGCCCTACAAAGGATAATAGGGGAAAAATACCAACACAAGGGGGGAAACAACACCCCAGAAGAAACAAGATAGAAACCCCATCTCATCCAACCCAAAAGAAGAGAACCACTCAAATACAAATAATAATAACAATTCCCAAAATGTCAGGAAGTAATAATTACTATTCCTTAATATCTCTTAATATCAATGGACTCAACTCCCCAATCAAAAGACACAGACTAACAGACTGGATACGGAAACAGGACCCTACATTTTGCTGCATACAGGAAACACATCTCAGTGTCAAAGACAAACACCACCTTAGAGTAAAAGGCTGGAAGACAGTTCTACAAGCAAATGGTCCCAGGAAACAAGCTGGAGTAGCCATTCTAATATCAGATAAAATCGACTTTCAACCTAAAGTCATCAAAAGAGACACAGAAGGTCACTTCCTGCTTGTCAAAGGGAAAATCCACCAAGAAGAATTCTCAATACTGAACATCTATGCACCAAATGCAAGGGCACCCTCATTCGTAAAAGAAACTTTACTAAAGCTTAAAGCACACATCGCACCTAACACAATGATTGTAGGTGACTTCAACACTCCACTCTCCTCAATGGACCGATCAGGAAAGCAGAAACTAAACAGGGACACAGTGAAACTAATTGAAGCTTTGGACCAATTGAATTTAACAGATATATATAGAACATTCCATCCTAAAACAAAAGAGTATACCTTTTTCTCAGCACCGCATGGTACCTTCTCAAAAATTGATCATATAATTGGTCACAAGACAGACCTCAACAAATACAAGAAGACCGAACTAATCCCATGTCTCCTATCGGATCACTATGGAGTAAAAGTGGTCTTCAATAGCAAGAAGAACAACAGAAAGCCCACATACACATGGAAACTGAACAATACTCTACTCAATGACACCCTGGTCAAGGAAGAAATAAAGAAAGAAATCAAAGACTTTTTAGACTTCAATGAAAATGAAGGTACGACCTACCCAAATCTCTGGGATACAATGAAAGCAGTGCTAAGAGGAAAACTCATAGCCCTGAGTGCCTCCAAAAAGAAACTGGAAAGAGCATACACTAGCAACTTAACAGCACACCTGAAGGCGCTGGAAAAAAAAGAAGCTAACTCACCCAGGAGGAGTAGAAGAGAGGAAATAATCAAACTAAGGGCTGAAATCAATCAAGCAGAAACAAAGAGAACCATACAAAGAATCAACCAAACCAAGAGCTGGTTCTTCGAGAAAATCAACAAGATAGATAAACCCTTAGCTAGACTAACCAAAGGGCACAGAGATAGTATCCAAATTAACAAAATTAAAAATGAAAAGGGGGATATAACAACAGAAACAGAGGAAATTCAAAAGATCATCAGATCCTACTACAAAGGCCTATACTCAAAACAACTGGAGAATCTGGAGGAAATGGACAATTTCCTAGACAGATACCAAATACCAAAATTAAATCAGCATCAAGTAGACCAGCTAAACAGTCCCATAACCCTTAAAGAAATAGAAGGGGTTATAGAAAGCCTCCCAACCAAAAAAAGTACGGGACCAGATGGTTTTAGTGCAGAATTCTACCAGACCTTCAAAGAAGACTTAACACCAATACTCTTCAAACTATTCCACAAAATAGAGACAGAAGGGTCACTGCCCAACTCGTTCTTCGAAACCACAATTACGCTGATACCTAAACCACAAAAAGATCCAACAAAGAAAGAGAACTACAGGCCAATTTCTCTTATGAATATAGATGCAAAAATACTAAATAAAATTCTTGCCAACCGAATCCAAGAGCATATCAAAATGATCATTCACCATGATCAAGTAGGCTTCATTCCAGGAATGCAGGGATGGTTCAATATACGGAAATCCATCAATGTAATCCACTACATAAACAAACTAAAAGAAAAAAACCACATGGTCATCTCATTAGATGCTGAAAAAGCATTTGACAAAATTCAGCATCCTTTCATGCTAAAAGTCTTGGAAAGAGCAGGAATTCAAGGCCCATACCTAAACATAGTAAAAGCAATCTACAGCAAACCAGTAGCCAACATCAAAATAAATGGAGAGAAACTTGAAGCAATTCCACTAAAATCAGGGACTAGACAAGGCTGTCCTCTCTCTCCATATCTTTTCAATATAGTACTTGAAGTTCTAGCGAGAGCAATCAGACAACATAAGGAAGTCAAAGGGATACAAATTGGAAAGGAAGAAGTCAAAGTTTCATTATTTGCAGATGATATGATAGTCTACTTAAGCGATCCAAAAAACTCCACCAGAGAACTTCTACAGCTGATAAACAACTTCAGCAACGTGGCTGGTTATAAAATTAACTCAAGCAAATCAGTAGCCTTCTTGTACTCAAAGGACAAGCAGGCTGAGAAAGAAGTTAGGGAAATAACACCCTTCACAATAGCCACAAACAACATAAAGTACCTTGGCGTAACTCTAACCAAACAAGTGAAAGATCTGTATGACAGGAACTTCAAGTCCCTGAAGAAAGAAATCGAAGAAGACCTCAGGAGATGGAAAAATATTTCTTGCTCCTGGATTGGCAGGATCAATATAGTAAAAATGGCCATCTTGCCAAAAGCAATCTACAGATTCAATGCAATCCCCATCAAAATCCCAAATCAATTCTTCATAGATCTAGAAAGAGCAATTCTCAAATTCATCTGGAGCAACAAAAAACCCAGGATAGCTAAAACTATTCTCAACAATAAAAGGACTTCTGGGGGAATCAATATCCCTGACCTCAAGCAGTACTACAGAGCAATTGTGTTAAAAACTGCATGGTATTGGTACAGCAACAGGCAGGTAGATCAATGGAATAGGATTGAAGACCCAGAAATTAACCCACAGACTTATGGTCACTTGATCTTTGATAAAGGAACCACAACCATCCGGTGGAAAAAAGATAGCCTTTTCAACAAATGGTGCTGGTTCAACTGGAGGTCAACATGCAGAAGAATGCGAATTGACCCACTCTTATCTCCTTGTACTAAGATCAACTCCAAGTGGATCAAGGACCTCCACATAAAACCAGACACACTGAAACTATTAGAAAAGAAACTTGGGAAGACTCTGGAGGACATGGGCACAGGGGTAAAGTTCCTGAACAGAACACCAATAGCTTATGCTCTAAGATCAAGAATTGACAAATGGGACCTCATAAAATTACAAAGTTTCTGTAAGGCAAAGGACACTGTCAGAAGGACAAAACGGCAACCAACAACGTGGGAAATGATCTTCACCAACCCCACATCCGACAGAGGGCTAATATCCAATATATACAAAGAACTCAAGAAGTTAGACCCCAAAGAACCAAATAACCCTATCAAAAAATGGGGTACAGAGCTAAACAAAGAATTTTCACCAGAAGAAATTCGGATGGCCGAGAAACACCTTAAGAGATGTTCAACATCATTAGTCATCAGGGAAATGCAAATCAAAACAACCCTGAGATTCCACCTCACTCCAGTCAGAATGGCTAAGATTAAAAACTCAAGAGACAACAAGTGCTGGCGAGGATGTGGAGAAAGAGGAACACTCCTCCACTGTTGGTGGGATTGCAAAATGGTAAAACCACTCTGGAAATCAGTGTGGCGGTTCCTCAGAAAATTGGGCATGCCACTCCCAGAGGACCCTGGCATACCACTCCTGGGCATATACCCAGAGGATTCCCCTGCATACAACAAAGACACATGCTCCACTATGTTTATAGCAGCCTTGTTTATAATAGCCAGAAATTGGAAGGAGCCCAGATATCCCTCAAAGGAGGAATGGATACAGAAAATGTGGTATATTTATACAATGGAGTACTACTCAGCAATTAAAAATAATGAATTCATGCAATTTGTAGGTAAATGGTTAGATCTGGAAACTATCATCCTAAGTGAGCTAACCCAATCACAAAAGAATACACACGAAATGCAATCACTGATAAGTGGATATTAATGAGCCCAGAAGCCCTAAATACTCAAGGCACAATTAGCAAGTCAAATGACTCTCAAGAAGAAAAAAAGGAGAGGACCCTGGGCCTGTAAAGATTGGATCCAGTATTGTAGACCCAGAACAGAGAAATCGTGGGGGGGGGGAAGAGTGGGGAATAGCATGGGGGGGGAGAGGAATTATGGGACATATGGTGGGGGGTACCTGGGAAAGGGGAAAGCCTTTGGAATGTAAACAAAGAATATAGAAAATAAAAAAAAAGTAAATTAAAAAAAAAAAAAAAAAAAAGAACATGGGGCGAGAAGGAGCCGACAGATTCTAAGACCAAGGAAGCAGGAAATGTGCTGGGAGACTGTCTCCTGAAACAGGTTACCTAAACAAGATCTAAACCATGACAATATCTGTAGCCATGCTAACACAGAAAGACGAAAATCTCACAAGGTCCAAACCCTAGAAAGCTAAGTTCAGACAACTAATGATTGCTGAGAGGGAGAATTCATCTCTCCCAAGGGTGTGCCTCTAACTGGCTATTCAATAAAAAATTGTCAGCTCCCAACTCCAAATCATGTACACGCAAACAATAAAATTAGACTCACTGGATTGTGTGTGTGTGTGTGTGTGTGTGTGTGTGTGTGTGCATGTGAAACAATAAGAAAAAGCATTTATTGATTAAAGGTAGTGAGGTAAGCACATGGAAGGAGTTGGAGGGGGAAGGGGAAAGGTAAGGAGGGAAATGATATAACTATTTTTATTAAAATATATTAAAAATAAAATAAAATTCAAATCCTCCCAATAAAAGAAAATTGAACTAGTTGTAAACATGCCCATTAGAACCTGTCCCATCAGAAGCCCCAAGTGCATTATATTGTTTATCTGCTAAGCTCTTTCTAGGGTGATATGTATGCTGTTGTAAAGCAAACCCAAAACAAGGATGGCGTGATGGAGCCGGCACTAATTTACTAGAAATGATGTCATCTTTCTTCCTTTTTCGCTTATGATAAAATGGTTGTGGACATTTTCATTTTTACGCAACTGCCGTGCAGATATGAGAAAGCTTGCTCTCAATCACGCATCTTCCGCAAATCTCAATTCCATTCTAAAAGTCTGTGGACTCCATGTGTAGCCGTTTGCTTCCGCCCTCCGCCCTCACCTTTCCAAGAGCACAGAACTTTCAAGCTGATTATTTCTGACCATATGGGATCTGAGACTAAGATCAAACCCACCCTAGACAAATGCCACACAGCCAATCCCGCAACTGTTCCTGGAGTCCTGGGCAACGCCGGGGAGAAAACATGCCAGGGCCTACTGTTTTTCAAACGAGTTTCATTTCTCTAACAATTTGAATCTGCCAAGAGGAAACCGAGACAATCAAGTTTTGTGCCAAAAAACCCCAAGCTCAAGTGGAAGTAGTATCCTCTCTTTAGCCGGCTGATGAGTGGCGAGCAGAAGGAGGCAGTCAGGGAAGGAAGGGGATTCAAATGATCAGGGCAGAAGCTCTGCGTGCGTTTGAGCACCTCTTCGGGACCCTTTGTGACCTTCAGGGCACCTTTCTGCTTTAGGTCGCAAAGTCTCAACACAGCCTGCACTCATCATTTGCCTGATGCCCGGTACATATGCATCTGAAAATTATCTACAACAGATATTATTTCCCTGTCCCCATCCCAGCTCTCAACAACCTTGTCACCAGACGAATGAGAACAGAAGCCTCTTTACTCTGCTTCCATTATCATAAGACACCCCCACATAAGGGACCGAGAAAGGGAACTTCCTCTTGGAGGAGAGAGAGCATATGGTCTGTCTACCCCAAAGAACCTTGAGCACTAAGATTGTAGGTGCCTCCTCAGCCCACCCAGCAACAACCCTCTGACACCTAGTGTCTGAGGATCCAGACACCAACTGTTTACTACCCCAGGACCAGGTGGCAAACCCTATAGCTTATCCGGAAAGATGCTATCAATCACAATACCCAGTCACGACACCGTGGGATAAATGGCTGTGGTTGCAAGTCTGGTGCTCGCTCATGAGGTGCAAGATTTTCAGGCAAGCTTCTGACCGCTGAAGTGTGATCGCTTGAAGAAGACTGTGCAGGATTCTATCTCATCTCCCTACCAACTATTTACACAGCACTGTGCATTTTTAATAAGCAGTCTAAACTACAGGTTTCTCATCTTTAAAAAAAAAAAAGAGCATATGAATGTATCATGTGGGATGATTGTATGGATTTTTTTAAAATGACAACAAGCACACAAAACCATTGCAAACTTATCCATCAGCACAAGACCAATGCTCAGTAACTAGTAAATAGTTCTTTAACTTGGCATGACACATGGCATTTAATAACCCTGCTTATTTTAGTTTTGAATTGACCTCTAGAATTATTTTGCCTTCGAAATCATTTCAAGAGATTTTTCTCTCAATTGTCTTTGGTTAATGCCAAAACCTTGAGTAAAGAGAGTAGAGACAAGCTTCATCATCACAGCTGAGAGCGAGGAACAAACTGGATGACCTTTTTGGAGGATGCCTCTGTAACAGCCATCAAAGCCGACAGAATTCCATCTCTCCAGATGCACCCAAAGGGCACAGCCAAAATCACTCTGGTGATGTTCATTACCGCCTGATAACAACAGAAGACAGTCTCCCATGTGAGATTACTTAGATGCTTGGGGAAATATCAAGAGGAACATTACATAGGCCTAAAAATATCGTCAAAGAATAATGAATACCTTACATTCAGTCTCCAGCACAACACACACAAAGAAGGGCATAAAAATAGTGAAATTAAGAGGACTCCACACAAATTATATTACATTTTAAATTTTCATAAAGGAAAGAATAGATGTCAAAATGCTAACACCTTTATACCATCAGACTGGGTGTATAGATGCTTTCATGTTAGTATTTTTGTTTGTGCCTTTTAAAATTTCATATTATTTTAGTTGAAAAGAATATGTAGTTGTTGATAATTTTGAAATAATACATAGCAAATTTTCTTGAGCTTTAAATTTTACCTTAGAATTTTATTAATACTGTTTTAGTACAGGGTATCAGGTCATATACCCAAGAATAAAATGAACATATGTACAGCAATATATTTTGTTCATAGTTTCTATAAAAGGATAGTTTAGTGATAGATAGTAAGATTACATACATAAGCATACTTCCACTAATTTTAAAAAAGTTACTAAATTGTCATAGAAAGTCTGTATATAAATATTCAATTAAAACTGAATGTGGACTCCTTATTTTAGAAATAGTTTCCAAATATCTTTTACTATCTCTTCTCTGTTAGGTCTTCAAATGCTCCTGACCTCACATAATAATTCTTCTCTAACAGCATAGTAATTATTTCCCTGGCACCACTGGCCCACACGTGGACTCAACGAAGTGTGAAATGCCCCTGTACTGAGCAGTATTTCATATTTGGTACTCTGTGTATTAATTACTTTTCTGTTTCTTGCTAATCCCATCTAAAAAATAAAGTCCACCCCATTCTGTCATGAACTGTCAGTGAAGGCTATAGGGAAAGAGCACAAGACCTTCACTTGTTGACCTGTTGAAGACTGTCAGGATGCCCCCCCAACCCCATCCCTGGCCTCCATACCAGCATTCATAGGGTGACTCATTTCCACTTATGTAAAGCTAGCACTCAAAACAGTGAGGAACCTTCTCTTGGCAGTCACTGGCTCTCCTGAGAGCAAAGCAACAGGCCTGAAGTTTAAGAAGCAGGTGTTTCCTCTGGTACCTCCTTCTTTCCAGTCTGAAAAACAAAATAAAATCCAGAGTCCAACTCAGCGTCAATAGAAGGTACACAGAACCGATTTCTTTAAAAAAAATAAAAATAAAATGAATAGTCAAATATAACTTGCAATGAAAAACATGACGCCAGAAGATACTGCTGGCTTATTAGCATTCTACTTGGTTACCATTTCAGGTGATCAACAGTTAAAATATAAATCAATTTGACAATCTGAGAGCGTGATTTTAATCTTGACTTACAAGAGATGGGGATCTTCATAGCTCTGTTCTTCCCCGTACTCCCTAAGTGCCAGTCATTCAGCCTGAACAGAAAAAAAAAACAGGGGTGACATTTTTTGATTCAGGAGCTGTGTTAAGCAGTTACAAAGCTGCTGTAATTTACAGCAGAGAATAAAGCCAGCCTGAGGCACCTCAGCCCCAATTTGCTGCACTTATTACACTTCATTGGCTACTGACTACTCAAAAGAAGAGAAATGAGGAGAAGAAGAAGAAAAAAAAACCCTTATCTGAATAAGAAACTTTACTAGCATCAGCCTAATGAGAAATTATTGGCCTAAAATTGCCCTGGCTACATCGATGGAGTCAGATTAATACTATTTACGATGTTATGATTTCCTATTTCCAGAGTTACATAAAAGTCGAAGGAGTTACTGAAACAATACTAATGAGACTATAGCTGTTTTTAGATGTCAGCCTAACTCTGGAGTCTAGTTAAATATTTCAGAATGGCACAGGGCTCTCTCAGGGGTTTCTCAGCTCTTGAATTGATAGGTTTCCCAAATATACAAAACTACCCATAGGTATAATGAGTCTGAGACTATGGCTATGCTAATTGTGTTATTTCATTCACATAGCATAGGACACATTTTTTTTTTCTAAGCATGATACAGAAATGACACTTTGACTGACACCTCACAGCACTGAGTAGGAAAACATATCACCTAGGTTTGTCACCACACCATCTTCAATCTTTAATCTGTGGTGTGTGTGTGTGTGTGTGTGTGTGTGTGTGTGTGTTATGTGGTGCTGGAACTGAACTCAAAAACTCATGTATGCTACTTGTTCTATCCCTGAGACATACCTGCAGCTCCAACATTTTATGAGATATCTGCAGCAATGTAGACTCCTTTCTGACAAAGGGATTCTGGAGTTCTGTTGAAGGCAGAGGACTACGATCACAGTCACAGAGTCGACTTAAATAACAGGTGCTACTTTACCCTAAACTAACTTTCCCAGTGCCAACTGTTCTAAAGTTCTCTTTGATGAGAAACTTGATGGGGTGACATAGTCTCTCGTTATTTTTGAAACTTCTGTTTAACATTTCCATGTATATTAATATTCAATTTAGGAAAATAAAAGAACCTTGAAAGGTGATTTGCGTGAGTTGCAACATTTGTGTGTGTGTGTGTGTGTGTGTGTGTGTGTGTGTGTGTAATACAGGGTTTCACTGTGTTGTCCTAACTGTCCTAAAACTTGCTATGTAGACGAGCCTTAATCTACCAGCCTCTACTTCCCTGAGTGTGAGTGTTGAGATTAAAAGCATGAGCTACCATCGATATCAATAAGTAGTAACCTCATGTGATTTTGAATATTCTCAGCACTGGTAACTTTCCAAAATATGTATCTGATACTAAAAATCTGATAATTGCAAGTTGATAGTACATTGATATATAAAAATATCTATTAGTTAAAACTTTCTTTAATAAACTTAATAGAACAAACAAAAACCAATCCCCTCCCCAGATCACCAGTACTACCCCCAAGTACTTGAGTCCCCAAGGCTCAAGACATTGGCATTATTTTCTTTTGAGGACAAAAGAATTCATTTAAGAAACAAAATATCGGTAGCGGCGGGCCTCCATATTGCAACCAGGACACAGCTGGAAAGGCCCAGGTAAACACCCCTTCCAGGGCTACACTCACGGGGGTATCTGCTAGGGTCTCCGAGCCAAGCAGGCGGAGTCCCGCCTAGGCTCTGTGGGACATCCCCGAGCCCTCTGGTGAGCACCAAGGCTGCTTCTGCAACCAGCTCGCCGGCCCCTGGACCAGCGGTGTAGCGGCGGGCCTCCATATCGCAACCAGGACACAGCTGGATAGGCCCAGGCTCTGTGGGACATCCCCGCCCTCGGGTGAGCACCTAAGCTGTGTTCTGCAACCAGCTCGCCGGCCCCTAGACCAGCGGTGTAGCGGCGGGCCTCCATATTGCAACCAGGACACAGCTGGAAAGGCCCAGGTAAACACCCCTTCCAGGGCTACACTCACGGGGGTATCTGCTAGGGTCTCGGGGCCAAGCAGGCGGAGCCCCGCCTAGGCTCTGTGGGACATCCCCGAGCCCTCTGGTGAGCACCAAGGCTGCTTCTGCAACCAGCTCGCCGGCTCCTGGACCAGCGGTGTAGCGGCGGGCCTCCATATTGCAACCAGGACACAGCTGGAAAGGCCCAGGTAAACACCCCTTCCAGGGCTACACTCACGGGGGTATCTGCTAGGGTCTCGGAGCCAAGCAGGCGGAGCCCCGCCTAGGCTCTGTGGGACATCCCCGAGCCCTCTGGTGAGCACCAAGGCTGCTTCTGCAACCAGCTCGCCGGCCCCTGGACCAGCGGTGTAGCGGCGGGCCTCCATATTGCAACCAGGACACAGCTGGAAAGGCCCAGGCTCTGTGGGACATCCCCGCCCTCTGGTGAGCACATAGGCTGCGTTCTGCAACCAGCTCGCCGGCCCCTAGACCAGCGGTGTAGCGGCGGGCCTCCATATCACAACCAGGACACAGCTGGAAAGGCCCAGGCTCTGTGGGACATCCCCGCCCTCGGGTGAGCACCTAAGCTGCGTTCTGCAACCAGCTCGCCGGCCCCTAGACCAGCGGTGTAGCGGCGGGCCTCCATATTGCAACCAGGACACAGCTGGAAAGGCCCAGGTAAACACCCCTTCCAGGGCTACCCTCACGGGGGATCTGCTAGGCTCTCGGAGTTCCTTGCAACCAGGACACAGCTGGAGAAGCCCAGGTAGACAGACTCCAACAGGGGCTACAATCGCATGGGTGGCAGCCAGCTTATGATCCCTTAAAGCAGCAGTCACACATATTCACCAATAGAGAAACAACAGGTGAGCCCAGCCTCACAGGAGATTCAAACACCAGCCACTGACAACAAGGCCAACTAAAACCAGAAATAACCAGATGGCAAAAGGAAAACGAAGGAACGTTACTAACAAAAATCAAGGCAACATGACAGCATCTGAACCCAGTTCTCCAACAACAGGAATCCCTGGATACCCTAAAACACCAGAAAAACAAGACTTGGATATAAAATCACTGGTCAGGATGCTGGTGGCTGAACACATAGAAAAATCTCGTAAAGAAATAGAGGAGAAAATGGATCAAAAGTTAGAAGCCTTTACGAGGCAAATACAAAAATCACTTCAAGAAATGCAGGAGAAGATGGATCAAAGAGAAGAAGACAATAAGGAAGAAAGACAAAAGTCACTTAAAGAACTACAGAAGAACGTGGGCCAACAAGTAGAAGCTATGAAAGAGGAAGCACAAAAATCTATTAAAGAAATACATGAAAACACAATCAAGCAAGCGAAAGATCTGAGCACATCCATCCAGATACTAAAAACAGAAGTAGAAACAACTAAGAAATCACAGAGGGAGACAACATTGGAGATAGAAAACCTGGGGAAGAAATCAGGGGCCATAGACGCAAGTATCAACAATAGAATACAAGAGATAGAAGACAGAATCTCAGAAGCCGAAGATAACATAGGAACCATTGATTCAACAGTCAAAGAAAATACTAAATGCAAAAAGGTGGTAACCCAAAACATCCAGGAAATCCAAGACACTATGAGAAGACCAAACCTAAGGATTATAGGTATAGACGAGAGTGAAGATTTACAAGTTAAAGGGCCAGCTAATATCTTCTATAAAATTATGGAAGAAAACTTCCCCAACCTAAGGAGAGAGATGCCCATGAATATACAAGAAGCCTATAGAACCCCAAACAGACTTGACCAGAACAGAAATACATCCCGTCACATAATAATCAAAACTCCAAATGTAATAAACAAAGAAAGAATACTAAAGGCAGCAAGAGAAAAAGGCCAAGTAACATATAAAGGAAAACCTATCAGAATAACACCAGACTTCTCACCTGAGACCATGAAAGCTAGAAGATCCTGGGCAGATATCATGCAAACTCTAAGAGAACACAAACTTCAGCCAAAACTACTTTACCCAGCAAAACTCTCAATTGCCATTGATGGAGACATCAAGGTATTCCATGACAAAACCAAATTTGCAAGATATCTCTCCACAAATCCAGCCCTACAAAGGATAATAGGGGGAAAACACCAAGACAAGGACGGAAACTACACCCGGGAAGAAGCAAGATAGAAACCTCCTCTCATCAAACCCAAAAGAAGATAACCTCTCGAATATAAAAAATAAATAAGATAAATAAATATAATTTCAAAAATGTCTGGAGGTAATAATTACTATTCCTTAATATCTCTTAACGTCAATGGACTCAATTCCCCAATAAAAAGACATAGATTAACAGACTGGATACGGAAACAGGACCCTACATTTTGCTGCATACAGGAAACACATCTCAGTGTTAAAGACAAACACTACCTTAGAGTAAAAGGCTGGAGGACAATTTTACAAGCAAATGGTCTCAGGAAACAAGCTGGAGTAGCCATTCTAATATCAGATAAAATTGACTTTCAACCTAAAATCATCCAAAGAGACTCAGAAGGTCACTTCTTGCTGGCCAAAGGGAAAATCCACCAGGAAGAGCTCTCAATACTGAACATCTATGCTCCAAATGCAAGGGCACCCTCCTTCATAAAAGAAACCTTACTAAAGCTTAAAGCACACATTACACCTAACACAATAATTGTGGGTGACTTCAACACCCCACTCTCCTCAATGGACCGATCAGGAAAGCAGAAACTAAACAGGGACACAGTGAAACTAATTGAAACTCTGGACCAATTGGATTTAACAGATATATATAGAACATTTCATCCTAAAGCTAAAGAATATACCTTTTTCTCAGCACCGCATGGTACCTTCTCCAAAATAGACCATATAATCGGTCACAAGACAGATGTCAACAAATACAAGAAGATCGAGCTAATCCCATGCCTCTTATCAGATCACCATGGAGTAAGAGTGGTCTTCAATAGCAACAAAAACAACAGAAAGCCCACATACACATGGAAACTGAACAATACTCTACTCAATGACACCTTGGTCAAGGAAGAAATAAAAAAAGAAATCAAAGACTTTTTAGAATTCAATGAAAATGAAGGTACAACCTACCCAAATCTATGGGACACAATGAAAGCAGTGCTAAGAGGAAAACTCATAGCTCTAAGTGCATCCAAAAAGAAACTGGAGAGAGCATACACTAGCAGCTTAATGGCACACCTTAAAGCCCTGGAAGAAAAACAAGTTAATTCACCCAGGAGGAGTAGAAGACAAGAAATCATCAAACTCAGGGCTGAAATCAATCAAATAGAAACAAAGAGAACCATACAAAGAATCAACAAGACCAGGAGCTGGTTCTTTGAGAAAATCAACAAGATAGATAAACCCTTAGCCAGACTAACCAAAGGACACAGAGACAGTATACAAATTAACAAAATTAGAAATGAAAAGGGAGACATAACAACAGAAACTGAGGAAATTCAAAAGATCATCAGATCCTACTACAAAGGTCTATACTCAAAACAACTGGAGAATCTGGAGGAAATGGACGATTTCCTAGACAGATATCAAATACCAAAATTAAATCAGCATCAAGTAGACCAGCTAAATAGTCCCATAACCCCTAAAGAAATAGAAGGGGTTATAGAAAGCCTCCCAACCAAAAAAAGTACGGGACCAGATGGTTTTAGTGCAGAATTCTACCAGACCTTCAAAGAAGACTTAACACCAATACTCTCCTAACTATTCCACAAAATAGAGACAGAAGGGACACTGCCCAACTCATTCTTCGAAGCCACAATTACGCTAATACCTAAACCACAAAAAGATCCAACAAAGAAAGAGAACTTCAGGCCAATTTCTCTGATGAATATAGATGCAAAAATACTAAATAAAATTCTTGCTAACCGAATCCAAGAGCACATCAAAACGATCATCCACCATGATCAAGTAGGCTTCATCCCAGGGATGCAGGGATGGTTCAATATACGGAAATCCATCAATGTAATCCACTACATAAACAAACTGAAAGAAAAAAACCACATGGTCATCTCATTAGATGCTGAAAAAGCATTCGACAAAATTCAGCATCCTTTCATGCTAAAAGTCTTGGAAAGAGCAGGAATTCAAGGCCCATACCTAAACATAGTAAAAGCAATCTACAGCAAACCAGTAGCCAACATCAAAATAAATGGAGAGAAACTTGAAGCATTCCCTCTAAAATCAGGGACTAGACAAGGCTGCCCTCTCTCTCCATATCTTTTCAATATAGTACTTGAAGTTCTAGCAAGAGCAATTAGACAACATAAGGAAGTCAAAGGGATACAAATTGGAAAGGAAGAAGTGAAACTATCATTATTTGCAGACGATATGATAGTTTACCTAAGCGACCCAAAAAACTCCACCAGAGAACTTCTACAGCTGATAAACAACTTCAGCAAAGTGGCAGGTTATAAAATTAACTCAAGCAAGTCAGTGGCCTTCTTGTACTCAAAGGACAAGCAGGCAGAGAAAGAAATTAGGGAAATAACACCCTTCACAATAGCCACAAACAACATAAAGTATCTTGGCGTAACTCTAACCAAACAAGCGAAAGATCTGTACAACAGGAACTTCAAGTCCCTGAAGAAAGAAATCGAAGAAGACCTCAGAAGATGGAAAAATATTTCTTGCTCCTGGATTGGCAGGATCAATATAGTAAAAATGGCCATCTTGCCAAAAGCAATATACAGATTCAATGCAATCCCCATCAAAATCCCAACTCAATTCTTCATAGATCTAGAAAGAGCAATTCTCAAATTCATCTGGAGCAACAAAAAACCCAGGATAGCTAAAACTATTCTCAACAATAAAAGGACTTCTGGGGGAATCAATATCCCTGACTTCAAGCAGTACTACAGAGCAATTGTGTTAAAAACTGCATGGTATTGGTATAGCAACAGGCAAACAGATCAATGGAACAGGATTGAAGACCCTGAAATTAACCCACAGACTTATGGTCACTTGATCTTTGATAAAGGAGCCACAACCATCCGATGGAATAAAGATAGCCTTTTCAACAAATGGTGCTGGTTCAACTGGAGGTCAACATGCAGAAGAATGCGAATTGACCCACTCTTATCTCTTTGCTCTAAGATCAACTCCAAGTGGATCAAGGACCTCCACATAAAACCAGACACACTGAAACTATTAGAAAAGAAACTTGGGAAGACCCTGGAGGACTTGGGCACAGGGGAAAAGTTCCTGAACAGAACACCAATAGCGTACGCACTAAGATCAAGAATCGACAAATGGGACCTCATAAAATTACAAAGTTTCTGCAAAGCAAAGGACACTGTCCGAAGGACAAAACGGCAACCAACAAAGTGGGAAAAGATCTTTACCAACCCCACATCCGACAGAGGGCTAATATCCAATATATACAAAGAACTCAAGAAGTTAGACCGCAAAGAAACAAATAACCCTATCAAAAAATGGGGCACAGAGCTAAACAAAGAATTTTCACCAGAAGAAATTCGGATGGCCGAGAAACACCTTAAGAGATGTTCAACATCATTAGTCATCAGGGAAATGCAAATCAAAACAACCCTGAGATTCCACCTCACACCAGTCAGAATGGCTAAGATTAAAAACTCAAGAGACAACAAGTGCTGGCGAGGATGTGGAGAAAGAGGAACACTCCTCCACTGTTGGTGGGATTGCAAAATGGTAAAACCACTCTGGAAATCAGTTTGGCGGTTCCTCAGAAAATTGGGCATGTCACTTCCAGAGGACCCTGCCATACCACTCCTGGGCATATACCCAGAGGATTCCCCTACATGCAATAAAGACACATGCTCCACTATGTTTATAGCAGCCTTGTTTATAATAGCCAGAAATTGGAAGGAGCCCAAATATCCCTCAAAGGAGGAATGGATACAGAAAATGTGGTATATTTATACAATGGAATACTACTCAGCAATTAAAAATAATGAATTCATGCAATTTGTAGGTAAATGGTTAGACCTGGAAAATATCATCCTGAGTGAGCTAACCCAATCACAAAAGAATGCACATGAAATGCAATCACTGATAAGTGGATATTAATGAGCCCAGAAGCACTAAATACTCAAGACACAAATAGCAAGTCAAATGATTCCCAAGAAGAAGAAAGGAGAGGACCCTGGGCATGTAAAGATTGCATCCAGTTTAGTAAAGAAACCGAGGGGGAAGGGGGAATGATTGGGGAATAGTTGGGGGGGAGAAGAACTATGGGAACTATGGTGGGTGGGAACTGGGAAAGGGGAAAGCCTTTGAAATGTAAACATAGAATATAGAAAATAAAAATAACTAATAAAAAAAAAAGAAACAAAATATCTCTCAGTATATGCATGTTTGTAAATTAAATGGTGTATGTGTCTGTGCATGTACGTGTGTGTGCACGTGTACATGAAAGACTTAAGTTTCAAGATTATTATTCCTTGTTTCTTATTCTTTTGGTTTGCAGGGGTTTGTTTCTCAATTTTAATTACTCTGAGAATTAATAAAGAATAAGAAACAGGCTAGAGACATGGTGTTGTTGTTAAGAGCACTGGTTGTTCTTCTAGAGGACCCAGGTTCGATTCCCATCATGAACCTGATGGGTCTAACACTCCAGATTCGGATCCCAGTTCTGAGGATCTAATGCCCCTTCTGATCTCCAAGGAGATCGCATACATATGGTACACCTGCAGACAAAGCAATTGTATACAGAATAAAAACAAATAAACCTCAAAAACCAACTTTTTAAAGAAATGAACATGTGCTGCTTAGAACTCAGAATGATTTCAGAGTAAAATCTGAAGGCTGTTGAGTAGAAGGAGCAGGGAATACTGGAAAGTAGACAGCCCTCCCCATAAATCATAGGCTTATAGAAGTCACAGTTCACCATTCTCTGTTGTCCATCCCTCCATCCATACACCGCAGTTACAAGATACACTGCTCAGAGAAAAATAATGTAATATTTGAAGGTCCAAGGATGTTACCATTCTACCAAAGCTTCCTACACTGAAGTGTTGATATTATTAACACCTTTGAAAATTTACTATAGTAACTAATTTGCTATAGTCACTGGACAGAAATCATGTCATATGATTTACACTACTACAAAATCTTTACTAACTTGGGTACCGTAAATTTGACCACTTAATAATTTAGTGCTAAATCTCTTCTTTTAATGAAATGAGAGTGATCATGATTATTATTAATGCTATTTTTTAGTTAGTTTTAAATTATGCCATTATGATAAAACATTCTACTTAATTTAATATTTCAACTCAAAATTAATTTCAAAGGCTTTAATTCTAGCCAGTATGCATAATTACAAGGCATTGTAATACTTCTGCCACTGAATCGCTAAAGTACATTTAACAGCAGGAAGAGCTAAGTAGACATCACATTTGGGCAACTACAGCTTAGAGTCGGTCCAGGTTTGTCAGATTCCCAATAAGCAGATTCTTAACTCAGGAATTAAAATTTTATTTCACCATTAAGGAAAAGGCAAACCACAGAGGCATGTGTATTGGATCTGATCAAGGCATTACATAATTGCAAAGAGCTGTGATGAATTTTATGTTTTCAAGAACAAGGTGTTCTTCTAGAAAATAACTAATATACTGTTGTTTTCTAGAACAACACCCCCTTCCAATTCATAGCATGCGATAAATAGAAAAGTGTACTTTGACATGTTGTGAAAGGCTGTAGTCATTACCCACGCTGACAGGTGTTAGGGTATGAGCGACTTGCAACTTAAGACCACCATCTACTAGCTCTGGCCAATGCTGCAGATGCCATCAGGACACTAGCCTGCTGATTCTAAATTCATTCTTCTGAAAGCACACTGCATCAGAATGTGCTGAGCTGGTTGGTGGCCTACCTCCCGAGCAATACTTAACATTCAGGTTGCACATCTGCAGGGGCATTACTCATTATTCAACAAGCGTGCATAACCAGATCTGTTGTGTCAGATATTACCTACAGTGATTAATATCAGAAATTTTCCCCATGTAATCCTAGTACTCTTGAACCAGACTTGATTGATAGTCAGGCATATCAAAATTTATGTCCTGTCAGGAAAACATATTCTAAAAAAGTCAAAATTCTATTTAAGACACAAACAGAAAGGCATTTTGCTGATGAAGGCCCTCTGTACCAATCACATGATCTATTATTCAAGAGCTACAGTTTAGCACCCATTTGATGGTGATACAACGCTATCTAGAAAGGACCATGTCACTTTCACGGGATTCTCTTGAGCCTTCAAATCCCTATGGGTAGCAATATTCAGAGTAGAAATTAACCATAGTTGTCACCCACGTTTGTCTGCTTATCTTACTTTTAAATACTTGTATATGCATGTGACTGTGTGTTGGTATGTGCACACATGAGTGCAGATGAAAGAGGAGTCCAGAAGAGGGCACCAGATCCCTTACAGCTGGAGTCAAAGGTGGCACCATCTCCTCCAGGAGAGCAGTGCCTGCTTATGACTACTAATTCATCTCTCTACCTCATTCCCTGTATTTCTATATGCACTTCACCAATATGCCTGAAACCAAACTTCTAGGATCTGAGAAGCTTGTGCTCCCCTTGCTTTTATTCTTAATTCATTGATGTACAGGCCTGAACTCTACCTAGTTGTTGTAGTGACTATTAGAAATACAGTTCCTTCTGCCATATGCTTGCCAGTCCATTACCAAACTTACTTCTGTAAAGTCTACTTCTGCATCGATACATGAGACCAGAGCCATGGTCCCTTCATGTGGTACCCAGTTCCTATTCTCAGAATGTTCCCAGTTTCCTCTCATCAATCCATGACCTTCTTTAAAACCTAATGTATGTTATATAACTCACTGAAAACTTCTCTATTAAAAGCCCAACCCTAGTGTCCAGTACCTTGGTCCTGGGCTCTGTTTACCTCTCCGTCTTCATTTCCTTATGTTGTTTGGACAATGGGTTCTTCAGGTATGTTAAATTCATTCTCTCCTTGGGGTTTTTCTAAGTGAGAGTCCCTACAACATTCCCCTGGGTCTTTAGAAGTTGGATTAATCTCATCACCTGGAGTTTGAATGACTTATTACTTGTACTAGGCTACTCACGTTGGAAATATATAACTCCTTGATTTCCAATCACTTCATTAAGTCATCCAACAAAAACATACGAAGGGTCTCAGGCACTGCGGTAAGTAAGAGAACAGAGTCTTCCACCAGTTCCTTAAAGAGGGCTTTCTTTCCTTAAAGAGGGCTTTCTTGAGTATTCAGTCCATGAAACCAGGCCTCACTCTCTATCACTTTTATCTTTTATTGTCAGCACTTAATTCACTGCCACAGGACCATTAAAAATGTTATTAGCCTATTGTCAGTTGCGTCCTGGTGGGATATGTCCTCCATGACATATGTCCTCCATGACAACAGAACTTGCCAGTCTTACTTGTCATGTGATTTCCAGAGACAGTGACGTCCACCGCACTTCTCAGATGCTCAGTAAATGTTTTCGGAGTAAATGACAAATTATCAAAGAACTAATTAGTTGACTAGGCAATTGTTTTTTCTTTACTGTTAACTGCCCCTGGAAAGGGCACGGTATGAGAGTTCCTTCAGTGAGGAGTCTCCTTACTCATCTATTTCTCTTCATTCCTGCGGTGGCTGCTCCAGCCCAGCCCTTATGGCGCAGATTTGTTGTATATAATTTTAGAAACATGCTTCTGCTTTTGCTTAGGACCATGGCCTTTACTCTGGCCCCTCCCTGCTTAGCTCCAAGATCAGCTGCAACCATCCCCCAACCCTAGGACAGTCCCGCTGCTATCCAAGCCCCTCCAGCTCTTCTCTTGTGTTCCTCCCAGCTAGTTTTCACTGAGCCTCACCAGCTACCACACCACCTTCTCTCTCTCTCTCTCTCTCTCTCTCTCTCTCTCTCTCTCTCTCTCTCTCTGTGTGTGTGTGTGTGTGTGTGTGTGTGTGTCTGTCTGTCTGTCTGTCTCTGTCTTCTATTTCTGTTTCTCTCTGTCTCTCTGTCTCTGTGTCTATCTCACTTTCTCTCTTTTTCTCACATGCATGTGCACGCGCGCGCGCGCGCGCGCGCGCGCACACACACACACACACACACACACACACACACACACACACACACACACACACACACACACACACACTGTGGGACATCCCATAGGATCCAAGGAAAACCTCAAGGAAAAACAAAAGGGACACAAAGATGAAAAGAACCAAGGTAGACTTAAATAAGTTATAGGAACTAAAATGTGTTATCAGCTGGGTCCTAATGCCAGGAAGATTGAGTGTTGACAGTATTCTTGTGTCTTTGTTTCCTAAGAGTCAAATCACAGAGAAATACTTTTTAGCAAATCTGGCCCAGGGTCCAGTGTCTGCTCCTAAGCTGGAAGCAGCCAGTGTAATACCATTTTACTGACAATGGGTATAGATGAATAAAGATTGCTCTCAGAACTGCTAGCTGCAGCTTGTGGTACAGTTCTAGCCACCGTGGAGTCTGCATGCTGTCCCAGAGTTCAGTCATCAGTTTTTTGTTTTCTAGGAACTACTATTAATTAAAGCCTGACATCCAACATTTATGAACTGCCTTGTTAAATTGTAACTTCTGTAGCAGCTACTTTTTCTGTTGCTATGCTAAAACATCATGACCAAGGCAAATTAGAGCCGGAAGGGATTCTAAGGACTTACAGTTCCACAGGGATAACAGTCCGCCACGGCGAGGAATCGTGGCAGCAGGTGGCAGGCATGGCTGCCAGAACAGGATGCTGAGAGTCTCAATTAAAAGCATGAGGCAGAGAGAACAAACTAGATGTGGGAGAAGTTATAAGTTTCAAAGCAGACCACCCAATGACGTATTTCCTCCTGCAAGGCTACACCTCCTAAACAGACAGCTCTACCAATTGGGGAACTAGTATTCAAATACGGTCAAACCACCGCAGCATCTTTGAAATAACCAACTCAGTTGTAATTTCTTCATGGGGCAGCATTAGTGTGCCTGTAGAAAAAAACTCCTGTGTCCCTTGGGTGGAGAAATGTACATGCATATTTGCAAGTACAGATTGTCTGGGAGAAGTGGACAGACCTCCTCTCCCCCTGAATGTGTCTTTGATGCCTGTTCTCTTCTTCAAGAAGAGATCACCCAGGACCTGCCAGGTGTAAGCAGTGCAGGGAGCCTTTTCCTGTGGAACAAATCCCTGGTGCTTTGAAGACGCAGGAGTTGAGGCAGGAGACTGCAAGGGACAAAAAATAACGTGGAAGAGAGGGAAGAAAAGTCAAAGCAGGAAAATGCTTCAGACTGGCTGATTGGGTAGAGTTCCTGTTGCAGTTGCTAAGGGCAGTAGTTATGGGAGTCCAAGAAATATAAACAACGGCAAGAACAGGGAGAAAAGAAAAGCATCTCCTTGGCCAATTCCATTTACTGAATTTCAAAATGGAACACCTTGCAATGGCACACGGCCATCTCTTCCTTGGAGTTGGTACAGGTAAGTCTTTGAGGACTACGCAGGCTTTATTGCCTTTCACTGTCTCTCCAGTATTTTAAATGCGTTCCCATTGAAAACGAGGGAAAGAGCAAGAGAACAAGATTCTGGGTAGGAGCTGGAAGATTTGAAAGGTGTTCTTGGTTTTTTTTGTTGTTGTTGTTGTTGTTTGTTTTTGTTTTTTGTTTTTTGTTTTTTTGTTTTGTTTTGTTTTGTTTTGTTTTTACTAATTACAATGAATTATCTGTTCTAAGTCTGAAGGTCTATAGCCACTAAGACAGAATCCCTTCATGCAACCAATTGAATGAGATGTATCAGGACTTTCAGCAATAGGAAACACATGATAAAAACAGCCTAGTCTTTTAAAATTAACAAACGTATTGACAAAGTAATTGAGCACTGGTTTGGTTAAGTTTATCCCATCCAGCTTCAAGATGCTCTCATAGCTAAATTAACAAGTATTTGCTGCTACCTAACAAAATGCCTGATTACATTTAAATGATGCTGGTCACTATATATCTTTTTAATCCCTCTTTTTTTATTTCTAATATCTTTCATGTTTTCTATTGATTTTCTCATCTCAATTTTACAATCTGTAAGCTCCGCTCACTCGTAAGTAACTGAAATATTGCAATTTCTCTGCATGTGTGAGGGGGAGGGGCAGTTCATTACATGTTTATTGAATGAGTGCATGAGAAATGTTCCATGGGATAAAGTCTCCGTGGCAAAGTATAATGCCTAAAATAACATTTAGCTAGTAGAAAAAAAGGATCTCAAATTTCCTTTCTCATCACAATACCTCTTTATGATTTCATCCAATGTTAAACATGTACCTCCCTTGGAAATCTCTACCATTGCTGGCCTCTATTTTGTACAAATTTAAAATGAAAAGGCAACATTGCATTTGAATATGGTAGTGTATGTGTGTTTTCATGTGGCTGGGTTTGCATGTGTGTGCATGTATCCGTGTGTGAGACCATGTATATGTCCATGTGTATGTGGGTGTACATGTGTGTACATGTGTAGGCAAATGTGTGTTTGTGTGCATGTGTGTATATGTTTGCATATGTGTGCCTATGTGTGAGCATGTATGTGTGTGTGCTGCATGACCTCATAAACAATCAGAAAGAAGAAGCTGACAGGATAGAAGATTTTAGGAGAATAAGATAAACTTGTCCAACTAGTACCCTAAATGCTGACCTCTGTTAGAGAAGCTGTTCTGCTCAAGGCTGAGCTTTGTAGCATGACTCAGAAAGTGGGTGCTCAAAAGCACACCAGTAGAAAGAGAAAGTTGAGGCCCTTTCCATATAGCAGTTCGTTAGATTCTCACGTCAGTTTTGTAAAGTGGGGTTCATCTTCATGTTGCAGATGAAGTGAAAAGGCCATAGAGATGAAGCAGCTCAGCAAAGGTCCCACAAACTGAATGGCTAGCATGAACACTGTCCCCCGTCACTGTGTAGCCTACGCGCAATCCCCATGCCCAACTTGTTGAGTGAATAAACCAGCGTTATTCCCAATAGGATCCATAGATTTTATTTTACTCTGGGATAGCTCTGAAACTGATTGAATGGACCCTTTCTGGAGAGGCAGTGCTGGCTCTCTGTTGCACAGTTAAAGGTTTCAGAGTCCCCCCCCCCTTGCTCTGTAAATCTCAGGTAAAGCTTCCTTTGCCCGCACTTCACCTCTTGTTCTTCACAGCTCAGTACTAATCATCGGCCCATAATGCAGTGTAGAATTGCCAACCCCATCCCGATGATGTAGTTATTTCCAATTGGCACTTGGGAGCAGTGAGGATAGGAGGCATTACTCATAGCCAAGAGTACAGATGTTTCTAATTGCTTTCCATTACCAAGAATAACAGCTGTTTACATCTATCAGCAAATAATTCACAAGAGCTCCAGACTATTAAGATAACACACCCCACCTGGTCACCATCACAAGTTGTCAAGGCCAAGATAGAGGCTGCCAGAATCCCCTTCTGCATTTCTGTTCACCAACTGACAGCATGTGTCACCTTCAGATATCCTTATGCTACCCCACAAGCTCTGGCTTCTTGGTAGCCTGACACATCAAATGGACATATGGATTCTTCATGGCTTTGCAGTAAATGTTTTATGGTTATCTTGCAGCCAAGGACAGCTGACATGGAGAAGCTAGGGATTTGCAAATAGCCTGATGGAAGAATTTCCACACTTTTTTTTTTCCTGCAGAGGAGGAAGTGTTATTCTTGCAGGAGATTGACAGCTGTGATGTGCTCAACTCCCTTTAATGCACCAGAAAATTGCAGTAGGTGATCGATTGTGTGGCTCGATAGCATCCCAGGGACCTGGTGACGTGCATGGGTACCATCCCCCAAACGGACAGACAGTGTTGACAGTTCAGTTAACTTTATCACATACTTTTATTGGCCACAGAAGGATACAGATATTCCAACACATCATAGATATTGGAGTTTAAAAAGGCCAGCAGCCTCTCCTGGTCAATGCAACATTGATTCACACAGCATGTCGGTTCTGGCCTCATTCAAAGTGGCTTAGGCAATTAGTCTCTCCCATTTGTTTTCCCTGTGAAGACAATTCCAGGAATAGTACAATTTCACACGTTCCAGCATCTCTTAACAATTATGTTGACTTATGACACAGTTAAGCACATTTTTGTGTTTTAAATTTTTTATTGTGTGTTCCCTATATATGTGCCATGTTACAAAGTGACACAATTATGCGATTGTCTGTTGTATGATAAGTATCTTTCCCTCATGCTCTGACCCCTCTCTCCCCATTCCTCCCTCTTAGCCCCCTTTGTTTCTCTGGAGAGTTTCTCACTCATGTACATATAACATATACATAGCTGATTTTTATGTGTCTATTTTAAATCTAGGAACTACAAGCGGGAGAGAGAGGGCATTCGCTATTTGTCTTTCTGAGACTGGCTCAACTCATTTCATATGAGTATCTCTATTTGCATCCATTTTCCTACAAATGACCCAAATTCTTCTTGACGGCTAGAAAAACTTGATTGTGTAGATGTGCTGTATTTGTGTTTTTCTCTTTGTCTACTTGGACAACCATTGCACATAGTGCTACAGAAAATGTCGATATGCAAGGACGGAGTCTCCGAGTCAATGCCAGGAGTGACCCAGCCCGGTCTTCACAGGAGATTTTTTGAGGAAGCGCCCCAATAATTTCCATAGTGACTGGACTCACTTGTATTTCACCTCACGTGTGTAAGGGTTCCTGTGTATCCTCAGCCTTGCCAACACTTATTGTTAAATGTTTTCTCAGTGCTGCCATTCTGACTAGAGTGAGACAGAATCCTGACTTAATGCTAATTTGCACTTCACTGATGACTGGTGGGGCTGAGGATCTGTGCGCATGCTTACTGGCCATTTGTATTTCACCTTTTCAGAATTGTTAGCCCATTGTGTTAGCGCATTTATTAATGGAGTCTCCCCCACTCCCACCCCCACTCCCACCCCCACTCCTGACTTCTTCCTTTTCTTTTTCACCAGCCCTCAATTCATGCACTGGAGTCAAAACTACCCCTGAGTCCCGGGCCCGGCCTTTAATTGAGTTGTTTGAGTTCTTGTTTAGCTGGAGCATATTCTAGCCACGAATCCCCTGACATACATGTGATTATCACAGACCATCTATACCATTTTAGTCTAAAAAAATTAGCCTTTCAGTATCACCTGGGGAAATGTTGATCTGATCTGGTTTCAATGCGAAGCAGAGTAAGGAGGCTGAAGAGCCGTGCTGACTCCCTCCCAGGCCCAAGGACTGGCAGCAGTACAGGCTCCTCTAAGCCATCAAGAAACCTTTAGACCTACTTTACAGAAGCAAACATATTCCGTATACATTTAAAATAAAAAAATATGCAGTGCCTTTAATTGTTCTTCAACACAGTTCCATTCAGAAGCCTGAACGATTCCCTGTGTGATCTGAGCTGTGTTGAGAATCTTGCGAGTTTAAATGTCTGAGAGGGTTTGTCATTTCTTTTGTACTTTTCCATTTGAAATTGAAAACTGGTCCTAATTACACAGAGCAAGAAAACCCAGACTCTGTCCTCTCTGCTGCCTGACCTTAGTGGAATAAAGAGCTTTTCCCAGGGGTAACATGGACAGGGTCGTAAAGCCATCAGCCCCCTTGAAACTTGCTCAGCTCCTGGTAATTCTTCCGCAGTTCTTCTTATATATGAAAGCAATCTAAAGGGATTAAAGATAACTTTTATGCAGGCTTTATAATGGTGGCCACTGTGGACACTGTGAATGTCGGGACCGGCTACACTGTAACTTATTTCTTCTCCATGATAGAAGGAAGGAAACTAGCATTCGCCTCAGAGAATGTTTTTCATTTTTTTCCCTTGAAAATGATTATTGATTTAAAGAACTTTGAGAAACTTAACCCATCCTTCGGATTTTCCAGATTTACCAATACTCTGGATTTTCAAGTTTCCCACTGCGACTGTCCGTGTTGAAATATCAGCATACACTTAGTAAACGTTACACACTCGCTCTCACTCGTGTCTTTAAAGGATGCAGGAAAACAGCCAATTATCGATGCGATTGCGAGCGGAATGATGCTAATACAGGACGGGTGAGCACACTTGCTTTGGGCTGGCATGATATGGCATGCGAGTTGGCATGCAGAGTTAAGTGAACATACGGCAGGCAGAAGCTGCTGTTCCCTCCGAGGAAGCAGCAACGGCAACGGCAGCTCCCACAGTACTGAAGACACACACCCTAAAACTCCCCAGAGCTGCGAGGGCTGAGTGCGCATGCCACTTCCCAGCCATAGGAGTGAGGGATAAATGCCCTGGGGTGCCACACCAACAATGATGACACCCGGAACTCCACTTCCCCAAAAGGCAGAGGAAATACAGCTAGAGGTTTACACTGAAGCCACTGGGTCTATACACTGGGTCGGGTAATATTTCATTAGATTTTAGTTACCATGACAAAACACCAGAGACAGATAAGCTGAAAAAAGAAAAGATGGTTGACTCCTGGTTCAGGAGGTTTCCATCCATGGTCACTTAACTCTGTTGTTTTAGGTGCTATAATGAGACAGATCATAATACTGGGAGCATGCTGTAGAACAAAGCTACAAAGCAGTTTATCATATATATGATCTATATATGACATATACATCATATATCTCATATCATATGTATCATACATATAATATATGTGTGTACATATATATGTGTATATATCAATATATGTATATATGTGTGTACATATATATGTACAAATACATATATCTAGAGAGAGAGAAACAGAGACAGAGAGGAGAGACAGAGACAGATACTGAGAGACAGAAACAGACAGAGTGAGCTGACCCTTCAAGGACATAGTCTAAATGATCTACTTTTTCCAAGTAGGCTTCACTTCCTGAAGTTTTTACTTCCTCCAATAACCCAGAAAGTTTTGACCCAGTCAACAAGTTAATCCGTGCATGATGTCCGAGCCTTCATGATCCAGTTCCCTCGTAAGGCTCGCATTATTGCTGTCTGGGGCCCACACCTTCAATATGTGATGGACGTTTCAGATGCAAACTACAGCAGACCACAACACTTAGGAGTTTTATCACAAAAAAAGCTTCCTCCTGGGTAGACTTTAGCCACCCAAGGGCTTCAACCGTGTCTCCAAAAAGTGTGTGCCTATAACCGGAGGTTGGGCGATGCTTCTGACTACTGAGTCTCACAGTAAAGAGAGCGGAACAGTCCAGGCCTGGTTCAAACATCTAGCCTTGGGGGAGTTCCACTGCCACAGTGGCCCGTCCTTTATCACCAAGCCTCTTGCCAAGGGCAATGCTCATCACTCCAAGATTCCGAGTAAAAGAATTTTACCCAAGTCTCAACTACTGAGTTCACTCTGTCTTCTGCGGCAGGAAATGCATTTAGTAAGAGATGGCAGGCGAATGTTTTTTGAACACTATTATTGTTTCTCTTGACTTTTTCTTAATCAAACTGTTCAGTGAGCTACACCAGGAGGAAGATAAAAAGTCTTTCTTGCTATTTATATCCACTCAAAACATTTCTCTTCACATAAAAATATCATATTGCCTCCCTTATTGCTCCTATGACTATTTTGTTCCCTTTCTTAGAGGAACCAAAGCACCCTCACTTAAGTCCTCCTTCTTGAGCTTGGTGAATTGTAACTTGTTTATTTTGAGCTTTTGGGCTAACATCTGCTTATTAGTGAGTGCATACTATGTGTGTTCTTTTGTGATTGGGTTGCCTCGCTCAGGATGACACTTTCTAGTTCCATCCATTTGTCTAAGAATTTCATGAATTCATTGTTTTTAATAGCTGAATAATAGTACTCCATTGTGTATATATACCGTAGTTTCTGTATCCATTCCTCTGACCCATTGAGGGACATCTGGGTTCTTTCCATCTTCTGGCTATTATAAATAAGGCTGCTATGAACATAGTGGAACATGTGTCCTTATTACATGTAGGAGCATCTTCTGGGTATATGCCCAGGAGTGGTATAGTGGTATAGTGGGTCCTCAGGTAGTACTATGTCTAATTTTCTAAGGCATCTCCAAACTGATTTCTAGAGTAGTATAAGGGAGACAATGTGTGGAGCAGAGACTGAAGTAAAGGCCACCCAGAGACTGCCCTACCCCTGGATTCATCCTATAAACAGTCAACAAACACTGACACTACTATGGAAGACAAGAAGTGTATACCAAAAGGAGCATGCCATGGTTGTCTCCGGAGGGGCCCAGAGCCTTACAAATACAGAGGCAGATGCTAACAACCAACTATTGGACTGGGCATGGGGTCCCCAATGGAGGAGATGGAGGATGGTCCAGAGGAGCTGAAGGGGTTTACAGCCCCATGGGAAGAACAATGATTTCGGCCACTCAGACATCCCAAGACTCCCAGGGGCTGAACCATCAACCAAGGGGCACACATGGCTCCAGCCAAAAATGTGGCAGAGGAAGGCCTTGTTGGGCATCAGTGGGAGGAATGGTCCTTGGTCAGGTTAAGGCTCAACAGAGGCCCGAAGAAAGGGAAACCGAGGGGGGAGGGAGTGTGTGGGGTGGAGAGGCATATCGATCTATCTACCTACCTATCTACTATCTATCATCTATTTTTTGTGATTGATATTACTAGTGAATGGCTATGTGTGATTTGATGTTTTATTCAGAGGTGAAGAAGAGCCTAATCAGCAAGCATACCAGAATGCCTTTAGAAGGAGAACTATCCCCACTGTAGTGCCTAGCCTGCCCTCCACCGAGGCTTCACCTCTGCAAGTGCTGACCACAACAGACACCATCACTTAACGGCAAGTTATCAAGGCTTGGCAGAGACCCTGAACATCTCATGCTCTTTTAAAACCTTGATTTCCCCTCTAATGACTCTATAGGAGTGAGTAGGTGAGAGTAGGCAAGGAGACATCTAAGTGTTATGGATAAATTGGAAGGGGAAAGCCAGGGACGTGAGTGATCTGGGATGCAGAGTACCCAGCTGGCCAATGGACCAAGTACACACCTGTCAAACACCAAAGAACAAAGAAGGCTTCTAATGGGATTTCAATAATCCATGGCCCATCAAGTAGAAGCCCATAGTTGTAAGCGAGATGGGAGAGCTGACTGTGTAGACTCTCTTAGGTCAGATCACGGACAATGGACACTTGCTATTATTTGTTTGGTGCAAATTCATGCTTTGCACACATCTCTAACTCTAAAATGTCACACTATGCCCCTTGCTGTACATGGGATTTTTCTGCTGTCAGGCTTAGCAAGTTTATCTTTCCTAGTTTTCAATGAGCATTCTAAGCTCTTCCTTGCATCCTGCAATATAAATGGAATTAATTGTACTTCTAGTGACTTGATTATCCAGTTTCCTCCAAAATCACATTAGGATTGCTTAAGGCCTATGAATCATGACATTTCTCACCATGCAAACTATAATTTCAAAGAGCTGTAGGCTCTCCTTAGGTGCACACAGTTCTTTTTGAATGTGGTCATAATTATCAGGTATTTAAAAATCTATAGAGAATGAGTAATGTCATCTATAAATACTGGATTGTAGATAGACAACTGGACTTTTGAACTTTTAGCATCCTATATGTGTTATTATTAAGTCAATTCTCCAAAAGAACACAGTGTATAGTAATTTTACTGTTTTTAATCTAAATGTCTTGTTTTTCGGAGACAATCTAATAGAGCAGCATTTAAAACAAAACCTTCCACGGTGCTCTTCTGCGAGATTCTATACGCATGCAAGCCATTTCTCTTCAACCCAAAGGACTTAAAATGGCACAGACACAACTACACTGCAGAGAGCTACCTCACTGTCCTACAGTCCCCAAATCCTAAAGTGGTCAGGCAGACTCCTCAGCGGTGATTATTTCTGGTCAGTTTACATGTGAGTTTTGGCTTAGACTCAGGTGCACTGTGTCCCTATTCTGTTCCTGCTCTTCCTCTCTAGTCATTAATGAGAATTAATGTGAGAACCATGGCCTTCCGAACTGTTCTGAGGACTGATTCTTAGACACTATTATTTATATAGTTTACTTTGTAAATATGATGACGGTGCATCATGACTTTCAGGATATATGCAATGTTTCCTCAAAGTTGCTTTAGAGGTCATCTGGACTCAGATTCAATGAAACCAACATCTGAAATACATAGAGCAGATGGCTGTCTGGCTTCCAGTGTCCAGCCAGACTAAAATGGAGAGCCAAACTTTACCATTGTTATTAGCAAGAGACAATATTTAAAGGTTATAACTAAGCAGTTTGTGTAGCTCTGGTGTTATTGATCTTAGCCCTTTGAAAGGAAACTAGTCAAGACTGCGACTATTCGCTCAGCACTCCAAAGGCCTGCTGACACAATTTTAAAATGTAATATATACCCTAAAGGCACAGGAACATCTAGTGATGGCTTAATAACACTACAGATGCAATATTTGGAACAGACTTTCGAAGAGGGAAGAATTGGACTCAGTTAAATATTTATAAATGTATGTACAGATAGATAGATAGATAGATAGATAGATAGATAGATAGATAGATAGATAGATAGATAGATAGACAGATTTAAAAGTAGTACATAAGGCTTGGAAGGAGATATGTGGGAAATATCTCTAGGGAATTGGAGGGGGAATAGGATATTGGAATGACAAATATATATACATATATATTATATACACACATACATATATGTATACTTATATGTGTATATATATATATATGAAATTGTCAAAGAACAAATAAAGTTATTATAGATATAATTTAAGTGATATCTCATGCTGTATCTCAGTAGTAGAGAGAATATCCCAGCATGTGCAATCCCTATGTTTCTGGTTTTAAAAGAAATCTCTAAGCATTGCATTTTGATTCCTATTCTTTTTCCAGACTGTAAAGCAGATATTTTTAGAAACAAGGAAAATAGTCTACTGAATAGCTGACCTATTCAAAGTTGCAGACAGAGTAGAACCTTCACTTCAGGGTACCTGGATTTACATAAAGTTCCCTTAGCTTTTTGTTGATGATGATTCTGTTTGCTTCCTTGTTTTGAGGCAGGGTCTCTCTATGTACTTCTGGCACTCCTGAAACTTGATATCTGGATCAGATTTGCCTGAACTTACAGAGATCCTCCTGCCTCTGTATTTCATGTGCTGAGATTAAATGCACACATCACCATACTCAGCTCCCTTATTTTATTTTATTTTATTTTATTTTATTTTATTTTATTTTATTTTATATATTCTTTGTTTACTTCCAAATGATTCCCCCTTTCCTGGTTCCCTCCTCCCCATAAGTCCCATAAGCCCTCTTCCCTCCACCCGCAACTTCAGCAAAGTGGCTGGTTATAAAATCAACTCAAGCAAATCAGTATTTGCCTTCCTATACTCAAAAGATAAGCAGGTTGAGAAAAAAAACTAGGGAAATGATACCCTTTACAATAGCCACAAACAATATAAAGTATCTTGGTGTGACTAACCAAACAAGTGAAAGATCTGTATGACAAGAACTTCACATCTCTGAAGAAAATCAAAGAAGACCTCAGAAAATGGAAAAATCTTTTATGCTCGTGGATTGGCAGGATTAATATAGTAAAAATGGCCATCTTTCCAAAAGCAATATACAGATTCAATGCAATCCCCATCAAAATCCCAACTCAGTTCTTCATAGAGTTAGAAAGAGCAATTCTCAAATTCATCTGGAATAACAAAAAATCCCAGGATAGCTAAAACTATTCTCAACAGTAAAAGAACTTCTGAGGGAATCAGTATCCTGGGCCTCAAGTAGTACTATAGAGCAATAGTGTTAAAAACTGCGTGGTATTGGTACAGTGACAGGCAGGTAGATCAATGGAATAGAATTGAAGACCCAGAAATGAACCCATACATCTATGGTCACTTGATCTTTGACAAAGGAGCTAAAACCATCCAGTGGAAAAAAGATAGCCTTTTCAACAAATGGTTCTGGTTCAACTGGGGGTCAGCATGCAGAAGAATGCGAATCAGCTCCCTTAATTTTTTTGGTAGAGCTTAATTCCAGAACAAGTCTGTGTTCCAGTTATTAGCAATCATTATTGGATACAATTTAAATCCAACTGGCTGCAGTTCTGCGTAGGCCCAGCCCAGAGAATGAAGACCCAAACAAAGAATTTTATGGAAGTCCAAGCCCACCCTGCCCTATCCAGCAGAGGTTGAGAATGGCTTGGTCAGGTGCTAGTCAGCTATTTGTTTTTGATGACTATATAATCTGGAAACTGCTTTAGAATATATCATGGCACTATGAAAAGCTTGTAATTGGGTGATAATATACTTTTTGTATTTTCAAAAATTCTGAAAGGTGGTAAAACAAAACAAGGGACATTGACAACAAAATGGAAAAACAAAATCCCTCTTAATGTCAAAATGAAAATGAAGAAGCCTAAATCACTAAGAGCTGCAGTGTATGTGGTATATGTGTGTGTGTGTCTATGAGTATGTGTGGCATGTATGTGTCTATGTGTGGTGCATGTGGTACATGTGGTATGTGTACATGTGTGTGCACTTGTGTATTTGTGTGGTGTGCATGTGTGTATGGTGTATGTGATTGTATGGTGTGTGTGTATGTATGTGTGTGGTATGTGTATATATGGTACGTGTGTTTATGTGTGTGTGGTATGTGTATGTATGCGTGTTTGTGTCTGTGTATGTGTGGTATGTGTGTACATGTGTGTGGCATGTATGTGAGTATATGTGTGAGTGTATGTGTGTGTGGTGTGTGTATGGGTGTATGTGAAATCTGTAAGAAAAGGTAGAAAATATTTATTGTATCTAATAACTGCATGTGAGGATGCTCTCAGAATACCAAATGTCTTCTATGAAATGCAGAGAACCGTACTGAAAATGCAATGTGAGAGGAGGTGAACACATAGAACCAGCCTATAAGCAAGGCACTTTTGACTTGGGGTCTTATAAATTCTGTAAACATATTGCCATATTTAGAATACACATCCAGAAACAGGGAAAAAAATGAAAAAAAGACACGGTTGTAAGACATCTTATATAAGATGAAAAAAAAGTCAGGAACACTTGGATGAAATCAGCCAGACTACTTCCTACTTTCCTTGGGCAAGTTTCTTTTTCCTGTTTCTTCTTTGCGCATGACTACTCAACAAACCACAACCAACAACAGCCTTCAGCAACCAACCAACCATCCACCCAGCCCCTCAAGACCCTCTGAAATTTCCCCAGAATTTCAACTGTCACATGATTGTAGAAAATCTCCCACTGGCAAAATCGTGCCCCTGCCAGAGCACGAGGCAAACCATATTCAGCGTCTGTGGACAATAGGAAGCAGCCCGATATCCCACACCTGGCATTAAGATGAAAACATATTCTTATCACATTTCTGTATTTCTAAAAGAAACCCAAAGCTCAAAAATCATTAGTACATAAATATGCATGAGTAGTAGACATGATCACACGCCCCTTTCATGAATGCTTATCCTGACCTGCCCCATGCTGGATTTCTAACCACACAGACTAATTTCACTTTATTCTATTTCATCTAGACATAGCCATGTGCTATTTTGTGAAACATGAAAAGCCTTCCTGAGTGGCTACAGCACACTGACTCACCTACTCTGTTGTTGAGGATCTGTGACGAGAAAACTCTGTAGATTCTTCATGGGTTTGTGCATTGTAAAATTGTAATACTCTTGTAAACATAATTTCATGTCTCTAAGTAACAACGTGTGCATTTCAGGTGTCTAATTGCAGTGGCACGTCATGTGTGTGTGTGTGTGTGTGTGTGTGTGTGTGTGTGTGTGTTTGTGTGCGCGCGTGCGTGCGTGTGTGTGTGTGTGTGTGTGTGTGTATGTGTATGTGTGTGTGTGTGTAGTCAAGCTTCATTTGGCTTTGGCAGACAAATGAAAAATAGCTTTTCTCATTTTTCTAATGGATTACTTGCTTTAGAAATTTTTTGAAGTATTATCTACAATGGGTATGTGCTTTGACATAATTTGATCTCACCCGTTTTTTCTTTTTACTCTCTTAAAATATCATTCAGAGAACAATAGTACTGTATAATCAGGGTTTTCTGGAGGAATCGAATTGATAGAAAAATATATATATATAATAAATCACATATATATGTGATTTATTAGATTGGTTTATAGAATGTGGTCCAATTAGTGTAACAGTGAAATAGTGGCTATCTCATGACAGAAAAAGCTGAAAATCTGGTGACTGGTTGCTCAGTCTCCAAGGCTGGATGTTTGCAGACTCAGTCTGGTGTTGGGGTCCCAGGGAGCTGCTGGTCATCTAACTGAATTAGAATCCTCAAGCACATGAATTTAATACCAGCAGCAATAGGCCTGATGAACTTGCCAGAGAGTTAGGGCAAGCAGGCAGAAAGCTTTCTTCTATATCCTTTTATTTGGACAGCCTCCGGAGGGTGTGACCCAGATTTTAGGGTGGAGTTTCCTGCATCAAATAATCTGATTAAGAAAATCTCTCACAGGAGTGCCTAGCAGCTTGGGTTTTAGTCGATTCCAAATGCTGTCAAGTTGGCAACCAAATTTAGCCATCAGAACTATTTAACTTTTATATAGTCTGTGCATTTTAAAAGCTTCTCTTGAGGGAATCCTTTTTCATTGTTGGTGAAAATGTAAATTGGCAAAGCCATTATGGAAAAAAATGTTTGGAGGCCCCACAGGGAAAAAAAAAGTAAAAACTTAAAACTAGAGGTTCCATATGATATAGCAATTCCACTTTGAAGTATATATCTAAAAGAATTAAGAACACTGTCTTACAGCAGTAACTGCTCCTGCACTCACTGTGGTGTCCATCATTTAAATTAAATCCTGCAAGTGGATGAAAAAGCAGATATCTCACAGACACTATACACACCTGTATGCATAAACACATTCACACACATACATACACACACACTCATACACATGTATAGACACACTCAGACACACATGCATACACACATACATTCACACATATGTATATACACATGCACACACACATGCCTAAATATTCACTCTCATGCATACATACATATACACACATATGTATACACACACTCACACATATACTCACATATAGACACACGCATACACAGATGCAAACACATACATATGCTCATGCACACACAATCACACACATCCATACTTACCATACATACATGCACACCTACTCACACATGCATACATACCTGCAAACATACATACACATGCACACACATGTGTACCCATGCATACATACACACGTATTACTCAACCTTGAAAGAAGAAAATTCTGCCATTTGCAACATGTTGATAAACCATGGGAGAATCTGTGCTAAATGAAGCAATCTAGATTTTAAACAAATATAGCATATCATAGGATCTCACTTACATGAAGAATCTAATAAAGTAAACCTAATAAACAAATAGAGGAGAGCCTGTCAGAGACTTATAGATAGGGGAAATGAAGATAACTTGGTTGGATATGAACTCACAGTTGTTGGATGGATAATATCAAATCTGACACACACTGTGAAGGTGCAAATAATAATACATGAATCAACTTTACTAAGAGCAGTTCTTAACACAGAAAAGTGACTGTGGTTGTTAATCACTGTGCCAACAAACCTTTTAGTTGAAGTTTATTGTAGTTCATGGTTTCCAAGTTCTCAGTACATGGTTGTTTGACCCTGTGTTTTTGGGACCCATGACAAGGTATATTGGGGTAGAGGGGTAGCATAGAGAAACCACGCACTCGGTTACTAGGAAACAGAGGGATGGAGGGCCATAGCTACCAGAATGTTCCAGCATAGTTCCCCAAAGACTCCTTCCTTCTTCTAGGAAGCAAATGGCTCCTAAATACTCCAGTACTCCCTGGTAAGTATACAGGCTGGTGACCAAGCCTTTAACAGATAGGTCTTTGGGGATATTGACAATCCAGTCCACCACATGATGTAAAGATAGCTATGTCAGTCAGCTTGATTCAATGCAGTTATTCCACAATGTACAAATAGATCAAAACATCTAGTTGTACATTTTGAATCTATGCAGGTTGTATTTGTATATACATGTGACAAAAAGAATGCTCTTTAAGAATGACCAGGAACCCTGAAGGAGATAGGGATTCCATAGGAAGACAAAGAGTCAAATAACCTGGACCCTAGGGGACTCTCAGAGATTGAGCCACCAACTGAAGAGCAATCCAGGAGTTGGACCAAGGCCCCCATCATGCATGTAGCAGGTATGCAGCTCGGTCTTCATGCAGGTCCCTCAGCAACTGGAGTGAGAGCTGTCCCTAAAGCTATTGCTGGTCTATGGAATCAGTTCCCCGGGCTGGCCTGCCTTGTCTGGACATGGTGGGAGAGGATGTGCCTAGCCCTGCAAGGACTTGATGGGCCAGGGTTGGAGGGTACCCATCGGCCAAACCTCCACCCTCTCAGAGGAAAAGAAGGGGGTGGGCTGTGTGAAGGGGTAAAATGGGGGGGGGCAGTGACCATGATGTAAAGTGAATAAATAAAGTAGTTAATAGGGCAAAAAACAATGCCCTTTATTGTCCCACTAAATCTGGAGGCCTGAGATTTTGTTTAGTTTTCCAGATCAGTGCAGTGCTCGTTTTAGTTATAGCATTGTGTGTGTGTGTGTGTGTGTGTGTGTGTGTGTGTGTGTACATGTGCTGTGTGTGTGTGTGTGTGTGTGTGTGTGTGTATGTCTTCCATTCTATTAGATATACAAATCAAAATGACTTCCCAACCCCCATAGAGTATAACATTTTCCTTTCTCTCTTTTGTATTTCATGTTGACATTACCTTCAGGCCGAACCTGCCCAACAGAAGGTGTAAAGATTAGGTCTGTTTCAGCTGAGTGTGCCCCGACCCTCCCCTTCCCCCCTCCCGCCCCCGACTCAAAGGTAATGGCCTGCTAGAAGACTAGAAATGCATCTTTCCCTTGGCCTTTGTAGATGGGGGAGGGGGAGGGGGAGAATGCATGTGGAGCCAGGACTAGGAGAAAGTTCATTTTGTAACTCATGGGTGAAGAAGTGAACTCTTGAATATGGGTAAGAGCTTTGCCGTGTTAAGGAAGCAGGGATCCTGGGCAGAGGAAGCACAGGGCATCATCGCCCACTTCAGTCTACCACAGAGCTCTAACACTTTCAGTGGTTTTTGTTGTGGTGGTGGTTGTGGTTGTTTTGTTTGTTTGTGACAAGTCCTCCTTATCACATAGCTCTGGCTGTCCTGGGAACTCCCTATGTAGACCAGGCTGGCCCCATAGATCTCTCTGAGAGGATCTCTCTCAGAAGAACTCAGGAAACCTCTGCTTCCTGTTTGCGTGGTTTACAATCTTGCACCACCATGTCAGGCTTCATTATATGTTCTTGTGAGCTGGGCACAGTGGTGTACGCCTATAATCCAAGCCCATAGCATGATGAGCCAAGAGGATCTCAAGTTTTGAAGCTAGCCTGTGCTACATAATAAACTCCTCCATCAAAATAAAGAAAAAAAAAGAATATGTATATCAACACAAAAGCACACAAGTATGTAACTGAAAATTTGCTTCTTTGAGGTTCTTTGGTTACATGTAAAATTACTTTGTAAAAGTTTTTCAGTAACTCTTTACATGAAATGAATACACAGTTTTTCCTCAACCCAGGACATTTCTAGTCTTTTATCTGACTTGTGTATCTCTTAGAATTTTTGCTGAGATCATGTGATAAAGGAATGGGAAATGCTATCCAGAGAGTTAGGCAGGTCTAGTGCTGGTGGTTACTAGGATACCATGACTAGTCAAGCTCAGCACCACACAGACAATAATTAACATGTCAGTCTACTGCCTGCCTTATTTTGTTGGCTTTTAAGCAACATCATAACAATGTGAAGATCAACTGAGACAATGTATATAAAACACCTAGCATGGAAGTTGGCTAAAGTAGTTTCAAAGTCAATTATTATGTTTTATCACTGTCTTAGTCAGGGTTTCTATTCCTGCACAAACATCATGACCAAGAAGCAAATTGGGGAGGAAAGGATTTATTCAGCTTACACTTCCACACTGCTGTTCATCACCAAAGGAAGTCAGGACTGGAACTCAAGCAGGCCAGAAATCAGGAGCTGATACAGAAGCCGTTAAGTGATGTTCCTTACTGGCTTGCTTCCCCTGGCTTGCTCAGCTTGCTTTCTTGTAGAACCCAAGACTACCAGCCCAGGAATGGCACCACCCACAACAGGCCCTCCCCTCCTTGATCACTAATTGAGAAAATGCCTTACAGCTGGATCTCATGGAGACATTTCCTCAAAGGAGGTTCTTTCTCTGTGATAACTCAAGTCTGTGTCAAGTTGACACACAAAACCAGCCAGTACAATCACTATGCTAGAAATATAACCAAACAAGAAGATGGAGTCAAAAATCTCTGATTCAAGTAATACCATTATTTTGCACGGGGAGAACCAATTACTTCTTTGTGTCTACAATAAATAACTTTGTTTTATTATTATTCATACTTATTACTTCTTTTCTATCTCTTTCCAGTATTTTCCTCCCCATGACTTAAAACCAAATATTATGTACAAAATATTTTAAACTTCTAGAAATTTATACTTTCAGGTATTATGGAATTAATGGAGTTTTAACATATAAGACTCTCAAATTGTATCCAAATATTACTTTTTTAAGAACCTCAGGGGCTTGAAAGCTTTTCTCCATGCCTAAGCTTATCTTATGTAATGACATAACAAAAATGCTAACAAAATTAAGTGAGAAAAAGTTTATAAAACAATTAATTCCAATGCTTTCAAAAAATATCCTCTATTTAAATGTCAACTAATGTATAAATAGAATATATGTGACTATATAGACACATATACATCAATATTGTTTCTTCCAAGAAAATATCAATATTTTTAAAGTTTTCTTTAAATTTTCATAAGATATTATACATATCATCCATAAATTTTTTCATTTAATAAAAATGTATTAAACTCAATATATTTCAGCACTGTGCTGTCCTCTAAGGAACAGCAGACACAAAGTCCAGTATGGATACTCTGATAATGGATATGCTTTTAAAATGACTTACACTGGTCTGCTGGTCTTTAGAACTTCTTGTTTTAGTTTTTACTTTTAGGTCTACAGATAATTTAAAATGCGAATGTATCTGCCATGCTACACTGGAACAATTTTGTTTGCTCTGAGGATACAAAAGGAGCTTAAAAATTCACTGAAAGCATCCTCGGTTGGCATGGAAATGTTTTATGCCTCTTTATATATTATGACAAGTTGCAAAGTACCAGATTATTTTTCATGATGAACGTAAGATAGATAAGCAGAAAGGTGTCTGTCTTGAAAGATGTCTGTAAAATCTACACCAGTTAATCTTTCTAGAGTGAGTCAGCTGAGGTGGATCTGCATGAGTCATTCATCAAACACCGCCCATCCATCACACAGAGCCTGTCAGGCAGCATGTAGGAACTGCCACTCCTGCCTCGGGCCTGGATTCCTCGGATTCCATCTAAGGCAGAGCTAGCCTGGGGAAGTTATTTATATTTGTCTGGATAGGGAGAATCTGGAACGATTCATACTCAATGCTATTGATTTTAATGAAGATGTTAACAAAAAGCTAACCACACCCTGACACGTAGCTCTCCTATTTTGGTGAATAAAAAGTCTGTCAGTGCCATCATTTCACACTTAAAGTCTAGGTATTTATTATAGACCATGCTTGTTGCTGCATGCACGTGATTAATACCTTTCATTTAATAAAAAACCTACTGCCATATTTATCAGTTCCTATTCTTAAAAATATTTGTGCATTCCTCCTTTCTTCTAGTCTATTCTGTATTCAGACTTTCACTGGTCTCCTAAACTCATGCATATGAAGAGAACAATGGCCTAATTCTTGCTGTTCTGAACAAGCAAACTTTACATTTCCCTTTAAGAAAAACCAAAAGATTCTCCTCCTACTTTACCAACTGGATTTTAAAGATTAGATGTTGACTTGCTTCAGAACTCAGCTTTTCTTAATCCTTCTTCCCCAGGTAATCTCTTCCTGCCCAGTGGCTTTAAATATCATGGCAATGCATGCCACCACATATAACCCTGCCTGATGTCTCCCAAATTTCACACACTTGTATCCAGCTGCCTATTCAATGACTCTCTTTGAAGGAATAGGATACATTCAGGTTTAATATATCTAGATTGAACTCTTGATCTGCCTGCCCCCTGTTCAGTATGACAGTAAGGCATGTCTATAATCTTGGGAGGCAAAGGCAGAGGATCTTAATAATTCTAAGCCAGCCAGTGCTACATAGAGATCTGCATCAACTAGGGCTGCAAGCATAGTCCGTGTGTGTGTGTGTGTGTGTGTGTGCGCGCGCGCGCGCGCGCGTGTGTATGTAAGTGTAATAGATCATATATATATTATATATAATATATATGTATATACATATAATCTTTTAGTCTTTGCCTCTGAGGGACCCTAAAGGGTTTTCCAGTTCCACACCATCCTTACAGCTTCCCTTTCCTCTTGGAGTCAAGGCTAGGCCAAGTCCCATTCTCCACCCACAGGAACATTCTTCAGTAAAAAAAAAAAAAAAAAGTCATAATGTACTGACTGATCATCATCTGACCCTCTGGAAAGTTCCAGGTATAGTTCAAATGCATGTCATGATCTGCCCATGCTTGCTAGCTAGATTTGAAGGTCAGTATGCTTATTCAATAAATTTGAGCTATAACCTTGTTGATGTAAACTGTGCCCCTAAAAAGCATAAAAACAATTTTTAATAGCCATTCGGGGTCACCTTCTTAGTAACCTGTCTTGAGGGACTAATTGAAGGTCAACCCTAATGTTGCTTTTGCATCGACCTGCATCTCAGTGTCTCACTCGAAGGCACCACTGACTGAGGGTCGGCGTCTTACACCTTCATTTCCTATACTATCAGCTAAAAGTTCTGTTGACTTTAACTTCAAAATAAATTCCAAATCTAATTATGTCTTACTCTCTACTTCCCTGAACCCAGATGTCATAATTCCAGTATTATAATTTCACTTCTATAACTTCACTGGCCCCTAAGTTCTCCCACTGCATTCTATCCTGTCCTTTGGTGTATTCTCCATTTGTATGCACTTTTAAGATATTTTTTCTTTATTTTATGCATATAGATGAGAGCCTATGTGTGGATGAACGCCATGCATACATGTGCCCAGTGAATGAGGAATCCAGAAGAGGGCATGGGATCTCCTGGAACTGGAGTTACAAACAGTGATGAGGCACCAGAACTTGGTGCTGAGAACCAAACCCTGGCCCTGGGCTATAGCAGCAGGTCCTCTTAATCAAGCCATCTCTCCAGATCCCATCCACAGGCACTTTCTGAAGTTATAGATTATGGGTGCCTGCAAAGAAAGCTGTAAACATATTGTGAACTATGGAAGGGGCAGAATTGAAATGTTCTTCCCACGTGACCTTCTAGAGAGAATTGCATAAGCTTTGGCCAGTGAATGCAGTTGAAAGCAAACACATGAAGGAAAGGCTCTGGCATGACTCCGTTATCTCTGTGGGAAAAACAAAGGCCTGGGAAGGGTATTCTTTTCTATTTTTACATGACCAAAGATGATAAACACAATACCAGATGTTTTTCCTCACTGTACTTGAATTTTTTGACTTAGCTATAAATGGTACCTTGTGTTTTGTTTACTTTTATAATAAAAATAAGATGTGCCTTTGCACTCTCTTGAACTGAAAGGCCTGAAGTTCCTAGATTGTCTCCGCTCAGATCTTTGGCTTATCTTTTTTTTTTTCCTTGTTTGTCTACTATGGTTCAAAGTTCTGGAGTTTGCCACTGGAGTTCAGTCCTCCAGGACTGAAGCCTCACTAGCCACAGGGCAGTTGATAAGTGGTGCCCAATGAGGGTTCTAAGAGTAGGGTGGAGAACCCCTAAGTTCATCTGTCCAAAAGTTAACTCAGTATATCTATGGTAAGTAGGGGACAATGACAGAGACACAAAAGAGACAGGGGCACAAAAGTAGGACAAAACCAAAGAAAAAGTGCAGAATTTAAGTAGAGGATTGTTTGAAAATTTTAAGGGCTTTATTTAAAACATCTGGATTATAAACTTCCCAAATTTCCAGCGAAGACTTCTGAGTTCTGCAAGTATATTGAAAGGCACTATTACGCACCCCACCCCCAGGCCCCACTTCAAGACCCGGAGGCATTAAGGGAAAAAGACTGGAAGAGATGGTAGGACTTTCAGACAGGCTCGTGGCAGTGGGGGTGCGGGGGGGGCATTAGGGGGGGCGGAAAGCTCGTTCAAGTTAACTGAGGAAAGAAAGAGATCTTAGAAACAGAATGAAGGGATGTGGGCTGAGATCGGATGGCGGCAAAGCAAGCCTGTGTGATGCATGGAGAGCATGCTCTCTGGGTTGAGCTGTGGTCCCGGCTATATTTGACAAAGCGCCTATACAGACGTGGACATATTTTTGCTTGCCAAATTCTGGGATTATAGTAATACCTGTTTGCCAATGGTCATTTGTTGTTGTTCCTCAGAGGTTAACTCTGGAGTGGTCTAAGTCCCAATTCAGAAAAAGTAAACACTGTAGTACTATGGGCTCTGGGGGAAGGGGCTATTGTTGTTCATTTCCTTCTTGCTTAGGTGAAATTTGCTGGAAAAATTGAGCAGGTGTGTGGGTTTCCGCCAGTCAGTGGCCTTTATGGCAGGTGTAAGTATATAGTCAGGCAGGAGACTGAAGTATCCAGTCAGTACTGGTACTGAAAATTGGCTTTTTTTTTTCTTATTTGGTTGTTTTGCCATATTCAAATTAGTTTGTTTTTCTATTTATCTTATTTTGATTTATCAGTATTATTATTCCTTAGATGCCTGTTTATTTTCTAAAGAGAGACAGGGTGGATCCAGAGGGGAGGAGGGGAGGGACTAGAAGCAGGGGGAGAGGAATACATAGCCAGAATATACTGTATTAAAGCAAAGCTATTTTCAGTAAAAGAAAAAAAATCTAACATCTGCATCAGAACACTTTGGTTTTCCATAAGCCTCTGTAATGAACTTATAAGCCAATGCTCAGTGGAGTTAGAGTCCAGCCCTTTTTGCATTCTTTATACAAGTGAGCTCATTAATTAAATAAAACAACGTAAAGGAAGGGGGTGAACTCACGGTTCAGACCTCAGAGTGAAGGCCATCAGAGCTGGTGTGCCAGTTCTTTCTCAACTGCTGTTCCTCTAAGAAACAACCTCTGCCCATTATCAGAGCACTGACCACCCATTTCCTACTTGTCTGAGCTCCGGAAAATGATTTAAGGAAGAATTTAACCCAGAAGCCTGCTGATGACCCAAGGAGATGCCATTCTCCAAACCTTCCAATCAACAGTGAAACTTCTTTTTTTTTTTTCTTTTTTTATTGGATATATTCTTTATTTACATTTCATTTTTCTTTTCCTGGTTCCCAGCCCCCCAAAGGTCCCACATGCCCTTTTCCCTCCCCGTGTTCCCCCATCCACTCCTTCCCACTTCCCTGTTCTGGTATTCCCCTACACTGATGCATTGAGCCTCTCCAGAACCAGGGTCCACTCCTTCCCTCTTGTTGGACATAATTTGGTATGTGGATTGTGTCCCTGGTGTTCCAAAATTCTTAAAAAGCCTGAAGCTTAACATTCCTTTCTAATTAGAAATGGTGAAGAACTGCAGGCTTCTCTCTTTCGAGTAAAATATCAGATTACTGGTCAGTCAGCTTGTGATTCTGATATAGATATTTTAATTGTTTGGAACTACTCTATTTGTATAGTTCATATCCTAGGCTAACCACTGAATGTAAAGGTAGACTATTGTCTACTGATTTATTTGAAATAAAATAATAAATCATACAAATTTTCTATTAAATCTTTCATAGGATATTAAAATTGAATGAGATGGGAAAATGTAGTAATTTGTGCAGGGAAAGCTTGATATACAAATTACAGACAGAACAAACTAGGGCGCAGTACGGAGCACATGTAATGCTAGGTGGAGAAAGAACACTAAAGAAATACAGTTGGGTGGCGATTCTCTCTGTGAGTCTGGGATTCAGACTTCACTAGAGAAAGGAGTAGAACTCATTGGCAGGCAAAGAGATCTAATGGCTTCCCCAAGCCAATCTGATCGAAGGTTATTGCATAATCAGAAACCCCTCCAGAGTACAGAGCTAAAACTAGTAGAAAACTATGCAGTTCAAACTGAATTGCCCAAAATACCATTCCAGGGTGCCAGTGGTCTGAGACCAGCAGGTAGGTGGCCACAGCAGGGAAGACTAAAAAGGAAAAGCCTGGGGTTAGGTCCCTTCAAGCTTTCCCCCTTCTGTGTTAGCATGTCCATTGGCATCATCACTGTTAGGGACTTTGTTTAGGCAACAATGCCAACCGTAGACACCTGGGGAAACCTGAGAGTGGAGATGGTCTTCAACGGGGAAGAGCCCTGCTTTGGTTATCTGAAGTCATGTGCCTATAGGTAACATTTTATGTACGTACTGAAAAGGGTGTTTATGTATTTAGGAGTGTGTGTGTGTGTGTGTGTGTGTGTGTGTGTATGTGTGTTTGTGTGTGTGTGAAAGAGAGAGAGTGTGTGTGTGTGCGTTTGTGTAACAATAATTAAAGACAGACAGGCCATGAATTTGTGAGAGAGCAAGGGGTCAGAGGGAAGACAGCGAAAAGAAGAAATATAATTATGTTATAATTTCAAAAGAAATTAGTGTTGAAAACTAAAATAAATAGAAGTCTCTTAAAATGCACAGAATTAAATAGTAAACCACTAAAAAGCAAGACAATCCTCCTTAAGGCATGAGGCCACAACTGTGAAGATTTAGTGATTACAAAACCTCTTGAGAATCTGCTCACTGGAGTGCCAGTAATACTTGACAGGAAGCCATCCTCAAGACTGCCACTGACGTTCAATGGGTACAAGGACCCTTCGATGCCTTCCATATGTGCTGTTGGCAGCCCTTCATCAGGACTGGGGAGAAGCATCTGGAAGCACACTGGAACACTGTGAAGAAAAGCCCTCTCTATCCTCAGTGTTCCTACAGTGACCCCTACTGATACAGAATAACATTATGTCAACTGCAAAGAAAGTAGCCCTGTCTCTACCAGTGCACAACATGTAATAATGCACGGATTAAGAGCAGAGAAGCCAAAATGCTACCAACCGTGTGTTACTCAGTTTCCATGCTAGCCCTTCTCACACATCTGATCTTTCTTGCCATAGTAAGACTGGCTTTAAACATATACTTCCAAAAAAAAAAAAAAGTACAGCTATTCTACTTGAAAGTATCAAAATCCTTACCCCATTCCCAAAGCAGAGAGCATCTCTGCAGTCATCAATCTGCTGCTGGATATGCTAACTGTTCTTCAAATCCTGGCACAATCCTATAGAATACCTAAAGACTAAGCCATGAGTGTAACCTCCACCAGCGAGCACCAACACACAGAGGTGAGAAAGAAACTAGCGAACAGTTGCTATACGGCGCGGCCTCAAACTGAAGATTTGGAAAATCCACTCTAGTTGTTTCTTCATTTGCCCACTATATGCATAGATATTGTCATCTTTCTGATATCAGTGCTGTATATGCCTGGCTGGTAGCCAGGACCTCTGTTAGTTGATTCTTCACCCGGTAGAGTAACCTAAATTCTCATTCCCAAAAGTTCTTGTCCTCAGTCAGGCTGCCCTTGTTGCTGTTGCCATAGCTGTGGGTTTTTTTTTTTTTTTTTAATGATTTATCTATAAGGCAGGAAAGCATTAAGAGGCATCTTGGAGAATCCACCTCATTTCTGGTTTCTCTTTAATCACCAGAATCAATCACATAAGCCAGGACTTCAGCTTCTTTCTTTCCTTTTGCATGTTTTCCTCCCAATGATATCAGGAGTCCCGAGGGGCCAGGTAGGGTCATTGCTGTACCTACTCAGGGAGCCAAAGACTCTGTGTCATCTGCCTTGCTGAGATCCCCAGGAGAGCAGAGCCCACTGTGTCAGTGGCAGGAAAGAGGAGTTCTGAGATGGGTTCCTATGTGTTATTTTGAGAACTTGTTCATTCTAACTCTTAATTCCCAGATGCATATATTCCTAGTAATCTATGTCTCTTTTTGAGTAGACCAGCCTACTTCTGAGTGATGAGTAATGGGGCAAAGTTAATTCATTCTCTCGAGATGTGCTCATCAGTGCTTTTTCCCCCCTTTCAAACAAGTCTCTTGGTCATATATATGTAGAATAAAATGAGTAAGACAAGTAATTATGTGGCAGAAGAATTGCAGGACAGAAAGGCAATTCTATCTTCAGAATACATCTACTGCAAATCTCTAATTTCTTTAGGATGGAGCACATTAAGTGTAATTAATCTGCCAACAAGACTTGGTTTGGACACCCTGGAGACAGTGGAATGCTGAGGACTCCTGGTTTCCCCACTGCCAGTAGGTTAGGCTCTCAGTAGTAGTGTTAACAGTTTTGGCAAGGGAACACCCTATGTATGGTACATATGTATATATGTATATGCATATATATATATATATATATATATATATATATAATATGTCATATATATATGACACTAAACAAAACTGAAGAATGGAACTATCCAATAAAAATAAACACCCCATTTTATCTTCCTAGTCAATTTAAAAAATTTTTATTTTTAAATTGTGTTCATGTGATCGTCTTCCTATCTCTATGTATGTGCATCACATGCCGGCTTGGTGTCTGTGGAAGTCAGAAGAAGACATTGGATCCCCTATGGAGGTCTGGATGGTTGTGCGTGCTGGGAATCTCCTCAAGAGTAACAAGTTCTGTTGCCCACAGTTGTCTCTCTAGCCCCTCATTTCCCCAATTATAAAGATGGGTGCTCCAGTGCTCATTAACACACAAAAGAAGTAGCTTCTCAGAGGGACCGTTCCAAACTCACTCGTGGTCTTCCCATCGCTGGCCTCCTAACCCCCTTCCAAGGTCTTGATCATCTAGCTAAACTCAACAATAGCACATGAATATCCATCCTTCTGCCTGTCTTTGCTCGGTGTGTAGTAGATAATAGATGGCGCCATTAGAATAATGCCAATGCTATATGCAAATTGAATTTCTGCAAAATGAATAACATTCCGTAGTTAACCCAGCCTCATGACTCACGATTCTGTCTGACTCCCGGGCCTGTCTCCTTGCAGGACTGAATCCTGGGAGCATTCACTCTCCTGTCATCTTTTGTCATAATTTAGGGTTTTAGTGCTGTGGACAGACTTCATGAAGCCTTATAAAAGATACCATTTAATTTGGGCTGGCTTGCAGGTTCAGAGGCTCAGTCCGTTATCATGAAGATGGGGACATGGCAGCATCCAGGCAGGCAGACATGGTACAGGAGAGTTCTACATCTTCATCTGAAGGCTGCTAGAATACCGGCTTTCCGGCAGCTAGCATGAGGGTTTTGTTTGTTTGTTTGTTTGTTTGTTTGTTTGTTTTTGAGCTTTTGGGAGCTTTATTTTCCTTCCATCTTTTCTCCCTTTGCTCAGCTGCCTGCAGAGCAGCTCAGGACCATTCAGTGGTGGCTCCGACCCACTCGGTGGCCTGCGCTGTGGGAGCTGCTGACGTCCTCAGTGGCTAGCTGCATGCTCGAGTCTTCCGTGGGGAACTGCTGGACGGGCACCGAGGGCACCTGCACGCCCTCAGACCAGCCGGCCACCTCGGCTGGGCAGCGGTGAACTCAGGAGCTGGTGCGGTCCATCTCCCTGGAATTCCTCCTTGGTCACAGCCTCTTCAGCAGCAGCCTGCTCCTCCTTCTCAATCTCCTCCGGGTCTCGGTAGAAGTAAAGATCAGGCATCACCTCCCATGGGTGCTCACGGGAGAGAGTACCGCGCATGCGCAGGACTTCCCGGGCCAGCATCCACCACATCAGCCCTACCGAGTGAGCTCCCTTGTTGTTGCATGGGATGGCAATGCCCCACATAGTGCAGGGGAGAATCTGTGTTACGCAGAGCAGTGGTTGGCAGGTTGACATAAGAGGCCTCTGTGAGTGCCAGGTGGTCAGCCCTGGGATCAGTCACTACTAGAAGCCGTGACTTCCTGAAGGCTGCTTGGATCTGGTTAGTGAAGGTCCCATGCCCATATTGACACACCTACTCCAACAAGCCACACCCCCAAGTAGTGCCACTCCCTGGGCCAAGCATATTCACAAACCATCACACCTTTCAACTTAATGCTAACTCTCTCCCAATCCATAGAGTGACATCTAGACTTTCACATTCCTCTATGACTCCTGCCATGGAAAATTTTCTACATATTTGCCTGCTTTCAGTCTAACTCAGTGAGTTCGCACCATGGGACAGGTCATCTGAATTTCTGCTGATGATCATATAACCAGGTAACATAATACAAAAATATGACATTAGTGCTCATGGCATGAACCTTGACCAAGAGAGACAGGGAAACCTGAAAAGTAAAGCCATTAACTTCTTCCTGTGTTACTGATCCCAAGGGACAGGGCCTGTGGACACCATGTCCAGACATCCTCTCAGGATACAGTGGTCACGGCAGTGTGTGTGTGTGTAGGGGTGTGGGCAGGGGATGAGGATACCTGTAGGCAACTAGTTTCGTGAACATTGAATTTACACAGTAAAGTGCTGGTATATAATGACTGTCTCCAGCTCTGCGTTCTAGGTAGTCTGTGCTAATTTATGCCATATGTACTCTGTGATATTTTGAAGAGAAATTGTGATGTATAGTATATACCTTTCTTAATAGACTTCTTGTATTTTCTCTGGTTTTTAATTTCCATAATTAGTCTTAGTTAGTATGTGGTAACCCAGGTTGTACTTGAGATTTTCAGTCCATAATTAATTTTAAATGTTAAGCTGTAGTAATTTATAAGTTGCAACCTACATTCTTGCCAAAAGAAAAAAAAGCTTTTAAAAAAGATCCTAAATGAAATCATATGGAAATTTTTTAAACTGGGAAACTATTTTTTAATGGCCACAGTAGTGTGTCTTTTGGTAGCATTTAACAACTGCTTTTCCCCACTACTCCAATGACCCGACACACTGGTATTTAATGGGTGGCTATAGACATCATCCTCCCATAAAGCTATCCTTTGTGCTTTTTAAAATTTATTTTGATTTATGTGCACGTGTATGTGTGTATGTGTGTGTGCCTCATATGTTTAGACTCACAGTGGACATACGAGGGTGTTGGATTCCCTGGAGCTGAAGTTGTGAGGTGGCTGAGAGTCACCCGCTGAGGGTGTTGAGAACAGAACTTGAGACCTCTGGGAGAACAGCATGTTGTCTTAATCACTGACCATCATCTCTCCAGCTGCCCCCTGGGTGACACTTTTAAAGAAGAAAATCATAGATTATTGTCAAGAAAGGAGTAGCTATAAGGGCCTTTGCCTATTAATCAAACACATTAGACACAAAAGCCTCTCCCTGAGGCTAAAATTCTACTAATTTAAAACTATCTATCTCCGATACCTACACACATGTCTATATGACTGACAGTGTGGGTGTGCAGCTGGGTGGGGCTCGCTAACCTTGTAATTCGGCTGTGATCCCCAACTCTCTGCAGCAACGTCATTGCTGGTCACATATCCCTCTGGTATTCAGCAAATTTTAGCTAGAAAATAAAAGATGCTTTGCACTATCCAATTAGGCAACTAGATCTCATCCTTAGAGACCACTGGAATATGACAATCATCATTGCTTATAAAAGAGAGTTACTTAAAAAGGGGGGCACTCTCAAGAGAGGCGGGTTGATGGTATTTCTCGCTGAAGAAAAGACCTTTGAGCCTTTGCCAGGCATGGAGAAAGGGTCAGGCAGAGTCCCCTAAAAGTAGGCAATTTTCCCATCTTCCTGTTAATATCACTTGGCATGCTGAGTTGACTTATCAGACAGATGGTGGGCCCCACACCCTTGTGACCAATGCTGCCTCTCATGCAAGGGCCCCACACTAAGCTGCCCCATGCTCAGATGGGGCTCTCCTTTCCAGTTCTTTCTCCCTTGGCCGTATGGGCTTCTGTCCTTGCTGATGTCAGAAAGGAAACATCACAGAGGGGAACTTAAGAAAAAAACATTAAAAGTAGTGATTCTGCTTAAAGAGAATATTCTGTCAATAAAATCCTACTAGAGTTACTGTCTTCAATGTCAGTTAAGATTTTAATAAAATAAAAGGGGGACATGCAGTTCAGAAAGAGATGGGGGACACAAGGACGAGCTAGAGGGGGTGATGGGGGAGGCATGACCAATATACCTTGCATGGCTGTATGAAATTTTCAAAAAGAATCAAAAAATTATTTTAAAAGATCTTAAGCAAATCAAATTTTCCTCTAATTTAGGATTTATAAATACATCTAGTCCTTGGACTCATGTGTGCTTTCTTCAGAATTTAGAATCAGGCTAAAATAAATTTTAGATTTAGAACTTTCTGAAACTAAGGGACAACTTTTTTCACAAAATGTATTTTGCCCATAATTTTATCTTAAGTTAAAGTTTTCACTTGAGACAGTTCCTCACCTAGGCCTGCGTTGAACTCAGTATTTACTGGAGACTAACTTTGAATTTCTGATCCTTCTGTCTCAGCTTTCTAAGTGCTGGGATTGCAGGCATGCATTACTCTACATCACTGGGAATTCTGTGTTTTTTTGTTTATTCATTCATTCATTTGTTTGTTGGTTTAGATCCTTTTTAATTCAGGTGGAAGCTTGTGATTTTTACTTGGAGTTGATTTCACTCACAAAAGCTTTTAGAACTGCCATCCTCAACCTGAGTCAAGATCAAAAGATGGGGTTGAATGTCCCTTTCCCAGGAGTCACCCAAGACCATCCTGCATATCAGACATTCACACTACAACTCAGCATAGCAAAATTACAATTATGAAATAGCCACAAAAATAATTTATGGTTGAGGGTCACCACAACATGCGGAACTGTGTTTAAGAGTCACAGTGTTAGGATGTTTGAGAACCGCTGTTATAGGTAATAATCTAAGAAATTGCAAAATGCAATATTTAGATATGAGCCACCTTTCAAACTGAGAAAATAGAGGTTTAATAACCAAAAAGTCATACACATGACAAGGTTTGTATAGGTAGTCCATCAAAATAGATTATAAAATTTAATCTATAGTCATGTTTAACAACAAGAACTCAACCAATTATTTGATGTATCTTCCTTACATAAAATGGAATTTCTGGAAAATAGTAACATGTTTACAAGTGTTGGATCAACTTATGGATAAACACTTCCAAATTTCAGGTGTGTGTTGAAAAATTCAGCTGTGTTCTGGCTATGTTCCAATTGCCACATGGATACAATTATGACTGTACCTTGACACACACCATAAACATAGGCTATGCCAGAGATTTTCAGAGTGATGTGTAATAGACAGAAGTTCTATTTCCCCCAAGTTGTCAATAACTATCCTGTTGACACCAAGAAGAGGGAGCTATACAATCCTCATTAAGCTCACACTTAAGACAGAAAGACATTATTCATTTCAACCTAGAATAATCTGTTTAAAGGTGTTGACAAATATCAGACAGGTTACTACCTATCTTCTGCATGGAGGCATTGTGATGGCCATTGTACTGGTTGCTCTGGGAAATTGGTTTGATAAGGGTATTTGCTTACATAGATTGGATTCAGAGTTTTTCCCTTTCAAGCTGAAGCTGTTTTCATTCACACTTGGGGTCTTCCATCTGTCCATGAAGCCTGTCAACTCACCATCACACTGGCTCAGAGGTGCTAGTTTTCCATCTGGTAAACCCTGAAGAGAACCCTGGAGTCAGAGAAGCATGAATCCTGTGGGTGCCGTCAACTCCAGGGCTGATGATTCCAAAGGGACAGGGTTTCCTCTCGAGTCAGCACATGCTTAAAGTGATGCAAACTGGGGCTGCATCTGGCTGCCTGTACACCAGAGAGGAAAGCTAGTGGTACAGAAGACATTTTTCAAAAGCTGTTAAACAAAAATGTACACCTTCTGGTACCCTCCCCCATGTCCTTTCATTGTGCCTGACCCCCAATTTCACTAATATTTCACTAATGGCTAATCAGCAAGGAATCTTTATTTCAGCACAATGGTATATGATAAATTAGAATGAATTAGGAAACAAACAAAATTAAAATAATGACTAGGGTAAAAGAATACTGGAGGATATTTCTCAAAAAAATCTGCTTCTTCAGCTCTTTCTAGAGCAAGTCTCTGTTCAAAACAAAAAAATCATGACTAATGTTGCTCATAGGGTTTAGGAACTGATTGAAGAAAAGTAGACATTTCTGGGGTTGAGATTTGAAAGAGTCCTGCATCTCATTCCATAGGCTTTTCTAGAAAGTCATGGGAAGAAAAAAAACCACCCTAAATGGGAGAACTGGTCTACCACAGGAAGAGGAAAGTAGCTAGCCACATCATACCTCATGAACAATATAGTAATAAATATTCATAAATCATCTTTAAAATCTATAGCACAGAATCCACTAGTCACCACCTTATCTTTGAGGCTATCTACTTCATTTTCTCTCTGGAGTGTCTGTTTTGATTTGTAACTTATGCTCTAAATGCTTATGTTCTTTGACTAAATTGTTTTCTTTAGAGACCTAGAAGTTCCCACTATTTTAATCATTATAAAATTATTATTGAAAAATTTGAACATATGAAAGTAAATAGTTCACTTGGTTATTATAATAACTTAGCATGTACCCTGTTGATCATGGACTAACCCTCTAAAACTGTAAACAACTCCAAATCAAATGCTTTCTTCTATAAGTTGCTTTGGTCATTGTGTCTTTTCACAGTAATAGAACAGTTACTAAGACAACCCTGCTTAACTTCAGTCAGACAGTGGCATCTATGGTCACCAATAACATCCACGTTGCCACTAATGATGTCTTCTAATTGGCCCATTTCTAATTTTGCATGGGCAGCACTCAGTCCCTTCTTCAAACAGCCGTCTCTTCTCTTTGGTTTCTGGGACTCTTTAAAATTCCTGTCTCTTGATGATTCCTCTTAGTCTCCATTGGTCATTGCTTGATTCTCAAAATCTATCCCCTACTTCTCCAATAGAAATTACATTATCTCTGGCTATTAAATTAGTTTTTATATCCAGGTCTACATATGAAATAGGCCCCGAGGATGTGTACAACTTCTGTATCCATTTAAAGAAACTCTTTAGCCTCAATTCTTTTTCTTTGTCCTTCTGGAAACAAAAAGTCTAGAAATAGTCTGTACAGCATACCATAAGGAAGGCCTCCTGATTTTTCTACTAGCAATCTCCTTTGTCTGAGAAATCTTCAGTGCACTTCAGGCATGTAAGTCTATAAAGTAAGAACACAAACCAAAGATATTAATGAGGTGGATGTTGTGGTGATTTGAATAAAAATATATTGACTTCACTTAATTTAATATCTAGCTAAATGGTTAGATAAGGAACCCTTAAGTGAAGCTCATATATATACATACACACACACACACACACACACACACACACACGTATATATATATATATATATATATACACACACACACACACACACACACACGTGTATATATATATATATATATATATATATATATATATATGTGTGTATATATATATATATATATATATATATATATATACACACACACACACGTGTATATATATATATACACGTGTGTGTGTGTGTGTGTGTGTGTGTGTGTATGTATGTATATATATGAATGTTTGGTCATTTGGGAGTGGCACTAATAGGAGGCTTAGCCTTGTTGGAGTAGGTGAGACCTTGATGGAGGAACTGTATAGATGTAAGGTTTTGAGGTTTCATATGCTCAAGTTATGCCCAGTATACTCTTGGCTTCTTCTCTAGCTCCACATCTGCCTTCATGCCGCCATATTTTCTGCCATGACAATAATGGGCTATAGTTCTGAATCTGTAAGTCATACCCAATGAAATGTTTTTATTTACTAATGTTGTGGTCATAGTGTGGTCATAGTGCTTTTCACAGCAATGGAACACTGAACCAGAAAGAAGTACTTGTTTCTTTTTACAGAAAAGTCTGTCTTGGCTGAATGTTTGATGCTGCCCAATCTACAGACTCTTTGGTGGGTTTTTAGAATTGAATGATATTTTGAGTTATAATCATCAATGCTCACAGAATATCCCTTTACATAAATATGTAGTACTCAGTGGCAGATGGGTGTTTGGAACAATTTGTCTTATTCCAGAGTTAAAAATTCACTTAATTAATTTTTAAAATATTTTAATATTTATTTTATTTTTTATATGTACAAGTACTTTTCTTACATGTGTGCCTGTGTAACTGTGTGTCTGGTTCCTGAGTAGGTCATAAAAAAGCATTAAGCTTTCAGGAACTGTAAAATAAGGCTGCAAACCTTATTTTTGTGGGTGCTGGGAACTAAACCTGATCCTCTGCAAGAACAACAAGTACTCTGAACCACAGAGACATCTCTCTGGTCCCTAATTTTTTTTTCAAGCTAGCAACTCAAGAAGCAATATTTGAAATCAAACGTTCTAACAAAATATAATCTAAAGATATACTAATTTGGTAATTGCACACTGAGAAATGATGATAGAAAACTATTAAAAGCCTGTTTTCTGTAATTAAACTTTCATGTTTATCTGAAAGCTGAAAAATGTGTATGAATTATAAAAACACTGCACGTCATAGCACAGTAGTCTAGAATCTAAGTTGAGGTGTGTGTTGGTTTGCATATGCTTGGCTCATGGGAAGTTGCACTATTAGGAGGTGTGGCCTTGTTGAAGGAAGGGTGTCACTGTGTACTCAGACTTTGGGGACTCCTTGTGTTTGAACTTGGACCATGATGTAGAATTTTAGGGTCCTTGTCCAGCACCTCATCTGCTCTGACACTGCCATCCTTCCCATCATAGTGATAATGGACTAAACCTCTGAAACTGCAAGCCAGCTCCAATGAAATGTTTTCCTTTATAAAAGTTGCCTTGGTCATAGTGTCTCTTTATAGCAATGAAACCTTAAGACAAGGTCTTGCATTTGTCTTTGCATAGCATGGCAGTATTAGCAGTATAAGCTACACTCTTAATTCATGTGTACAGAATCAAAGCAGGCCTACATAGTCGAGCTCTGCCTAAAATACCTTGGGTTACAATGTGCTTGTTTTTGAATTAATGATTGTTTGCTGCATGCTACTGTTGACAAATGTTTGTCCTCTGCTTCCTGTTACTCAACAAGATGTGTAGCTTTGATCTACAATGTAAGTAGCTGTGAACGAGGAATAGGTTTACAAACTGGAGAACCAGGGAACATTAAACGAGCCCATGTTTGTTCACCTTCAATTACTTGTTCTTCCATCACTGTTCTGGAGAAAGAAACGGAGGGGCAGATTTCATTCTAGAAATCTGATGACATTTGTTTTGCCATAGTAAGAAAAAGATTCATAAAACTGGTGTACTAACTGCCTTTCTCTAAAACCTGCATCATGAGAACAAGCAACTGGAAAGATCCATAATGTTTATGTGTTTTCCATGGTTTTTTAACATACAAAGGAGAGGAGCTGACAAGTGACTAGACTGAAGGCAGATTTTTGAAGGGAATGTATCCCTCTCTGAATGACTTTAGCCTATAATGCAAATTAACCAAAAACCATGACCTTCTAGCCTTACAGATATAGAAGAGCCAACTACTTCTCGCCAAAGAGCAAGAAATGAGGCCCAAGGTCTGTTTCAATTTTTTTTTCATTAAACCCATTAAGTCCTATAGGTCAGAAAATATAATCCAGTCCATTGGCAGACCATAGATTACTCATGAGCCTATCATTTCTGGTGGTCATGGTCACCAGTTAATGGATGTTAATTGTATACATAAAACTCATACCAGCTCAGTTCAGTGCAGCTCATCTTCCTCCCATAGTGCCCATTCTTGATCAAGCTGTCACTACCTCTTTTGAGACTACTTTAAAACTAGATGACCTGCCTTCCTACTAACCATTCAGGGATTGGCTTCACAGCCACAGTGACTTTAAACCAACTAAAATTTAATCATATAGGCTATCTGTTTAATAGATCACAGCTATATCAAGTGTTTTCAGACAAAGAAACCAAATCTTTTCAGGATCTGTGGGCACTACAACTGCACAGCATTATTTAAAAAAACTAACATTTTTGGACAGTTTTATATTTACAGAATAGTTAAAAATACAACATAGTAATCTCACGCACCCAACAGTCTATGAGTTCTACTAGCAACACCTCACAATGACATGGTGCATTCACTGGAATTAATATACTAAGTGACACAGTATCATTATATAAGCATAAAGACTATTTTTCCTTAATTTAAAAATTGTATAATCATTTTACTAACTTTTTGATTATTGTATATACATACTGTAATATATGTTGATCATATTTAACTACACTACTTACGCTAACTTCTCTTCCTGTATCTACTCCCTCGTGCTCTTCTTTTTGGAGGAGGGGCAGTAACACACATAGTCCAATTCACACTGCCCACATGTGCATGACTGTGGGACCATCCATAGCAGCATGATCTTCCTATTTGTGATCCTATCACTAAAGGAAACCCATTGTGCTTACTAGCAGTTATCAACTGCCAACAGCTCCTCAGTGAGAGCTGAGAGCTCATGCACTCTCCTCTCCTCCATTGTTGATGTCAGTTGACTTGTTCTTAGTCAGGTCCTGTGCAGACAGCAACATGTGCTGTGAGTTCATGAGTGCAGTTCATCATGTCATGGCCAGAGGGCATTGCTTTACTCCAGTCCTCACAAGATCTAGCTCTTACTATCTTCAATGCCCCCTTTCCCTAGGGTAGGAAGTGTGGTATAGATATTCCATGTAAGCTGTGTGTTCCATAACCATTTTTCTGAACATTGATGAGTTCCAAGTTTCTGCAGCCACTATACAAAGAAGATTCTCCAGTGGAGTCTGAGAGCCACACTACTTGGGGCTATGTGTTGTGTTTTAGGGGGCAGTTTGATACCGTGTTCATTTAATAAAATAAAAGTAGTATGTTTACCTTTGGAGCCTATAAATTCTTCCAAGACATTAGGTCTTGGCCAGATTTACAGTACTAAGCATTCCTGGTATGGAGTGGATCTTAAATCCAATCAAACAACTGTTAGTAATCCCCATAGAAGTCATGCTACTATGACACCCATAGACACATCTTGATAGGCCAGTCAATATCATAGCTTACAGGGGCCACAACTTGGTAAGGCTGGGGATGAGTTTCCTCCCCCAGCAGTCTGCATAGCACCTTCTGGGACCATGAAAACTAGCAAGCAGAGAGGAATCTTTCTGGTCAATACTAGCTTGATTTCTCAAAGTCCTGTGACCAAAGAGTGTAAGTCCTCAAATAGGGTCTTACCATCAAGTTCTCATGGGAAACCAAGAGCAATGACAATGCCTGACTTATTTTGGGAGTTTCCAGAACCCTCTTGACCAACTACTTGAGAGGAAGTAGCCAGACCTGGCACTGGAGTTTTTATTTAGTCAACTATGGTTTATATAGGAATGTTATCCCCTGGGACTAGTAGCTCCCATTAAATACTTTTATATGCATATGTATATAAAAATACTTAATATTTTGGAAGTTTATGGAATAATAGTAGGTTTCCATATGACTTTAAAAAAAACCCACTCCCAGTGAAGTGTTTTCTCCAAAAAAGACATAGCTACTCCACAAGGCCACACTTTCTTTCCTTTTTTATTTCAAGATATTTTATTTTCAAAATTGGTCACAGCATGAGCTTTTGGCCCATTCTGCTAATGTAGAAACTACAAATGCTTACTCAGCAGCTGAGGGGCACACATTAGTATCATGTCTGAAAAGTGAATAAAATCCACATAAAACAAATATTCAAAGTTTCCATAGGAAGACAGTGAGTATGACCCCTATCTCCATGCCTTCCATACTGCACTGGTGCCAACCCTACTCTCACAAAGACATTCCAAACTAGTAGTAATTAAGTTTAATGGTCTCCCCAAATGCCTTAATTCAAGCTAAGCTTGCAGGTAAGGGCTACAAGTATAGAATCTACACACTGATCCTAGCAGAGGCACAGGCTTCAGAGGGATAGTCCAACCCCACTCTCCTGGGCACAGGACATGGGCAGAGTGCCAACATCCTGCTTCTCCACTTCCGGCGGGAAGCCATGGCCCTGGATCTGCTTCATGAGTTGTCACATTGGCCGTGACATTACATAGTAGATGTTTGGCCTCTGGGACCCATTGAAATAGAAGCAGCAGCAATGGTGTATGCACCCATGTTCTCAAACAGCATCCAATCCCCCACATGCATTTCAGGCAGGTTATAGAGCTCAACAATCTGATCAAGGCCATCACATGTGAAGGCTACACTTTCAATTCTTCTCCCTGGTGAGGAGGCATTCAAAGAGCTGAGCTCATGGGGCCCATTTCCATTCAAACCACCATCTCCACTCCAACACAATCATGACTCACGAATCGCACCTCCCTAAATCTCTCTGCATTACTTAAGCAGTTCGACAGATCTGAAAATCTTCTCTAAGCAGCTCAACTGGTCAGTCTCCTCTCTGGCAAGTGTTCAGTGCTCCTGTATGCAGAACTCTTGGAAGGGGTCGCTGCAAATCTTGCAAGTTTTATAAGTGAAGTTTGTGTATTGTATGTCTCATGAACCTAACCACTCCCGCCTAGAGGGAACCAAGAAAACTGCTGTTCAACACGTTGCTGTGATAAACTGCCTAAGCAAATCAATTTAAAGGAAAAAGATGTGTTTGGGACTCACGGTTTTAGAGGGTTCAGTGCATGGAGCCACAGCCTCATCACTGTGGGTTTGTGGGAAGGCAGATCACCATGACTGATCGAAAGGGAAAATGCAGAGCTGCTCACCTACAAGGAGTGGGGAGATTAGAGAGAATAGAGTACAGGATAAACCCTTCAAGGGCTCACACTCACCCTCAGCAACACACTCACTTGGAATGGAACCCTTTAGGAGGCCATTGAGGCATGGCCTAACCAGGGGGTTAATCCCCAACAAGTCAGTGCCCGAGTGAACCAGTCACCTCTCAAAAGCATACAAGCAGAGAGCAGCACCTTCTAGACAGAACTCCTTTTCCTGTGTGCCTGCATCATAACACCTTCACAAGTACAAATAAGGAGGAGAAAGATTCAAATTAAACATAGCACAAATATCAGATTTGAAGAAAAACAAATCAACTGGTCAGAAAATATGAGATTTGGAAATGGAAGAAAGACAATGCTCTTGAGGAAGCTGAGGGAGTGGGATCTCAGTGAGGATGCAAGCCAATGGGGAGGAAAAAGCTTGCATAATATTTATGAATGGGGCTTGGGACTGGAAGTGGATTGAGTTTTGTGGGTTGCCTTTTGAATTTAACAACACTCACAGGAGCTGCTTGTTTGGCCCCAGCCTTGTGTCACTAGGCCCCCCATCATGTCAGTCTGTCCTCATGGACCTGCTTTGAGCCTCATGTCACATACATCCCAGCAGGCGACCATTTCTCTAAACTTTTCTGGACTTCCAGACATAAAACTTTGCTGTTCATGCATGCCTGTGGAACTGCAAAGTGCAGAAAATATTACACTGTGGTTGTTTATTCTCACAAGGAAACCACTAGAAGGATAACATGGAAACTAAAGTTGTTATACATTCAACATAGAATTCATAGACATGGAGAGCTACCATGACACAAAGAGAATCTGTTGTACACTATTATATACTTAGAAACTTTTAAACCATGTAAACCTTACATTATGAAACTTAATTAAATAAATGTAAATTCCCTAATGCGAAACAAATAAATATAACTGCAGGCACATTCAAATGGATAACTTAGCCATGCAGAACAACTTTCTCCAAGTTGGTGTTCCTCCCTGAGGATGGCAGTGCGTGCCTGAAACCCTGATATTAGGGAAGCGAAGACAAGAGAGCCATCCTACGTTCATAATAGCTTCGACTACATCAAGAAATGCCAAGACTCTGGCTCCAACAAAACATAAGCTAGCAAGTGACTGTTAGCACAGTATTCTGGATGGACCTCTGGGGTGGGGGAGGTCTAAAGGGGAAACCTGCAAATCACAGATACATCTAAATTTTTAATTTTTTAATTTTTTTCTTTTTTATTTATTTATTTTCTATATTCTTTGTTTACATTCCAAATGATTTCCCCTTTCCCGGTTCCCAGCTCCCCAAAAGTCCCATAAGCCCTCTTCCCTCCGCCCATTCCCCAATCAAACCCCTCCCACTTCTTTGTTCTGGTAATCCCCTACATTGCTACATCAAGCATATCCAGGACCAGGGCCCTCCTTCCTTCTTTTTGGGAAGCATTTGATATGTGAATTGTGTCTTGGGTATTCAGAGCTTCTATGCTAATATCCACTTATCAGTGACTGAATTCCATGTGTGTTCTCTTGTGATTGGGCTACCTTACTTAGGATGATATTTTCCAGTTCCAACCATTTGCCTAAAATTTTTATGAATTCATTGTTTTTAATTGCTGGGTAGTATTCCATTGTATAAATATACCACATTTTCTGTATCCATTCCTCCATTGGGGGACATCTGGGTTCTTTCCAACTTCTGGCTAATATAAATAAGGCTGCTATGAACATAGTGGAGCACGTGTCCATATTATATCTTTTAATTTTCTATATTCTTTGTTTACATTCCAAAGGCTTTCCCCTTTCCCAGTCCCCCCCCCTCACCATATGTCCCATAAGTCCTCTTTCCTCTGCCAATTCCCCAATCAACCCCCCACACCAATTCTTTGTTCTGATACTCTCCTACAAAACTGGATCCAGTCTTTTCAGGACCAGGGTCCTTTCCTTCCTTCTTCTTGGGAATCTTTTCACTCGCTAATTGTGCCTTGAGTATTCAGAGCTTCTGGGCTAATCAATATCCACTTATCAGTGATTGCATTTCATGTGTATTCTTTTGTGATTGGGTTAACTCACTTAGGATGATATTTTCCAGATCCAACCATTTGTCTACAAATTGCATGAATTCATTATTTTTAATTGCTGTAGGAGTTCTCTGGTGGAGTTTTTTGGGTCGCTTAAGTATACTATCATATCATCTGCAAATAATGATAGTTTGACTTCTTCCTTAATTTAGAAATTATTGGTGCTATTTTAAAAACTATTTTATAAATACTGTTGGAAAACACAGCTCAAAGTTAATGCTTCTAGGAGCTATTCTTTCAAACATGTAACTCATACACACATACATTTACACACACACACACACACACACACACACACACACGAGCGGAGGTTGATCCATTTACAAAGTTAGCACACTTGTGACCAAATTACCTTTCAAAAGTGTCTATGTATACGTATACATGTATACATATGTGTGTATCAAAAGTTAATAAGCCATATTCAGACTATATTTAAAATGGAAATCAGTTTTAGAAACAATAGACATGCACATTATTCCACTGAAATGTCATACAGATAATGAAATTTTGTAGAAAGTTTAGATTTTGGGTTTTAGTTCTCTAGGATAATGGCAGCAGAGCTGAGACCACTGGAAAAATGCAAGGTGAGATCATGACATTATTTTGCAAGGAAATGTTAAATATTTAACATTGAATATTCAGTTTTATTTATGATTTTTAATTAAAGTAGCATACAAATTAATAGGGCTCATTATAGCATCTTTATACACCCATGTCATTTTTCTTTGTTCTTATCAATCTCCATTTCCTAAATATGGTTTGAAAACAAAATAAGTCTTTTAAAACTATGTGGTGATTATTTTAGGGGCTTGTACATAGACTGGATAGTATTGTTAATTTGATAGTTATTTACTCTTACTATGTAAGAGAATGCCTACTATTAGGAAATATATGAAGTGTTCAGAGAGTGGGTGCTAGTATTCACATAATTTGCAAATTATCCAGAAAAAACAAATACATACAAAGAGAGAAGGAGAGGAAAGAAAAACAGAGCAAGATAGAGAGTCTACGCCAAAGTGCAAGAACCATTAAAGGGTAGTTGTATGTGAACGCTGTGGCATCATTTCAGCTTTTCATTATACATGAAACTCTGAACAGTCTGTCAAGGTATCCTTTGCAGAGCAAAGAATAGGCAAGGGGGCACGTGTTGCCCTGAGTCCACTTACTCCTATGACTCCAGTATACCAGAGAAAACACTGGGAGCACTGGTGGTGGAGAGAAAAGAAAAATGAAGGGCTTATCCAACAGCTTCCTATAAGCCAATATCATAACAGCTTGCTCATTAGATTAGTGTGATTACTTCTTTATTAAGCCTTATTTGAGCTGTCATCTGGTATCAATTAGGTCAGTTATAGTCTGTCAGGTCTACCGGAGGGAAATGGAGCAAGGTCTATCATGGCGCGAGTGTGGCGTAATTAAAGCAACACATATAATGGCTACTCTTCATTTAATCTCATCCAGTCACCCAAGATCATACTGGACATCAAGTCACATGCTAAAGAGATGGGAGGAGGGAAAAGATAGTGACCAAACAGCTCTTTAAAAAATCTTGTTTCAGTCATCAAATCAAACTACTCATAAAGTGATGACCTATACATAGAATATATTGAACTATTATTACAAGAACTATGCATAGCATAAAATGCACAATTTTATTTATAGATCTGTTCCAATGGTTTAATTCTATACATATGTGTGTATGTTGTTTGTAGTGCATTGCATATGCATATGGTATGAATAATTCTCAACAAAAAAGAAGAAAGATGAATATTAATATTTTGGAAGATGCAAACAGTTTTCATAAGTAGAAGAACATTAGAACTTAGAAGAACATTATTTTAAACAAGTAGGAATCAAATTAGGCATAAGTTGATCACTGAAAAAAATATAAGCAAAATTCTCATTTCAAATAGTGTACCTGTACAATAGTTCATTTTACTCAGTTTCAATTCAGTGTTAAGAGTAAGAGAATGCAAGGAATACACAGAAATTCAATTTAATAAGGGCATTAACAGAAAATTAAATAAGGGATTGAGGTTAAAAAATTAATTAAAAATTAAAACTTGGTAAAATTTTATTCATATTCTCTTGATAGTAATGATATATGTGTGCTGACAATTATTATATATTCTATAAATGAATTATCAATTTGAAGAAGTCTTGGTTTTATAAATTTTAGGTTAGCCTCAAGTCGCACAGCCTTTCTTAGAAAAAGAATGCTTTCAGAGAGAGCTGAATAAGGCCATCACGCTCTGCACTGTCTAAGCTGTTCTTCCAACAAAGGAGTGATATTAATTCTGTTGCTTGTTTTTTTTGTTTGTTTGTTTGTTTGTTTGTTTTTTTGTTTCCCACACAGGGTACAAAAGTAGAAAGAGGAAAAGTGGAATGCACAATGTATGAACTCAAGTCCCTTTGCTTATTGAGGCCATAAATACTCGGTGTCCTAATGACTTAAGACCATCACATCAATTCATCCTTTCCTTCACTGCAACAGAGAAAGCTACTTAACTTGTCTTGGGACATGTCTTTTAGTATTTCTATGCCTCAGATAAGTCAGCTTAATTTAAATGGAAAGGATTGAGTATATATTGCCATAGGGTACCTATGCTCCTGTTCAGTTTTTGGCTTTCCACTTTTTATGACTTAGTTAGCTCCTTAAAGTCATTCATTCTTAACAAGAAGAATCAGGTAAGTACCAGAAAAGGAAAAGTGCTATCAATGACTAAGTGGTTTTTCTCCCTCCCTCACCTTCCTCTGTCACCCCTCCCTCCCTCTCTCACTTCTTCCCTCCCATCCATCTCTCTCTTCTTCCCTTCCTTCCTTCTCTCTTTCCTTTCTCTTTATCTTCCTGCTTCCTTCCTTCCTTCCTTCCTTCCTTCCTTCCTTCCTTCCCTATTCTTTTTTCTTTCAATTTAGGTATTGTTTCCGTTTTTAAGCAACAAAAGGCTCCAAGAATATAATATATCATGTTAATTAATTTCTTGGTTTCTCTAGATTGTCAGTTTCCAGGTTGTATTTCTCTGTTAGTTGCCCAAATCCTCATGGTCAGTAGACAACTGTCAATGGAATAATGCTATCACTAAGATTCTAATTAGTTCTAGCACAGGTATAATTGTGCTGTGATAAAGCTATTGACCAGCACACTTCATGCACTTATCTTTTTCTCCTAAAATTCAGGAAAATGTTGTTTTATTTTTTGAAAATTAAGGAGCCATTAAACCTCTGTTTAAGATTGCACCTAGCTCGGTTTCAAACTCTGACTCAATTTTTATTATTATCTTTATTTGTGTGTATGTACCTATGTGTTGAGGTACATGTGTCCCACAGAAGACAGTAGAAGTCATCAGATCCCCTGGAGCTGGAGTTACAAACTGTGGTGATGTAACTGACTGATATGGGTGGTAGGAACTATACTTGGGTTGTCTGGCTAAGCAACACCGGCTTCTAAGCCCCAAGTCATCTCAATGCCTGATTCTTCATTCATACATCTCTGTCCTTGTATGTGCTTGCCAATGATAACAGTAAAAGAAAGCTTTACTCTCAAGCTTTGAGCAAGATAGAAAAACCAGCAAGACACCTCCCAGTGTTTCTTCCTCTCTTCCTGTTTGATAAAAAAGACACTACACTGCCGCAGTTTCTGCTAGCTATCCCATGGCTTTCCATTCTGAGTTCAGTAGGTAATAGTTTTCCATTGCCTCCCAAGTGAGGCTGGGAAAGCAGCTTACCATGACTCCCTGCAGTTCTGACAGGAGAGAGATGCTGGTCTGGGTCCTGATGTTGCCACTGTGCTATATGAAAGCACAGCTTCACTAATAGGTGCACAATATGTAAGATGCCAGTACATCGCTGTGATTTACCGTATGTCTAATGAGCAAGCCCAATGAAGAGGTTTGTTGTCTACCATAAAACCAGATGGATGTAAGCAGTGATTAGAAGCAATTAACTCTGTTCAGCACTAAATAACGTTCCGTCATTAATGTACATTTTTTCCACCTCATTAGAGGTACGGGGTGTGCACGAGGTAAGGAGCACTCAATTTGAATTTCAGACATGCATATGTTTGGAGGGGGAGAAACCCACCAATTTGCAAGGAACACCAGGGCACATGCTGACAGGGCCTGGTTTGGGTTCTAGCACAGTTATGCCCTTGCATGCCAGCTAGGTCCTGGCCCTCAGGAAAACCAGAAAGTCATAAAGTCAAGTCCATCAAGAAGCAAAACACGTAACCAGTAAACAAGTGACTGACTAGAAACTAACAATATGGTAATAGCATGCTTTTAACAATTGGTAATGCTTTAAAATTGAGGTCTAGAAAATATAATGTGGATTACTTAAATTTTAAACTCTTTTCAGCCTGAATCATGAAAAATGATCATGAAGTTCTTCCCAGAGTATATCAAGGGTACACACAGCTTGAGAGCTGCATGATGACATTATAGGAAAGAAAACATATATCAAAGATTAACAGGGATTCGAATATTAATTTTACTTCTGCACTAAAAGAAAATATTCCTTCAAATTGCATTGAGTTCTTAAAATAAGATAGAAAATAGTCTACTGCACATGCTTGTGAAATAATTGCAAACAAATAAAGGAGATATTAAAAGTCATAAAATCAACTTAAGAAAAACACTGCAACAAGAGAACTGAGTAGCATTTGTGGCTATTCTAAATAATGCAACACTGGATACATTTCCCATCATTATCTTACTGTTATTTTCCAATTTTCCTGTCCATTTCATTTTTTTTCCTTTGCTTATCTATTGCCTTGCTTCCCATAGCATGGGTCAAAGTTTAAAAAGTAAAAATTGTGATAATTGAGATAAAAGCACATCAAAACTTTAAAATGTGAAGGTAATCATATCTATGTGAATGAATATAAATATTATAGTGACATATATAGTGGATACTTAGGAGCAAGTAATCCAGGAGTTGTTTGCTTTCTTTCAATAAGGACAAAAAGATAATATCACTTGTCATGTTCGGATATTTAGTCATATCCTTGGACTTTTTCAAAATACTTTAGTCCAGTGTGTGTAGACGTTGGTCCTTGGCAGGTGGTCTTATCAACTGATGCATGCAGGAATTTGCTCCCCGCTTAGGAACTCCTGAGGAAGGATTGTTATCACCCCATGTAGATCCTGTTCACAGTCCAGCTCACTCTTATAACACTTCTTTTTGAACAATATGATAGAAGCGTGCTGTGCACTCCTTGGTAAAACAGAGCACACATGTCAGCCCCAGGAAATAGCTTTACTATTCCCTCTCTTAGTCAGGGTTTCATTGCTGCAACGAAACACCAGGACCAAAAGGCAAGTCAGGAAGGGAAGAGTTTGGCTTATATTTACAGATCATAGTCCATCCCTGAAGGAAGTCGGGACAGGAACTCAAGCAGGACTGGAACTTGGAAGCCTGAGCCAATGCAGAGGCCATAAAGCGATGCTGCTAACTGGCTTGCTTCCACTGATTTTCTCAACCAGCCCACGGGTGGCTCCGTCCACCATGAGCGAGGCCCTCGCTCACTGATCACTAATTGAGAAAATGCTTTACAGCTGGATCTGATGGAGGAATTTTCTCAATTGAGGCTCCTTCCTCTCTGGTGACTCTAGCTTGTGTGAAGTTGATACCCCAAAACAGCCAGTTATCTTCCCACATCAAAGATAGAACAGAAATCTAGGGATCGTAGAGAAGGGGTCACCTATGGCCAGGAAAGCTGCCTGGAACAAATGAAATCTTGTCTACATAGACCGGGAATAAGAGAACTCGAATTGTTCTTGTTGAGTCTCCAGTAACCTCAGTGGCTGCATTCCTGTGTTAAATTGTTCTCAGGGAAGAAATCTGAATCAGTCCAAGACCTACCATGCCAACATGAGCCAGAAGAAGTCACTTACTGTTTCTCAGCCTGAGTTTCCCATTTGTAAAGTGAGGTATACTAGTCCACATTTGACCGAGTCAGGATCAAAGAAGCAAATATGAATAAATTAGTGAGGATACTTGAAAAGAGCAAGTCTTATATTCATTAGCCTGTAATATATTTTAACAATTGATGTGTGTGGAGGTGGGGCATGGGATGGGAAATGCACTTGAGTGCAAAAACCCCATAAAGGCCAGAAGAGTGGGTTGGAACCCTGGAGTCAGCATTGCTGTGGTTGTGAACACTTGGGTGCTATGAACTGAACATTGGTCCTCTGCAAGAGCAGTAAGTGTTTTAAACACAGAGTGATCTCCCCAGCCCCAGTCATTGGTACATTAAATTTTTTTTAGATAAAAAGTGCTATATGTTACCCATTCATAGACAGCAGCAGGAAACCAAGATCACACACAAAGTATGAGGGTGTCTCTAAGTTCTACCAGTTGCTTCCTGTGCATTCACATTTGTTGTCAAGACTGAAGACTATTCTCACTCTCTTTCAGAAGATGAACATCCCTTCACACACTCACAAAGCTGATGAGAACCAAGTACTTTTCCTTCAACCCAGCATCACTCATGGCATGTGGTTAAATGTTCAACCATTGGCTGGAGATGTAACTGAGTTGTGAGACGCACGCTGAGGCTGGAGTGTACACAGCCCTGGTTTGACCTTCTGTACTTCCATCTGCACCTTACTCATCTTGAATGTTCAATCATTGGATTAGGGAGGAGTCTATGTGATATCTACCTTGTTCCATGCATGGGTATAAATAACCCTACCTAGCTTAATTTAAAACAATTTACCAACCAGACTATAGTAAATTCCTAAAAATATAATAGCTGACTCACAAAGCCAGCTCCAATAAGTCACCTTTCAGGGGCAGGCTGTCTATGTGTTCAGACTGAGCCCTTCAAAGCAGAGACATCAATGGCTTCTGCTTCTGAATCAACTGCATTTGGCATGTCTGAGAACCTGGAGGACTTAGTGCTGGGCATGCCAAATCAATGGATGAGAGCTGAGACATGGCAGGGATTCTAAGTTCTGACCCTAACTCAATGCCAAGCCAACACGAAATAGAAGTTAGAAAGACAAGCAGCCAAGCGGCGCCTTAACCACATGCATGTTAGCACATCAGCCGTAAGAATGGTAAATGTAATGAGTGCAGAGTGCAGCTATATTTCCATGCTGTGGGATTCTGGTGGACACAAGGAAACCACATAAAATATAGGGAAAAAGGTTTCTTTCCTTCCCATAGTTTGTACAAATGATTCAGATTGTTGCTAATTTTGTAAAGCGTCTTTTGCAAACATAACTTTGTGAGTCAATTCAAAGTGGCAGTGAGACTGTTTACCACCAAGCCATGCCACTAATGACCTGTACCCCCACAGGAAACAAATACGTGGGGTACCGTATCTGGGATCATTTCTGCTCACACATATTTGCCTGCTGGGATGGTTATTCTTGGCTGTCGACTTGACTACATCTTGAATTAACTAAAATCAAAAAGTGGAGGCCACACCTGTGGGGGATGTTTTTGTTTGTTTAATTTGAAGTGGGAAGATCCACTGCTAATCCAGATCTTTGACACAGGAAGACACACCTTTAGTCCAGATCTTTTGAGTTTGGGAAAAAGGCATACCTTTTCTTCTGGATTTTGGGATGGGAAGACACACCTCTAATCTGAGCCACATCTTTTGCTGGAAGACTATAGACAGGCATGGAAGAAGGAAGCCTTTGCTCTTTGCCTGCTTGTTCTTTCTTGCCGTGTTAGCCAAGACCTCTCCTTCATTGGAATTAGAACCTGCTTCTTGTAGACTGAACAACTACTTGATTCTTGGACTTTCAGTCAATAGGCAGCCATAGTTGGATTAGCTGGACCTTAGCCTGTAAGTCACTCTAATAAATCCCTTTCTATAGAGATGTATTATTTAAGTTTTGTTACTCCAGAGACCCTGACTAATCAGGACAGTGACTATCTTCGGCAGGTAGCAACTGACTAGCTGCCAATGTTCTTACTCTGTTAACTCTCCCACCTGGCCAGTGAGTGCAAGACTCTCCCTGCTGAGGATGCTCTGCTGGATAACGGAACATATCACTCCATAGCTCCAGTAAATTTAATTCCTGTACTTCTTAACACCCTGGACTCATGTAAGTAGTGTCTTTTTTATGTGGAAAGTATTGTTTTGGGGCTTTTGAAGAATAAGATGGAATATGAAACGGTCTGTGTCCCGAGGAGTTTACAGACTACTCATAAAAATAAAATCAGGAGGCTGGAGAAGTAGTTCAGTCTGTAAAGTGGCTTGTTGTGCCCATGAGGATCAGATTTTGATCACCCAAACCTACATTTATAAAAATATTCAGGCATAGTTGCATCTACTCTTAATCCTAGTGGTGGAGAGACAGATGCAGATATAGGTTGCACCCAGGGTCACTGGCAGCCAGCCAGTCTAGCATACTTGACAACCTCAGGACAAGGAAGAAAAACCAAGATAGATGATACCCACCATTCCCCCCATAAGCACATACACACACACATGTATGCACACATTGCTGCAAGCATGCATGCACACACACATACTCATACATATACAAATCTCAAGAAATAAAAGCACAATAAGAACTCTACACTTGTAAATTTGTAAAATAAGTTATACATTTCACATATAATTATATGTAAATACATATAAGATATACATATTTATTATACAGACATATAGAGTACATTACATCTTTATTTACATGTCTCACAAAACAAGGCAGATGGCGCCTGAGGAATGATATCCAAAGTTGTCCTTTGGCATCCACAAGTGTGCTCCCATAACCATGCATGAACACACATACAAAATTATAAGAATAGAAAATTAAGGTTCGTGGACAACACTCAAGCACCTTAAAACAATAATGATATTCAAGAAAGGAATTTCTTTCTTTTCTTTTCTTTTCTTTTTTTTTTTTTTTTGTTCAAGAATTCAGCATTTCATTAGCCTCATGGCTGACAACCCAGGCAGCAAGCACCTGAGAAAACGATTACACTATGCAGAACGAGGCCATAGCAGGGAGAACCAGGGGTCCTAGTCACAGATTATTTCCTACCTTTGTAATTAACGGCACCACAACTAGGCTACAGAACTCAATTGACATATGACTTAAAAGCAGCAAATCAGACCTTGGGAGAAAGAATGGCACATAGCAAAAAGAGAAAAGAAGCTTTAGGGAACTTGGACCAGTACTACATGTCCCAGCCGTCCGTCCACGGGGAACAGTTAGATATATCCCAGCAGCCCACAGGAAGCAGTCGGACACATCCCAGCTGCTCACCGGAATCAGATCCACACAGCCCAGTGGCCCACAGGAAACAGTCCTGTTCTTTCCAGTGGGCCACAGAAAAAAGTCTGTCACACTCCTGTTCCACAAAAAACAGTCCCACACATTCCAATGGCCTGTTCATCCCAGTGGCCCACAGACACAGTTCCACATATCCCAGCAGCCCCTAGGAGCTCCGTGATCTGATTTGCTGATAATTCTTTTTAATGGTGACCCCCACGTTTTCAAGAAAGTATGAAATTAGAAAAAAATCTGTTTCAGATGACAAGTAGGCATTTTGAAAATGCTTCATTCAACGGGCTTACGCTGTAGTGCTCGTTATGGGACATCCGCTATCCAGAAATTCTTCTACTCTCAGTGTTTGAAAGCAGAGGTCTCATTGTACATTTTTGTTGTTGTTGTTGTTGTTCTAGAAAATTCCAAGGAGACACCTGGCATTTGGCAGTTCACAAGCTTATGAGGACAGCTCTCAAGAGGTCATAAAAGTTGACTTTGCTTTCTAGAACCTCTTCCAAGATAAAATGTTGACAAACACACCTTGGGGGAAGGTTGTGGAGTTGCGGCACTGTCTGTCCTCAATTCTAGAACCATTGAGAAAGGACGGCATTCGAAGGAATTTTACCTAGCTGCTTCTGTTTTTCTGCAAAGTGAGCCATTCAGGCATTGCATCTTCTCCAATTTCCTCGCCTCTTTCAGGGAAGCATATTGGGACAGAGCTTGCCAGCTGTCTGCTCCCTTCGCCTTCTGCCGACATTATCCCGAGGTACCGCCCCACCTTCTGGCCTTCCAGCTTGTTGGGGGTGGGGAGCAGGGAGGGGAACAGAGCTCTTCCTGCTTCTGACATGTGTAACACAATGAAAAGAGCAGAAGGAATATGTATCTATACATATATATTTCTCTCTCTGCATATAGACATGCGTAGACTGATATGGAAAGTGTGTGCATGTGTATGCATGTGAATCCACACACCCCCTGCCAGCATTCCTATATGTATATATACACGGTATATAATCCATATGCTCTTTCTTTCTGCAGCACACATATGCAGCTGGGAATAACTACTGTGAAAAAAATTTACATACTCACGAAAGACAGATTATCAAGCAGAAACAAGAATATATGGAATTTAGCTATTATAAATTCTTTTCATCTGCTGCCTGCCTTTATTAGAACACACTTCTTCAGCTCCAGAAAATATCTATTCTTTCACAGTGCCTGCATATGAAAGAGTTAATTCTCTAATTTTTATATCTTACACAGTTCATCCAGTTAGTGTCCTGTTTCTGTACTGATAGCAAGTACATCCAGAAGGGTAAAGAATGATGGTGCACACGTCATGCAGTATATGGTACTTGTATAGATGTTGAAACGAGCAAAAAAAATTGTACAGTATCAAGTCAATGGATAAATGGGTTCCAAGCAAGCATGTGCAATAGTTACTATGTACACAAAGGCTCTGGGCATCATCTGTGTTTCTTAACCCTCCCCATGCCATGGGTGGGTAGAGCCACGACTCCTGCCATTTTGCAGATAATGGAAAGGGGGTTTAGAGAGACGAACTGAGTGACTGAAAGGCCAAGACCTGGCCATATTATATCTGCCTCCACTCCTGTATCCCTGCTTGCCAGCTCTGCTGCCTCTGATGCAAGACATCGTAAGATGCACAAGAAGGGAGCACGTGAGAGGGGCCTGGAGAGAGGTGTGAATTAGATTCTCTCCTATCATTTCTTTTTACTGTAAATAGGAGGTAAATTTCACTCATAACATACAATTTGACAAATGTAATCTAAATTCAGTTCTTGCAGGTTCAGTTACGATAAATCTGATATCCAAATTTCTAATTTAAAGGTTAATTCCAAGGTTGTAAACTTAAATAAGAAGTGAACAACTTTTTTTTAGATCCTACTTTTCCTAGCAATAAATTTAACTTTTATTGGAATTGATCAAGACAATAGGGACCTATTGACTCAGAACACAATAGCAGAATTCTTTCCCAGTGCTTAAGTGCACTGGGGAACAGCACTGGGTTTTCAAGGCTTGTATTAACTCTCCCAGAGCTCCACAATGCACTGAATGCGCCTCTAGTGGCCTGGAAATGCAGGCGATTAAGCATGCATGGGCCGAGTGACAAATGGTGGCGATCCTAAGGCGTTTCTCAGTGAAGATTTCCTGTTTGGGGATTTATAAGGAAGCGATCATTTAGTAAGATCTACGACCCTCTCAAACGCTTCCATTAGTCATCTCATACAGATTGAGCTCAATCTCCCTGGTGTCTAAATTGCATCCTGATATTAATGTAAGGTTTGGGGGAGTGATCTTAACTCATTTAGGCCACTTGGTACTGTTAAGACTTGAGAAATGTATTCATGAAAAGATGTCATTTATCCAATATTTTCAAAAAGCTGTCCAACCCACAAATTTCTCATAAGCCTTCCCTTTTGGGCACAAGATAAGTAGGTTTAGTATATAAACCTTAATGCTATTATCAGATAAAAATTATACAAGCTTAGCAATGATGCTATACAAAGGCTATTTTTCCAAATTCATACTGAATTTGTACAGTCACCAAAGATCTGACCTGTATATTGGGGTGGGGGTTACTGTTATTGTTACATAAAACCCAAATGAGTATTTTCAGATACTTGTATCTAATACTACAACTTAAAAGAAATTTCTATAAGAAGGGATAGTTTTATACAGTCAAAGTACTCTTGCAAATTATGCTGAGTTCAATTACTGTAGATATAAAGTACTAAGTTATAAATCTATTGTTGATGCTGATTTAGGAACAAAATCAAATGCTGCACTTCAGTCAGCAATGTGGAATGTTCCTGAATGGGCCGTAAGCTAAAGGATGGGTCCCAGTGCTGCTGGGAGGAGACGTCAAGGAGAAGGGCCTCCTGAGAGGAGTTCAGGCTTTGTGCATGCTCCTTTGAAGGAGTGCACACAGTGGCAGTCGCTCTAGTCCTCATGCTGAGACCAGGATGCTCCTTCATGCCTTCCCTCCACAACCACATGTGCTTCTTCCCCACAGGCACCAAAGCAACACAGCCAGTCAATTACTTGCTGATAAATGCAAAATAAACTTAATAGCTTTATTATCGCAGACATTTTTATAGGAACAAAAAGTTGCCTCTCACACTCGAGAACTTTCTTCCTTTCTCTCTTGCTCTACTTTCTTTCTTTCCTTTCTCTCTTTCTTTCTGCAAGGTTAGAACCGACCACTGCTTGTACTTAGCTTCTCCTTTATAGATGCTTAATGATCATTTATTCAAGAACAAGTTTAATTAAGAGTTACTTGTTCTTGAATTTAATTCAGAGAGTTTCAACTCAGATCATATGTAGGCTGACACCTCATCCTTGCCCAATGGAGATGAAAAACATACACATCTGCTTCATTAAGCCACTCAGAATATCTCCACTCAGAATATGCTCTTCATAAAAAGACATGCTATTTTATAACTTACATTCAGAAAGTACTTATTATGTAAGATATTAGTCAAATGACCATTGCTTTGTGTTATCACAATTTTCACATTGACCTTGGGATAATATTTTTATTTACAATAAAATACAGTTAAATACAAAATTTATATTTTGTATTGTTATGTGGTTTTTCAAATGAGAAAATGGAGATCCAGAGAGCTTACATGCTCTTCTGGAAATGGCCCTGTTGATGGAGAGAACAAATGGGAATAAAATCCAGGCCATCTGGTTCCAAAGTTAATCACCTTGACTTCTATCATTCTGGTGCAAATTGTAGTCATAACTAATGAGGTTTACCTTTACCCAGACCCTGTGGTTCTTCTAAGTTCAAACTGTGCAAGTATCCCCTGCTTGCAAGTCATAATCTCATGCTTGTCCAGTGCTTTCAAGGGGATAGGAATTACACTCCCATGTTTGAAGCCAGCCTACACTGAAGTTAATTAACAAGTAGACATAGAAAACTCATAATTGTATTACAGAAGTTACTCAAGGCATCATTAACCATAGCCAAAAGAAAAGAAAAGAAATCATCCTTTTGGTTTTGTTTTATTTGTTTTGCTTTATTTTTTAAATGAATGTGATGTCTTTCTAAATTTTTCTCTATAGAATAATAAAAGCTATTGTAAACAAAAAGAGAAGATGGTTGTCCAGTGCGATGTGGTCGCCAGCGCAGCTGCATGACACAGTTTCACCTGCAGGAGCACCATCAGCCTGCATGCTGCATCTCTGACTTTCTAGTATACAGACGACACTGGTCTTTCTTGTGGGTTTGGCTGTTTTGCCTTTTTCTGTACTATATTTGTCCTCAAATATAATTTTGGTAGAAGTGTCTGGGAAAGGGATTGTGGGCATTACTGGGGAAGGAAATGGTTCTGATGTCTGCTAGGAACAAACTGCTCTGGCCTGGACATTCAAGCAGCCAACCCAGTAACAAAGAGTTGCAGGGCCAAGGGTTCTGGAGGACTATAGAGGCTGACAGCCTCCGTCGTTCTCTGAAAAATCTTAGCCAACTCATGATGATTGAGTTGTATCAGGAAACATTTAAAGCAGGGAATGTTTTTGAGAGACACAAAGTTGTAGTAGTTAAGAGAATTGAAGACTTCAAGAAAAAGGAATAGTGGCCTGGGTCACTAAGGACAGGGGTGTTCATAGAAAGTACAAGGAACAAGATCAAGGAAGAAATAGTTGGGTCTCCTGGATTAGTGAGCAAAGGTGAGAGCCTCCATGAGAAGAGGTCTCTAATAATGCAAAGTTTGATCCAGAAATATTATTGGAGATAATCGGAAGATATATGTATAATAAAAAAGACAAAGTGCCATGTTAGTCGGGGTTTCTATTCCTGCACAAACATCACAACTGAGAAGCAAGTCAGGGAGGAAAGAGTTTATTTAGCTTACATGTCCATGTTACTGTTCATCACCAAAGGAAGTCAGGACTGGAACTCAAGCAGGTCAGGAAGCAGGAGCTGATGCAAAGGTCATGAAGGGATGTTCCTTACTGGCTTGCTTCCCCTGGCTTGCTCAGCTTGCTTTCTTATAGAACCCAAGACTACCAGCCCAGGGATGGCACCACTCACAAGGGACCCTCCCCTCTTGATCACTAATTGAGAAAATGCCCCACAGCTGGATCTCATGGAGGCATTCCCTCACCTGAAGCTCCTTTCTCTGTGATAACTCCAACCTGGGTCAAGTTGACACACAGAACCAGGCAGTACAGATGCCTAGAAGAGTTTGGACCCCGTGAAGGGGCCATTAGATTAGTGAACTGATGATCTTCCTGGAAAGATTGGTACATACTAATTTTTGACCCCCTGGCATTGCCTGCCTAAGGGAATTAGGGTACAAGAGATAGAATTCAGGGTAGTGAGTGAGCCCTGGGGTAAGTTGCAAGACAAATTAATATTGCATAGGGAGAAAAGTTTGAAAAGTACTATAGAACTAAGTATTTGGATGAGCTTAATAAAGAGACTTCGCTAATTTAGACATTAACAATCCCTGTTCAGCACCTTTCTGTTCTCAGGCTAAGTCTGTAAGCACAAGTTTATGCCCAGATGACCTGTGATTGAGAGGTTTTTTTTGAGAGTTAAAAGTTAGTGTGTAACTTTCTTTAGCAGACACTGAATTGTGACTGCGTGTACACTGTGTGTTCTGGTGCCATAATGGGGTATGTCAGGATAATTAATGGGTTTGGGGGAAATAATGAAAAGGCTTTTGATTATGTGTTATTATATAATAAGGAAGTATTTAACCCATAAAAGACCGAGGTGAACTCCGGGAACTCCGGGGGGTGGGGGGGGTGGGGGGGGCGGACAAACCTGAAGTCCTCTCGGAGCAGTCTCTGAACACCAATGAGTCACCTGTGCATGCATCATTGCCTGAGGCTCTGTTCTTTATGCCCATCCAATTCTCCCATTCTCAAGAACCCAGAATGACTGAGGCTGGTTTTCAGCAGATGGTAAGACAAATGAAGAGAGCAGTTACAAGGACACGCCCTAGTCCCACCCTCCCTGGTCACTACGGTGATAACCCCTTGAAATGTGGCTTTCTTGGTCAATTACACAAATACATTAGGCATATTACCCTACTCTAGCTGACTTAACAGGACACTACACTACACGCTGTGCAGCTTAAATAATAGCTGTGGTTTTTTTTCACAGCTCTGGAATCTGGAAACCTAGGCTGGCTTGATTTCAGGGTGAGGCCTCTCTCCTGTCCCCAGGTGGGCCTTTCCTCTCTGTTCACAGCCATGCAGTCTTCTCGTGTGGTTCCTTACAATGATGGCAGTGCTTAGGGATCAGAAGCTGACCCCTTTGACCCCATTTAACCTCAATTACCTCCTTCCAGTCCTGACACCCAGAATGGTCACAATGGGAGGATATTGTCTCACCACGGTGAGGTAATAGGACTCAACCCAGGATAGTAGGTGCAGAATAATCTTTACCCTTTCCCTGTATTTTCTCTAGCCATTATATTGTGCATGTATTGCTATTCTGAGAAAGGTTTGTCTATGTCTAGGTGCCATTTGGTTATATTAGATACCAGTATTTAAAAGAAAACTTTCATTGGGTATGGTTGAATTCTAATATTGTGAAAATTTTTGTTGTGATATATATGTATATACATGTATATGAATATACATGTATATACATATATAGCACAACAAAATTTTACATATATTTATATGTGTGTGCACAAACATATATGTATATATACACATATAAACACACATATATACATATAAATGTATATATTTACGCACATATGTAAATATATGTACATGCATATATGTGTATATACATACATGCATGTCTATATGTGTAAATAAACACATATTTACATATATGTATACATATTTAATTTTTTGCACCTATGAAATCTTTGACCAGTTCTTAAATTGTTTCTGAACACTGTCTTTCTAGCAGAGGAACAGTGAGTGGACTTACAGTTACTGTGAAATTGCATATTGTTGATATGTCCTTCATAATCTAATTCATTCACTTCATGTTCTCACCAGCTCTGCTCGAGCCAAGCCTTTATGAACCCTCACAGAGAGTGACTATTTTCATTTATAAGCATTTGTTGTGCTATGTGAAAATGGACTTCTATTTGATGGAACAATTTGCATTCTTACGACTTCTAAAGAGAACAAAGTCCGTCTTTGTTTTTCTTCTTTGGGGAATTGCCTGTTTAGTTGCCTTAACTCATCTACGGTTAGAGAGAGATGACTTTTCTGTCATTGAACTTCACGAGAGCTATTAACCATCTGAAAGTTACAACTGCTTCAAACGCTTTCCCAGTTTGTGTATTCTGTGTATATTTTACAGATTATTCTAAACATAGACGTTTCTACTGGGCCCTTCGCTATGGCATCTGCCTCTAGAATTCTGGGCAGAAAAGCAAGATAACACAATCATACGTTCCTCTTTAGAAACAACAACAAAGCCTTAAGTACTTTTTATCCTCTGGACTATATGCATCTTGTAGACAGTTTATTCTTTTATCTCTGTTGACCATAAGTAAACTAGAAACAAGCTTATAACCAGCCCCAAATTATAAAAGACACAGTGTGCACAGTTATACTTGGTAAGACAGTTCTTTGGCATTTTCTCAAATGTTTCTTCAGACCAGGAGTGGTGAGCCACATATGGAATCACAACACTTAGAAAGAAAAGATGGGAAGACCGCAAGTCTGAGGATAGCCTGTGCTACAGAGCTGTTTCCAGGCCAGCCTACACATGGAGACTTCTATAAAACAACAACAAAAAAGTTTTCTAACCCATGTGTGACACTTCGGGAGTATGAGCAGATGTGTGCACGTGCATGCAAGTATATTTTCATGGGCGCACTGAATCATTTTGGAGTTTGGAAAACATTTACTTCCATTAATGGAATCAAATTTTCATTATTTAATCAAATATTAAGAAATTCCCTTAAGTTGTCAAATATTAAAAAGAGATTACCTTCAGTTGTTGTACTTCTTTCATTGTTGAGCCGTTCTTAGCTTCCCATAGCTTATACATAATAACTAAATATAATTCTAAAATGAAGATCCAAAATGAGAGGGTGAGTGTCACCAAAATATTAATTCCATAAAAAGCACAAAATTTTAAACTATTGCAAATACATGTTCAAACACCACTATACACTTTATAATCTTGTAGCAATAACTTTACCTTACAATTTATACATGCAGGGTTATTAACACACCTATCTAGGCTGTGTGTGTGTGTGTGTGTGTGTGTGTGTGTGTGTATCACAATACCACTGAAGAAAAATAGAGGCGCTGTTTGTTACTTGACTTAGCTAATGAGAAAGCTACATTAAATAGTGTACCAGGCGATTATATAGCTGGAGCAGAAACTTAAATGGCCATAGAAATGCTCTGCAGCTTTGAATTATTTTAAGGGAAGCACTGTAGTGAAACACATGACAGCTAATATGTGAGTAATATGAGCATCAGCAGTCCTAAATCACAAGACGTCCTGAAGACTTATAAACAGGTCCTGTTATTTACCAGCTCACCCCTTAGTCTTGGAATGTTCTCTCTGTGTACACTCACATAATGGCCACTAAAAAGAGTTTCCAAAGATGAATTCCATTTTATGTTCACATAAAGCTGGAGACCTGAAGTTAAATTAGAACAACAGTATAAAGCACAGGGAAGGGTAACCACTGCTTACGCACCTCAGGACACATTTGGGCTTTCTATCTTTATTCATGGATCCAGGCACTCGGAAGGAAACCCAGAGCCTTATACATACGGGCCTTACATCCTATCACTGAGCTACGCCTCTACCAGAGCACGCCTATGGACAGATGCGGCGAGAACAGCTGTGTTAAACAGGAGACCACAGGCTGAAGTCAGGACACCAATTATTATTATTATTGGTGTCTTCCAATGTTGTACTTAGGCAGACAGGTCTGAGTAACTCAGATGACACTTTGAAGGTGATTTTTTTTATTCTATATCCACAGATTTGAACATGTGTGTGGGAGTAATGCAGTGCAGGACGAAGGGAGCCACATGGAATACTTAATGGGAATATTGAAGGAGTTGAGTAAGAGACATAACCACAAAAATAAATGGAAGTAACCAGAATTACCATAGATGCAAATACATAAAGTTTACAATGTTGGGGCTGGAGAGAGAGTTCACCACTTTAGAGTATATCCTGCTGTTCTGCAGGATTCTGATGTAGTTCCCAGAACCCATACTGTGGTTCCTAAACCCTCTTCTGGCATCAGGGGTGCTGCACACACATAGAGAAACTCAGGTTCACACACATATCTAGGAATAAAAATAAATATGTGTTTTAAATGTATAGCCTCAAATACTAAACGACATGACCAAAGATAAAGTGATCCCCCCAAAAAAGGAAAGAAAAAATATGCCATATGGTATCTTGGAGGAGGATTGACCTCTAATAGAAAAGAGTGTCTAAGAAATTACTGTGGGCAATTCTCATATCAGAAAGAAAGAAAGAAAGAAAGAAAGAAAGAAAGAAAGAAAGAGAGAGAGAGAGAGAGAGAGAGAGAAAGAGAGAAAGAGAGAAAGAGAGAAAGAGAGAGGGAGGGAGGGAGGGAGGGAGGGAGGAAGGAAGGAAGGAAGGAAGAAAGAAAGAAGGAAGAAAGTGAAAGAAAGAGTAAGAGAGAAAGCAAGAGTGAGAGAGAAAGAGTGAGAGAGAAAGGAAGGAAGGAAGGGAGAGAAAGAAAGAGTGAGAGAAAGAAAGAAAAAGAGTGAGAAAGCAAGAGTGAGAAAGTGAGAGAGAAAGAAAGAGAGAAAGGAAGGAAGGAAGGAAGGAAGGAAGGAAGGAAGGAAGGAAGGAAGGAAGGAGAGAGAAGGGAGGAAAGAGAAAGAGAGAGGAAGGAAGGGAAAAAGCAGAAGGCATGATCATATGATTCTTAGAAAAATGATACATAAATTTCTGTAGAGCAAACATTAACATTTCATGTAAATTGAATCAAATTCTACGTTTTAGTAGCAATACTGAGCATTGTTGAATTTACTGAGATACACAATCTCATTAACTCCTGGTAAGCTTGGCCTGCTAATATCATAGAGTGTCCTAGGCTCATCTAATAAACAACTTTCAGAAGAAATGAGTAAGTCCTTCTTAGAGCAGCACTACTCCTATGAAACTGAGCAGGGAGATTACCTCATAGTTACAGAGGAATTCCTTACGACATTATTATAATATGAAATCTTGTGAGCAGTCTAAATGTTGAACGAATAAACGAACAGATGTATATTTTATTTTTAAATTATTTAAATTTTATGTTTAAAGAATTCCAGTAGAAGAAAAAGCTAATAGACTGTCTGGCGGGGCAGGGGAGATGGTTCAACCAGTGAAGCGTTTGTCATACAAGTCAGCCAAAGCACCCAAGGGCAGGGTGCAAACTCCAAACCCAACAGAAAAGCTGGGTACAATGTTTGCTTGTAACTTTAGACCAGGAAGGTTGAGACAAGAAGCTCCCTGGGGCCCAATGGCCCGCCAAGCAATGCAGTCAACCTGACAAGCTGCAAGTCAGTGAGAGACCCTCTGGGAACGTGAAGATGGCATCTAAGGAACAGCATTTGAGGTTTCCTTAGGCCTCTAGACACAGGAATGCACATTCACATACATACATAGAAAAAATCATGGGAACTAAAAAAAAAAAAAGACAAATTCTACATACAGTCTGATGCTAATTTTTGTCATGTACTTCATATAAAACTATATATAAATCCTCGTGTGTTATGTGTGCATATGTAGCATGTGACACCATTATTAACATGGATTTCAGTTATGATATTTAGTTGATTTCCAGAAAACAGCCCAGTTGGGAAATAGACAGAAAACAGACATCCAATATGGTAAAGCCAAGGATCCTGCCCTGAGCCTCCCGGGTTAGCAAAGGAAGGACCTCGGAGTCTAAATGAAGGATAAGCACCAACCAATGACAAGAAACCTCACAGGGCGGGTTGCTGTTTGAGTTTGTTCCCTGTCACAAGATCTCTAACTCTTGAGTTCTCTGCACTAAGCTTTCTGCCTTTCCCATGGCTTCAGTGGACAAACCAACGTTCTCCGCACTCTCCTGATGTCTCCTCATCTAGGTGACATCTATCCACCCCTCACAGCTCAAGCACCACCCCCTTCTGTAAGGCAGAACTGCGTCCAGAGAAAGTCAAGGTCCTGTGACACAGAATATGTTCCCTTCTGTTCCTTCCTCTTATGCTTATCAAGAATGTGATTAAGTAAATGATTAATTGCCTTATCTTTTCTCCAGAACTTATGGTTTATGAGGGAAGGGACCATGGCTGGCTCACTCACCTCTGTGAGTCATCTCATCATATTACCAGATGATAATAGCAGACAGCACAGGAATGTATGATAGGGACAATCCTGAGTTCCTGAAATGTCTGACTTATTTAAATTTCACAACATCTATGCCCTGTTAGCAAAATTCTCCTTTCGTGGGGTAAGCAGCACCCAAGTCTTGCTCTAGCCTAGAACTTGTGACATAATCTTAGCCACTTCTCTAACTATTGGTAATCCTGCTGCAATGGCCTCTCAAGTGATGGTGTTACAGGCATGAACCACACACTCAGGCTTGCTTTAAAACAGGGAGGGGGCGGGGGAGACTTAATTTATATTTACATTTAGAAAATATCTTATAAAAAAAGAAAATAAACAAAATAATAAAATATAATACAATAAGAAAACAAAACCCGACGCATCATGATTGGCCACACAAGCAGAAGTAAAATGAGGTTAAGAGAAGGCACAATAAATAGAAACCTACACGTCTGTACACTCCAGAATCCTATAAAAACACTAAACTGGAAGCCATAATATATGCACAAAAGATTTATAATGTAAAAAGAGAGAAGAAAAAATATATAAATAAAGTAAAAAACTAAAAATAAAAAAGAGAACTAGGAAGAATGTCATTTTAGATGATTTCCATTTGTCTAAACATAATACCAATTAGTAAATAATCCTCCTTTCTCCCACCATTTGAAGAATCCTCCTAACCACATTTCTGATGCATCTGAGCCTATACCTAGACTCTGCATACATTTTTGCTGGTGTGTCTAGTCATGTGCCATTACCAAAGTGCTCACTTTGTTTTAGATTTGTTGGGTACTTCATTAGCTTTCAAGCATAGTCTACGTTAGGCTTGTCAGAATCTGCATATGTTCTCAATGGATTCTTTTTTGCTCATAAGTGTCACTAGATCTAACTTCACCAAAATGTATTATCTGAGTTGGAGTTATGTTCACCTTAAGGATTAATTTAGGGACATTAGACACTTAGTGGTATGAGTATAGAGTCACTTCTCTTATAAATATTTATTTCTATTTATTTGTGAATTTGTACATATTCCTCCAAGGCATCTTTAAGTTATATATATGTACACATGTGTGTCGCAAGGGTAGAACCCATGGGTCAGGCAAGTGTTCGACCACAGAACTGTGCCTATTTCCTTCGTATAATGGTAATATAACTTGATATGAAAAAGTGGGGAAACTAAGGCACGAAGACCCAAAGTTACACACCCAGTGAAAGATTCAAACTCACCTAATCCAACATCCTTAACTGAATCTATGCCTCCCTGGTGTGGTTTTCTCCATAAATATTAGAAGAATGGATGAGAAGCACATTAGCAGTAAAATGTGTGCTTGCTATCAATTAAGCACCAGCGGGGACATGCCTGGAGCAGCTGTGGCTCATCATTGCATGGTAACCTGACCATAAAAGAGGCAGAAGACCCTCGTCTACTACGGAAACACCAGGAACAAAGCCCCACAGACACCCTCATTAAAAATTCTATTATAATGATTTCTTGAGAATAATAGACTGGTTGGAATTTTCAATTCCAGTGACAGGAATGTAGGCTTGAAAGGTTGAAGTAAAGGCACATATCTTTTGTAACATGCATATGCACCTGCAGCACTAATTATAGCAACTGACCAACCACAAAGCTAACTCGGATGCTCTCTCTCCCTTTCTTCTTCCCCCCCACTCCTCTCTCTCTCCTTCTCTCTCAGCATGCTCTTATTTCCTGTTAAAATCAGCTTTAAAAGAGGGTCCATAATTGCAAACAAGTTGTGCAGAATAAACAAGCCATTATTGTAATGAGGATGATACTTGCTAAGGCTTATTTTTAAAAAGCCAAATTATAGACTCCCAGTCTAAATGGTATCTGGGTTTTCTGTCACTTGCTTTCAAATTTAGTCCTGATTTGCATTTCGCCTGACCTACTAGTTAGAGCACAAGTTCACAGAGCCCCTTCTGAAGCCGTAATGAGCTTAGGCACCAGGCAGCGTGTAATTGTGTTCAACTGCATGCAAGTGTTTACTTTTTACTGCTGTGCGTCTGCCTCGGAGATTGTTGAGATGCAATTATGCATTGCAAAATTTGCAAGTCGCCAGCCTTGCCTGGACTATTTTTGCCCATGTTTCACATTTAAACTGCGTAAGTGCATAAGTAGAGGTATAAACAGCCAGGTTTTCCAGACTAGAAAATTACTGTTACTTAAATGGCAGAATTTCTGCTCCATGCTTTCCTATTTCCATGCCTTGCCTCGGTTACATATCTTTTTAACCATCTGTTTCTTTCTGGCGACCAGTGACAGGGAAGCAAGCAACTGTATCTGCACTACTGTGTGGTTTGACATCTGGTGTCTAAATCCAACCGTGGTATTTATTTGTGAATCATTTAAATATGAGATCATATTAGTTACACTTGCAGATGACGTTTCATCCACATCCTCAAACCTGTGTACGCCCAGATTGCATGACATTTTACCTACAGAGAGAAGAAGCATGTTTTCCTGCACGTTGTGTACAGTTTGTATATGTGGATATAAACAAATTACGTGTGTGTGCGCGCACGTGCGCGCGTGTGTGTGTGTGCATGTGTGTATGTGTGCATGTGTGTATGTGTGCATGTTTGTGTGCATGAGTATATGTGTGTATGTGTGTAAGTGTGTGTGTGTGTAAGTGTGTGTATGTGTGTGTGTTAGTACATTCACCTGTGAGGGCATGTGTGGAAGCCAAATGTTAACACCAGGATCTCTTCCCCAGTTCCTTCTCCAGCTTGTTCTTTGAGACAGGGTCCCTCACTGGATTCAGAGCTTGCTTGCAGAGTTACCTAGGCCAGGCCAGCAAGCTCCTAGGAATTGCTCATTTCAGCCTCTGAGCACCTGGTGTGACATCACACGCAGCTTGTACATGCATTCCTCAGGCCTTCATGTGTGCACAGCAGCCATTTTGCTTACGGAGCTATCTCCTTGGCCCAATATAAACTCTTTTAGGTAATAAATGTAAATTACATATGAATTAAAATAGAAATGCCATATGTAATAGGCGATGTTCAACACACATCACAAAACTTACCAGTGTTTCCAGACAGAAGTTTCCAGTCTGTTCTTGGATAATGCTATTGAATCAAGACACACAGCTAATGTACTGGGGGAGGGTGTGGCCAAGCCTGACTGACCTGGAAATGGTCACTGTTGTCCCCATAAGGAAAGGATTCTGAGGGCCCCCTCTTTTCTTGTAGCTACAAATGCGCATTCAGAAAGGGCCTAACACAAACTTTGTAAAAATGTTCAACATCCTTCACCATCAGAGAAGTGCAAAATAAGACCACTTTGAAGTTTCATTTTATCCCAGTCAGAATGGCTAAGACATAAAACAACAATAAAAACAAAACAAACAAGCAAAAGAAAACCTACAACAAATGCTGTGGCTATGGTGAAGTAACACACCGCTCACTGCTGGTGAAGGTGCAAGCTGGCACCTGTGGGTGCCATTGTGTAGGGTAGTCACAAAAGCAAAGCTAGCTCTACCTCAGGAGGCAGCTGTGTCTCTCCTGGACACACATCCAAAGATCTCTCCAGACAACAGAGACCACAGAGACAGCTGTTCACCCATGTTCTCTGTTGCTCTCTTCACAACAGCAAGGCAATCAAAACAGCAGGAATGCCCACCATCAGATAAATGGGTAATGAAGATGAGGGCATTTGCATTGAAAATATTCAGCTTACAAAGAAAAATGAAATTCACAGGAAAATGGTCAGAGCTGGACACAATCATTCAGGCTGAGGGCCCGGACCTAGAAAGACATGTGTCTCATATTTACTCTCACTGGAGGGTGTTGGTTTTGAATTTTCAGATATGTATATGTTTTGGTATACCCTAAGGGCATTGGGGAGGGTCTGTCCAAGGAGGAGTGGTAGAGCACACTGGTGTCTATGGTGCAAGGAGAACAATGGAATGGGAAGGCTTCTACTGGGGTTGAGGAGGGAGGGCAGTGTGAAGGAGGGAATTCCAGAGGGGTGCATGATACCAAAGACCTCAGGAGAAAGTAAAATTGAAGCATATTACTGTAGATGCTTCCTAATGTTAATATACATATGCACATACACACATATGCACAAATACTTAAATAAAGTTGTTCTATAACAGAGCAGCAATACACACATACAAATACTTAAAATACGTACACATACATACATACACCTGCATACATACATATACACAAATATACACACATGCATACACACATATATACAAATAATTAAAATAGTTGCTCTATAACAGAGTAACAGATACACAATACAAATGCTTAAAATGCATACATAAACACAAACATACACACATGCATATACACATACATACACATACTTAAAACAGAGTTACTCTGTGACAGAACAACAATGCCTCGTCGAGACACCAGAACCTAATAGAAATCCCAGTGCCAGGGATGTTTTTTTTTTAATTGTTAACCTGTGATGTTTAGAGGTCTATAGAATTGCCAGAGAAGTAGTCACCAGTCTTAGTTGTGATTCCTGTGAACTATAATGACTAGCCTAATGACATATGCCTTCTCTTGCAATGGTGCTGTGGGCATCTTGGGAGTAACTAACCACTTTCTGATTGTTGAAACTCACACCTGGCCCCATTATCAGTCCAAGAACTAATGGATAGATGGAGACAGGTTCTAGGTGCTAGGGGAAAACATTATTATTATTCTACTAAGTAGATATATTATTAAACTGACTCCAAATGACTTGTCATTATACCCATAATGCATATCTTAATCTCATCAAAGAAGCTTCTACTAATAGTAAATGGTGGTTGACAAAGAGATCTGCAACTGGCCAAAATACAGAGAAGAGTCTGTAGAATGCTCAGTCCTAAATAAACACATATGCTCCACCTCTTTCTCCAAAGGTGTAGGGGACATTGCCGAGGAATTGGTACAAAGATACAAGAGCCAGAGGCATTGGGTGACTACAGAAAACATTTTCTGATCACAACAGGACAGCTGCATATAAGAACTTACAACCACTGGGACAGTGCACAAAACCTGAGCAAGTCCAAACTAGACCAAATATCTGCATAGAGCGGGGAATTGTGCACCAAGTCCCAGCCCTAGCTGACAATCTAGTGGCAACTGTTTGCTGCTGAAAAAGGAAAAGTCTCTAGGAGCACAGCCCCTAGTAAGCTGACCACAATCCAGTGGAAGACCACACATCCAAGAATATTGGGACAGCACTATTTGTACTGATTGAGAAGAAAATGTCACCAAGTTGGATGACACATATGAGAATTCTCATAAAACTAATAAAAGTATTTTAATGAGAATGACTAACAGGGTGGCATTAGGCTTCTATAACATGCAGAAAGCATTAGTTCAAATTTACATTGTATTGCTTATTTGTGTGCATTATGTATATGTATATGTATATGTATATGTATATGTATATGTATATGTATATGTATATGTATGGGTGTGTGCCTGCTTCAGGGTTAATAGGGAGGTCAGAACACAATTGGAAGGAGTCAATTCTCTCTTCTCACCTCATGAGTTCTGGAAATTGAACTTAACTGAGCCATCTCACAGGTCCAGGGCACTGGCTTTGACCCCTAACACTCCCGAGAAAGTTAAGAAAGGGGCTAACAAAGGTGAGAGTACAATAGAATATTCCACACCTTAGCAATGACCCAAATATGAAGGGAATGAAGCCATGACTGCTCCATCATCGTGAACATCACTTACAACATAATCTACAAATAATAGTCATGATCTTCCAGAGAACGTATCACACTTTATTGGTTATTGTTTTATATGTTTGCTTAATATCAGTTAACAACACAAGTAATCCAGGGACAATTCAGCTGGAAATAATAATCCTGTGCTAAAATGTAAACTCAGAAAAGCTGCAGGATTTTGGTGATGCTCTCTGGTGCATAAGAAAAGTAAGGGTGGGATCCATCCCATGATGGAGGGAGAAAAATTAACCCAGACCATGAGGAACCTTCAAAAATCAGTTTTCCTGTGCTTCTTCTCCTCAAAATTTTGGCACAAGTCTTGTGGTCTTCATCTGGACATGTTATCTGTTTAAGAAAGTAGCTGAAAAAATATTACTTTCTTGCTTCTGTGGACAAAGTAACCAAATGGCAAATCCAGTGTGACTAAGCCATACCTACTAGAACTCTCAGCTGAAAACAAATTCTCTTGCCCTAGATAACATTTTCCACGTGCTCACTCATACCCTTTATCATCCTATGGAAATGGTAGCCATCCTTTCTTATTTCCTTCAGTGTGAAGTTTTGCTTGATGCTCCCTTATATCCTGAAATAGCTCTGTTTTTCTACATCTGCTTCTATTCATGTCCACATTCATGTGTTTAAGTTATTTGCTTACATGACTAAGAGTCACCTTCTGTTTTAAAAAGGCAGTAGCATGCTCAGAAATGGTCTATCCTGGTAAATCAAGTGTTCTAGGGACCCGAGGATGATAAGAACTGTTTCAAATATCCCATGCTAAGTACCAGGCAACACAGGAAGCTCTTAAAGCAATGGCCTTCTTTTTTTTTTTTTTTTTTTTTTTTTTTGTTTTTCGAGACAGGGTTTCTCTGTGTAGCCCTGGCTGTCCTGGAACTCACTCTGTAGACCAGGCTGGCCTCAAACTCAGAAATCCGCCTTCCTCTGCCTCCCAAGTGTTGGGATTACAGGCATGTGCCACCACACCTGGCTAGCAATGGCCTTCTAAAGCCACAGGAGAGTAAGCAGAATCACTCCAACCCCCTTAAGAAGCTTTGCTCAGTCATCACAGGTCAGTTTGACACATATGTAACTGCTTCATAAGTTACTTAAAATCTAAGAAAACACATTACCCCTTATGATCCCATGTTGAGAAGGGGAACTCAGGTGAAAACATCTGGACATGTAATTCAAACCACCATCATGCCATATAATTGAAAGAGGCAAACTAGAATAAATGAAAGAAGAAAAAAGTCAGAATAAGCCCAAAAGTTGTGAAAATAAGATATATACTTATTGTTTAAATAAACGATGGGAAAAAAACACATTGTTTAAACTCCTCTTTGATAGCCTTTGTTCTATCCTTACGTGAGCTTGTGACCATTCCCCATTGCTACTTTATGCAATTATTACACATTTAGTAGCTCAGAAACCATCAATTTACTCTCTTACTATGTGAATATTGGGTCTGAATGGGTCTCACTAGCCTAGGGTCAATGTTGGTGTTCTTTCTTCAGATTCAGGAATAAAATCAGTCTGTCTTCTTCCCTCGTTCAGCTTCCAGGCGCTGTACACATTTTGGTTCATGGCCCCTTTCACGTTCAAAGGCAGTGATGTCATGCCAAGAGTTTCTCAGGTCTCACCTTCCTAATACCCTTTGCCTTCCTTGTTCATATTTAATGGACTTCCTGATTGCAGGGTTCTACGGAGAAAAGCTAGAGTCATCAAAGCTAACTTTGTCCAACTAACAGCCTTAATTTGATTCACATGCGCAACTGTCCTTTGTCACGCCAACTCACATCTCCTCCAGTTTCACAGAAGGACCCCTCTGTGTGCTACATGGCAGCAAACTATTCTAGGAAGAAAGCACGGATCCTAGGAACTGTTCCGCTGTGAGCTCTATGACTAATCAGAAATAATAAATTGGACACATTCCTCAAATTTTCAATTATTTCTGGTAAAGCGAGTAGGCTGTCCTTGCTGATCCCTACTGCTACTTTCAATTCAAATCTTCTCGATCCTGTGAATACAGTACATCTAATTAAACCTTTGAGTTAGAAGAGATTAAAGCCTAATTCATCATCATAGAAGCAAACACTTAGGAGAGAGCCATGCAGTGTTCTGGAAACAACGGCGGGGTCATCATTAATGATTTCTAGGTAGTTATCTGGGTTTCATGGAAAACTTGAGCTCCCAGTTTACACCTACAGAATAAGAATATAGCCAATCTGGGTCATGAAGTCAGCAAGGGAGAGAAAACCATGTGTAGTGGGGACAAATAATTGTGTATTTCACAGCCAAAGAGAAACATTAGTAAATGTCTTATAAAATAAAATATGATCGTCTGTCTGGTGTGTTACAAAGACAATACTGGAATGGTTGGTAGAATTAATTTTAGTCACCCTACTAATTTTCATTAGTTTCCTAGCTTCCAGTGTTTCATTACACCAGCTTACCATTCAGATATCACAGAAACCATCTACAAAGCCTTAAAATTTTGATCTTTGCATTTAGACTTAGCATATTTAGACTTACTTAGATCTTCCCATGCAACTAAAATATTTATTTAGAATAAAAATGTATTTTAAACTTTTCTAAAATTTTAGTTTTCTAAACTGAGGAAGATCACACACATAGATGGCATTCAGATCAAAATCACACTGAGCACCAGGCTAAGAGAGAGCTCACTGGATTCATCTATCACCTAGATTCCATTTCTACATCTCTGATTATTGTCTTTAGTAGTCCAAATTCTTGGTTATCTCACTGCTATGATTACTCTCATCCTATCTCTCTTTGTAAATAACAGGAACCTGTCATTCTCATGGAGTAGTTGACCTTTGTACACAGATAATATTTAGAAACAATGGTACTCTTCCCATTCTCTTTGTCTTATGTTCCTTGGATTTTTGTTTGTTTTTGTTAACCAGAAATCAGTTTAGAGAGGCATAAACTGAGTGGTTAGAATACTCTTGAGACAAACCACTCACAGTCGAGCCTGTATCTGACTCTGAGCAGCTTAAATACCCCATCCTAGTTTCTTCAGCAATGAAGTTGGGCTAAAAATACTCATCATTAAAAATAAAGCATTATTATACATATCAGATGGGGTCATATTTTAATGTGCTTAAAACCAACACTGGGAAATTATCAAATAAACAAGCTAGATTGCCAGATAAGTGAAAGAGAAACTTCAAGAGTAGGATTTCCCATTACTTATATCAGAATATAGCCTAAGAGATCCACATGCCATCCGTAAGGACCTTCAGAGTATGGTCCTTCAGGTCCTTTTCAGCCTCACACTTTGTTTTTCTCTCCACTTTGCATCTCAGTTTCTCAGAATCACACATTTCCTCTGAAAGGCACACCTGAAACCTGGAACATCACATCACTGAGAAAAACATTCTCAACTCATTCTCTCTAGAGTGGCAAGTAACTTTTATAATCCTTTCTTTCTCTCTTTCCTTTCTTCCTTTCTTCTTTTCTTTTTTCTTTCTTTCTTCCTTCCTTCCTTCTTTCCTTCCTTCCTTCCTTCCTTCCTTCCTTCCTTCCTCCCTTCCTTCCTTTCTTTTGTCAGGATTCTTCTACATAGCCCTGGCTGTACCAAGCTAGCCTCAAACTCACAAAGGTCAAACATTTTCTGCCTCTCAAGAGCTGGGATTAAGGCATGCTACACCATAGCCAGCCTGGAATCATTTCTTTACATGTGAGTTTCTCTTACTAATGTCTAGCAGATATTTACACTTTACTTTCACTTATTTTCAATGTCTGCTCAACTGGCACAGCAACATGACTACCAATCAGTTGTGAATGAATGTGTGAATGAGTGAGTGAATGAATGAATGAATGAGTGAAAGAATGAATAAGTGAATGGATGAATCAGAAAATGCTAAATGAATGAACAAATTACACTGATTCCTGCCAGAAGTCCACCCAGCTAAGGATGATGTCAGTTTAATCTGTGAAGTTAAAGAACAGTAAGAAGAAAGCAGTACCAAAAGCAGGTCCATGTTTTAAAATGCCATACCCTATTTGTTATATATTTCATAGATTAATTTTAAGGTTTCTTCATATGTGATAATATTTTTTGTTAATTAGTGCATACTCAAAGCCAAATAAAAGCATTTATTTTAAAATGCTTTTTACCAAGTCTCATGCCTATTAAAACCATCCAAGGAAAGAACTTCTGCAGACAACCACATTGGAATCTGTTCTTCAGTTTTGAAATTCACAAAGGGCTATTGTTGATGTACTCATTATGTTTGAAACTGTGTTTTCCTGAAATCTTAGCAGATTGACAAGATAAATGATGTATGATGTGTCTTCTGAATAATGGCTTAGAGAATCTTTTTGTTTCTCTGTAAATTACTATCAAGAGGTCTGCAGGTCTTCCACATTTTTCTACCCACAATTTCAGCCCTCAATTTCACTCTCATCATGACTCCTTCAACTAAGAAAGGAATTCTGTCTATCTGGTTCTATTTATTACTCCTCTTTCTTATATCTTGAAATATTCTCCTTCTGTTGACTTCTTGCTCCCAACAGTTTTGGCTTCAGCTTGGGAACCTAAGAAGCCTTTTGTCAAGGAGTAAGGTAGGATTTGTGGGAGGCAATCCCAGGGAACTGGGGGAGAGACAGCACATGACCCAGAAGAGCAGAATAGCATATAGCCACATGGCTCACCTGCAGCTCCCTTCTCTCATGGCAGAGTGACCCCCATATACACAATGACACTGTGGTGGTTTGAACACGCTTGCCCCACAGAGTGGCACTATTAGGAGGTGTGGCCTTGTTAGAGTAGGTGTGGCCTTGTTGGAATAGGTGTGGCCTTGTGGAAGGATGTATGTCACTGTGGGGGGTGGGCTTTGAGACCCTCCTCCTAGCTGCCTGGAAGACAGCAGTCTTCTTCTGTATACCTTTGGAACAAGATGTAGAACTCTCCAGTGTCATGCCTTCCTGTTTTTTGCTGTGCTTCCTGCCTTGATGATAATGGACTGAACCTCTGAATCTATAAGCTAACCCAAATTAAATGTTGTCCTTTCTGCTTTTTCTGGCCTAGGTTGGAGAGGATGCACCTAATCTTGTAGAGACTTGAGGCCCCAGGGATGGGGGGATGTCCCCGGGGAAAGTAGGGGCAGAGAGGGGAAGTGCCCTCTCAGAGGCAAAGAGGAGGGGGAATGGTATGAAAAACTATGGGAGGGGAAACTGGGAGGGAGCAATGTCTGGAATGTAAATAAGTAAAATAATTAATTAAAAATAAAAATTAATGTAAAGAAACAAAAATAATAAAATAAAAGATCTCTCACACTGCCAAGTAAGAAAATAAATAAATATTGTCCTTCATAAGAGTTGCCTTGGTGATGATGTCTTTTCACAGCAATGGAAGCTCTAACTAAGACAGACATAGTAGGGACCAAGGGAACCTGGAAAGACACCATTTACAGATTTACATTTATGTCTCGTTCACTATTCCACTTCCTCTTTCTGTTAGCATCTGTTAGTTCTTCCCCCATTCAAACCAAATATTTAGAAAGAATAAATTGTATTTGTTTTTTGCTTCCTTTGTCTCTTCCCCGGAATGTTGCTGGCTGGATATATCAGTATCCATACAGCCTCTGTTCAGCACTCTTCTTTCCAAGACTCCCCTCAAAGCAAAGCATTAGACACTGTTGTTCTCTTAGCTTATTTGATTCCTATATTTGGACTCCTTCAATTTGCTCTCTTTAAGTTACCCATCTCTTTCTTATTTTGTCCTGAATAAATGAAGAAAACATGACATTCTGTATCTCTCTCTCTCTCTCTCTCTCTCTCTCTCTCACACACACACACACACACACACACACACACACACGCACGCACACGCACACGCACACGCACTCGCACACGCACACGCGCGCGTGCGCGCACACACACACACAAGAAAAACTGAAAGGGCCTATTTGGAGAACAAGGCACCACGTGGAAAGCGTATACTGAAATCAATCAATTAAGTAAATTAATCAAAAGAAAAGGAAAATGGGCATATAACAAATGGGATTGTCCATAGGAGAGTTTTGGTGCTCCGTACTGTACGGCCATAATGACTTTGTACAGAGATGCTCTCAAAGGGGACACTACAGAAATGGTTAGGATGGGCTATCGGAGGAGCTCATAGAGAAGAAGAAAACAAGAACATAAATAGCTTAACATCCAGGGTGCGGGCTCACTTGACAAACAAGACACAGTCGCTGGGTTGCAAGAGTTTATGTGACCAGAAGTTTTTACTTCTCCAAATGGTATCTTTTCCTAAACACAGAATGCTCTTGAGTAATCCAAAATCTCTTTTGTAGAAAAAATATATTTAGAAAAATTAAGTGAAGGGACAGTCAGTCACCTTGACTCTCACTTTGCAAATCTAGACTTCTTCATAGTTTATTTCTATTGTGTGTTTCCATTATGATAGTGAATAATATTCTCATTTGTTCATTAGAAATTATTATGCAAAATAAAATCTGTCGGAGAAGTCATAAGGACAATGAAATTGCCACCATAGTTACATGTTTAAAGGGAAGAACTGTTTTCATGTAACATTGATGAGTAAATCTAGAGGAACCATCTTCAGGCTTCTAGAAGAGATAGCCCACAGGTTGAGAGTGCTTGCAGCTTTTAGAGAGGACCGAAATCCAGTTCCCAGAATCCATGTGGCTCAGAACTCTGTGTACTTCCCGCTTCAGTGAATCTGACAAACACCCTGTGCTGACCTCCAAGGGCACGCGCACACGCGCGCACACACACATAAAATACAAATAAACCTTTAAGAAGCTAACCTGTTGACATGGTGCATCCGGAAGTTTGTTTCAGGAAGGACTGACTCTGTAGTCTTCAAAGTAAGGCTGAGTCCCCAGTGTCACTTTAGATGAACAGAAAGGAGACAAACAGGTGTAAAGGAAGGTGAGAAAATTCAACACAAGTGAAAGCAAACCACCCACTCTTAAACCTGGAGCGGATTCTGTTAAAATGCTTCTCACAAGTACTCATGAAATATTAGAAGAAGCAAGTCACATTTGCTAAAAGCCTACACAGCCTGTGCTTTAAATACTAGATGTTAGAAAAACAAACACGTTTCAGATCCTCCCCAACGATCACCAAGTAAAATTACTTTACATCAATAGACACACAAGGTTGATAAGCAGAGCTCCTAACTCCCAGGAAACCTTTCCGAGGAGGAGAAAAAACACTACTTTTCTCTGTGCGGCACTTTTTAATTTCTTATTTGCCTTGAATAATTGGAAATGCTGCCGTTCCCCTATAAAGCCTGCAAACTGAGTTATTAAATAAACGACCATAGACCTGGGCACCAGTGGGCCGTGGCGAGCAGCTATTTACACTCGCTGCAAAACCAGCTGGCTGGGTGAGCCTGGCACTGCGTATGCTCACTAGATGGTCGTTAACTCCACTTTACAGCTGTCAGAACCAATATATGTTATTCAACACAAACCTGGGCTCTGAGGAAGGAGCCGAAGAATGTTGATGGAAAACATGGAACACTGTTGGAGAAAAACCTGTTTGAAAAATCTGACAAACCAAACCGGGAGATGGGGGAGGGGCGTTTAGCACAATACTGGAGTATTAAACTGTAATTTTTAAAGAATTACAAATTAGAGTCAGAAAATGAATAAACGTTCAACCTGGCCTGAGAGGATAGTGACAACTGATTACACCAGCCCACAGACAATACACCTAATTTTTCTAAACTTGTCCTCTCTCCCTGTGAGTCTCTCAAGTATAAAAACTGCACGGTGCTCATTATTATTGGAGAGTCCACGTATTTTGAAGCCCAGGTGAGTTTAAGAGCCTCACAGTCGTTCATGGGAGAGTCCAGACAATTCAGTGATTTGAGAAAAGAAGCGGCAGAGCCCTCACAGAATAGAAGCCCAGCTACCGGCACCCCCCAGCCCACCAGCACCTCTCAAGCCCTGTAGCTCCTATACGTTTTTATCGCCATTCAACAAAACCTCTCTCACTTGTCTTACTTATTAACGTTTATGTTTACAACGCTGGCACGTCTGAGAACATACTTCCTCTTTTCCCCACAAGTGCTTGATGGCTTTTTTAAAATGCTCGTTTCAGCTTGAATAAATAGCTGTTCTGGGCAGGAAAGAAGGGGGGGGGGACTAAGATGGCGGCAGATTGACAATCCATCCATGAGTCCAGAGTTCTCGCAGAAGGCCATCTTACCCCCAGAGACTTTATTTACACTGTTAAATATGAAAGAGCGATTCTCCTGTCATCTGATGAATTAAATGTCAACTCTGATACTCCTGTTGGCAAGAGGAATCTTGTAAACAGCTTCAGATTCCTGAGTCGTTCTCAAGCATTTGTCTTCAGAGTTGCTTAGGTTAATATTTGGACTCTACTTCAACACATGATATCATTACCACCGTGGCCAGACGCAACCTGTACTTTTCTAATATATTTATTGTCTTTTTAAAGAAGTTTCAATATGTTGGGGAGACAGGGACCGTGTTTGAGCGTGAGTAGGCAAGAGCATTTCTAATGTGATGTTTCCTGAACAGCAACTGACCTGAAATATCTCCACATGGATCATATGCAACCTTTAACAAGACATTTCTCAAGAAAATGGCACCCCCCAAACACATATATGTGTGAGGACACACACACTATTCACACACAAAACACTGTTTTTAATAGCCAAGGGCGCTTTGGCACAATGCGGGGCGGTGGCTGTCAACATAAACAGATGGCCAAAGAAGTGGGCAAACACGTCGTGTGAACTAGCTCCGTAAATGAAGGCTTTTTTCATTTCGTTCTAAATGCCACACTTACTTAACCAGCTTTTAGACAAGATGATACATGTAGCCAGTTGGAAAGAGTTCCCTGCCAGGCTTCTGTGTTTTTATGACAAAATTAAAAGTTCACAGATGGAATAACTCAAAGCTAATTCTTACAGAGTTTGTTTAGTTAGAACGGGGTGGGGGAAAGAATACCATATTGCTTCAAATGAAAGCCACATCTACAGAATGACAGACTTGTAATTGGTGAGGAAAGACATAGAAATAGCTTTTACAAAAAATAAGTCTGTCTTTTTTTTTTAAACAAGTGGAATTATTTACTCATTGAAATAGCAACTTCCCTCAAATAATTTGAGGATCATCTATAAAACCCCCTTTTCCAAACTCAGTTCCAAGCATGCTTCCTGAAGGATCACAGTTGCCACATTTGTGGACTTTTCCAATATACATTCTCCCATTACATTCTCAGGTAGCATTATGTTTAGAAACACACATACATGCACACACACTCATACACACATGTACACTCACACCTATACACATGCACACTCACACAGACATACACACACATACATACATATACACACACAGACACACACATACACACACCCATGCACACGCACAACGCACAACATGAACCCATGCACACAGCTTATGTGTATGAGTTGGGTAAGGAAAAGGGAAATGTTGGATGAAAAACTGAGAGAAGAATTCAGCTTGGCATTGTATGTTCTGAAAAAGTTTTGAGACTTTAAACACATCACATTTTCTTTAGTAAGGAAAAGGAAACAAAACATGGTGGTACATGTCTAAAACATAGAATAAATACAATACTACATACAAGATAAAAAATTTTTTAAAAAAATTCAAAATGAAAGGAAAATCTCTTATAATAGTCATAGCAAATTAAATGTGACCCAGGCTTCCAAACTTAAAAAGAAAAAAATAACAGGAATATAAAATGCAGCCACAAAAAGCTACATTTTAAAAATTATATAAATGTATAGTTTTTTTTCAATTTTATAAATGTTTATAAGTACAAAAGAAAAGGAGGGTTTCTTAGTTAGGGCTGCCATTGCTGCAAAGAGACATCATGACCAAGGCAACTAGGACAACATTTAATTGAAGCTGCCTCACAGTTTCAGAGGTTCAGTCCATTTATCATCATAAGATCATTGATTTAAAAGCAGCCAGAAGGGGACTTCCAGGCATCCAACAGAAGGGTCTCTTGAGCTTAGGACCTCAAAGACCACCTGACAGTGACACACTTCCTCCAACAAGGCCACACCTCCTAACAGTGCCACTTCCGAAGGGCCAAGCATTCAAACACATGAATCTATGGAGGCCATACCTATTCAAACCACCACATTCCACTCTCTGGCCCCCATGGGCTTTGTAGTCATAACATAATGCAGAATGTGTTTAGTCCAACTTCAAAAGCTCCCATAGTCTATCCCAGTCTCAACTGTGCTTAAAAATCCAAAGTCTGAAATCAAAATCAAAAAGCAGATTACATCCTTACAACATCACAGTATATACATTACCATGCCAAAACATCATAGTGAGGAAATACTGAACCAAAGCAAGACCAAATACCAGCAGGGAAAACTCCAAACTCTGCATCTCCATGTCTGATGTCCAGCTCCTTTCTGCTTTGTTGACTGAAACATAATTCTTTCCCTTGGGCTGTTTCTACTCTCTGTTAGCAGCTTTCCCCAGCAGGTATCCCACAGCTTTGGTATCTCTAACATCTTGGGGTCTCCAGGAAAAATTCAACTTCACACATTCTTGCTCTAACATCTAACACACAATCTTCTGGGCTCCTCCAAAGGCTTCGGTCACTTCTTCAGCTATGCCCTCTATAGCACTGTAGACTCTGGCTGACTCTAGTCCTTGGTTTCGCTGCTGTTCTTGATTGTCATCCCATGTTTCTGGCATCTCCATTACACTGGAGTGTTCCACAGCAACAAAGCTATGTTTTCACCAATAGCCTCTCGTAGGCTTTCTTCATGGCACCAAGCTTCAACATCTTGGCATGACCCCTTCAGTTCTGGGCTTTCAACTACCATTGAGGCTGTACCTTCACCAATGGCCTTTCCTAGCCTCTTCTAATGCCAAGCCTCAGCAGTTTTCCATGACCCCTTTATGCATTCAAAACCAGTACCACCTTGGTGATTTTTACATATTACCTAATATGGCTGCCAGCAAGATAGCTATCTCTGAAACACAGTTTCTTTGTGCTCTGAAAATACTTCTGCCAGTGATTCTGGTCTCTTCTTAATCACCACTTGTTTCTTAGTACCAGCTAACCAGCACCAATTGTCCCAATAGTCCCTTCTATTCTTGACTCTAAAGCCACCGGAGCCATATGACTGGAGCTGCTGAGTTCTGATGATTTCTGAGGCCAGAAGATGGTGCCTTATTCTATTACATTCTTTACAAGATTTTTATTTTTAGTGGGTTTCTTCACTGCATAAGATCATCTATCCTGGAACTTGGTCTGTAGACTTTGAACTGAGATCTGCATACCTCCGTCTTCTGAGTTCTTGGATTAAACATGTGCATCACCATGCCTGGACCTAAACTTTTCTTTAATTCCTTTCTACAAGATCTAACTTCTGGATTGTTCATTCCAGGAATAGTCACATTGACAACTGAAAATAGCCATCATAATCCATCCCTTATGAATTTGCTACAAAATCATATCTCCTTATATCCAAATGAAAACAAAAACTAGGACATAATAACACCTAACATGCTATAATTATCCCTTATTCATCTACAAACACATAAACATTAAGCTTAGCTGGATGGGATCTTGTTCTGAGGTCATCACTCCCTTAATCTGTTTATCTCCTTAAATACAGGATTTAGCCCTATTTCACTTTCTGGCGTCCCTTTAATCCTTAAACTATACATTTTATATTTTTCCTTTCTAAGCTTCCAAACATTTGATGAAAATGGTCTTCATAAGAGTAAACCACAGGACAGAGACTACGCTAGGTTGTTTTGAGATATGCTTCCTCAATATAATTAATTTAAAGCTCTTCACTTAGCCTCAGGCAAACTCTGCAGACAAAGGCAAAAACAAGCACATTCCTCTCCTTTGAAAGCTCCTAAGCCAAAATCTCTACAGTCCAAATCACTCTCAGCACCACTGTCTTCCATGTTCCTAAATGGATGACCCATCAAGCCCTACTCAAATCATTCAACCAATTTTCTAATCCACAGGCCCAAGTCTACATTCCTCCAAACAAAAGCACAGTCCAGCCTATCACAGCAATACCCCAGTCCCTGGTACCAACTTCTGTCTTAGAGTTACATTGCTGTGAAGGGACATGGCCAAAGCAACTCTTATAAAGGAAAATGTTTGCTTGGGTCTGGCTTACAAAGGTTTTATATATTATTATCATGGTGGGAAACATGGAGCTATCCAGACAGATAAGATACTGAAGAAGGAATGGAGCGTTTGACATCTTGATTAAAAGGCAGCGGAAGGGGAGTCTTCCAAAAGCAGCCAGGAGACCTCAGAGCCCACTCTCACACTTCCTCCAACAAGGCCACGCCTCCTAATAGTGCCACTCCCTGTGGGCCAAGCATTCAAACACATGAGTCTATGGACCAAACCTATTCCGTCCACCACACAGGGCTTCTCAAAGCATTAATATATTAATGTCAAAATGAATCTCCTAAAATAAGGATTTTTTAAATTTGAGTTTCTAAACTTCTTTATGAATGAGATGAAATTCTTTGAAATGAAGTAATAAACATTCACCATCCTTAAATGTCACTGAAAGAAGACTGATATTCCTACTATGCATTTTAGAACCATTATCTTTACCTAAACTCTATTTGCTACCTGCATAGCAAGCAGTTAAGACACTGAAGTTATAGTTTTCTCCTGAAAGATTTTGTTCCTTTTTTTTTTTTTTGACATCTCTGAAATTATGCATGAAACCAGGACAGCAACGTTTTCGCAAGGTGACATGAAGTGACTAGGAGAGCAGACGTCTTCAGAGATATTCTGTAGGGAATCACTCACACAGTGCTTTATGGGCTGTGAGAACCTTTGCCACTGCTTTCTTGGGCTCCAGATTCTATGGCCAAAGAAGACAGTTTCCACCACAGGAACGAGAATCAGATACAAAGAAGAATGTCTTTCAGCATATCTCCATAAATCCACAGTAACTCTGTGAGGTCAGGGTCCTCTCGTGTACAATTATTTCTTCAGTCTCTAAAGAACAGGATGCAGCACCCAGAAAAAATATAACCACAAAAATCAATTGGTATTTGTTGAATCATCAGTGAGATAAAACAACCCAAATATTTAATAAACACACTATAGTAGAAATTATGGTGTGTGATGGGTTGGATTTCTTTTTAAGCATAGCAGACAATAATTATTTTGTTTGTACATAGTCTCTGTTGGTAGCAGTTCCTGAGACATTGTTTTCTTCTTCTCAGAAATACAATGATGACGAGATGGAGCGCTCATTAGTCAGCCTGCATTCTCGAGGTAGTGGAAGTTAGTGCACTCAGAGCCTGACCTTTCTGAACAGTTAACATCTTACATTTGAAAGAGAGAGAGAGAAAGACACTCCTTTCCTTCCTAGCCTTCACACTTTGATCCTTTGGGTAATTGGGGACAAACTCCCTTTTAACTTCGCCAAATATTGCAGAATATTTTCAGTAAATGTCACCATAAATTGAAAGCTACATTAACATAGTCGATGTGTTTCCTCTTTTTGATCACATATAACAGACTTATTTATTGTTCTGTGCTTCCCCCATTAGTATTAATTTTCCAGATTGAGAAAGGGTGTCAGGAAGAGAGTCGTTTAAGATTCTCACCCTTTAGCCTGACCAGGATTTTAATCGTTGCCATACATAGACAATAGAGATTTTTTTAATACCTTAAAGAGAAATATGTATGCTACTAGTCTGATGGTTCTGTGTCCTCATTATGTTAGTATTTAACATTGCAAAAATGATTAGTTCAGCATGCTGGTAAAACAAAAAAGGAAGGAAGAAAACAATGCCTTGTGGCTGGTAATCTCATTCAGGCATAAGACAGTTTCTGCTCCAGTCGCTCTTACCTGCGTCCTGGCAAGTGCATTTGATCTGATCCTTGTTTTGAGTTTTGCCTATGAACTTGGGAGATGATCAGACTCATGGATTCTCTTTAAAACTTAGTTCTGAGAACCCACATGCTGACGTCACTCAAGATGTGTTTAAGTATTTCTATCTATATGCTTTCTATGGGAAAGGTGACAACGATGTAAGGGAATCGGGAAACAGATTTTAACAACAGTACATTTTTGAGAAGTTACTTACAGGTCAGCTTGACTCCCCCCTCTCAGTATAGAGCTCATAACTGTTTGTTTATTCACTCTATATCCAGAGCAGGTAAAACAAGAGGACACAGCAGTGTCGGGTTCTATAAGGGAAGCCAACAACACAAGGTCAGAGACTCATAAACTACAAGTCTGTTAAGCAAGGAACTTAACTGTAATGTGCCCCTGGAGTAAAATTTCCCCTTAATGGAAACTACCTTATGGTCTCTTGGTCTCCTTGCCGTTCACTGTAGTTAATCATGACCACAGCATGTGTGTATAATTTCTTCTTTGAACTTCCAAAATGTGAAGGAAAAGGAAGGACTGCCCGAAATTTCTTACCCCAAACTTCACAAAGTCCCTGAAGCACCAGGATATGGCCCGAGTTGTTCAAAGAAATTATCCACCTCGGAGAAGAGTCATGGGGTGTGAGCAGATGACAGGAGAAGGTGCCTCCCTAGCCAATGTATCTTCTGGTTTTTTTTTTAATGGAACAGAAAACTGTGTGCTGCAGTCCAGAGGAGTTGACAGACATGCTGTGTGTCTATTCCAAGGTCATGGACAATGCTAAAACTCAGGCACACAGCCAGTTCCATAAACTATAAATTTGTGATCTCATAAAATATTTTTGTCTTTATAGAGAAAACACATGTACCATATATGTGTATACACACACACACACACATACACACACACATACACGCATCCCTCAGATATATGAATATGCATATTTCTCTGTCTTATATTTAGTTTCCTCTTAGTATAACACATTTCCTCTTTTAAAGGGTAGAATATAAATTCTTTTTTAAATTACTTTTATTTTCTTACAGTCCACTCGTTACCCCCATCCTGGTCCCCCTTCCCACAGTTTCTCATCCTATTCCTCCACCTCTTCTGTCTCCAAGAGGATGTCCCCAACCCCCAACCCCCAACCTCCGCACCCCCACCAGGCCTCCCCACTCCCTGGGGCCTTAAGCCTCTCAAGGGTTGGTATCTCTTCTCCCACTTAGGCCAGACCAGGCAGTCCTCTGCTATATGTGTCAGGGGCCTCGGACCAGCTCATGCATGCTGCCTGGTTGGAGGATCAGTGTCTGAGAGATCTCAAGGGCCATTATTGCGTTTCTTCATTCATCATGACACACGCCCTCATTTCATCTACAACACACTAAAAGAGCACACGTGAACTCAGTATGTCCCCCCAAGCCCTCTTGCCATCTTGAGTGGAACTACCATGTCCTCACTGCTGCATCGAGGTTTCGACTTGGAGCAGCAGTTTTAACTCTCACTTTGCTATTTTGCTCGAAGCTTCCAAAGACTCCGACCTTCTGAACTCACACACAAAACAACAGGAACTGATTTCAATAAGATGGTCTTGCGGATGATCTTTTGAAAACCGTGTGTGCAGATCAGGATGCTTCAGTTAGTAACCTCTGAACCAGAGTTTCCAGACAATGGAGATATGCATATTTCATTGATTGGCAGTTCTAGAATTTCAAATGGGGAGAGGGGTTCTTTTTTGCAGTTTTATAGATAGGCAAAAGGAGCATTTGTAAATATACAGCTGACTTGGTAAAGCAATATATATGTTCATATCTAGGAATATATTAAATATCCTAAATTTAATACCTATTCTTACCCCAATTAAACAATTATTAAATATATAATTTACCAATTCCATAATTAATATGTAAGACTTATACCACCTATTTTTAAAATAAAAAGTCCAAGATTCAAAGACATACCTTATGATTATAAAAGAGAAAAACTAAGAAAACAAATCAGATTTTGACTACATTCATATTTCTGGACCATGGCAGTTAGCAAAGGAGATTTAAAATTTGTCATGAACATTAGATCCAAAGATTACTAAATATCAATGCTCAAAGGACATTTCACATCACTTGTTCCTAATTCTTTTCAATTTTTATCTTTCACACTTTGCTCTCAGATGCACAGACCATTCCCCAAGCATGAGAGTAAACAATACAGAGAAATATTTTCAAATTTTATTTATTCCTTTTCATATTAACTTAAACTCTTCATAAGATTTTCATCTGGTTATCAGATGCTATTATTAAACCTGACCACAATCATAGTAAGACAAGCAATAAACTTTGCCTTTCATCTAAGTTCAAGGAAAAATTTTCTCTGAGAAGCCAATTTGAAAGAGACAATTAATTATCACTTCTTGGGGACAATCCCCTTCATAAAAAATCCATCCTACACTCTGTTCTCTACAGGGTACACTGACCAGGTCTGTGTGCTATAATCATAAGTCTTGTGTGATACACAACAGATTTGAGCTTAGTGTGAATCCACCTAATTGTATGATCATTTACATGCCATTAATATTAATCACATTCCTCAGATGAGCTAATTAGTGTCCATTCTCAAAAACAGAAGCACACTGAATGTCCACTTCAGGGTAGGCACAAAATGGCTACTTTCTCCAACATGCTCATTTCCTTCTTCAGCTTTATATAGCACTGCTAGGTTTGTATGATTATTTTGTGGAGTATTATAAATAATAATAATAATAAATATTCACATAACTTATTTATTAAATAAATTTTATTATAATGACCAGAACAACAATGATGACAAAATGGAAGCTGGTAAGGGTGAGATAAATCCCTAGTTTAGATAACCAAAAGATAAAACTGATCCACCCTTAAAAAGCTGTAAGCTGGAGAGAAAGTGTCTTTTAATTATGCACACTTTACTTGAGCAAGAGCAACTGGAATTATGGGGAAGGATAACCCAGCATCCAGTGAGAGCCTTAGGCACAGCTTCTATCCTGAGGTTAAAAAAAAATGCCTTTGGCTGAATCCACGTGAACTCACATTGTGTCAAATATTGTCAAAAGGAACAAGAGATAATTATAAGACTAAGGAATAACAGTGGTGCTGATCTTTTACAGTGGTCACCTCTGAAGAGGCTGTATACTCATTCTGTTGAGCGCTTTGGTTAGAATTCTCATCGTCAAGGTCTCCATGGTATCAGGAGGAACACAAGAAGAGCTGACACTTGCATGGGGAAAATCTAAAGGAATGGGCTGCTCTACCAAGGATAATGAAAACATCATCCTCACTGTCATGAGGCAAAAATTACATATCAAACAAGCCACTAACTCGATATCAATACTGAAATAAGCTTTACATTTTAAGGAGAGGGCTGACCAAGTTGGTAAATTTCTTGCTGTATAAGATTGAGGGTCAGAGTTCTAATCCACAGACCCCACATGGATGTCTAGGAGGCATACTGGCCCATCTGGGCTCCCAGTCCTCCTGATATAGAAACAAAATTCCCCAGAGCAAGCTGCCTAGATAGATTACTTGAAATTGGTGAGCTCTGAATTAATTGAATATAAAAAGTGGAGTAAGAAAAATACTGGACAATAACTTCTGACCTCCATGTACACACACACATACAGGTGCATCTGTAGACACATGTGCAAGTATGAACACATGCATACACAAAGAGAAACATACATTCCCAATCTCTCTCTCTCTCTCTCTCTCTCTCTCTCTCTCTCTCTCTCACACACACACACACACACACACACACTCACACACATACACACAACACACACACATACACACACACACACACACACACACACACACACACACACTAGTAAGGACAAAGGAAAATGTAGGCATTACTAATTTCCTCTTAACTCTATACCTGCAATTTCCAAGTGTAATTGACTAATTCCAGATGTTATGATCCAAAGAAAACAGTAAGATAACTTAAAATTTTCTATTGATAACATCTCTGTTATCTTACTTTCTGCCAGGTGACATATCAGCTAACAACAGCAACTTTGGGGCATGTAAGTCACTTACCAAAAGTACTTTAAAAGCTCATGACTAAAATTAGAATTCCCACTGCCTTGGGGTGGTCAGCACCCATCTTTATTTGAGAAAATGTTTGGATGTCCTTGCAAGAGAGCACAGCTCCTCCTGTATTCTTGACCACAAGCAGGGCCTCTTCTACTCCAAGAAAATAGATGAACATGCAGCTTTGGGAGAGACAGACCTGGAGTGGCGAGGGCCAGGAAGGACAGACAGGGAGCAAGTGGTGAGGGAGAGGATGGAGAGGGTGACACCCACCCAGCCAGGCCAATCAGTGGAATTGACCCTGGTGCTCATCTGGATGAGAGATATCGCAGCTATAGCCAAAAGATCTAGGAGCAGAGATAGCCTCTAGAAACAAACCAGCAAACAGCCATAGATCAACCATGGCAGCTCATGACTTCACAGATGTGTAGAGGTTCATTTGCTGGAGATTTGAGGATTTTCTGGTGCTAAAAGAAATTGTTTCCCTGTTCTTTAAAGGAGACGCTAACTTAATAAATAAAATACATAGCCGGCGTTGGTGGCGCACGCCTTTAATCCCAGCACTTGGGAGGCAGAGTCAGGCGGATTTCTGAGTTCGAGGCCAGCCTGGTCTACAGAGTGAGTTCCAGGACAGCCAGGGCTATACAGAGAAACCCTGTCTCGAAAAACAAAAAACAAACAAACAAACAAAAAGAAGCTTTAAAAAAATAAATAAAATACATAAACATTTCCTTTTACACATGATTTGCATTGAGATAAAAGTCAGTTTCTACTTGCATCTGAGTTCCTGGATACTTTCGCGTTTGTGTGAGTTAATGTACACATTGTTTGCCTGGTGACTAATTCGATTCCCTCTTAGCATTCACAGATGTTTTTTACCGTCTTAGCTAATGTGCATCTTGATCTATGTCATATTTGATGTTTGAAGAAAGGGGGAAACTGCTAAGTGAGCTACTGCAACGGTTGTAACTTAGCCATGGTAATTTTGCTACTGCAGTCTGGAGTTTTTTAATGTAAGGGTTCTCATTACTTCCACTGGCTTCTACACAGCCTGCACCAATGGCCTGCAACCTCAAGGAACAGCAACCACAGAGAGAAGAGTATTTATATCTTCTGAGACTTAAGTTTTATTATTCCCAATAATTCACAGCCTTGTATAGGCCTTTCAAAGATACCGATACACTGAGGGAAGTGAATTGAGTATTTTTAAGGTGAATTCCTATCTCCTCTCTTTCACCGCTGTTTTAAAAAATCCCTTAATATTGGGAATATGCCACACTTAAGAACTACATAAGCAGATATCAAAATAGTTTCAAGTGTCGGTTTTTGTAGAAATTGCATCAAGATTTCATCTTTGAAATGATTTGAACTTCTCTTCAAACCCTAATGTATTTTCTCAAACTATCATAATCTGTCTAATCTACAGTAGTCACCAGATCATCCCCACATACACTTTCAATACAATATTCTCCATAGATGTTTGTGTGGTGGCTCCCGACCAAATACCAACATGGAGTCAGATAAAACAGTAAGTAGGCTGTTCAAGAGCCCAGGACTGAGGGCAGGGGATGAGGAGAGTGCCTTCTGACTATCTAGGCTTCCCGTGCAATAGATCCCTTCTAGAGTCTCTGGCCTTAAACAACTGCCCTCAGGGAAACTCAAAGGCATTGGCACCATTGTCCAGTCTCTCAGGCCAGGGTCTTCCTAACTTCAGAGTCAGTGACATCTGCAAGTCTGACTTAATCTATAAATAGCACCCCTCATACTATTCCAAATAAAAATAACTAAAGCCACAATCAGATCTCAGTGTCCAGAAGTAGCCCTTATTCATGGCCCTGCTCCACTGTCCCCAACCCAAACATACTGAACACTTCTGCTTCCCAATGTTCTCAATGGTTGAATAGTTTTTATCCCTAGCTGTCATTTCCCAAGAAGTTCACCCAGATGACTACGCCCTACAGTACCTGCTCTCTTTCCAAACTCCCAGGAAATGTAGATTCTGACCTGCATATGTGTGTATGTAGTAATTCTTTAGATAAATATTTATGGAATACAAACTCTATACCACATGCTGTGCCATGGTTTGTGGCAAATGGTAAGTAAGACAGACATCATCCGATGACGAGTAACAAACTAGCCAACCTCAATCTAGCCCATGCATTTAAACACTTCCCAGTGAGACTGTGAAACATGATATCAGGAGTATCACCACCTGCTGTTAGCTACTGTAGAGTCTGGCTCAATGCATGGTCGATTGAATGATCAGAGACACATTGTAGAAGATCTGAATGATCGGAGACACATTGTAGAAAATCACCATTGCCTGTGCCTTCACGATTGTCTGATTTCTCCCACAATTCCTTTGCATTGCATTTTCATCTACTCCAAATTGCTGATTGATTCCATCTCTTGGGAGGGGGGGCGCTCTTCAAAAATATCCTTCTCTTTCATTACAAATGTATGTCCCCTTGCCTTGTTAAAGTCTCCATGCTGCTTTTGGTTGGTTGCACTGTCTAACTAAGACAGTAAGAACGAAGAGTAGGAAGCACGCCCTCTGAGGTGAGCGGAGTAAAGGGACGAAGCTCTTTTGGAAATATGTCAAGTAAGGTTTCAAGCCCTGTGCTTCAGCATGCCTAGTTATAAAGAGAGGGTTAAGTGGGGGTGTCTTTAATGCACTCTTTGCATTTAGAGATTAGTTTTTGTCTTTTGACTGTGGGTATTTGAGGGCAAGGGTATGTGCATATAAGTGCAGGTACCTGAAGTAGAGAAGAGAGGTCAGAGCCCATGGAGCTGGCGTGACTGGCACCTGATGTGGGTCCCTGGGAAGAGGTACACGTGCTCTAACTGCAGGGCCACATATCAAACTCCAGGCAGGACTAATGCTCTTTTTAAAGCTACTAGTTCTATGTGATTGCTTTCTATTTAGCTCCAATAATTTTTTTAAACTCCCCAAATCATTCTGATTTATTGTTTTTGGTCTTAAGAATTAAGAGTGAAGTAGGTAGTTTTCTTTTGTTTTGATGCTGTTAATTTTCTGTATACCTTCAAATACTGTTCCTGAATAATTATTTAAAGATAACATTAATAAAATAAAAACTTTAAAAAATTAACTGATAGTGAAGTAGATGATTGTGTTTGCATTAACTGTATGCCTGGCTTTATCAAATGCTTAAAGATTTATTTTATATGAGAATGCAAAATTAGTCAATGCATCAAACTTGTAATTTGGGATAAGGTCATTTATCATAATAAGGATTTTATTACAAATTGGATTTTTAATCCTGTACTTTCAATCTCTTGAAAAAGTAATCTCCAGGAGGTCTAGTACCACTTCACCAGAGAACCGATGATGTTTAATAAGTTGTACTTAGACCTTCTAGTGTCATACCCAATGGTGTGTTGTGCATGGAAGCCCAATGGGGAAAACCTGCTAGTCATTCATGGTTCATCTTCCTCTGTTTGCCACACTCTTACATCAAAATAACCAGGACCATTCAGTTCACTGAACATTAAATATTATCACCTGGCCATGTCTGTTTGGAACCCTGTCAACCCAGTTCAGGAGACCCATGGTGTAACAGTGTCTCTAGAGTGGACAGCTCTCCTAACGGACCAGGTGATGATGTGTCTAACACCAATGTAGTCTAAGTTGCTCCCACAAGAGCAACTGCTAATGAGCTTTCTGGTTTGGCTCTGGTATTCCCAACCAGCTCACAGGTACCCAGATAGTGCTGCAAATTTGGAAGGTCCTAGAAACTGTAGTGCATAAAGCTTAGCTAAATAGAGTAGGTCACTGGAGTGTATTCTTGGTGCTATATCTTGTCTAAAACTCTTTTTCCTCCTCCTCTTCCTCCTCCTCCTCCTCTTCTTTTTCTTCTTCCTCCCTCTTTATCTCTCTTATGCCACATACTCTGGCCACAATGTTATTTTATCCAAATGCATGGGGCCAAGCAACTATCATCTAAAATCTTTTGTCTTTCAAATAATCTGTCAGATATTTTCTGTGACAGTAACACAAGATCTAACAACAGCGTAATCCCAGATTTGCTTAAGACATCAACTCTAACATGCTGACCCCTCCTATTATCTTTAAAATGGAATGACAACCGAGGGCTACCTGCCAAGAGTTCTGGTGATAAAGTTCTTTGTTCCCAAAAGAGCACCTGGATGTCACAGCACAGGAGTCTGTAAGCTGACATCATTTGAGTACAGATGGAATACTAGTGAGTGGCCAAGGCAGGCAGGCAGACTCAGAGCCAGGGCCCTCTATCTCCACCTGAATGGAAAACAAATGGAGACATAGTCCTACAAATCTGAGATGCTGGGGTTTCATACAGGGTCTCTGGCATGGTGACACTTCTTTGGTGTTTGAAAGTATCTCTATCCCAAGAAAAGCTTGGGATAAGCTGAACAGTTGCCCTGGTAACCTTAATGACCATGTTGCTGCTCCAATTGGAAACCCTTCACCTATATTGAAGGGGGGTGTGTCAAAGAAAGCATTCATAGAAATGAGTTTTGAGTGTTGAATTTGGATACAGCTCATGTGTACAGACAACCAGAGACATGGGGAAAATAGGAACAACAGAGCTGCATGGTGTCTGTGGGAAGGTGTTTAGGTATGTGGAGAAACTACCAAATGCATTCACACATAAAACTATCTTCCCTTAGAGAAAGGTCACTATGTCATTTTATAATACAATTAGGATATTTTATTCACTTTTCTCTGAAAAGGGAATTTCAAAACAATTTGGGGAAATTATTCCATTGTCAGCAAATGGGTCTCAAGAGGGCATTTTTATTATTGAGATGGTATTTTCCTACCATTTTATTCTTATTATATCTAGTATTCTGTGAGTCCTTGGAAGTGTTATTTTCCCGATGTGTAATTGATAAAGCCACACACAGTCGTGGAATGAAGGCCATTAAACTCAATGCAGGACAAGCAAGGTCTTTATTTCACTTTTTCCTGATCATTTTGCAAGTTGATACTTTTTATACTCTTCTCAATGTCCTAAGTGCTAAACCAGCTGTCCTTTCCCTCCATAAAAGAAGAAAGAGTAAAACCGTAATAACTATAACTCACTTCTTACTGGTCACTTTCTCATTTAAAACTTCTCAGCAGGGTATCAAACAAAAGCTATTGGTATTATTTCTCATAATTCACTTTGGCTAATAGTATTTTACAGTAGATTTGGCCTTTCAGTTGTCATTTGCTAAGTGTTCCTAAATACATGCCCGGGAAAGAGGAGAGGGCAATCTAAGATTAATCACTGATCATGGGATAAGCCACAAGGTAAATAAATAATCCATACTAACGTTTTCACCAAAATGATAAGCTCTACCTAGCTCCATCCAATAGTAGCATTCACATGAAAATAATCCCTGGTTTTACCCCAAATCCATATCAGATGCTTCAAGTATCTAACTCCCAACCCCCACTCCATAATGATTCCTACATTATATCTATACACTTGCTATTTACTTGCCTGTATTTTAGCCTGTCTGTATTTTAACCTGTATTTTAACCAGGCTGTAAACACATCAGAAAAATAGCCTATGTCATTCCTCCAAAGAACATAGCATTTAGATAGATAGATAGATAGATAGATAGATAGATGCATAGATGATAGATATAGATGGTAGACATAGATGATAGATAGGTGATAGATATAGATGATAGATAAATAATACATAGATAGATAGATAGATAGATAGATAGATAGATAGAAAGATAGATAGATATATTTAGGTGTGTGTGTGTGTGTGTGTGTGTGTGTGTGTGTGTGTGTGTTTGTGTATGTATGTATGTATGTATTGAATGCAGTAACCAACTCGTAAAGGAAGTTTCATGTTGTGGGAATCTCAAAAATGCTCTCGTATTTAAACGCTACTTTACAGAGACCTCTCAATCAGTCAACAGTAAGTTTTCCCTTGATTTAACATAAGCATCAGCATTTCAATTGTTTTTTTCTAGTATCCAGTGTAAATGGAGTTTAGAAAAAGAAACACCTTCTACTGGTCTTACAGATCATAGATACAAAAGTACTGAGAGATACCAACAGAATGAGGAGACAGTGAAGTAACAGACCAAAGGAAACCTCTGTGCCCTAATTCCAGAGAGATAAATAAATACATTGCTTTAAGTTTGCTTCATGTTCTTATAGATTTCTTATCCCAAAATTTCACTAATTATAAACAATTTTTTCATCATGGCTCCTTCAGTGATCCCAAATGCAAAAGCCATGGGGACGCTCAACAGTCTTTGAATACTGCAGTTGCTGCCAGTGACACTACCCAGCAGCTCTGTTTAGATTCCTCCTCATCCTGTAGGATTTTCCCTGAATGCACCTCCTTAAGAAGGACCTCCCTGAATACACTGTCTACCCTACCGGCATCTCTCAGCCTCTCCAGGGTGTTGAGTTCAGAACAGCTGGTCCATAAGTACACCATATGTGACTCCCAATGTAGAAATATTACCTAATGCTGTTAAAGTGAATTTCCCAAGATCCATTTGAATAGAGCTCTGCTCTTTCCTTTACTGCCATAAAGACTAGGTGACTAGGTATCCATAAGCAGTCCTTGAGGATAGCACACAGTTTCCCTTTCTCTGTTGATTCCTCATATATCATGGAGTTTCCACTGTCCATAATCACATGACTAATATGTCTTGTTGATATAAGCTGAACCAAAGTCTCTCTGTAAAGGAAGACAGAAAGGAAAGGAAAAGGTGAAGCTGGTTTATTTGTTATCTCTTCTAGGTCTCATTCGGATACCTTTAAAGACCTCAGTTTTTCTATCTTGCATTCTGAAGAGAATAAAATGTGGGTTTACAGAAAAGAAGAAAAAAATGAAATAGATGGAGTGGGGAGAGGGGGGAACTAATGCATTCATATCAATTTTCAGTTTCTTAGCCCCAACTTCATCCTAGATCTTGTGACATCATTAGCCTAACTTCATCCCAGGTCCCATGTTGTCATTAGGAAGTATTTTCATGCTTTACCATACTTGGCCCATTATTTACTTGCAAAAGAGATAAACATGTATATAAATAATGCTTTTTAAACTCCCTCAATAAGTAGTAGAAATTGTCCAATCGATGTTGTAGCTTTGGGGAGCTGTGTAGATGACCAAGTCATTTTTTTTTCAGCCATCACCAGATATTGAAATTCTATGTATGTAGAACTGGTTGAAATTGACGCCTTGTGCTCATTGTTAGGAAGAAAAGGAAATAACACCCAAGTCAAGCTAAAACATTTTAGTTTATCTTCAGGACCTTGAACTAAAAACCTTTACCCTCTGAAAATGATGTTTTTCTTTCAGTAACTCCAGTCTCTTTAAAGGAAGGCAAGAAAATGAATTATATGTCATTTTAACAATCTTGTTTCATTTTAGGAAAAGAACATTAGGTGAAATCGGCTAGCTCACCCGACCCCTACCCTAGAACGCTCACTTCAACCACTGACTCTTCCATTTTTGCATCCCTTTCCTGTGCCTGTGGCTCAGGGCATAGTGTCATGGGCCAGCTCTGAATTACAGAGGATCTGGGCTCTCCACCTGAAGCACTCAGTTCCTCTTCTCTCACATGACTCCCTTCACCCCAGGCTTCCCTCCTCTGAACTTGGAGCACCATTTCCCCAGCCTGCAGTTTAGGGAGGGACGGATGGGAGGAGGAGCCTGGATCGTGGTGAACAGCTGGGGCCCATCACTTCTCATTGCAGGTCTTGGGGAGATGCGGTTGACAGAGTGATGCACAGAGCCTGTCCCAGTTAATGACTTCACCATTCTCCATCATTATCCCCATCATTAGGAAATTAGGAGGACAGAAGGTATTTACTGTAAACCTGCCACCTCCCAAGGAGAGATAAATAGAAACTGATAAATGGGCTCTTCTGGTGCTGTTCGTCTATTAACCTTCTGCTTCCCAGCTCTGGCATATGCATGCCATCCTGCCATTAATATCCAGTAATTGGCATGGCAGCGGGCAATATGATCATACCTTTACTCTGAACGCTCCCTCTGTGTGGTGCGCCTGTGCAAGTGCACAATTACAGTCATAATGAAGCTTTGCTAAACAACCCAGCTGAATGGCACTAAGCAGTTGTTCCCAGCTACAGCACCAGCCTCGAACAGTTGTTCACAATGCTTAGCTCGTTGCTAGCCTGGGCATTCCTCCTGTGGCCAGGATCATTGTATACCAACTATTCTTTAAAGACACGCTTGGTTTGGGCTTTATTAAGATATTCTTTCTCTTTACAGGCAAAGGTGTGGCCAACCTATGGGTCGGAGCCGCCTTACCTGATTAATTGCCTACTCTTCGTGAGGGCAGAAAACAGTTTCATCCATATAATGGCTACCGATAACCTCTCATTTGTTGCTGGTGGAGAGCAGAACTCTCCAGGGTTGTTTCTCAATGAGAGGTTGGTTCATTAGCACGTTTCTAGGTAAACAAAGGGAAGATGGGATGTTACTCTCTGTCTGTGTCTCTGAACCATAACAGTATAGACAGGATGGTGACAACCTTGATCCTAGTACCACCCTCTAATCCAGGAGAGCCTGGAAGATGTCACAAAAAAATCAAGTCCCACAAGGACAGCCACTTCCTTCTGTCGTCCGTCTGTTCACAATGTGGCTACAAAAAGAACATTTGGTCTCTGCTTCTCTGACCTATTTCTCCCCAGTTAAAGTGCAATGCTTATGACAAGGACTTCCTAACACTGACTTCAGTAGGCAGACAGCTTCCTAGGATGAAAGAGGATGACTTTTTTAAAAGCATGAGATGGTTTCTGATATTTCTGATAGATGAATCAAGCTGGCCCTAAACGTAGCTCTAAGAACGGAAAATAAAATCAAGAGTCGGTTCCGGTGGGGGTGTGGGAGCAGGGTGAGGGGTAATATCAGCAAGGAAATAAAAAGCAATAAAAAGCACAAGAAGAAAATGACATGACACCCTTATTACTGGTGTTCAGGAACCATAGCCTCTCTGTCAGAAAAATACCCGATCACCCATTTGAGAACTTCATAAAACTAAATGACCAATAGATTATAGCTCAGGCCCTCCTTGCACATGGCATAAAACAAATAATAATATCTCCAATAAATATAACAAATAGGATGATCTTCCCATCTCCTGCAGACTCAGGATAAAACATGCTACAGGATCTTACACTTCCTCTTCAAGAGAATTCTAAACAGCCTCCAGAACAGTCGGTCAATTTCCCATCTCCCCAGCCACCTGCCCATCATCTATATTTAAATACAGCATCTAGATACAGTGGGGCAGTCTTTTAAGTCTGGAGGCTTTTATTCTGTAGAAAGACCTGAGGGCAGACTCTTACAACAGCACATACCTCTCATGATAAGATAATAATGTGTGCAGAGGTGACCCAGTGGCCAGCGGAGGTTTCTATCAATTCTGCATCCCTATTTCTATGTGCCCTAATAGTTTCACAACAATCCTTCACACAATATCCTCTCATTCACAACGAAGCCTGAAGGAATTAGTCAAGAGCTACTAGATCCCTTTTGCACAGCACAAGAACTCAATTCAGCATTCACAAACCAAAGACTCATCTTTGCTTTCTCTAGAAGGCTGTATCAACAGTGTGTCCCCCTACTAACCGCTCTACTGAGTCCAGTGACAGCTGTGTTGCCAGGTAAAGAAGTTCAATGTTTCAGAAATAGGATGTGAAGAAATACAATGTTTCAGAAATAGGATGTGAATGGACACAATGTTGCAGAAATAGGAGGTGAATGGACACAATGTTTCAGAAATATATCCACTCTTACTGGCTGAATTAGCCTAGGTAATTTTTTTTACATTTTCTGTATTTTAGTTCTCTTACAAATGAGAAGTATTTTAGCTAAACAATAGTAGTTAAGATGAAGGGAAAGGAAAAGATGAGAAACATTTAGAGTGTAAGATAGCAAGATTGTTAAAAACAATAGGAAGGTCACAGGAAAAGAAGGGCAAAAAGGCTCAAGGAGCAAGAGGAAGAAGGATTGGGGAGTGACTGGCTCAACGTTGGGACAGCGAGGCTACCAGGATGAGAAAGAAAGCATGCGTTGTGAACGAAAATGTGAAATTCACTCAAGGTTCAAACTGATCCTCCATACATACCATGTAGTGCCCACGGGAAGGCGGGAGTGCATGGGCTTTCCTAGGAAACAGTACAGATCCAGGTTCTCAACCCTGCTACATTAGAGTCAGCTGAAAAATAAATGTGTATGCCCAGGCATTGCCCCTGGCTGCTTACATCACGGCTTATAGGCATAGCAGGGGCTAGAATTGCTGGGTTCAATAAAAATAAAGATGTCCCCATGACTTGCAGAGAAAACTTTAAAAAAAAAAGGAAATGGTTATAGATGTAGGGGGAAAAGTACACCACCTCTTTGGTTTGTATTCTTTCATATTCACCAGGATAAGATGAATACGGCAATGGTCATTGTATTAAAGGTAAGCTGTAAGACCGCTGACTAACTGCTACAACAGCATCCTATTTTGACAGTTCTGGTTCTTGTTACCAATACAGAAGCCACAGGCTGGTTATCCTGCCTTATAAGTGGATCCCTGAAAGTTTAATTCCTTCTAAAACTTGGAACATGTGCTATTCCTGTGTATTAGGTAAATGCAATGTTTATAAGAATTTCAAAACAAAACAAAACAAAAAACAAAAAAAAGAATTTCAAGATAATAAAGATTTTTCTTCTTGAAGATTTATCTAATAAGTCCCCCCCACTTCCCCCCGCCCCCGCTTGTTTTTTTCCTAAAGGTTTGTTAATTGGATAATGGGAGAGAACTTGAACATATTACAGATTGGAAATGAAAATGTAATGCATGCAGTTTTACATATATATTCATAATATCCCGTAGCCGATGTATTTAAAGCACTTTTGTTTCCCCAAAATTATCTGACATTTTATTGACAGAGGCGATATAAACACACTGCTTTTGGATGCGACGGGAAATGTGATTATGACCTCCAACAATGGTAATTTAAGTATTAATTTCCATCCATCTCAGCAACTGGCAGCATCCATCAATTACACCATTAGCTGCCCAGTGATTGCAGCTGCAAAAATCAGAATTAGCGTTGAAGCTGCTGTCACTCACCTGGAATTTTACAGTTCTAATTAGGGAGCCCGGAAACCTGTCAACAACTAAATGTCGAGTGATTGGCCTGCCAGGACAGCCTTCCCCAGCTCTTGCCTGGAATCATTCACCCAGCATTCTTATGTCAAGGCGTCCCCCACCCCACCCCACCCCACCCCACCCCCGAATTTAGAATTGAAAGTGTCAGAGAGAAAATCCTCTATTTTGGCAGTGCCCCTGGTAAGATGGCCACTGGGCAGATCCCCCAGTCTTCCCGCTCCCCTTACCTTGTATCTGTGCCACTTGCTTTGGCAAATACTGGTGTGGCGGTTTTTTTTTTTTTCATTTTTTATTGGTTGTTTTTTTATTTACATTTCAAATATTATCCCCCTTCCCAGTTTACACTCTACAAGCCCCCTATCCCCTCTTTCCAACCCCTTGCCTCTGTGAGGTGAGCGCCCTGACCCACCCACCCACTCCTGCCTCAGCGCCCTAGCGTTCCCTATCCTGGGTCATCGAGCCTCCACAGGACCGCGGCTATTTTACTCATTTGCTGGAATAGCCTTTGAAAACTTTAACATGACAGACACTTAGGGTCCTAGTATCCTCTCAATGTTGCTGTGACAAATAATCTGACCGGGGGCGGGGAAGGGGGGGCGTTGTCTGGCATGCAACTGCTGGTTACATACAGGGAACTCGGGTAGGAACATATAGAAGCACCTCCACCATCTTGTGCAGAGAACCAGCCTTCGCTCAGCTTCCTGTTCTCACTACCTCCCACCACCCTCACATCAGTCCAGGGGTGGGTCTTCTCACCTCAATTAATAATCAAGACAATCCCCAATAGACACACCCATGGGCCAACCTGAACTCCATAAATCCTAACACTTCCTTCCCCTGTGATTCTAGGTTTTAGCAAGTTACAGTCAACACCAAGGGTATTTTAGTTGTACTGGCAAGAAGAAAAAGATCCCTGCTCTCAGCAGCTACTTTCAAAGGGAGAAAATAAGCACATTGACTGTCAATAAATAGAAGAGAAGAACTATCTTTTTTTTTTTTTTTTTGGATTTGGATTTTTCGAGACAGGGTTTCTCTGTATAGCCCTGGCTGTCCTGGAACTCACTCTGTAGACCAGGCTGGCCTCGAACTCAGAAATCCACCTGCCTCTGCCTCCCAAGTGCTGGGATTACAGGCATGCACCACCACTGCCCGGTGAGAACTATCATTTTTAACAAACTCCATTAAAATAATGAGCACAGTCATATAACAGGAAGTAAATGTTAAATGACACTGGGGATTTGTTCACTAGAGCAGGCTGCCCTGGGCTATCTGAGGTTAGTTGCATGATAAGATGGAGTCAACCTTCAGAGGCCCTATGAAAGAACATTCTAGAAATAGGATAAGAAATCCTGGGGGTGGGAGGGACAAATGAAAAACTGTGGATATGGAGAAAAAATGAGGAGGAAAATGAGCAATGGAAAAGATGATGCCAGAGAGGAAGGCAGTTTGGATTTCACCCAAACACAGTGAGATGTCACTGGAGAACGTTTAACCAATCGACATTTTAAAAGATTACTTGCCCTGGACACTCTGTAAAGAAGGGGTTGTAATCCTTGAAAATTATACAATTTCAGCAAGAATAAGAGTAAGAATGCTGAAATTCTCATAATATAACATGTAGAAATATCTTAGAGCTGCAAAACTGGAACTAGAATAAATCTTTATCAGCAGCAGAACGATAAATTGATTTGGAGATACTTTTGCAAGGGACTACAGGATAAAAATAAAAATTACAACTGCGGTTGGAACCTACATCTGAACATGAGGGATAAAAACATAATTGTGTGTAGAAAAACTAGATTGCAGGCTAACTCATGCTTCATGATCCCTCTTGGGTCAATTCAAAAGTATATGCAGTCTATACATGTCTGTTTTACATACCTGAATATAGTGGAGAGAAGGTAGGTGGACCATGTAAGTGACCAATACCACACCGCTGGGCAATGCCCTGTGCAGCATGGCCCCTGACCACTGTCAACAAGAGGAATGTTGCTCTCACACTTCCACTGTATGTATGTATGTATGTATGTATGTATGTAAGAGTCTATCTTAGCAGGTCAAAGTGAGACCCTTTCTTTTCTGGCCCTGAATAAAGCACGTGTGTAGTGAGAGACTCTGTGAAGAACCACTCAGAGTGGGAAGCCCCAAGCCTGGGACCATCAAACATCAGAATCTCAGTCCTGTGGTCACCAGGAGATGAGCTGGGCTGGCAGCCTGCAGGATCTCGAAGGAGCTCTGTGCTCATGGAGGTTGTCATGAGACTGCAGCCCAGCCAAAGAACTCTTAATTTAATCCTTGTCGAAGAGCAAGGGACCAGCTAAGATACACCCATTCATACCCTTGATACAGCTATGAGATGATAAATAAGTTATCTTAATCCCCTGATTTTGTGTGAATCTGTTATACAATAAAAAATACATAAATAACATACAGAGTCTAGAGCTAGGGGAGAAGGAAAAGGATGTAATCCTCACAGAATGAGCATCAGAGTTACTAATAATAGATTAATATATATATATATATATATATATATATATATCCAAAAAGTATGCCAACAAAGCAATAATTGATTCATATATGTATATGAATGTATATGTGTATATACAAATATATATATGTGCGTGTGTGTGTGTGTGTGTGTGTGTAGATAGATAGATAGATAGATAGATAGATAGATACAATTTACTTAACTTTTAAAGTGGGAAATATTGTCTGGCACAAGTGGGTATTCAGTCAATGCTCATAACATAATGAGTAAAAAAAAAAATTGAATTACCTTCATCTCCAGGGAGTTGTTCTAACAGACAAAGAGCATGTCCAGTGTTCTCTTTTATCTGGAACCAACATGTTTCCCATCATCCATCACTAGCCGGAAGCCATCCACATGACTCCGCTAGTTCAGGATTTGTGTTTACCTGGGCACCTCCAGCCTCTTGAAGCCTAACTAAGCACCATTGCAAGCACGGTGCTGTAACTGCTACTGGGCAGGAAGTGAGATACCAGCAGAGCCTGCAGTGTACCTATCCCCAGTGAAGGGAGGCGCATAGGTTCACCATGACTACAAAAGGTTTAAGGTAGTGCACACAAAACGGGAGTGACTAGATGAAAGGAGGAGAGGGGAGAAGGATTCGGGAAGATTTGTAGCCCGGGCTTTGCAGAAGGCTCATGTCTGAACTTCAAACCATATGTTCCCTGCTCACCTTTTGACCCTTCCACCATCTACACGTCATCTTAGCCTAGCTAATTCTCTCACTGTTATTCTCTCAGCTTGGGTGTTCCATGAGCCATCTAGTTCCATACTCTTACTTTGCAGGCAAACCTATGGAATGAAATCTAACTTCGATATCATTCTGTTGCAACGCCCTGTTAATTTGCAGGTGAAAATGTAGAATGCTTCTGTGTCTGCTGAATTGCTAGCGACAGGTTCATGGACATCTGTTTGTTTGAATTATTTGCATCAAGAACAAGCCACTATGATGAGGAAGGAGTTCTTTAAAAAAGACAGAAAAGAGGAAGTAACAGAAAACAGAATGTGTGTCTATCCCTCTCCTGTCCTCAGAGAATAGAGCAGACATATAGTGAGGCAGGGGACACTGGCAGTGCCACTTAGCAGCTGACGTGACCAACAGTGACACAGAGGTCCACCTCAGTGCAATTTTTCACATTCAGCCAAAATCAGCCTGTTGTTATGCCAGCCCAGTGGCTGCATGGCATTGTGTGGGTACTTGATGGTTTACCATACAGGATGTTGGACAATGAACAGGGCAACTACATGCAGGGGCAAAAATTACCAGTGGTGATGTCATTATGCTCCTGACAGAGGATGTAGATGTATAGGATCCCAAAAGAGAGCACTAGAGTGTGCCTGTAGGAATTCTGAGTGAGCCTCCATGGTCCTAGGGGTAGCTACACTCCCAAGTTAGGTAGGCTTGAGGCAAGAAGTTACACACCAAATTGAGGCATTAAGATTGTAGTAACTTCATCTGCATCTAAGAGACAGCATCTTAGTTAGGGCTTCACTGCTGTGAAGAGACACCATGACTACAGCAACTCTTATAAAGGAAAACATTGAACTGGGGCTGGCTCCCAGTCTATTATTGTCATGGCAGGAAGCGTGGCAGCAGGCAAGCAGACGTGGTGCTGGAGAAGGAGCTGAGAGCTGTACATCAAGATCGGCAGACAACGAGAGAGTGACACTGGGCCTGCCTTGAGCATGTGAAACCTCAAAACCCACCCCCAGTAACATACATCCTCCAACAAGGCTACATCTCCTCCAGAAAGACCAAACCTCCTAATATTGCCATTCCCTATGGGCCTGCTGGGGGCCATTTTTATTCAACCCCCACAAGTGGTAAGGTTTAGAAACTTCATCAGGAATCTTCCTACATTCCTATAAGAATAGATTGTCAATTCTTAAAAAGAAATACTTTGCACACTGTAGTTTCTAGATGTTTCACTGCAACATTGAATTGACTTCTGATTTCATTTGTAAAATAGTTTTAATTGAGCTTGTGAAAAAGTAATTGTTTCTTCTCTTCCTTCTCTTCCTCCTCCTTCCTCCTCTCCCTCCCTTCCCCTTCCCCTCCTCCTATTTCTCTTCTTTCTTGTCATCTTCTTCCTCTTCCTCCTTCTCCTCCTCCTCTTCTTCCTCCTCCTCTTCTGCTTCTCCTCATCCTCCTCTTCCTTCCCCTCCTCTACTCCTACATTGCTCCTCACCTCTTTCTTCTATTTGGTTTTTGAGACAAGGCCTCACTAAGTAGCCATCGCTGGCCTCAAACACACATACATCCACCTGCCTCTGCTTCTCAAACTTCAGAACAAGAGGTATGCACCATCATGCCTGGCAAGTTTGTGCTTCTTGAATACATGTGACAATTAAAGATCTCTAGAATCCCTAAGAGCTCACTCACTGGCCAGCCAGTCTAAGCATGCTCGTGATTTCCAGTGAGAATCATTGTCTCATAAAATAGATGGACAGTGATTAAGAAGGCACATAATATTCAACTATGGCCTCTACATATATGTGCACATGCATATGTATACCACATGTATGTATGCACCTATACATGAGAGAAAGAGAAAGAAGGAGGGAGAGAGAGAAAGTGTGCATGCGTGTGTGTGTGTGTGTGTGTGTGTGTGTGTGTTTCCAGTGATGAGAGAATGTATAGAAACTTGTGTGTCATGAAATAATAGGTAGAGGTTATCTAATCAGCAAGCAAGCCTATACTTCAGGGCTACAACCTTTCCCTGAAGAAGCAACTCAACAATTAGCCTCACAGGATTTTACAAGATGATATGCCCCTGCTGTGGAAAAGACTGGATATGCTCTTTGTCTCCTGGAATACCAGCGTTTCTGGGTGTTCTAAGCCATGTGTCTTCCCTAGGATTCTATATAAAGATTTGTGAACAAAATATGTAGCATCAATAACAAGATTATATTTCGGACCTCTACTGCCAAAAATCATGAATAATAACATATGAAAGTAGATATTTGTTCTGAAAATGAATTTTCAACTAAAAGGATATTTGTCTAGAATCAAGAAAATTCCCATCTAAAACTCACATAAGCAACTTTTTAAAATTACAGAATAAAGTAACCCCTATACTTTGAATTAGAGTTGAGTGTCTGACCAGGTTATAAGACAATAGGGTGTGTGTGCAGAGTCCTCTACTCTCTGTATCTGTGAAACGTCCCTTGCTTTGCCACGCATCCACTAGAATGTCAAAATATTAAGGATCTACTTATAAAAGGAGGTGACTCATCGGAAAATATTTGCATTACACTTCCCACTGAGTGGGAGCTTAAGGAAGGGCTCTAGTTGCTTAGAAATAGAAACACTTTGGCAAAAGCCAAATGAGGGCTCAAGGAGAGCCCAACCTCTGTGTGGCCAGTTCTAACCAACTCTGGTAGTTGATTCAGAAAGACATCTCTGTTTCTTTGCTTTTTGAGAGGAGTAACACTTGGATGAGACCTCCCATTCATATATATATATATATATATATATATATATATATATACACATATATATATCATGTATATTATGTATATATGTAATATATATAATTGGATGTTTTCTTTATTTACATTTCATGTGTTATCCCCTTTCCTGGTTTCCCTCCCCAGAAACCCCCTATCCCAGAACCCCTCCCCTGCTTCTATAAGAGTGTTCACCCACCCACCCACTCCCACCTCCCAGCACTTAATTCTGCTACACTGAGGCATCTGTCAAGCTTTCATAGGAACAAGGACCTCTCCTCCCATTGATGCCTGACAAGGCCATCCTCTTCTACATGTGCAGCCGAAGCCATATGTACTCCTTGGTTGGTGACTTAGTCCCTGGGAGCTCTGGGGGTGTCTGGTTGGTTAATATTGTTGTTCTTCCTATAGGGTTGCAAACCCCTTCAGCTCTTTCAGTCCTTTCTCTAACTCCTCCTTTGGGGACTCCATGCTCAGTCCAATGGTTAGCTACAAGCATCTGCCTCTGTATTTGTAAAGCTCTGTCAGGGTCTGTCATGAGACAGCTATATCAGGCTACTTTCAGCAAGTATTTCTTGGCATCCACAATAGTGCTGGAGTTGGTGACTGTATATGGCATGAATCCCCAGCTGGGACAGTCTCTGGATGTCCTTTACTTCAGTTGCTACTCTGAAAATTTTCTCTATATTTGCTCCTGGGAGTATTTTGAACCCCTTTCTAAGAAGGACCTAAGCACCCACACTTTGGTCTTCCTTCTTCTTGAGCTTAATGTTGTCTATGAATTTTGTCTTGGGTATTCAGAGTTTTGGGGCTAATATCCACTTATCAGTGAGTGCATACCATGTCTGTTCTTTTGTGATTGGGTTGCCTCACTTAGGATGATATTTTCTAGTTCCACTCATTTGCCTCAGAATTTCATAAAGTCATTGTGTTTAATAGCTGAGTAGTACTCCATTGCGTAAATGTACCACATTTTCTGTATCCACTCCTCTGTTAAAGGACATTTGAGTTCTTTCCAGCTTCTGGCTATTATAAATAAGGCTGCTATGAACATAATGGAGCATGTGTCCTTGTTATACCTTGGAGAATCTTAGGTATATGCCCAGGTGTGGTATAACTGGTCCTCAAGTAATACTATGTCTAATTTTCTAAAGAACTACCAGATTAATTGTCAGAGTGGTTGTACCAGCTTGCAATCCCACCAGCAGTGGAGGAGTGTTCCTCTTTCTCCTCATCCTCTCCAGCATCTGCTGTCACCTGAGTTTTTGATCTTAGCCATTCTGACTGGTGTGAGGTGGAATCTCAAGGTTGTTTTGATTTTCATTTCCATAATGACTAAGGATGATGAACATTTCTTTGGGTGCTTCTCAGCCCTTAGAGTTTCATCAGTTCAGAATTCTGTGTTTAGCTCTGTTCCCCATTTTTAATAGGATTTGTTCCCTGACCTCAAGCTGTACTATAGAGCAATAGTGCTAAAAACTGCATGGTATTGGTACAGTGACAGGCGGGTAGATCAATGGAATGAAATTGAAAATCCAAAAATGAACCCACACACAGTTATTTGATCTTTAACAAAAGAGCTAAAACCATCCAGTGGAAAAAAGATAGTATTTTCAACAAATGGTGCTGGTTTAACTGGTGATCAACATAAAGAAGAATGCAAATTGATCCATTCTTATCTTCCTGTACAAAGCTCAAGTTCAAGTGGATCAAGGACATCCACATAAAACCAGATACACTGAATCTAATAGAAGAGAAAGTGGGGAAAAATCTCAAACACATGGGCACAGAAGGAAAGTTCCTGAACAGAACACCAATGGCTTATGCTCTAAGATCAAGAATCTACAACTGGGATCTCATAAAATTGCAAAGCTTCTGTAAGGCAAAGGTCACTGTCAATAGGACAAAATGGCAACCAACAGACTGGGAAAATATCTTTACCAATCCTACAACCGATAGAAGGCTAATATCCAATATATACAAAGCACTCAAAAAGTTAGACTCCCATTCATTTTCATTTTCCAAATCATAATTTAGCCCTCTAGTGTCTAAGGAAATAATCAGTCTTTCCTTTAGGATAATTCTTTTTGCCTTTGTCATAGATTTAAAGGCTTAGATGTATTATAATGGAAGTCTCTGAATCTGGACCTGGGGACTTTTCCAAGTGTTTGGAGATGAGCAGTACAGCCTCCATGCCAGACTCTGCTTCTTGATGGTAGAAAAGATCTGCGGCATTCCTTAGATCCCCCACAGGGGCAGTCTCTGCAAGCATTGTTAGCTTTCTTCTTTAATAATTTATTTTTACAAGAAACTCTGGTGACTTAGTTCTTAATTTAAGCAGTGATGTAAAATGAAAGGGAGGTTCTACCTTGAGTCTTACACAGAAAATTCTTGCAAATACCATAAAGTCTTTTTGATGAACCAGGAAAATCTACGTAGAAGAAGAATGGAAAAACTGTTTTTCTAAGGAAAGACAAAGGCTGTCAGAAGCTGTTGAGGAGGCTGGAGAACCCCAGAGCTGTGAAGGCCCAATGTGTTGATCCCAGAGACGATGGCAGTAGTGTGTTGACCGAGTATAGCTTTTGAATGAGCTAAATATTGATACAATAATAACTGACAGTAGTTTAAAATCTTAGTGCACATGTGCTTGTGTGTGGCTGCAGGCATGCTGCCTTACATATGGAAGTCGAAGGACAACTTGAATAGCTAGTTGGTTCTTTCTGTCCATCTCCTTTCCAGGGTCAGGACTCATCTGCCCCACTGACTGGAGTCAACAGTTTTGCAGCAGAGATGCCTGAAGTTGTTCAGAGATCATGAGAATCAAAAGTATCCAAGAAACGGTGGCTAAGAAAGCTTTCTGTACAGAGGTGAAGGGGAACAAAGAAGAAAGGAGACATTTCTAGAACTTCCCTACGAAGGATATCCTTTCCCACCAAAGAAAGATATTGAGTGAATCTGTACCTGGAGATGGAACTTAAGCTTCAGAAGGGTCACCATCTCCCTAGCTTCTGGTCCAAGGCCAGGCTGCTTGTTAGGAGCAGAGAAAGGTGGAATCCCTGCTGAGACAAGTCCTGGGTTCTGACAATGCCCATGGTGTGCCTTCCTCCAGTATGCTGAGGGAGGTATGGTCTGTCTCTGATTATCTGTTTGAGCTGTTGACAGGGCTTGGTGTCAATGGCCTTGAAAGCAGCAGCTATTTTCTGCATGAGGCATGGCTCCTTTGTCAAGGAGGGCATTGAATCTAGAGCTGGGAAAGGATAGAGCTAGAGTCCTTACCTGCTTCCTGAGCTTCTCAGCATCCCTCTTTCCTCCCAGGCAGGCAGGGGTCCCTGTGCCCTCCTGGGGCTCCTAAGGTCTGGGTGGTCCCTTTTCAATAGTTAGCCTTAGAAACTCTGGAGATGTTGAGCACTTGATATTTGTTTGGTTAATTGGTTGTTAGTTGGAGGTTTGTTCTGTTTTGGTTGGGTTGGGTTAGTTTGGTTTGGATTTTTTATTCCTTCTCATAGTATTTGGTAGACTTTCTTCTATGTTGGCAGACTTCTGGCTATTAAGCATGTGCTTATGAGTTGGAGCTAGGAAGATAGAGAAGAAATGGAGACAGGATCCTCTTGTTTTTCAGGATCAATGTTGGCCTCTCCTGCTGGCTCCAGAACCTCCCTGTTAGCACAGCAAGCAGGTCAGCTGGAAGGGTTCTGAGCTGTGTTCTAGAATCTGACTCTAAAGGAGACACAGAGCTGATAGCCTTGTCATCTTTGATGGTGCCTGGGACAGAGAAGACATACTGCTCCCCAATGGCCTGAATGACTTGCTACCCAGAAATTGTCACCGAGTGGCTCTGCTCCAAGTTTGATCATTAAAGCTCGAGGCTTAGAATGACCTGCAACCTAAATGGCATAGACCAGAAACATTCTGTCATTTCTGTCTGGGATGTGCACTGCCTCCGGGAACCTTATTGTGTATGTAGGACACATTTCTACTGAGGACATGTATGCCTTGGCAACAGAGTAAATGCTTTCTTTCAAGAGCATCCCTTGAACTTTGGACACCAAAGATAGAATTCTGTAAATTCAGTTAGTCTCAGTCAAAGTACATAGGGCCAGAGCGTGAACCTGTTGTGTCTTAATATGCTGTCTTCTGCTTTGATCCAGTTCTGTTCACTGATAAGTGGTCTTTGATGAGTTGTATGTTCCCTGCAAAACCACAGGCATCAGCATACTCTAATAACTTTCTGAACGTGCATTCTTCTTTTCCTAAATAAATTTCTGTCATGTTTAAACAAAGTTAAAGCTGCTAGCTTCATCGTCCCCTTCCCACTGCTTGCCAGCCTTGTTTTGGGGTGTTTAGATTATTTGTTCTTTCGGCCACTGTCATCTGGTAGTTGTACAGTTTGTACGGTCCTCACATTTCCCTTGGTTTGAGGTATAAAGACTCTACGTTTGCTGGTACATCCTCTAGCATGCTGAATTTACATCCCATTCTTCACTAGGACACATTTCTACGAGGGCCTGTCCATCCTATTTGCCTTTCTTCTCTAAGAAACCTTTGTCCAATCACGATAAGATATGTCTATGTGCTTGCGACATGCCATGATCTTAACAAGACATCAATTCAGCATGGTAGTCTGAGTGCACATTCTGTGGACATGCCAATTTAAACACCAGGACAATTACTCAAATACTATCTTCTCTCTTTTGCAACTTCTTTTATTCTACTTCTTTCTTCCCTTCTAAGAAACTGTTAAGCATTCACACACGGTCTTCATGTCTTTTCATAGCTCTACAGAGTTATGTTTCATTCATGTTCTCTTCCCTGTCAGCTCCTCATTATTTTATTCAAACGTATTAATGCTCTTTTAGGTTGAGCCAAGTATACCATTTACATACTCCATCTGCTAAATAAATCATTACGACTACTAGGTCTTTTCAGTTCCAACATTTCTAATTCAGATTTGTTCATATTTAGCCATTCTGGTTTGCTATATTCCCTTTCTGGCTTTATTAATAGCAGTCTTTCAATTCCTCCTTCATGATATCGATCATACTTATGTCTAAAAATACATCTTTATATGCAGGCTTATACCAAGAACTCTCCATGTTCGGGAGTGAATAACTCCCAAGAGCTATTAATTAGTCACATTACTGTGTGAGTATGACCCAGAAGCAAGGTCTCTGGATCAGCAGCTGTGTGACCCACAAACATCGTTTTCCTTCACTAATCCAATTTTTCCTTTCAAAGCATAGAATTCAACAGATTTTAATATATTTATAGATATTTGAATCAGTACACACTATCTAATTTTATGACATTTTCATCATATATTTTGGCTTTCATCATATATTTTAATTGTAAATAGCAAGCCTCATATATATTAAGTTACTCCTAATTACCTTCCTCACCTATCTTCTGACAATTGTTTTCCTGTACTTAAGGTTTTTCCTTTCCTGGGCCATTTATATGAATAGAATCAAACAGTATGGGATCTCCTATCTGCCTTTTTTTATTTAGAGTAACATTTTCAATGGCTACTCATGGTTAGAAAAAGTAAGTCCTTCATTTCTTTAACAGTCCATCATATATATATATGCCACATTTTGTTTATTCATCAGTTGTTGGACATTTGGGTTGTTTCTATCTTTGGATCATTATGGAGTAATCTTACCATTTTAATATAAATATTATATTATTCATTACCTTCTTTTTTTCAGGATTTTGTTTGTTTGTTTTCTTTTTCTTTTAGTTGATTGGTAGGTTTCTGCTTAGGTTTTGTAAGACAGTTTTGCTGGGCAGAAACTCTATGTGTTGTGAGGAATGGCCTTGCCTGTGGTCCTCCGACCTCAACCTCCCAAGTTCTGGAGGTGCATGCCACCATGCCTGGCTTACAATTTCATTCATTCCTTCATTCATTCACTCATTCATAGTAAATACTATTTAAGTATCTTTTGATGGCGTGCCCTAAGTCACCACTTACTCTTTCCTTGGATAGTCCTGTCGATGGCCTCTCTGAAAAGCTAGGAGTTGTCTTGGTTTTATAACTGCATCATTGGAACAACACTGCACCAACCTTTGCTGAACCTGCCAGCACTCTCACCCAGCTCCACTACCACATGATAATATCTTGCCTTATAAATTTTAATGGACTTGGAGTTCATTAATTGTTACTTGCAGACTTTCTGATTAGCACAAAAGAAGCCATAACAATTTTATTGCTTTTATTAAGGTCAGGGGCTACCTAGTTAATCTATAAATCACAGAGCTTAGTATTAGATATAGATCTGTGAGTTTGTAAAAGCATTTCAGAAACATAAAACTCAATAATTAGTCTACATTTCCTTGGACTTATGTTACTAGACCCAGGGCACCATTTTATGTGAAAGCCTTTTATTTTTCCTGGAGGAGTTCTTAATATTACACAGTTATTATGGTCACAGTTTTGTATTAAACATCTATGACCATGGTTTGGGAAAAATAATTATAGACTGAATTTTAGTGGTAATGTGATTGGTGCCATTATTCTGTTTTGATATTTTAACCATTAAAAAGATCAAAAGGGAAAGGTGAAAGAGGGAGAAGAGAGCAAGAACGAAGAAGAGGATAAGAATCAACACAGCATTGCCTTTTCGTAGCCTTTGAATACTTTTATGGTGGAAATTTTCGGTGATGCCACTTTCAGATTCCTGGTAGAGCCTTCTAAAGTAGCGTATAGATGCACACTTTCTTAGAGGCACATTCTTGTTGTGGGCATGTGAAACATTGCGCTGTGTTAATACTATCCCTATTTCAAAAGAATTAAAGCTGATACCTAACTTCTAAAATGGCCAACAATGATTGATTTCTAGACCCACAAACTAGAGTTCTGGATCAGCAGCTGTGTGACCCTAGAAACAAAAGCTAACCTAGGTTATGCATAACAGCTCCTCTTTCAAATAATGAAACACAATGAAGAACTGTGTGAATTATACCTAGAAATCAAGCCTATATATTCAACATAATCTATGCCAATTGGAAATCATATTGGTAATCATTAGTAAGATATATTGACAAAATGATTTTAAAATACTATAGAATATTATCAATATATAGCAAGTATCCAATATATAAATTACATGAAAATGTCAAGTTTCTATATGTAACGTTATACATAAATGTATATAATTAGGTTTGTAATTTATAAATCTTGCAATGTGAAACAAATATCGACATTATTTCAGTTCCTCTAAATATGCTAAAATAAGTGCAGCATGACTGTCAGTAGACAATCTCTTGTGATACAGGGTGATATTGTGAATTTTCTTCAAGCTTCAGATGAATGGTATTGAGACATTTAAGTTTATAGTCAGTAAAATTCTGACAACTAGACTATGAATCCATAAGCCTTCCATAGCACTATGCCATATTTTTCCATAAACATTTTTTATCTATTTTGTTTTGTTACTTTCAAGTGCTAAACAGTCCTTTCTAGTTTCTATTTCTTATAATTATTTCCTCAATTGGCCATATTATCAAATATTATTGCCATTTGACTCCATAAAATTTTGTTGGAAATGCCATTGCGTTCACTGTTGATGAGGAAAGTGTAGCTAATCCTCAGTTGGAACTACCCTATGCTGGCTAGTTTTATGTCAACTTGACATCAGAAAGAGTCATTTTCAGAGAGGGAACCCCAGTTGAGAAGATACCCTCATCAGATTGGCCCATGGACAAACCTATGGTTCTTTTTTTGACTGGTGATGGATGTGGGAGGGCATGTTTCACTGTGGGCAGTGCCAACACTGGGCTGGTGGTCCTAGGCGCTATAAAAAAGAAGGATGAGCAAGCAATGAGCAGCAAACAGATAAACTGAATTCCTGGAGGGCCTCTGTTTCAGCTTCTGCTTCCAGGTTCCTTGCCTGAGTTCCTGCCCTGAATTCTAGACTACAAGATATAAAATTAAATAAACCATTTCTTCTCCACATTGCTTTTGCCTATGATGTTTTATCACAACAATAAGAACTCTAATTAAAACATTTCAATACAATCAGAGGTTCTAAACAATGAACAAAGTAATTTATCTGAATTTCACTATAGCTTCCAGACTGAGATATCATTAGCTCTGTTGATTCAAAACTTGCTCATTTTCTGTTTCCCTGATTGAAGCTCCAGAAAATGTCTTTTGGAGCCTATAGAACATAATATTCATATATTATACTTCCATTCATTCCCATTTTCTTTTATATAATTCCATATCAATGTGCCCAACACCAACTGGCATACATTTCTTTTTTTTTTTCTTTTTTCTTTTTTTTTTTTAGTTAATTAATTTTTTTTATTTTTATTTTCTATATTCTATGTTTACATTCCAAAGGCTTTCCCCTTTCCCAGTTCCCACCCACCATAGTTCCCACAGTTCCTCTCCCCCCCCCAACTGTTCCCCAATCATTCCCCTAACTGTAGAGAGCAGAGCGATCCCTGAGTGAGTGGATTCCAGAGTAACCATGCTCTGCTGATGTGGGTGTGGCCACACCAAAGACCCTCTACCCTCTGGCTCAGCAGGAAGGAAAAGCTTTGGGATGGAGGGTAGTTGTCAAGTGTGTGTGTGTGTGTGTGTGTGTGTGTGTGTGTGTGTGTTCGTAGTGTATGCCGAAAATACCCACTGTAGCTTTCTACCCCCGAATATTTATGACTTAAGGACCACTCCCCTGCAGGGCCTGCTCTGACAGAGATGCGCTAACCCTGCTTCTTTGATTCAGCTGAATACTATAAGCTCTGACTCCTTCAGCTGTCTGTACTAACCTCACCACTCTGCTCAACTGTATTTGACAAACATGCCGAGCCTCCAGGAGGCTCTATTCAAAAGTCCAGACCACGTAAGAGTTTTTCTGTGTATCCATATGTCTGTCTGTCTTTTCTTCATTCGCCCAGCATGCCAGTTCTCCATCCTTGGGGAGCGATGAAAGATGCAGCCACTACTAAAAATGTATTTAACCCTTTCCCCGAGAACTACAGATTTATCGAGTCATTTTGTTTCATATCCTCTTCGACAAGACTTTGACCCAAGTATCTTAGGACTTCATATTACCCCTTTTAACTCACCATTCCAAATACTTTATTTTTTGCTTCCCATCAGAAAGCTAAGCCCACATTATCTATTTTGATATTTTCCTTTGGATACCAACTTTTGTTCTGTTGTAAAAAGGTAGAATATGCTGTGTTAAAAAAAAAAAGCGGCCCCATAGCTTAGCACATAAAGGCATATTTTGCTTTTAACATGTGCTTGCAATGGTGCTGTTAACCCAACAGCAATCCATTTATCAAGGTTTCTTGATGAAACACCTGGTGATCTGCATATTCCCCTGGTTTTTATAAAGGGAAGAACATGAAATAACTATTTCCCTCTTTTGGGTATCACTATAGATTTGCTACAATAGTTTAATATTTATAATGATATGAAGATAAAGTAAAGTTACAAAAATAGCACTGAGTTAAACAAAAAAGCATGTCTACCAATTATAAAAATGTATAAATTAATAACCTGAATTTACAGATCAAATCACAAAATCAGAACAATGAACATAATATAATCTAAAGATTAAATATATATACATATAGATGTGTGTATATGTATGTATAAATCTTCACTTGTAGTTTATGTCAATGATACGGCAAATAAAAATATATCAAATTACTTATCTAAATAAAGATGAGGTAGGATTATTTCTATATAATTCTTTCAAGTACTTATCATTTAGGAAACATTCAGATAATAGATGACTATTTACATAGAATTCAATCAGTACTTAATTACAAATATATAGCCATATTCTTTAGTGTTTCATAAATAAAGTAGTGTACGAGGCAGTAATTACTTGTACACATCATTCACCTATTTCTGTGAAGAGTATAATTCACACACAAAGCAAAGTGCTCAACAGACTAATCTAAATGTTTGAGCACTCTCATTGTGCCATTTTTATAGATGTCAGTGGCAGTCAATTAGTTACCTATTTGAACTACTGGAATCAAAAGCAGTAAAGTACCATAGTTACATACAAGAAACAAATACCAACATTCTTTCATAAAGTTGTCTGCAGCCACAGCTTATAAATCCTGTTTGAAAATACCTCGAAACTCAATAAACAACATAAGAGTAGAAATGTTAAAAAAAAAAGAATAGAGAATAATAAACAATTGATATTTAAGTCTATTTGAGAAAGTTTTTAGACAAAACAAATTAACATAAAATTTGAATATTATATTTTTAAAGCAACAGCAATAAGTTAAATATTTTTAGAATAGTGAATTTCATGTACTATTTTAGGGTTTTTCAACAGAAAACAATGTTAATCGTTGAGTTTTTTTAAAGGTATCTTTTCTATATCAAGACTGTTAATAGTTGAGTTTTTAAAGGTATCTTTCTATATATCAAGACAATTGGAGCTTAATCAGGACTGTAGTTCATCTACTATTTCCCCGTTGAAACTCTAGGGCAGTGGTTCACAGCCTTTCTAATGCTATTCCCCTTTAATATGGCTCTTCATGTAGTGGTGACTACAATTCATAAAATTATTTTGTTGCCACATCATAAGTGAGCTGTAGCATAAATATCTGATATGGAAGATATCTGACATGCCCCCTTCAAAGGGCTCAAAACCCACATATTGAAAATTGCTTTTCGGGAGTAATCCAGGCAGAAGTTTTGTGTATGTTTTTTACTTTTATTTGTTCTTTTCACTGATTTATACATGTTCATTATGAAGTGTACTAGTCCAGACAAATCATAAACAATAGCCAGATATGGATATGATGATATAGTTTTGTTCAAGGGAAAAATAGAAATTTAACTTTTTGGTTGAAAACATTCTTTAGGTTGCTAGAATATATGTAACAAGTCCTATTCGACGTATGGTATCCCACAAACTGTAACTGGGAAGTACAGAAACTCTAAGAACATTGAAAATAAAATATCTTGAACTTTAAAAAAAAGAAATCTATTAAGATTTAAAAGTTGTTTTAAGGGAAAAAACCCTTTTCAAAGAAGAGTGTTTAGATTTATCATAAACAGGACAAAATATGAGTATCATATACTTTGCTATAGGTAGGGAGATAAATACAAATATATTAGATAGATAGAAAGATAGATAGATAGATAGATAGATAGATAGATAGATAGATAATGAGTAGATACATACATACATACATACATACATACATACATACATACCTAGGCAGATTAATGTTATACCTTTTCAAAAGTCTCCATAAAACTATTCAACTTAAGATGAGAGACTTGGCCTTAAGGCTGTGAGTCAGCTTCCCTTGTCTGTTGCAAGTGTAATGAATGCAAGAATTGCAGACCAGATTCTAATCAACAGAGCTTAGACCCTAGATTTGATTCCCTGGATGCAAAATGCATATCCACAAGACATGAATACATAGACAAGCTACACCTGAAAACAAAACAAAGCTACAAATAAATCTTCTTGTAAATGTAGAAAAAGAATAGAAATAACAAGGGTTACTTAACATTGCTTAGAAAAAGACAAGAATAGTCAGATTCTATCCACATGAGAAAGGGAGGTGAAGAATCAGCTAATTAATATAAACTGTTTCCTAATTCTAATAACATTCTAATAACCTAATTCTAATAACAATCTGATAACTTTTATGTTAATTACATATTTCTTACTTTAACCTGGTTCTAAAAAAATAATTCAAAATGCTCTTTCTAATATTATTTTTGTTATATTTAGATGTGTATGAGTATGCATGTGTATGTGGTGTTTGTGTGAGCGTGTGCGTGTGTGTGTGTGTGTGTGTGTGTGTGTGTGTGTGTGTGTGTATGAGTGTGTGTGGTGTCTGTGTGTGTATGGTATGTAAGTATGTGTGTTGTGAGTGTGTGTGGTGTGTGTGAGTCTGTGGTGTGTGAGTGTATGTGGTGTGTGGTGTGTGGTATGTGTGGTATGTGATTGTGTGTGAATGTGTGTGTACATGAGTACAGACATCAAGACGACCAGAAGCATTCAATATTCTTGGAACTGTAGTCTGCAGCAGTTGTGATACACCTGGTGTGGGTGTTGGAAACTGAAGTCTTCCATAAGAGCTTCTATGAAAGCGATAGGTGATCTTAACTGTGGAGCCATATCTCTAGCACCTCAACATGTTTTGGATTCCATAAAATAATAAAATTATTAATTATCATGAAGTATCTAGGTGATGTCATATCCAAATAATGAGTTTTGAGCTTGGATCAAGATTAGAAAGTCAGTATTGGTCGTTACCATGGTTCTTATTCCAAAGCTTCTGACATGATGGCGGGGGAGGGGGAAGAATAAATACAAACTGTTTTGGAAAATAAATAAAAGGTGTCATTGGACATAACTGTGAAATACATTAAAAGGAAGAAAGTGGACAGAAATGACTGGTAGGAAAGTGTGACACAGAGTGCCAGTACCTAAGCTACTTGACGGGGGTGGGGGTGGGGGGGTGGGGGGTGTGAAGAGACAGGAGAGACAAGAGAAGTGTGGACAGAAAAATGCCAAAGACTAAAAACAAAGTGGAGTAGAAAGAGACTGGCACACAGGTGCTTGCTGCCAGAATGTCTCAGGAATGAACCTGGGGAAGCTGGATAGCAGGTGTCGGAAGAGTAGGTACTGAACAAAGATCTCTACATGTAACAGAAAGGGAAATGGGAAACCTTATGACACAGAACAGGAAACAGACCAGCACCCCACCAGAAAGCACTGGTAAGATTCATGCAGTTCCGCGGTCCCAGGGCAAGTCAGCCCAAAGACAGACAGCAAGAGCCACGGCTCAGAAGGAGATGCAGACCGTCTTCATGCACTTTCAGTAACATATAAGTTTTATTTCTTTTTTATTTTTAAAGGTAAAATACAGACTCTCCATTCTTACCTCCAATCCCACTCATTTGCACACCCCCATTCTGTCTTGGAATCACAGCTTATTTTTTGTTAATGTTTTACACACCACAGATACACAGACATACACACATACACACGATAGACAGATATATATAATATATTATATATTATATATATCATATATATATATATACACACTACCTGCTCAGTCCTACATGTATGTGGGTATTTTCAGCACAGAACATTTGGTATTGAATAATCAAATAGAGGACTGATCTATAGTGAAGACTATTTTTCCAAGATGAACTCTCTTGCTCTCAACATTCTAGAACTGTCTATAATTCTTTGTGTTGGGGTGGGGCCCCATGAGATTTCTCCCTTCTGCATTAGCATGTCTGTTGCTGCCTTTGTGTAGGTCTTATTTAGGTAGCCATATGATTGAGTTATCATGGATGAACCTTTCCTTTTATTTATGGAATGAATTCATTCATCAGTTCATTATTTCTTTTTTTAATGAATATCATCTTCATTTACATTGCCAATGGTAAAACCTTTCCGGATTTCCCCCCTCCCCAAAGACCCCCAACCCCTCCTCCCACCCCTGCCTCCACGTATATGCTCCTCTACCTGACCCACTCCCACCACCCCCCACCCCACCCCCGGGTTTCCCTTTGTTGGGGCCTCTATTGAGCCTTTACCTGACCAAGGACCATTTCTCCCACTGATGCCCAACAAGGCCTTCCTCTGCCACATTTTTGGCTGGAACCATGTGTACCCCTTGGTTGATGTTTCAGTCCCTGGGAGTCTTGGGGTCTCTGGGTGGCCGAAATCATTGTTCTTCCCATGGGGCTGTAAACCCCTTCAGCTCCTCCATTGGTGATCCCACGCCCAGTCCAATAGTTGGTTGCTAGTTTCTGCCTCTGTATGTGTAAGACTCTGGCAGGGTCCCTCTGGAGACAACCATGGCATGCTCCTTTTGGTATATGCTTCTTGTCGTAGTGTCAGGGTTTGGTGACGGTTTATAGGATGAATTCCCTGGTAGGGCAGTCTCTGCGTGGCCTTTCCTTCAGTCTCTGCTCCACATATTGTCTCCCTTATTACTCCTGTGAGTATTATGTTCCCTTTCTCAGAGGAACCAAAGCTCCCTCACTTAAGTCCTCCTTCTTCTTGAGCTTCCTGTGCTGGGTGAATTGTAACTTGTTTATTTTGAGCTTTTGGGCTAGCATCCGCTTATTAGTGAGTGCACACCATGTGTGTTCTTTTGTGATTGGGTTAACTCGCTAGGGATGACACTTTCTAGTTCCATCCTTTTGCCTAAGAATTTCATGAATTTATTGTTTATTTTTATAGCTGAATAGTACTCCATTATGTATATATACCACAGTTTCTGTATCCATTCCTCTGTTGAGGGACATCTGGGTTCTTTCCAGCTTCTGGCTATTATAAGTAAGGCAGCTATGAACATAGTGGAGCTTGTGTCCTTGTTACATGTAGGAGCACCTTCTGGGTATATGCCCAGGGGGAAGAAAAAGAAGAAAAGGCAAAGCAAATGCTACAACCGCACAGGCAGAGGTACGAAGCAAACCACTACTGCTAGACACTCAGTCATGGTCATTTTTTAAAAGGGGTGTGTGTGTGTGTGTGTGTGTGTGTGTGTGTGTGTATTATATGTATAATATCTATATCCATAAGAATACACACACACACACACACACACACACACACACACACACGAGTATGGGTGCCTACAGAGGCCAGAGACATTGGATTCCCCAGGAGCTGCAGTTTCAAACAGTTGTAAACCATCTCTGTGGGTGCTGGGACACAAGCTGAGTTCCTCTGTAAGAGGAATATACACTCTTAAACTCAGAACCATCACTTCAACCCCTAATTGTCCTTTTTCAAAAGATACCTACTGAGTTGCTGAGTTGGTAGCTCAGTCCAATGGCTGGCTGTGAGTATCTGCATGTGTCTCAGTCGGCTGCTGGTAGAGCCTCTCAGAGGACAGCCATGCTAGGCTCCTGTCTGCAAGCACAGCATGGCGTCAGACATAATGTCAGGGATTGGTGCCCACCCATAGGATGGATCCCAAGTGGGGCCAGTCACTGGTTGGCCTTTCCTTCAGTCTCTGCTCCATTTTTGTCCCTTTTAGGCAGGAACAATTCCAGGGCAAAATATTTGAAGATACGTGGGTGGCCCCATTCCCTCCACTGGGAGCCTGTCTATCTACTGGACGTGTTCTCTTCAAGTTTCTTCTCCCTACTGTTGAGCATTTTGGCTAGGGTCACACCCCCTGGGAGCCTCTCATGTCTCCGATCTCTGGGAGTTTCTAGAGGCACACCCCACCCCACCCCCATAGCTCCTACCCAGGTCCCTTCCTCCCTCTGCCTCCTGTGATTATTTTCTGTAAAGATCCACTGAGAAACTACTTTGGCTACTCTTTATCAAAGGCTTGGTGGACACAAAGCCTAAGAATGCATGTATTTTCAGGTCTCCTGAACTCTTTGTGGGCAGACTCTCATCCACCCATCACACTGGTACTGATGATCCAGTACCTACACAGACACAGCCCCGAGGAGGAAAAAATCTTCTCAGTGGATTCATACAGCAATATGCTCGCGAGGCTTCCACAAGTACAGTCATCTACACAATGGCGAATTTAAATGAAATTTGAGTATATTAAAAATGTATTTCAAACGATGAACAAAAACATTTATTTTCACGATCACACTGAGGCTTCAAATGAGAGCCTTTCTCTGCAGTCTTTTCCAAATGCGACTCAGAGCAAATGAGAGATCAGAAGAAAAGCGCTTGACAATGGAACGACTCTACAGTGCTCTAAATAGCTGACAACAAGGACACAAAGCACAGACCTGCATCACGGGGATGCACCTTTTACAAAAGCAGGGTTCCGGAAACATGGAGAACCCTCGGAGGACTAGTGCTAGACGGCATGGCATGGGATGAGATTCAAGTGTGTTTGGTTCTCAGCCGCTTCCCATCAGATGAAAGCAGAAAAGACCACCACCGTGGGAGAAAAGCAAACTCCTTCTGCTTGACTGCCCTGTTAATCCACGAGCTCCCTTGCTCTCTTGGTCAGCTTTTGCAGAGCCTGCTGCTCTGCAGCACTGCTGACCTGGTAGGTCTGATTATGGATGATCAATGTGCCTATTTGCAATAAAACTCTTTGCACAGATCTGGACCCTCAGCCCTTTTCACTCATGCAGATAATAACGGCAGTTCAAGGCACTTGCCCATAACTCCAAGCTTCATTAAACAAAGGGAATGTCACCAAAAGTCTCTTTAACTGCCTTTATGCTGCCACCAAGAAAAAAAAATGGAAATTCTAAGAAAGAAGAATTCACCGTGATAATAAAATAAGGATTTGTATATCCGCGTGCTGGTCTTTGTGCCCTCCGTGAATGTCGAGCATTAAAAGTCCACCCCTTCCGTGGTTAGCAGAGAGGAATGTGAAAAGGGGGGGATGTGCCGGAAGATTTTTCTTCAGCTGTTTTCAATGGGGAAATCTCAGCTCAGCCCTCCTCCTCATTTACTATGGACAGGAGCAGTGTCAGGTGGTGTCTCAGAGAGCTAGAGGTTGGCAAGATGGTGGAAAGGCTTAGAGGGGTTTGGCACAGGCTTGAAGCAGGGTCCCTCTGCAATGCATCACAACCTGAAAGCCTGCTCTCCCATTTTGAGAGACCTGCAGGTTCTGGAACCTATTTTCTACAGACCCATATGCTAAGAAGTACCTTTGGTATTGAGGAAGACATGAGTTGGAGCGTTCTAACACAGGAGTCTTGTCTTAAGATACAGACACCAATTCAGACTCACATCCAAACATGTGCTGACCCTCGGCAGGACTCAGTTTACCTCCGCAGGTACAAATGCTTCCTTAAACTCGCTAGAATTTCATTTTGTGTTCTTCTCCCTTAATACTAAACATCAAGGAAATCTTTTCATTCCTGATTGACTAACTCTGCTATGATTCAAACCACGAAATGAAATATAATCTCAAAGGGTAAGATAAGTTCAATATACAAGTCAGATTCTCAGTTTTTTTTATACCAACTACATGTTTATGTCTGGGTGGTAATTAGTATTTGTGTTTCAACTCTTGAGCAAAGAAAATTCAGTGATAAATGTGTCCATTGTCCATTGAGATCATTTTTCATTTCCTGTTTTCATTCATTCCTGAACAACGAGTAAGCAAGGTTCAGAACAAGTGAATCTAAGAACAAGATGCCTTACTACAGAGAAAACATGGACCTTAATCCTATGGAATGTCTTCCTGCTTTGAGCCCTCCAAAAGATTACCTAAAAGATACAGGTATAGATTGCCACAAAAAAAAAAAAAAAAAAAAAAGACAGACATATCATTTTGTGTATATTCACTACTAAGTGATTTTTTTAAAGAGCTAGCAGTGTTTTCTGCCCTCTCAGAAACGATTGATGATTGATTAGCAAATGGCCTATAATAGGACTGTAGCACAATCCACTTTAAAAACTGCTTTCCCTCTGATCCCTTCTCAAACCCCGAAGCTGGGTGCACTCACCTCATCCAAAGGTCACTACTCAGTCCCTCAAGTCATCCTGCTAAATAGATTCCTGAACACAGGAAGAGGCTTGTTTTCTGCAGTCAAGCTATCTCTGAAGGACAGGAAACTAGACAAAAAGAAAAGAAAAGGCAAAGGAGGAGGAGGGAAAGGAGGAGGGGAGGAGGAGGGAGAAGAGTAAGAGGAAGGAAGAAGAAGAAGAGGAGGAGGAGGAGGAGGAGGAGGAGGAGGAGGAGGAGGAGGAGAAGGAAAACATCCACCATTTCAGTGATTGGTGAACAAAAACAATGTGCCAGAAACGCAGAAAATATTTTCCTAAAAAAGTATGGGAGAGGAGAGGATGCTAGCGTGAAAGGAGTCAAGCTTGACCAAGAATATCCCTAAGACACCTCTGAAAAGCAAGCCGGGGAAGGAGTGACTGAAGGATGAGTCTGAGCATGAGTGACTGCAGAGCTGAAGAGAGACAGGCTGGAGTTTCAGTCAAGCACCTGGAAGGAGTTAAGTCCACAGATGAGAATGTGGCTCTGGACAATCTGCCCGAAGCTCAGAAACCAGTCCGGGGAGGGACCTTGTAGGGAAGTAGGTTTTTCTCTCAACAGAGGAGCCATCTAACCACCAAAAGCAACAAAACTATGGGTTGCTCCAGATGTAAGGAGCTCCCTGTGGTTAGAGAAGATACTGTAGCAGAAGACACTACTGAGATGGGTGAGAGATGCTTGTCCTTTAACCCTAAATCTATTTCGAAATCTGCAATGAGTTAGGAACTAAGGAACTCTATCAAGCAAATGAAAGTGTAACCAGCATTTATTTGCTTGCAAGCTCTAACACCCTCAGTGCAGGCTAGGATCCTGTTGGATGTTCTCATCATGGAATTTGGTTCTTTTCTAATTAGGAAAAAAATGAGAACTTTTATTTTGCTTAAAAAAAAACCTTTAAAAATCTAGAAGTTGTGCTATGCTATAATAAAAAGTGACTCTATTTATGGAAATTCCCTGTGGCATAAAGATGTTCAGGTTTCATTATGGAGTCTCTCACCTACTTAGAATAACTTAGGCTTCTCACATAAGGAGACAAGGGACCTATTGTTCCAACTTAGAACTAAGGGATAAAATATAAATAATATGTTAGCAATATATTCTCCTCCTCCCTCCCACAATTCTAGCTGAAAACAGAGCTATTCCAAGCTCTCCTTGGAACTTTGGAGTTTGTGCTATTGCCCACTTGTATAATATTTCAGTGGATTCTTTGTGTCAGTCCATTCAGCTGCACTGCCCACTGGCTGGATCCATGCCTCTGGCATTGTGGTTCCCTTTATTTTTCTTTAGTTTTTATCTGGACAGTTCTGGCTTCTGCTCTGCTTTTGCTTTAGACTCTGAGTTATATCTTTGGCCTCCCAGGATTGGAACTTATTTCAATGTATTTCTATCATGATATAAACTTGTTCAGATTCAGTATATAGAAACTTTTATGACTTAGTCTCTTTTCATGTTCTATGTACTTGACGCAATGACTTCATAAGATGGTTGCAAATTTAAACTAGACCTTTTATACCTATATATTTCCCATAAAAGTAAAACACTATCAAAATGATGGAATTTGTAAAATATCATGCACAAAATATTATTTTTCATATACTTCAACAGAGAGTTATCAGCTTAATGATTGGTATCCATTAGGATATTTGAAATACATGGTCACCTATCATTTAAAACCAACCACCTTAGATTTCTGGACTGAAAGAAGAGATAAAGAAAGCATCACTCAGTGAGTGAAAATTTTGGGCAACTTTTGCTTCCCTTACACAGACACTGTGAGCCTACTTCATGGGCAGTGTAGGAGACAGGTAGACAGGCCAGGTCTTCCTGTATGAAAGAGTTTAATCAACATCACTACCTATAACAGCCAGAATGTCCATTGTGGATGAGCTGGGTCAGAAGGTGGCAAGGGTGTACTGTGGAACACAGAATTATTCCACTTGCTTTCATCTAGTAAAGGAATTTCAACTCTAGTCTCCAGATGTAAAGGATTATAGCTTCTCCCTCATGGAACGACTGGGAAATACAAGTAAGTAAATGCAACTCAACACTGTTTAATTTCCCATATTTCAGAGACAGCTTGACTGCAGCATGTAAGGCTCCAAGTCTTCCCCATATTCAAGGATCTATTTAGCAGGTAAAGCATGATTCCTGCAATGTAGAAAAAGAGTTCTGGGAAGACTCATTACAACCTTATAACATTATAACATTAATTTCCTGTGACTGGCAATATTATTCTCAAACATATCATATATGAAACCTAAACAGATACTTTCAATTGTCTTCATCTCAATAGTTTTTAAAATGTTTTCACATTTATTCTTTTAATTAATCCTCTTCAACAGTTCCATAAGTCGGGTAGGACAAATAGTTTTACCTCTACTTTGATGATGAGAAGAATATATAGCATCTGCTGGTTACTCGGACAAGAGTAAAAAGGCTGATCCAAGCAAACAAATGTTTGTTCTTCTATTTCTATACAATGTTTCCACACTTACCATATTCTTATTACATCAACGTTCTTATAAAGACAGTATTAACTGTAAGTGGATAAAACTGCATGATTTGTCCTTTTGTTTGGTTGCCAAGAAATTATTAGTACATGTGATTAAAAGTATTTAGTTGAATATTAATCCAGGATCTAAATAAGAGCAATAAAAAGGTTCTGTGTTAAACAGATGAATGGATGATGGATAAGTATGCCATAGGCATAAAGATAGAATAAGATGTGACTCTGGAGGAAAATAATACACAAATCTCTAGAATATATTATGCTGATGCATAATGTGGTAGAGACACATGTATTATTCTAGGGGATCAAACAATGGGGCAATTCACCAGAGTCATGTTTTGAGATTATTCTACAAATGTTGTACTATATACCCATTATACGTTTCTTTATGTTGTTAATCATTGGAACTAATGAAGCATGAGAGGACCATTGTAAGGAGTTTTCAAAGGAAGTCACCTTAGATTCAATGAAAACCAACAACAAAGAATCTAAGGTTTTAATACTCCAAAGACCTTAAATGTAACACCCATCCCTACACACTTTTATTAGACTGGTGACATCCAGATGGTGTGGAGGGCAGAGGGGAGATGCAGAGTGCCACCACACGTATTCCGAGTAGTAAAAGAAAGCATTGAAGCAAGACATTAAGTTGACACATTTTTAACCTTGACACAAGTTGCTGATAAAATGGCCCTCAGGATAAACAGCACAATTGGCCTGGTTTTGACCTGAGTGTTTAGGGGGCTTTTAGCAATAGGGTACTTGGAGTTCTGTCATGCAAATTAGTTCTTCTACAAGAAAAGAACACATTGTGCTGGTAACAGACAAAGGAAACACATTGAGGCCAAACAAGTTGAGGATCTCTTTCAGAGGTGGTGGGCTTTAGAAGGAGTTAGCAGAGTGAAGGCAAACTACCTTAGGAAAGAATATGTAAGTCCAAAATACTTTGGCACTTTAATCGAATAAGCTGCTTAGGGGGAAAACACAGTGTGCACCCCAACACCTGCTGGACCTAATGGACTCTGAAATGTTGTTTCAGAATTAATCAAGTCATTTAAAATCATAGCCACAGTCTCCATTCACTACTCCTGTGCATAAATGTGCTGATCCCAATACTAATCCACGTCGGGTGACTTGAGCAATATATCACCATAATTGCCATTTTAGGGCTGCAAATTGGAGCTAAAATAACCAGATGCAAAAGAGATGGCCATATCAAACCCTCAAGATGGATCTTCAAAGTTCAAGGAGAGTTCAAGCATGGGAAAGGCAATAGAAAGGGGTCAAGTGTAAGGGGATTGTTCATGTTCGAGAGGAATTAACTTCACAAATATATTGTTTCTGAGGTGGTAATTGTCCCGTCTTACAGTTATTCATACCTCATTTACTCGTTGCATTCTTCTCATGCATTTAATGAAATGAATTTGATTTTGACAAAATATTCTATTTCAAAATTGCCATTAATTTACGGGATTTTTTTTTTATTCTTCTCTAAATTATCTGTTCAAAGGGACTGAAACTGATGTGGAAAAATCTACTATTTCCATAGGAAATCCTTGGCAAGAATCAATGCTAGCTTGAGATCATTCCTTCATTACTTACTAAGTCATTAGTTTTTAAATGCAGACCTACCTATACCCCAAATATCTGAAATGTAAAAGGCTAAGATCTGTCCCATGTAACCATGTGATTGATATTAAAACAATTGTCCAGTTGACCTGTTACATTTTCTCACTTGGAGCATGAGAGGCCTACTGAATAGTTACTTGTAATAGTTCATGTAAACAAGGAGATATTGAGAAGCCTGGAGCAGGACATCATCCTTAACATTAAATTGCTTAAAAAAATAGAAATAGAAATACAAACAGCTATTTGTTCCTTTGATTGTGTATTTATCCTATTAACACTCACATAAAATAATTTCCTAAAGAATAAAGGTCAAATTTCTAATTTCATTTCAAATCCACACTAATTAGAATAGTGATCAAAGATACCCACAATCTGGAGCCACTTGATAAGCATTCCTTTCTTCACAAGCCTATAGCAAATGGTTCATCATTCCTCAAGAAGCAAAGCTGCTTTACATCTCAGAGCCATTCCAGGGTTTGACTTTTTCTCTGACAAACCTCTCTTCCTCCTCTAGCAAGCCTACTTACTTTCATTCTTTAATACCCAGCTGAAATGTCACTACTTTTCTCTGACTGCTCACCCCACCTAAAGTAGTTTTTCCAGTTTATGATTCCCGATAGTGCAAAAATAGAAACTCCAATAGTAGGCCTTATTGCAATATATTATCAACATTTTCTTGATGTCTGTCAACTTTAATTATTTTTAAATTTTCTGAAATCCTATATTAAATACGGGTTGAAGCAATTTATAAACAAATAGTATTAGGTTATAATATGTCAAAAAATCAAATATAAAAATGACTGATAGAAACAACTTAAGATATTTGAAGAGCGAACATTACATAGGTGAAAATTGTACTCAGTTCTGAGTACAAAAAGCAGGATAAAAAGTAATAAAACCACACCAGATACATAATAATCTAGTGGGTCAAACTATTGTTATAAGGAATTAAGACTCCAGCCAGTGTAGGAAACTATTAAATACCATAGAGCAACAAAATCAGAATGAACTTCCATACCAAAACTTATACACCTAAACAACAATAGCAGTGAAACATTTAAAGCAATAAAAGAAAAGCCAAGGTAAAACAATAAAATTAATCTGGAAAAACATAAAATATAAAGGCAAAAATATTATTGTTAACACTGGATATGGTGGTACAATCCTAATCCCTGCTCCAGATCCTAAATAATTGATTTCATAATAAATAATAAAGCAAAGCTGAAAAGAGACACACCCACAATTTCATCCATGAGTTTCAACACTCCACTCCAATAAAGAAAATAAGCAGGTGATATATATTAAGAGTATAAAAAACAGCCAAACAATTTGACATACTTAATGTTACATAACAGAAGCCCAGTAATCAAGCTTGAATAAACTAGCAAGTGATGAAATCATATGCACTATGAGCATAGCATAATTGAGCTGAAAATCAATGTTTAAAATCTGGCAATGTGAAAATCTAGCTAAACTCAGCAGACCACACACACTGCAAGAAAATATGAAAGTAATAGGTAATTTGATGAAAGGGGGGTTCCAGCCAGAAAGGAAGAGCATGAACAAGGGAATGGGGGTAGAAAATGATCACAATTCAATTTATAAATGTAGGGAACTGTCAAGTTTTTTTTAATTGTTCATTATAAAAATCTGGAAATGGGAAAATATTTGAATATTAAACAAAATCTGCCTAAATGAATCTTTGGAGTAGATACAAAATTAGAAGGCGAAATCATAAAATATTTTGACTTAATGAAACTGAGGACAAATCATATTAGTTTTATAGGATGCATGTAAATCAGTGCTTAAAGCAAATTTATTGTTTAAAATTCCTATATTGAAAAAGAAAGGTCAGTCTTAAATAAACTTTCTAAAGGAAGGAAATAATATTTATGAGACATTAAAATAGATAAGTGGGAGTGGTTCTACGTACATTTGTCAAAATTTAATAAATGTAAAAAACATGCAGTCATTGTATTTATGTTATATAGCAATAAAATTTATTTTAACTTAAGTTCCACAAATCAGCTATTTTTTAATTGCCAGAATTAATTAAAGATGTACAAAAATTTAATAGTTACTGTGGAAGAAATTAAGTCTGTGACTAGTTTTATGAAAATGAATTTGATGTCTGAGATGATCGCTCAGTGGGCAAAGGGTCTGTGCTCATAAGCCTCAGTTCAGAATGTACATAAAAGCCTGGCATGGCCACATGGACCTTCAGGCTCACCAGCCATCTGGTCTACCCAAACAGTGAGCTTCAGATGGGGTGAGAAACCCTACCTCCATACAATAAGTGATGAGCAATTGAGAAAATATGAAAGATGTCCTGATGTCATCCTCTGGACTCCACATGCATCTTACTGGGCAAACATATATGCACACTCTCTTAGTCAGGCTTTCTATTTCTACACAAACATCATGACCAAGAAGCTAGTTGGGGAAGAAAGGATTTATTCAGCTTACACTTTCACATTGCTGTTCATCACCAAAGGAGGTCAGGACTGGAACTCAAGCAGGTCAGGAAGCAGGAGCTGATGCAGAGGTCATGGAGGGATGTTCCTTACTAGATTGCTTCCCCTGGCTTGCTCAGCTTGTTTTCTTATAGAACCCAAGACTACCAGCCCAGAGATGGCACCACCAAAAGCGGGCCCTCCCCACTTGCTCACTAATTGAGGAAAATGCCTTACAGCTGGATCTCATGGAGGCATCTCCTCAACTAAAGCTCTTTTCTCTGTGATAACTCCAGCCTGTACAAGTTGACACACAAAACCAGCCAGTACATACACACATACACACATACAACACACATACATAGACACACACACATACCCACACACACAATGACACACACACACACAGACATACACACACACATACACACACACACACACACACACACACACACCTCTATACACAAAAAGGAAATTAACTTTGATACATTCATGATACTTTTGCCTCATAAGAAAACATGAAAGAGAACATTACTAAGGACACATAGCAGTCAAAGAGCAGAAAAAGGTACATTTGTAGGTTCCCAAAGGTTTAATTCCTAAAGGTACTTAATGAGTAAATTTCTTCAGTCTTTTGAGGAACTGATTATGTCTGTTCCAGAACACATAAAAAAAAACTGTAATTAAGTTTATAAAAACAAAACAAAAAAAGAAGTTAAAATTTGTAAAGACAACATATTTATTAACAGCAAATTCAGCTCTATGCAGCTAAGGTGTTAAAGTGTTGAAGTCTAGTTAACAGTTTGTTAGTAGTGTTGCATGCTCCCACCAAGCAAAACTTGTGGAAAGTGCATTCTTCTTATTGGCTAAGAAGGGTTCACATAAAGAGGAACACTTCTCACTGAAGTATGTCAAACTAAGAAGTAATATTTCTTAATATGTTGAAGCAGTTGAGATCAAATCAGTACAAAAACAATGACATGCATTCCTTCAGGTCAATGAGGCTATCCCAAACTTTGCATAATCTGTAGAGCAAATGTTAACTACTACAGTGAGACAAAATAAATACAAAAATGAATGGGAAAAGGGAGACACTTGCTTCCTACAAAAAAGAACACATATTAAAGAAACCCCCAGTCAAGCATGGTGGCACACATCTTTGATTCCAGGACTCAGGAGGCAGAAGTGAAGTGTATCTCAGTGTTAGAGCCATCCTGGTCTATGACATTCAGGCTAGCCAGGGCTACACAGTGAGAACTTGTCTCACAAAACAACCTCCACAAAACAGAAAAGTGTATGAAATTAATCAGAAAATTAAATAAGATAGTCACTTATCACACACACACACACACACACACACACACACAATTTATGTACACACACACAGCTGGAGAGATGGCTCAGAAGATAAGCATACTGATTATTCTTCTAGAAGATCCAGACTGAATTCCCAGCACCCATATCATGGTTCACAACTATATGAAACTTTAGTTCCAGGGATTCTGACACTCTCTTTTGGACTCTGTGGGCACCACACTCATATAGTGTACAGAAATATACGCAGGTAAAAGGACCATACATAAAATAAAAAATAAATATATGTATATATGTATATGCATTTACAAAAACTGAAGTAGTCTCCAACACATAATCAATACATTTAAAACTATTTTGTGCTCAAATAAATTCTTAAAAATTGCAAAGATAGTCAATATCAAATAACCAATTACAAAATAATTATGAGGCAATGAAAACACTAATTTGCTGAATTTAGTTATTCTACAATCTATACATATTATAAAGTATCATGTTGCATATAAAACAGATGATTTCTAACTGTCAAATAAAAATTATTCAGTTTTAAATAGCAACTGAAATATTAAAGTCTAGAAATCACAAGGTCTTGTGGACCCTTCCACATAATGTTTGAAACTTTGCCAAGGGGGCAAGTTCTTCATACTCAGGAATCAGAGGAAGCAGAATTATGAGTCTGAATCCAGCCTGAACCACATAGTAAATCCTTGTCTCGAAACAAACAACTAATAAATCATAGGAAACAATAAAATTCCTTGTTAGAATTACAGTGAGAATGTGTAGTGACAGAAACAATCATTAAATTTCTGAATCTTGGTGCAACTCTAGTTAAATAAATGAAACAGTGAAAATTAGAGATAGATGAAAATGTATAATTAATTAATAAGCTTATAGACAAATAAAAGTTGTTGAGAAGAAAAAGTAAGTACCAATTTGGGCATATAATCAAGAAGTCTTTCTGGTTTGATTGCTGATTTAGACAGGATAAAATATAAGCTGCTAGTTTCAGAGGCATTGGAGAAATAACTTCAGTGATATTCAGGGTAACACTAGAAGAAATCACAGGATGGATTCTCTGATCTCTGGTCAGATAAGACAGTTTTAACAAAGTAAAAGTTTGAAATTTCTCATGTTAAAAGTTATCTAAACAGTAAAAAAATCATAGGTCAACCTAAGAAATATCTCAGCATATTTGGTGAATGTAATTCACCATAGTATATTTCTTAGCTCTTACAAGGTAATAAAATATTTATACAAGGTCATGAAAATAAGAAAAGTATTGCAGCTTTACACATGGAAATGTAAATGGATTTTTTAAAAGGTGTGTTCAAGTGTATTTCTAGTGAAATGATTAAAACATAAAATTGAAAGCCTTTTTCATTTCTGATACTGAATATTTGTCTTTATTACAAGAGCAAATCAATTCTTATATGAGACGGGTAATGGTCAGAGTATACGAAAGATACACAATTACTCTACTCTGTGTCAACAAAGTAGATGTGGGGTTTCAGGGTGGCAGCATACTCAAAACTCTGCTTGTGATAGCTAAATGTTTTTCATGATTATTGTAGCATGACAGCAAATAAATGGAGCCAAGCTACATCTTCAACAGGACTGCTAGCACATGAAGATCATAAAAACAAAACGAAACACCAAACAAAACAAAACTCAACATGAAACAAAAGAAAACAAAAACCACCTTGGGTATACCAAGTTTTTTCTGAGTTTTTTGTTTTGTTGTTTTTCTTCTCAGTCCCAAGTTTGAAAACTATTTTTTCCTCTTTCCTTTCCAACATTTCTTAAAAATTTAAGAATGAATAATTATATTTATGGTTAGAAATTACTTTTTGTGCTTGCAGACAGGAGCCTAGCATGGCTCTGAGAGGCTCTTCCAGGAGCTGACTGAGGCAGATGCAGATACCCACAGTCAACCATTAGACTTAGGTCAGGGACCCCTATGGATTGAAGGAACTGAAGGAGACAGCAACCCCATAGGAAGAACACCAGTATACTGGACCCCTCAAAGCTCTCAGAGACCAAGCCACCAACTAAAGAGCACACATGGGTTAGTCCATGACCCCGGCACATATGTAGAAGAGGACTGCCTTGTCTGGCCTCAGGGGAAGAGGATGCACCTAATCCTGTAGAGACTTGATGCCCCAAGGAGGGGGTGCTGGGGAGGGTAAGGTGGGAGTGTGCGGGTAGGTGGGGGAGGGGCTTCTCAGAGGAAAAGGGAGAGTGGGTGAAGAATTCTGGGAAGGGAGACAGGGAAAGGGGGCAACATTTGGAATGTAAAGAAAATAATAAAAATTTTAAAAACGATTATAAATTTATTATTTCTTTTTCTCTTCCAATTTTTATCCAAGCATCCTAGCCTGACCCTGCTAATCCAAATGTGGTTCCTACTTCTACCCTGTATGCCCTAGAGGTGGGGGTAGCAGGGTATCAACACATTTCCTTTTCGTGTAATTGTTGGCTAGCAATCTCTCCCTACTGCACTGTGGGCTCTGTGTGGGTCCTGCACCCTCATGAAGGCTGATAGGAAGAAACTAACAGAAAAAGACACATAGATATCAATACAGGTAACAAAATAGTACTAAAAATTGGGGTAACAAGGGCACCCATGTTTACATTTATTTAGTGTATATGTGTGTATCTGTGTGTGTTTATATGCGTATGTACATGCATGTGAAAGTATACATGTGTGCCAACACTTGAAAAGTGGGGTCAAAGGGCAACTTGGATGTAATCAGTATTCTGCTTTTACCATGTGCGCTCAAAGGATCTCAAGTCATTGGGCTTAGTGAGAAGCACCTTGACCAGCTGTGTCATCTTATCCACCAAAGGTGTGCTGTAACCCCGGTCTCACTCCAGACCCATAAGCACAGACAAGAAAGGCATCATTTCACCTTGCCTTCTTGTCCCAGCTCCAGGCATTTACTGCCTCACAATCACGTGCTGCTATTTTCAAAGTTATTCAGGCCACACTTCTCAAAGCCCCATGCATCCTTCCACACTCTATTAAACAGGTATGGTTTTAAAATAATATATTTAGTAATTTGGGGGAGTTTCATACAGTGTATTTTGAATGCATTCATCCTGGTCCAGTTCATTGTTACAGTAGAGGAAGAGACAGCCAGTGGTTAGGAATCTGGCCTCAAATGGGCCAAACTCTGTTCCATCTCTACCTACCTATAGAATCAGTAACACACCACCTAAGTGACACATGTGTCTGGCTACTCAAGCATAAAGTATGTATGCAGCAAATCATCAAAGCACCTATACGTATGGATCCATAGAATGCTAATGGTGTGAAAGGAAAATGTATACTAAAGATTCTGTTATTCCGAGCATGCAGCAAATTTACTTTTTGATTCATATGTATTATAATCATGGCGTCAGATCTGTGACCCTGGTCTTGAACAGTCATATGTACTGACTGACTCATTTGCCTTGGCAAAAAGTTCCTAAGCTTGTGTTTTTATGGTCAACTTGACTCAATCTAGAACCATCTGAGAAAGTTTCAACAGGGGGCGCATCAAGCTTAGGGTTTGCCTGTGCACATGTCTTTGAGGAATTATCTTGATTAGATAATTGGCAGACTCATCAGGTATAAGTGACACCGTTGCACGGTCATGGGATACTAGACTGTGTGGGCGCCGAGCACTGTCACTGAGCCCTGACATGAACACTTCAGTCCATTCTTCCTGCAGACCTGCGGATGTGACCAGCTCTCTCCAGTCTGCTGCCGCGGCTTCTCTGCTGCCGTGCACTGCAATGGATTTGTGAGCCAAATAAGACCTTCACCCTTAAATTTCTTTTATTTCCCCCAGATTATTTTATCACAGCGATAGGAAAAGAAAACAGAACAGCGTTCATTAAGGAAAAACATTTTTGATAATTAATTGAAAAAGTTTCCAAGACTTTCAGTTTTCATGAAAGCCAATCAATCTTATTCTTACAACATATGTTAAACTTCAACAGAAAATGATGACTAAATCAGAGGTTACTCCACTGACAAACTTTTATGGTGAATCCTCCATTACAACTCTGCCCATTATGACTTTGCCTAGTGCTCTTTAGAGTTCTGAAGGGACAGTAGGCAGGAAGAGTGGACCGAAAGGGCTATCCGCAGCCATCAGCTTTCTAGGTACCATGTGAGACTCAACATGGCAGGGCGTCCACAATCCCAGGACTCCTATGACAAAATGGCAGATAGAGACCATAGAATCTCTGGGAGCTTGTGGGCCAGCAGCAAACAGGATGAAAGGGGCAGCCACATTGGGAGTTGACCTCTGACCTCCTTACATGGGCCCATGCGTACACATACTCACACATTTGAATATTCACATACATACACATCACACGCACACACAAATCTTTTTTAAATATAGACACTATAGTAAGCTGTTACACTCAGTGGAGAGGAGGACTCAAGGGCTCTCACTGTTACTAAATCAAATAACTTAAAACAAGAAGTGAAACATCTCAACACTATCTGAACGTGACATGACATGAACTCCGTTTGCTGCCCGTATGCTCTTTTTACACTTAATCTACAATGCATGTTAAGGTCTATGCTTCCTGTAAAACTAAGTTCAGGCTGAAATAATATATATATATATATATATATATATATATAGATAGATAGATAGATAGATATAGATATAGATATAGATATAGATATAGATATAGATATAGATAGATAGATAGATAGATAAATAGATAGATAGATAGAGATAGAGATATAGAGATACATATACATATACATATACATATACATATACATATACATATACATATACATATACATATACATGTGTGTGTATATGTATGTGTGTGTGTGTGTGTATGCACACACATCAAAACCTCATCAAAGCACATTTCAAATTCTCCAGGGTGGTTAGTAGAAGTGGTGAGAGAGAGAGGAGGAGGAGGGGTTAAGAGTAATCAGAATACATTATATGCATACATGCATACATACATACATGGAACTGTCAAAACTGTTCAAGTGAACTATTTTTAAAAAGGAAAGACAATCTGAAGATAGATAGATAGATAGATAGATAGATAGATAGATAGATAGCTTTAAATAATTTAAATTTAAATAGTTCAGGCAAATTATCTACTTCTTTTCTCCTAAAGTATCCAAATTCTGCATCAAACATTATTTACTGCATGGATGACAATTCAAATTGCAAACAGTTTGAACCAAAATATTAACAAATCTCTTACAAATATAAATACACAACACACACACACACACACACACACACACACACACACACACATTTATGCATGCAACTCTTCCACATTCCTGCATACCTCCACCACAATAGTTTCCTTGAAGCAGTTAAACAAAAAACAAAAAACAGTTACACCAGGGATCGAAAGTGCTTTAAAAACAATGTATTTGGAAAGGTGTAAATACATAGTATCAATAATTAAAGGATAGTGAAGGAACAGCCCTGGACTCCTGGTTGTTTTTCCTGAAACTCATAGTTAGAATGAGATCTTCTTATTTAAAAGGTAACAATGTAAGTGTAATTTCTCTGCAATGCTGTAGAAATAAAGAGGCTGTAATTTAGTTGTTCTATGTGTTTCTATTATTTTGTGCTTTTAAAATGGCGGATTTGCTGGATTTAGTCAAGTCCCTGTCACAGCCCACTGGGGAGCAGTCTCTGTACCAGGGCAGAAGCGAGGGCAGAAAGGGGACTTGACATATTCACCAGCACCAAAATGTTTTCTTTGCAAATGGTAATTTCTCCTTTTAAATATCAGCAAATATGCTTCTCTTGCCTGCCCCCTCTCCCTCTCTCTCAGGATAACAGGCAGATAAGAGTTATCAGTAAAGGTCATCCTCAATTTCAGCACAGAAATGATCTGTCTCCGCTATGTAATAAACATTTATCCATGCCTTTATTAGCTATATTGAAGCTGACAGTTCGGTTAAACCATTTTCTTTCATTTTGCTAGGTCATGATGGTTAATGCCGCTAAAAAATCTCATCACTGCTTTTGATCGCTGCGGTGTCTCCTCCTCGGTGTTATCAGGTAAGCCGGCCGAAATGACCTACTCAAGTGCCAGCCCGTTAGGATCTTTCATGAGATTTTTGTTTGTTTGCTTGCTTGCTTGCTTGCTTGCTTGCTTGCTTACTTGCTTGCTTGCATTGACTCTTCTTCAAAACAACATACAGGCAAAATGTAAAGACATGTGGGTAGTCAACACATGGGGAGGACACTGAATCATGGCCAGTAAGGAATACAGTGTTACATAAAAATGCAAGGCACGGGTGATCTTAAAGTGTCCATTTTATCCACACATTCTCCCCAGAATATTCTCAAAGACAAACTCACATTTGGGCATGCCCTGTCTTTCAGAGAGGAATTCTCAAGCTGTAGTTATAACAAGAAAGAGGGAAACCATGAAGAATTCGCCTGTAAGGCCCCCACACCTGCGGATAACCAAAGAAGCTCAGTGGACACGAGACCGGAAGAGGCCGTGGCTTGCCTCTCCGTTCCTTTCCTCCACCCATGTCATCTAACCTCCGCTCTCCCTCAAATCAATTTTTGAGGAGTGAAAAGCAACCATCTTTGTTAATCCTTTGAAGATCTTCTAAAACTTGCCAAAGATTGGTTGTTAATATCAAGAAAATACAGTACTAATCAATTAAGAAACGATATATCTGGATTTTTTTTTTTTTAGAACAAGCAGTGATGGTTTTTTTCTTTACTCTCTTCTTTTTTAAAAAATTCACTTTATATCCTGATCATAGCCCCACTCTGTCCTCTCTTTCCAACCCCACCCTTACAAATGCCTCCCTTCATTACCCCCTCCATGTTTTCTTCTGGTTCAACAACTATTTAACAAGTCCCCCGTTCTCTGCAAGGTACCGTGGGGTGTGGAGGAACACGAGCTTGTGTGTCCTCCCTACTCTTGTAACTCAGAAGCAGGGCGGTGCGAGCAGAAATGGAAACTGCACCCGTGCCATTGAAGTACACGGGATAAGGCCCTTCCTGGACATGGGTGACATAAAGAAGTATGAGGTTCAAAATCTGGGAGAGCTGGCAGTCATTCTGGTGAGGCGGCGAGAGTGGAAGGAAAGCCGCTCCGAGTGAAGAAAAAAGAAAGAACCGGGGGCAGGCACGTGACACGGTTTGGTGTATTTGAAAATCCACACATCTTTAAATTGTTTTTTTTATTTTTGTTTTGCTTTGTTTTGTTTTGTTGTTTTTACTTTCTGGCCACCTGCTCCAAGTCTCACCCCCTTCTCCTCTGAGCAGGTCGAAGGTTCTCTGGTGCTTGACCACACACCCTGACACACCAAGTCTCTGCTTCCTCTCCCACTGAGGCCAGAAAAGACAGCCAGCTCGAAGAACGCATCCCACATACAGGCAACAGCTTTGGGGATAGCCCTTGCTCCAGTTGTTCGGGACCCACATGAAGACTCTCAGGACAGCCCTGCTAGACTCCTGTCTGCATGCATGACAGAGTATCATTAACTGGCTCAGGCACTGGTGCCTGCCCATGGGATGGGTCTTGAGTTCCTCATGCACAGCAATCATAAGTATGGGGAACAAGAAACTGAAGAGATAAAGCAATCTATAAAACCAGAAAGCCATGAAGGTCAACGTGAGGTTTCAAACCCAAGACAAAAGGCTGACAGGCCTCCCTAACATATCAGAGCGGACCTGGCAGCCATGTTCTCCCAGGTCCATCAGTCCCAACCTGTTGAAGGATATGGGGGGCATGCCCTGCCCCCTACCCTAAACTTTTCCAGTCCAGATCCTGGGCTGCCCTTCCCCCAGTTGCCCTTCCCTATATAATCCAACCATTTTTGTGACCTTTCTCTCCTTTGAGACCCGCTGACTGCTGCCCCTGGGTCCCCCACTCCGCTCCTCATTTGTCTCTGACTCTATGCTCTCCCACATACCCACAATAAACCTTCTCTTCCACCTTTCCTCGTTATTTCTTTTTTTCCTTCAGTCAACTCTTCCGTGGTTGGGTGAGTGAGTGGTCCTTCCTGTGCTTTACACAGGAAAACAAGAAGCAAGGCTGCCACTTTGATGATGCCTTCTTAGTCTTTCCCCCTTTTCGGGAAACATTTTTATCATCTACTCCAAGGGGGGGGGGTCTAGATGTCAGCGATGTGTGGTGATAAGCAGAAGGCCCAGAGCCAATGTTATCTGGTTTTCATGAGGCCTGAAAGAGCAGACAGAAGCAAGGTTGGTCACGTGATGGGCTCAGGTTTTCAGGAATCAGTCGGGGTTTAGGAAACGGGCTCAGACATGAGGTGCAGGCTGGAGCATGGCAGCATGCTGCTTGGTAGAGTGACAACCACGAGGATTCCCAAGACAGTGAGATCTATGCTACCCAAAGGACACTGATGGCACTGATCATGAACGCAAAGCTCCCCTCTGGAGTGGGTCAGGCCAGGGGGGTGGAGAGCAGAAAGTGATAATGTTGCCGAAGACAAAGGTTTTAAAGCCTTCAGGGTAATGAGCCAAAGTTATCATTTTATGTCTGTACCTGTGAGTGTTGCAGATAGATATTGAAAACTTATTTCTGAATATTAATGCAACTTTTATTGAACTCTGCTCTTCTTAATTTTGTCCTTTTTTCCCAAACAATATTCCAATCACCATCTACAAGGTGCCTTTTGTGCCTTCTAACCAGTCACGAGTAACAGTATAGAATCCATAAATTCATTGGAATAAGACACCCATACCTGCTGTCTTATCCAGGAGAATCCTAATACTGCATTTAGAGTAAATGAATGAGTTATATCTGATTCTCAGAGTAATTACTTCAGGCAGCATACATTGAAATTAGTTCCATTGTAACATTTTCTTTAATTTTAGTATGTGTGTGTGTGTGTGTGTGTGTGTGTGTGTGTGTGTTTTGCCTGCATGAATATCTGTGCATCATGGGTGTGGCTGATGCAAATGGAACAGAGCCCCTGGAACTGAGCTTACAGACAGTTGTGAGCCTTTATGTGTGCGGTGGGAACAGAGCCTGAGTTCTCTGCAAAAGCAAGGGCTCTGGATTCCGGAGCCATCTCTCCAGACCTTTATTAAAGATGTCCCCAAACTTCTATGACATTATGCCTTGTCCTTGCTCACCCTGCCCCACAACTATGCCCTATCCCCTCCCTTGCTGGTCTCCTGCGCCCTCTAATATTCCTTCTGTTTTCATGACACATTTATTTTTTTCAGTTTTTCTCTCTTATTTCCCACCTTCTCTTCCTTGGGCACACCCCCGCATAGCCCCCCTTGCTACATTCATGTCCACATAGTATGAAGGCTCAGAGTTGGACATACTATGCTGAAGCACAAAGGGCTTTAATAACTGTGTGTTCTTTGGGTCATAAAGTCATAAAGTTCACCAGAATGTACTCAAGCCAACATGAAATCAAGAGGGAATGTCAAGGGTGTATCCTTAAAAGGCTTCACTCAAGGCTGCTTTCCTTTAAGGTTTCATTTGTTTGTTTTTGTTTGTTTGTTTTTGTTTTGTTCTGTTTGGGGGTATATGGGAACAAAGCATCCTCCTTCATGAAGTTAGTTTTCTAAGTCTAGTGAATACGTTTCCTAAAAGAACAAAGTTGGAGTTTGGAAAAATAACTCCGTCTGTAATACTGCAAAGAAAATTACTAACAATTTATACAACACAAGATATAATTCAAAGCACTATTTATGTATGTCATTAATCCATTATCGTAGCAACATTTCTATGTTAAAAAATACCATTACTCTCTCTATGTTGTAGATAAGTTAAATACAGCACAGAGACCTAAAAGAATTACAGTTGGCCCAATAATCCATGGGTTCTACATGCAAGATTTAGACATCCATGTAAGAGATGTGAGACAGGGAACTGTGCCTTGCACTGAGAATGCAAAGGCATTCTTTCTTATTATTATAGTCATATTAAACAAAACGAATGTTGACATTACATCTTATAAGTAACCTAAAGGTGATCACATGCAGGAGCATGTATTTGCAAATGTATGTCACTTAGAGACTTGTGTCTGGGTTTTAGCATCTGCTGTAATTGAAGCACACACCCGCTATGGATACCTGGGAAGAGCATGTAATGTGCTAAGTATGGCAACAATTGTCTAGATAGTGACCTATTCTATCTTTATAACAACCTCTCTTGGTGAAGAAAACTATGGCACAGGTAGATCTAACCAGATGGACCTGGGATTGAGCCCAGAATAATCAGGTCCAGAGCCCAGGCACTGGTGACTGTGACATCTTTTAGCTGTAATATCTGTGCCAGCTTTATGCTGTAAGATGACACTTACTGTCCTGGTTTGCTTTCTGTTGTGGTGATAAAACACTGGCCAAAAACAGCGCAGGGAGGGAATGGTCTACTTCATCTTACAGGTTGCAGTCCATTCTGGAGTGAACCCTAGCAGGAACCTGGACAAAGGCATTAAAGCAGAGACCACAGAGAAACACTGCTTGCTGGATGGCTTCCCCTGGCTTACTCAGTGAGCTTTCTAATTAAGAGAGAGAGAGAGAGAGAGAGAGAGAGAGAGAGAGAGAGAGAGAGAGAAAGGAGGGAAGGAAGGAAGGAAGGAAGAAAAGAAAAGAAAGAAGAGAAGAGAAGAGGAGAAGAGAAGAGAAGAGAAGAGAAGAGAAGAGAAGAGAAGAGAAGAGAAAAGAAGAAAAGAAAAGAAAAGAAAAGAAAAGAAAAGAAAAGAAAAGAAAAGAAAAGAAAAGAAAAGAAAAGAAAAGAAAAGAAAAAAGAGGCTCACCTGCTCAGGGATGGCAACTCCACAGTAGGCTCCACCATCCTACCTCTATCAATAATTAAGCAAATACCCCCACAAACATGCCCACAGGCCAATCTGATGGAAGCAATTCCTCCAGGGAGGCTTCCTTTTCTCAGGTGAGGTGTTTTGAATAAGAATGGCTTCCAGAGACTCAAAGATTTGAAAGTTTGGAGTGGAATTGTGGCCTAGTTGGAGTAGGGGTGGCCTTGTAAAAGGAAGTGTGTCACTGGGTTTTGTGGGTTTCAGAAGCTCAAGCCAGGCCCACTGGCTCCCTTTTCCTGCTGCCTACCAATCTGGAGTAGAACCCTTGGCTCTTTCTTCATCATCATGTCTGCCTGCTTATCTTCATGCTTCCTGCCTTGACAATAATAGACTAGACTTCTTAAGCCAACCCCAGTGAAATGTTGTCCTTCATAAGAGTTGCTGTGGTCAAGGTGTCTCTACGAAGCAATGGAAACCCTAACTAAGACACCAGGTGACTCTGGGTTGTGTGAAGTTGTCAGATGAAATAACTGTGACTCTTACTAAATGAGACCTCAAGAAAGCCACAAGTTCCTTGGCAAAGAGTGGGACCCTTCCGGTGTTCACTACAATCATTTATTAAGTAAGTGCTTTCACACACTGGTTAGCAAAGATAGCTTGAAACTTACAACAATTTCAGTTTTTACTTTCTCCCAATAAAATTCTCTACAGGAACCTTCCAACGGCCTTAAACCTGCATCAATTCCAGTAGTAGCATATCCCTGTGTTTGTTTTGCTTCTATCTTGTTTTGATTAGACCAGGTATGCAATCCTATGCTGATAAATTCCAAACGCAAATACCTTGTAGAACAAAAGTCTATTTCCCACCTCATTAGTGGTAATTAGATAACTCTGTGTGGGGGAGCATCTAGGTCCATGTTTACCTCAGCATTACCATAATTGAGAGGAAAGAATTTACCTCACAGTCTCATTCACATGCTGCTCTCTGGTTTGGCATATGGATGTACAGAGTTTTATCTTGATAGTCTGTTCCTGCACCTGAACTTCATCACTGTTATTATGATAATGTTCACATTAACCACCAGGACCCATTTCCTAAGGAATCTGTTCTCTCCACTGGGAATTCCACATGTGAATACCAGTAACAAAAATGCAAATGTTCCGTCAACCCAACTTGAAAATGAAAGTTGTCACAAGCAGCTATTTTCATGATCCTGAGTACAGAGATGCAGGCAACAGATGCAGAACATGTTATGACCTCTGACCATGAAGGTCAGATGTCATGGGCTCCAAAGCAAGAGATAAGACCCCTGTGGTCACGGGAATCACAAAGAAACATTTCAAACTAAGGCCAAGCATTGCTTTTTGAGCTCACATTGGTTAAACTAGTCAGAGGTATATGCCAAAGAAAAACATCTAATCAACAGGCAAGATGACAAAATCTGAAAATAAATTCAATGGTTGAAAAGAAGGGATTGAAATATCAACCTTCCCATGGTGACATGGTATTTTAAGTAAAGCATTTTCTGTCAGAGAATTTCACTATTTAGAAAGTGAATCAAAACAATTTAGCAAGTGGCTAACAGCTCTACTAATATTTCTTGTTCTTTTGAAAGTATGTCTTGGAGAAAACCCGATGTGACCAACTCACCATAATTTAAGACATCATTCTGCAAGCACCCGTAGCCTAGAATGAATCCTTTATCTGTCTAAATCAGTTCTAGAGAAGAAACTAAGTCTACCTTGATTCTAAATTTTGCTTTTTCTCTTTTAGAATTGCCCAGTGTTTATTATAGTAAGATTCTCACAAATGGTTTTATTCATATGATAGTATATTATTAAAACACAATCTTCCCGGTCATTCAGCACCACACACAAAGACAAATCCTGCTCAAAATACATTCTATACTCTATTACTTCAAGATTCACTAGGCTCCTAAATTCCTTTCTAGAATGTTTGTGAGTTTAAGACTTCAGTGAAGTTAGTTATCTTCTGCATAGATAACAGGGAAAAATCCCATGACTAGAACTTTCCCTTGTAATAAAGAACAATTGACTGCTTCCTAAATACAACAGCTTTAGCAGTTTTCTGATACTGAACAGAAATGTGGGTGAAAGAGTTAAGCCAGCTAGGGAAAGAAAAAGGTATCAGCCTCAGAATACAGAACAAACAGAAAGGATCCTGGCCGGCGTGTGGCAGCTCCAATCTAGCCGGTCGGTACCATTTAGTGAATATGTCATCCCTCTGTGGGGGGAGGAGACAAGTAGTCAGTGGGAAGAAAAATTATTGATCTGCTAACAACTTTAATACAGCCTTGAAATAAACTCTGTCCCGAACCCAGAAGCCTGATTTAGAATAATGCTTAAATTACCGACTTTCAGGCAAAACAAAAAATCCTACCCTTAGGCAGTTATCAGCATGATCTTTCATTTGAAGTCTTCCAGGCTGTTCGAGGGAGACCCTGATAGTTGGCCAGAAGAAAACAATATACTGAGAGGCTCGGTGTGGGCCAAGCAAAATGGAGCCTCCCAGTATGACAGTATTAAATTATTATGGCGGCTACAGGGGGCACAATTGTTAGTGTTCCCCTCCCATCAATGATCCTGACCCACTCTTCCCCGCAGTGAATGTTCCTTGTCATACCCAATATTGAAATGCTTTGATAATAATAAGATTGTCAAGATAATAGCAGGAAACTTTCAGTTAGAAACTCTGCTTTCAAAAGCCAGCTGTGTTCAACCTTGATTGATCTTCCTAAGAAGATGTCTTCAAAAAGCCCAAATTTCCCTATGTACAAATCAGAACAAAGCTTCCTCTCTGTATAAATATACATGTGCATATCTAATTACAGAAGTGCTGGTGCTCATAGGGCACTGAGCGCTGGTTCCTCCTGGCCTATGAGAATGAACTCTCTAAGGAGGACAGCCAGAAGACAGTGGCTGTGTGAGGAACTGGACAGCCTTCTCCTAACTTCCTCTTTGGGTGTGTGAGCTTTCCTCCACCCTAATGGCTTTAAGTGGGTGCACGAAGAGACAAGGCCTTAAATCAGAGAATGGTCTCCTATGCGGGCATTGTTGATGGCACCTTGTTAGACGAAGCAGTTTGGCCTTTTTCTTTATTTCCTTTCATTCTGGTTGACTTTCCAGTCAATAGAGCCAGTGAGGTGGGGTGTAATGTGGTTTTCAGAATAACACTAGTATTGTCAGCGTGTTCAATATCTGTACTTCTTAAGGCTGATTCAGAAAGCTTCACTCTTTTGTTCCAATAAAATAGTGGTTTTGGCTTTCTTTTCTTAGTGCTATTGGGTGTGCAGAGATGTTAGATAAAAAAAAGTGTCTGTTGCCTGTGGGGGGAAAAAAACAGCAGCTGAATTCTATAGCTTTGCAGGTGGCTGCCGATAAATACAGTATTGTTCTTTGTTGGCGTGAGCCCTCTCACAACAGGCTGAATATGGGTCAAAGGGCTTAACAAATTCAGAAGTCAATTTTAAATTATAATCTGCATAGAAGTAAAATCTTACCCATGCTACCCAAGAGGACCTCTTTCTTCTTGGTTATAGAAGGATGGACAGAATTTTATTCACCCGCCATAGACCAACTCATATAATCCATTTAGCATGACTGAGAAATAGTTATTTTGGGTAATTTAGGGCTTACAGCAATGGTGGTCACTTATTGAAGAAGGAATAACCTTTAAAAGTACCTACTATGAGGAGAATTTATACATATACTTGTTACAGTTCGGAAGGAAAGTGTTGTGGGAAGAATTCTGTCATCATCTGGGGCAGCAGACTCCGTTCATCTCCTTCAGCCTCATTTGCTTGGTTGGTTTTGTCCTCTCCCCATCTCCCCCGTCCTTCACTTTGTGAAGTTAATTGGTGAACACCTACAGATTTCTTCAAAGGTATTTTTTTTCATAGACTAACTCTGTATGTGAATTTTATATTCCTCAAGGTCACATGCCATACATTTGCTGGTTTTTTTTTTTCCATTTCCTAAGAGCAAGCCTCCATCTACTTAATGCGCATGTCTGACTAATTGGATGACCATGGCTGAAAGAAAGAAAAACTTCTCAGAAGACTCGGTAACAGACTCTATCCATGCTCAGTTGCTTTTGGAGTAAAAGAGTCAGAGGAGAGAAACTGTTACATAACTCTGATATTTTTGATTTCTATTTATGATAATATATTCTTTTTATTGGACATTTTATTTATTTACATTTCAAATGCTATCCCCTTTTCTGGTCTCACACACACACATGAAAACTCCCATCCCATCCCCCATCCCCCTGCTTCTATGAGGGTACTCCCCCTCCCAACCATCCACTCCTGCCTCCCCTCCCTGGCATTCCCCTACACTGGGACATCGAGCTTTCACAGGACCAAGGGCCTCTCCTCCCATCGATGCCCTACAAGGCCATCTTCTGCTACATATGCTGCTGGAGTCATGGGTCCCTCCATGTGTACTCTGGTTGGTGGTTTAGTCCCTGGGAGCTCTGCGGGGGAGAGGGTCTGGTTGGTTAATGTTGTTCTTCCTATGGGGCTGCAAACCCCTTCAGCTCCTTCAGTCCTTGCCCTAACTCCTCCATTGGTGACCCTGTGCTTAGTCCAATGGTTGGCTGTAAGCATCTGCCTCTGTATTTGTCAGGATGGCTCAGCTGTTAAAGGGTAGGCTCACAGCCAAAAATATATTATTTTATAACAACAATGTAACAAAATAAGGCTTTTGGAAAGTAGGAAATAGGGATAGCAGTGGTGTTGTGTGCCTTTAATCCCAGCATTTTGGGTGCAGAGGCAGGCAGATTTCTGAGTTCAAGACTAGCCTGGTCTATAGAGTGAGTTCCAGGCCAGCCAGGACTACACAGAGAAAGCCTGTCTTGGAAAACTGAAGAAGAAAAAAAAGTAGAAAAAAATCATGCCCTCCTTGAATGATCAAATTCAAAAGCCTTATTAATGAATTGATTTCTACCTCATTGACGAGTTCAGTGACGAGATGTGGCGGGGACATAGAGATGGAAAGGGGTGTTAGGTGTTCAGTGTAAGAAGCAAGGGCTGTACAGCTTGAAGCTGGACCATGATTTAATCGTATGGCATCTTGCCACAGTCCATCTCTAAGCATTGGCATTCATTCATTAAAACAAAGCAGGGGGGCAGGGTGTCATATGTACGGTATTCACACATAAGTACAGGGCACATGCATCAGAAGGCTGGAGGAGGGCATCTCTCGCTCTCCACGGGCTCAGTGAACCAAAGCCTGCTACTTTAGCTCATCTGGAAGGCTGGCTACCGAGCTTCCAGGAAACATCTGGGTCTACCCCGCGTTGTGCTTCCAGACCCATGCCGCCATGTCTGGTTCTTTACAAAGATGGTGGGGATTATAACTCGGGTTCTCACGTTTGCAAAACAAGCACTCTTACCCACCGAGCTATCCCCACTCAAACTGTCCCAACCATTTTTGTTTGAACATTTACCATGTCAAACATCTTTTTGCCCCCAGGCACCAAGGATATAACAGTGAGGGAAAATAGGTAATATATCAGTGTCAGACTGAATTATATCCCACTGAGAGAAACAGACAGTAAAACATATCTGTCATCTTTGTAACTCTTATCCCTAATCTGGGCTTTTTCTCTCTGCAGCTGGATCTTAGGGCTTCAGCCTTTGTGATAAAGAGGCGAGACATGGGATTCACAGAGCTGTTCACTGAAAGCATTTTTCCAACCCTGGAAACTTCCTGTTTCTCCTTTCAGGGCACTTATCAACATGCCTCACTTGATTAACAATTTTACTGTCTGTTTCTCAGTACCTTAAATATTCTTACCATTATGTAGGTATGGGTCCAGAGTTTTTAAGTCCTAAAGTATATATAATTGTAGAAGTACTTTGATAAGAAGGAGAGGCCATCCAGAGACTTCCCCATCTGGGCATCCCACCCCATAATACTGTCACCAAACCCAGACACTAATGTGGATGCCAACAAGCACTTGCTGATAGGAGCCTGATATAGCTGTCTCCTAAGAGGCTCTGCCAGTGCATGACAAACACAGAGGGGGATGCTCTCAGCCAACCATTGGACTAAGCACAAGGTCCCCAATGGAGGAGCTAGAAAAAGGACCCAAAGAACTGAAGGAGCTTGCAGCCCTATAGGAGGAATAACATTATGAACCAACAGTACCCCCAGAACTCCCAGGGACTAAACTACCAATCAAAGTGTATACATAGAGGGACCAATGGCTCCAGCTGCATATATAGCAGAGGATGGCCTTGTTGGACATCAGTGGGAGGAAAGGCCCTTGGCCCTGAGAAGGTTGGATGCCCCAGAATAGGGAAATACCAGGACAGAGAAGCAGGAGTGGGTGGGTTGATGAGCAGAGGAAAAGAGGGGTGGGATAGGGGGGTTTCGGAGGGGAAACCAGAAAGGGGATAACATTTGAAATGTAAATAAAGAAAATATCTAATAAAAAAAGCAAAACTCAATGACGACAAATAATTAGGTCTAAAAGTGAATACTGAAGTCGGAAAAGAAATCAAAGCAAATTGCATGAATCATTGTGGCGACAAGCCTCATGAAGTCATAAATACGGAATAATCCAGACTTCTCATATCTCATATCTGCTGCTCCTCCACTGCCTACCTATTCCAATGTCAGTTGCCATGGAGTAAGTAAGATCTCTCTCTCTCTCTCTCTCTCTCTCTCTCTCTCTCTCTCTCTCTCTCTGTCACACACACACACACACACACACACACACACACAAAAGAAAGAGGGCTATGTGGATTTTAGCATAGCAACATTTAAGTTGCTCTAAAATGATAAGAAGGAGCCAACCAAAGGGAAATTTGAGAGAAGGGAAAGGCACAGCAGACAAAATATTCCTGAGGTGGAAATGGATGCTCCCTGAACATAGAACAGGCCATCATCTCTGAAGTTTCACAGACAAGACAGACACAGAGGGAGAAGACACTGGAAGATAGGCAAGACCACCATCCAGGGGCTCTAAGTGCCATTTAATGAGGGGATTGCCTGTTTGTTTCCAATCAGAAGTGATTAAATGCCTTTAGGCAGCAAGAAATGAGAATCTCATTCCACTTTAGCAAACTCATTCTCCTTCATAAGAGAAAGTCATCGGTAGAAGGCCGCTTAGGATCCCAAATCAATACAATGGAATAGAATCTGGTTTTCAGTGTCCATGTGCTGATTAGCAGTGTGCATTGCTAGGACTTGAGAGCAATGACTAGGAATCCTCAATCATTTGCAACAACTATCTTCATCATTGTTAGTTTGTGAGCACCCAACACATGCATAGACTAGCAAAAATGTGTAATCTTGGGGGCTTTTTTTTTTTTTCAATGCAAAACAAATCTGAAGAATCTATTATAAAATTGGCAGAAAGAAAATAGCAGAGTTGTCATATGACAATAAATTCATGGAGAACTGAATTAAGGGAACAAAGAAAGCTGATCAAACAAAATGATACAGTTATGAATAACACTGAAAGTAGTCCCAGGTAGCATGGGACAAAAGGATGGTTTCGTAATAAAACTTTAGCGTCTGGTACCAAATAGGCCTGTCTGCCCAAGCAGCTGAGCACAGAAATATAAAGGCACATGTTCTTGGCATGGAGACCATGGGTGTATTATGAGAGACCCTCAAGCCTCTAAAACCTCTACTGTGCAATAATACGTATGGAAATATCAGAGCAAACATGTTTCCAAGAAGGGCCTGTGGCCCCCTCAAATGATATGGAGATTCATGAACTAAAATGTTTGAGCCTTCCTAACTACACAGATCAGTTAACTAAAATAATCTGAAGGCTACATGTCTACCCAAGATGGTTCTCCAGTTTGCCAAGATCAGGAATAGTAATCTGTTTAGAATAAGATGATGGAGGAGTCAAATCTGTAATCTGTGAAGGACAGGTTATGTCTCATTACCAGAAGTTTCCAGAGCGGTCTTGAGAAAGACTATGGCCTCCCTTGACTTAATAGATAGGCCTAGCTAGTGAGTGTGAAATCAACAAAACTGTGGTAACACAAGATTCTACTTAGATACCACAAGTGTGATACTTAGGCAGTAATAGTCTAAGTACTGCAGATGAACAGGAGCAGGGGAGACTCGGTCCTGCCCCCTACAAGGGCAGTCCTGATGAAATGGTATGAGACATCTCATTGTGTCTCTTCCTGATCCAAGAGCCAACAGAAACTCCCAGCAACTTCAAATCAAATGTAAGGTGTCTTCCTGGTACTCCGTCCCTAGGAAAGTAAGCCAGCCCTAGGCAGCTGTGCAGAATTACTTAGAGTGTGCTTGGGGTGATTCTATTATCATTCCGCATTCCAAAATATGTCACAAATATTATAACTGAAAGAGGAACCTGAATTCAGTTAAACATTGATGTATGCTTTGTTGATATTATTAACTATCTCTTGAAAGTGAGAATCCTCCCTTGATGACCTAAGAGAGACGGAATCTAACACACAGGGTGAACTTTTTTTAAACAGAATAATTTTAGCTTTGTATATAAATAGTCTCATCTCAAGTATATATAAGGTATATAATGTGTATATATGTTTGTATGTATATATATATACACATATATATTCTAATTTTTCAGTTTATAGCACGGAACAAAACAGAAAGGTAGATACAGTAATGTGTAAGGAACGTCTTAGAGAATAGGTTTAGCAGTACCAAAGCAGACATTCAGAGTGGTATTCATGTCAGAACATTTTCTATTATCACTGAGGCATCTCCAGGCCCTGTTAACCTACCTTGAAACCCACATTGGAAGGACTTCCTGCCTAAGGGACTCTTTTCTCTCAGTTCCTCTTGCAGATAACGGATGGCAGTGGTGAGAGGTGCGGCATGGGACCAGGGAAGGGAAAAAACCCTTTCTTCACACTCGCGCTGCTCTGAATACAGACCATCTGTGCCCCCAGCTGGAGCGCCGGCCATGGTCTGGCACTTGAACCACACCATATTTACAGATCTAAACACAAATGGCTACTGCCTGATTGTTTCATGATTCATTAGGCAGACAAGCTCTCCTCCCCGCCAGCACAGCTGTTACAGAGTAAACCTTTGTCACTTAATAGGCCTGATTATTACTTTCCATCAAAGGTATTGATCTGTGTCACCTCTACTTAAGGGAACGGGGGAGAAGAAAAAGGGAGCATAAAATGGACCAGGAAAACATGAACAAGAAAAAGATGGAGGGCAACAGGGGGGCTCGGAAGAGACCACAGACACTGCCTTCCTCCACTCGCTCTCCTGCATGCCCTAAATATCTGGATTCCTGTCTTCATCACCATGGCTAACTTTCTAGGGGAAAAAAAAAGTACTTTACTTGGTGTAAGCCCGGAGCCCAGCCCACCACAGTCACATACTCCGACCACACAAATCATCGTCCAGCCACGGACACTGGGAGAACTGAACCAGAAACTTGTATTGATTAATAAACTGAGCCAGTGTGCCGAGAAAGTACAGGCCCTGGAGGAAATGCTTATAACTCCTTTAATTATCTCCTTTTGTTTAACAAATAATGAGAAGCTATAACCCTAGGCTGCTCTGTACCTATGACCGAGAGCATTGCATTGTCCCTCCTTCTGAGGTCCTCCTGTCTACTGCCAGGACACCCGGTGACATGGAGACTGATCTGGAGTGTAGACATCAGGTTGGCAACCTACCTGATATCTTGATTCCTTCTGTCTCTTTCTGTCATCATTGTTATGTTGTTTTATTCTCCAATTCATCATTTTCTTCACACATCTCTCCTCCCTCCCCCCCCAAAAAATTACAAGAAGTGATTAGATTGTCTGGCAAGAGAAATAAAAAGAAAGGTTATTAGAAATTAGAGTGCCTAAGTAAAGCCCCAGGTAACATTTCCCACCAGCGTGGCCACCACGCTGATACTCTGGAGAACACAATTTGTAAGGGAGATCACAGGTCATCTTGCTCAGTTTCCAGGACCCAAGTCCAAGAGGAAAGTCTCCTGCTACCCAGGTCTTAGCTCGGTACGTTCTATCAAGCTGTCCTCCTGAGCCCTTTCCCAGTTCAGACATTGGTTGTTGTACTAGTGTAGTCCCCACGATACAAAAGATGAGAAAGAATGCTCCCTACTCATTAGAGTCCTGGAATGGCTCATTACAGTCCTGGTTTTATCGGTGTATCCTTATCATAACAAAACAGCACTCTGCTTTCTATAGCATGCATGCATACATATGGACAAGGAGTAACTCCAGGGATGCATGTAGATCAGATGTGCCTGGCTCTTAAAACACATTAACAGCTGAGATTTCAGTGTGTCCGGCTTCCTCCCCTCTGTCTGTGGCATCCCATGCAATGGCGATTGTTACTCAGTGCTAGCACGTTAATGAGACCCGCTTCTCAGCGTTCACCGTCTAATTGAAAGCACGCTGTCATTCAGGTAGCCCTAAGGTCAGCAGCTCTGCTAACTACACGGCTGCATGCTTTGTGATGTTTCTCATTGGTGAGAGATTGACAAGGAGGGTCACTGGGACTCACCATTCCTGTGGCTGTCAACAGACGTGGTTATCAAGCTTTATCTTGTCCACTCAGTCTATTCGGAATGAGAAGGTCACAACATGGCTCGCTCCGGTTTCTATCCTCAAAGACATGGTTAGTAAGTACAACATTGAGAGAGATCTCTGAGAGAGAGCTTCAACCATAAGCCCGTTTCAAACTCATTTTGCCTCCCCAGTGCACTCGTGGTCACAGATAAAGTACTACTGGCTAGAGATCACTTCTGACTCAGCCCAGATTTTAATCAGTCAGTTTGCAGCGAAAGACCCTCTGTCCCATTTCTGTGCCTACGACCCTCCAGGTGGCTCTATTGTTCCACTTGATACCCATGTTCAGGATCATCTAGACCTCTCCTTTTTCCTCTTGTTCAGCCCCAAACGCCACCGGGAATTGTACTCTTAGGAGCAGAATGTAAATAAGGCACACCGTATATGTTTTAGTACCGACCAAAAATATTTCTAACAGAATCTGCATCCCCCCTTCTCGCATCAAAACCAGACCTCCGATTTGGAAGCAAGCGCAATCTTATTGATGGCCAACTTTCAGCTTCGGCGCCTTCCAAGCCAGAGTTTCTTTTTCATACGTTATGTCTATCAGTTGACAGGACCAATATGATTTTACGTGGGCACAGTTTGGCAACCAGGAACTCTCCATAATATAGTGAGCTTGGAATTCATAAAAGGGAAGCTGCCGGCAAGTGGAAACTGATTAAAATAAAGGGCATTTGTTCTTAACAGGAGACGAAAAACAGCTGATATCCATAAAGAGGAGGTGATTGGCAGGGGCTCATGTGAATATGCAAAGTATTAAAAAGACACTTTGGTGTTTGCTTTGTTTATACATCACTTGATAATTTAGTTTTAATTTTAAATATTCATTTCCCCAAGCATATCAACAACAACAAAAACCTGTGCCTTACCTAGAAATCTATGTATGGTGATAGATAATATTTGGAAGTATCCTCTCAAAGAGAAAAAAGTCTTTAACTTGACTGGCAAATTGTTATGCTTTGGCAAACTGATAAGACAAGACATGTAAGCATCCTGTCTCCACGGTGCAGGCAGGATATGGACCAGTTAAGAGGTCACAGAGAGAGAAATTTGTCAAATAATATTTTGAAAGCTCCTGTGGGGGGGGGTAATCCACTGTCTAGTGTGAAAGAATTGCTAATGACAACTCTATGAAGGCCTATGTGGTTTTATACACACACAAACACATACACACACACACATGCACACATGCGCACAGCATACACACATGCACACACACATATACATGCATACACACATGTGCACATGTATACATACACATATGCACACATGCACATACTTGCGCACACATACACACATGCACATACATGCATGTGCATTCACACATGTACACATGCATGCACACATGCATATACATGCATGTACATATGCACACACATACATGCTCACATGCACATACACATATGCACAGTGCACATGCATGCAAACATGTACACATATGCATGCACACATGCACATACATACATGCATGCACACATGCATGCTCACACACATACATACACATATTCACACACATGTTCACACATGCATGCACATATGCACATACATACACACATGCATGCAAACATGCTCACACATAAATACACATATGCACACATGCCATGGACCGACTCAGTCGGGACACACACCCGTGGTGGAACCAAGGTCTTTGGTATGCAGGAAGGCACTGGTCTAATGAATGACAGACACAACAGATATAGGTCGAGTCTGAATGCACTTTACTGTTCTGAGGCAGGAACTTTTATACACATATAAGTTGGTATTACATTACTGAAGAAAAAATGTATCTAGTGAAGTGATTACAAAGAGTGACTAACATAAGCTTCTGGCACAAGGAAATATAAAATCAATCAGGTATGAACTTCAGAGAACACATACAAAGCATCACATCCCTCTGTAGTTAATGATAAACTAGTAGTTCAAGAGTCCTTGGGAAAACTTTGTTATACCATTAGGTCCTTTGTTCAGTGTAGTCCTTAACATCCTGCTTCCTTCTTGTGGGACTTTTAAGCTCACTTTGAAACTTTACTTAACTGACTGATGTTTTCCATGTCAGGGTGCCAAAGCCACCTAGCCATACAATTACATATATTGTTTAGGAGGTTAATTCTTTAATGTATTTAGGTAATAATTGTATAACTGATCAAAAGGCAAAGCAATGGATCTCTAGAAGATAAATCATGGTCAGTGCTGTAGCTCAAAGAATGGACTCTGTTAGCTTTAACGCCTGGGTGCTCACAGCTCTGACTACCAGGAACATTTTGTAAATGAAGAAACAGGTTAGAGAAAGTCACACAGGCAAGGCTTGCCATGAGAAATCCAGCTCAGCATCTCTGGCCAAGAGTGCCACAATCGAGTTCCTCAGCAGACAACCTTATCATAGGCAAGGTTTTTACCTGTAAAGATTAGCACACAATGTCCACCGAATGGGTTTAATTGGGGAAATCATAGTGTCTACAAGATTTGTGTGGCACACACATATACACACATGCACACATACATGCTCACACACATACATGTACACACATACATACACTCACACACACACACACAAAGTCGAAAAATGTTCTTGCCTATGGTCTTGCTTTTGGAAAAGCTTAAGAAAAAAACTTGTGATTCTAATACTCATGTGTTCTATATGCAGTTGTCTTGACTGAGTACTATTTATTCAAAGGAAATAGAGCATGCATACACAGTACCTAAAACACCGCACCTTTATAAATAGACATAACACCTACTCGTCCATAACTATATTACTTAGCTAAGTATAAATAGAGCAGCTGGTACTAAAACCAAAACACCTCTACAGAGCAGATTCTATTGAAAAAAAAAATCTGCAGCCGTATCTACCTACCTGCACATTTTAGCTTAATGCACACAGTCAAAGTCAACAGTGTTCGGGGTTGAATCATGATGCCTTCATGTTCCTAGGAATGTCAGCAGCAAAGTATATTCTGGCAAGTGATTTTGTTAAAGTACACATTTTGTTTACTCTCTCCAGAGTAAACAACACACACAGAAAACATTTAAATGAATTGTACTTACATTTCCTTTTTTTTTTTTTTTTTTTTGTCATTTAATCATTGAGGCAAGACTTCAGACTGTAGCTCGGGGTGGCCCAGAACTTACTAGGTAAATACAGACTAGCCTTGAACAGATAGCAATTACCTGCCTTGGCCTCCTGAGAGCTGAGATGACTGGTATTGCCTGCATATTGCACCTTCAGTGTGATTTTCGTTGGATGCTGACATGGTTCTAGACGATAACTAAATAAAGAATGAAGAGCAATAACAGCCAACCCTGAGCACCACGCCGCAGCAGTCACTCTCCACCCTCGCACCGCCCCACAGAGTGACTCTGCTCTTCACGCACACATTACAAGTGACTGAACTGGGTTATGGAGATATCTAATGACCTAATGGAGACAGAGATGCTAAGCGGGGCTAGGATCCAGACAAGCTCTCTGTTTCCCAAGTCCGTGGGCTGAAACTGAAACTCACAAAGGGAAGGAGGGAAGGAAGGAAAGAAGAGACAAAGCAGGGGGGGAGAGGGGAGGAAGCCCGATAGCTGTTGCCTCTAGAATGCACAAGAACAAATCTGAAAACTGCTCCACAAGAATGGAAGCCGATCTTTTAAACAGCTGGAACTGATTTTATTTATTGAAGAAGCGGGGCTTGGTGCCAAGCGAACACCATTATGAGTTTAGTGGAGGAGAAAGGACCGCAGAGCCAGCCTGTTTGTGCCAGCTCTCAAGGCCTCCCTCCCAGGAATACATCCATCTGCCTCTGAATCTCAAACACTTCAAACACTGCTACTCCCTGCTTGGGCTTAAGGAGGTGTCGAGGGAGAGGACACCAGGAAGCCCAGAATATAAGCGTGTAGTGTTGCAGTGTCATTTGGCTGGGATAAGTGTGCTCAGCTTTGTGCCAGTGAGAGGGAAGCCTCTTCCTTACCTGCAGCCCAGGCATTCGGCACACACTGCAGGCACCAAAGCAGAACCGGTCCTTCGAGAAGAGATACCTTCCGTAGATCCATGGAGTAAAGAGAGGTAGGAATAGACTCCCAGGAGGGCTGGGGCTCTGATCCAAGGGACGGGACTGTGTCAATTGCATAGCACCCAGGTTCAATCCCAGTACTGTCAGAGAAAAAGACAGAAGGTAGGGGTTCTGGGGTAGCAGCAAGGTATTTATCACGAGAGCAAACAATTGTAACTTAGCAAAATAAGTGTGGAATATATGTATCCTATAGGCACTCAATTCATCCAATGTAAACACAGCAGAGAAGTTCCCCCCAAAATGCAAGCAGAGACATCAGACATTGTTTTCTTGACTTAGGACCAGAAATGAAGGCCTTAGCTCCAGTGTCCAGAGGGTTGCTGTTTGAGGGAGTAGAGAATTTGTTCCACTGTTGTTGTTCCATTGGGCTCCTGTGAACTAGCCTTCTTTAGTGTCTCAGAGTAGAATCAATGACTTGATTTGCAAGTATTTTTGCATATTTTAGTATGGATGTTGTAAAATAAAACTTCCTAATAAATGGCGGTCTTTGCCCTGTGAATGAAGTAATGCTGTTTCCGTTGGAAAGTGATTAGGCTATGAGCCCAGTGTAAGAATGAACATGGCTGTCACTGAGTGAATGTTTACTGTGTACTTTGAGACAGGGCCCAAGTGCTTTGTTTCTAGTCATCTTCACTAGAGTCATCAGGAGAGTGCTATGACCCCCATCTCACAGAAAAGAGGATGGGTGGCTCAGGCTATGGAAACCAGTAAAAGACAGGGCCAAGATTTAACCCCAGGGCCCCAGACCTTGTCAGAAAAGATACTGTATTAAGAAACTTATCAGGAATATTAGAATTACCCTACATTCTCCATTCAGCAGACCTAGTGTTTCCCATCAGCACATTCTTCCCTCACCAAACCAGCTCACAGGACTGCTTTATTCTTCCAGGCTGGGGTCTGCCCATTGAAGTGCAAAAGTAGTTGCAGAACAGAGGTTGTTCTGTGACTCTGGGTTGGAGGAAGGGTGGTTTATGGTTCTACGTGGGGTCCTCTGGTTCGCTCCTACGTGGTCTTATGTTTCCTCAATCTCTGCTCCTGAATTTCAAATAAATGGTGATGGAGAGACCTCCCCTAGTTAGTCTCACCATTGAATGGTCACATGAAAAATAGAAAACACATCAGAAATTTGTTTTGATTTCTTTATACCTTCAGATCCTATTTCGGGTTTGTACAGTCTTATCCACCAGACCAAACATCAGTGGCTTCCCTTTCTCGTGGCTTCCCTCCAAAGAGTCACCTAATTAAATCACTTTCAAATATCCACAGTCTTGTCCAAGGTGTCCATGAACTGGGTATGAGCCCAGCCCTGGAGCAAAGACAGACAAGGACTCTGAGACTCTTGGAGAGCTCATTTCATGTTGCTTAGAGAAGACAGAAAGGTAGAAATCATTTCGATACTAAAATCTGTTACCCCCTGACTCATTACACAGAATGTAAAAGTCACATCTATCTGTGGGGCATTCAGAAGTGCTTGTGCCTACCAAAATTTCACATTTGCCTCTAACTTCAAAGTTACATTCTCTTTCTTTCTAGAAAACTGTGAGGTCTGAACCCTTCCTTGGTCTTGCATCTTTACAGCCTTTGGGGCTGCATTGCGTTGCAGTAGTGTTCCAAAGCTGCCCCTCCCGACCAACATCATTGAAATGTTTCAGGATTCAACTTTCCAACTTAAGGGTTGTTGTAAAAATCTGACAAAAGCCACCAGCCTCTCCCAAAGCTCCCACCTCAGCCCACCCCACATGGGCACACTCATAGTTGTCTTTATGAAAGGCTGCAGACTGTTGGAAACCCATCCATGCAACCTTTGGGTAACCCAAGATTAAAACTTCCAGATTTTTTAAGTTACCCTTAAAAAACTGTGCCATTTTGCCAGTGGGCAGTGTGCAGACTGAAACCTACCCCAACACAGCTCACCAAGCCATTCAGTATCTTCCCAGAAGGGTCTATTGGGTTCTCATTCATGTAAAGGTACCCAATGACCACTGTGGTGCACTGTGGCATGTTCACACTAGTCACCAAGCTGTGCCCATTTTTATTATCTCTAACCGTATATTCAGTTATATTCACTATGGTAACCCCAAATCAGCAATGGTGGACTATTAATATTACAGAAATCACAGATGGACTCTCCCCACCTTGAGAGCCAGTGAATAAAGGTTTGCCATACACCACTGCATTTGAGCTAGTGCAGATACTGTTGACTTATAAGTGAAGAGTAGCCTATGATTTTTTTAAACAAACACCCTATCAAACAGATTCCTATCAAAGGTTCTGGTTGCTTATAGGTCAAGAACACATGATCCATGTGTTGTTCTAAGCACATAGGTGATAGCTAAAAGATGCTAAGGAGGGTTTCCAGAGAGACATCTAGGAATATAGTTCCCATTCCATCCTGATGGGTCTAATGGTAGGGACCAACATCTATAAACTATGTCTTAAAACATCAACAATACACTGATATCAATAACTGTCATGAGAACCATTAAGAAAATGAAACAATAAAACAGATAATGGTTGCCTATCCTTCTAAAGATAGGAAACAGGAATAGAAGCTATAGGGGAGAATTAACCTACAGATTCATCTGTCTTTAAGATGGCAAGGGAAGAAAGCCCTGTCCATAGAAGATACAAATTGCTATGGACTGATGTCCGATGTCTTCTATAGGATTTTTTTTAAAAGAACTGCTCTTACAACTGAACTCTGTCTGGTGCTAAGCCATTCTCGTAGCAAGGGGGAGAAAAGTCAAGTCAAATGATTGATCCCATTTTTGAATTACAGAGGGCTATTGATTTTTCATTAGGGTTCTTGTGCTGCTCTCCAGAGAAAGTAGAGAAGGGGGAAAGTAATTCATTGATCAGAGCAGAGGGCCACGTTCATTTATTGGCTTTCTGCCATGTCCCATTATCTGTGGTTCCAAGTGTATATTGAAGTGCGTTTATTTTCATCATAGCTACCTGTCACCAGAAATGTCTCCCTGTAACTATTAGTTTAATCATCCTGTTCTCACAATGGTAATGAGTGATAATCTCCTCTGTGGCCCTGGGTCTGTGGATATTATTCATTGGGCTTTACTGTTAGCTATCACAAGGCTGTGGTGAAGAATTTATCAAGACTCTCATAGGCTAAAAGACACAAGAGATTTGGCAACTTCTTAAAAATATGTTTAAATAAACAACTATCATCCTTTCAGTATTATGATATATCCATGTGTGTGTGAGCATGTGTATGTGTGCACATGTGCAGTTATGCATGTGTGGATGTGTTACCTAATAAAGCATTTTCAGAAGACCCATAGGTTTTGATATACCCTGAGGATGACTTTAAATGCACCCAAATGAGGTAACATAGTTCCATACCAAGCCACTGGGAAAACAATACAGAAAGCCATTGAGCATGTGAGATAAATATTATCATGGGCAAATAAATTAGTAAACTCTCAAAAATAAATATACTGTTGTATATCTGCAGCCTTTAAAATTGATGGATGCCACATGGCAGAAATTTCACAACTAGAAATTCTACTCATGAAAATGAACACAGATGTTTGGGAATTTATATAGGGATGCTACTTATATTAGCCAAAAAATAATAATCTAAACAAAAATAGGAAAATGTTTCATTGCCTATAACCACATAGTAAAGGCATACCAAACAAAAATGTTAATAATAATAGGAAATTTATAAAAGATAAAACAGAAGTGGCCTGGGAATGAGGCAAAGGGTTGAAGGGAAGAAAAATCAACTCAAGATAGTGAAAAAAATCTGGTCACTAAAAATGTGTGGAAATATGTGTGAGCCAACATTTGTTTAAAAGAAGCCAATTCAGCTGTCTTGAGGAGTGGGGAAGGTCACTGCAGACAAGGCATTCCACAAGAAAAGGTCAAAACTTCGAGTGGCCATCTCAATATAAAGATAAAACAAATCATTCTGCTGCCTTCCCAACTTTTAAACATCCCATTAGGTTTTAGCCATCATTACCACCACAGGAATATTCTAGGTCTGGGGAAAGTCTCACTGACTCCTTTCTTCCTAACACTACAAACAATGCGCACACTATTAATGTTGCGATTGTGCTCAGTGCCAAACTACACCTACCTGCGGGTTAAGTGGCAGAAAGACAGCTAGGACTCAGGTGGGGGGGGGTAATTCTAAACCGCTCAGAAAACGTGGAGAGTGGATAAAGGATTCCAGCTCTCTCCAATGCATAGTGTTCAACCAGACAGTGAGAGGTGTGTTGAAGGCTCTGTTCTGGTGGGTTTGCCATCAAAGGTTTGGGAGGTGTGAGGGGCAGTGTGGAAGAGAGAGAATCCCTTCCTGATCTCCAAAAGGGAAAGAAGCAAAATGGGTATTTACATTACTGAGCACTTACAGTAAGATCTCCCAGAGCTAATAGATTGGATAATCCATGTGCACATAATTAAAACTGGCTCTGGAGTGTGTGGCAGTTTGTGTGCAATATCCATGCTCATAAAATCCTTCCAAATTTCTCTAAATTACAATAAATTCCAATTTAACCATATTGCATAAATTTTACACTTATGCCTCTGTAATAATATTAATCTTCCTCCCCCAAATAACACGTTTATAGGCCACATACTGGTTTCTTCCCACACGGTGTGATGTTTATTTGGGGTTAAGATCTTTCATGAGAATTGGGCTTAGTTATTCCTGTGGTGTTTGCCTTTCAAACTCCGCTGTAGAAAGTGAGAGTTCAGGGCCAGCAGCATCTTAATGGAATGAATGGAAGCCAGCACAAATTTTTGGTTTAGTTCATTTTCCTTAGTGTGGTTTTGCAGTGTGATTCTATTATGTATTCCAATGCTGGCCTCAAGCTCAAGACCACTCTGCCTCATCTTTTCAGCATGTTGAATACTCTGAGAGCCTCAGTGGCCAGCTAACCATACCTTCCAATCCAGCCTGTGTCAATGATCACAACACTAAACGTCTCTGAGACCCCAATACACATCTGTATTTTGAGGGAAAAAATAACTAAGACTGTGATAAGAACCCACATTGGGTAACTTATAGGTGCCTGTAACTACAGCTAACATCATCTTCTGACTTGTACAGGCATGCAGACACACACACACACACACACACACACACACACACACAAACACAAACACACACACCATACGCTCACACACTTTCACAGATATAAAAATAAAAATTTCATCTTTAAAAAAAGAACAAGAGCTATTGTAAAGCACCATTTTTAAAATACTCATTTACCAGTTTATGTGTTTTCTCTGATATCCAATTTAATTCTGAAAATAATAATATTCTTTTCCCAAATTTTAATTTTAAACAACAGAGATATTATGAGTTCCACAACCAGGCCTAGGCCATATGTCTATCAGTAGGCTGGGATTCAAACCTGGACACTGACCCCAGAGTCTGGGTGCTTGGTTATTAGACCATCCATCATAAGGGAGCACATTTTGCTTAGTACAATGAATCTGTGGATAAAGGTACTTGCCACCAAGCTAAGAACCCAAGGGCCATCCATGTAGTGGGAGGAGATAACTGACTCCCTTAAGTCAAGTGACATCTACAGCAACCAATGACATGCATTCTCTCCACACACAAAAATAAATGTAATAAGAAGCCATCAAAAATAATAACAATTATTGCTCCTATTCAAAGTGTTGCTTGTCAAACCTCTACACCAGCTCATGTTGCCCAAAGCAACACTATTTTGTATTTATTTTCAACTCAGAACTAGCATGCCATAAATATGTGTGCATTTATTAAAAATAACACTTAAATGGTTAAAAGTCTTACAAATATAAATCCGGATGCTAATACACCTTACAGTTCAAGGTAAAAAAGAATGGCTGGTGTAAATCATGTGAGTACACCGTCAGCATAAAGCTTCGGGGTGCTATATATTACCCAGCAGCCTCCACTCTGCTCATGTATCTTGATGCAAGCGAGACTTTTGACACCAGTCACTTCCCGAGATAAAATACAGTTCGTAGGGGAATAATTTCAACACATGAGACGGTCTCCTCCCACAAAAGCAGCATTCATTTTTGTAAACAAAATAAAATATGTTCACAGTGTTGGGTAATATAACCACCAAACTCAAAATAAATTCAGTCCTGTACTTTCCTCCCAAATTTCTCTAGTCTAATTTTTCCCACCTGAATTTTAATTTCTTACCCACATCTGAGAGTTTGTACTGAGAACTAGTCACCTAGTGGAACTTTTGGTTAAAGTAAAATATTCTAAAGAGCAGATTAATTCTGCTTATTATCAATAAACAGTACATATACATATCATCAAACAGTACATATGCGTATTTCTCTCTCTTATTCTCCTCATCTAAAACCCCTGTAGGGCTGATGGATGCCTATCATTTGTTATCTGTGAAAAAGGCTTCAGGAAGCTAGAAGCACTAGAAGTTTCCAAGCAGTTGGGTAAGGAAAAGCAAAGTCTATCCCACATCAAGGAAAGATGTGAAGAGAGTCTGGCAGTCCTAGCGCTTGGGGGAAGCAAGTCTCATACCCTGTTGCACGTTTGGGAGGTAATTTCTCACCTGGATACTAATTAGGGAAGTCCCTAGGCACCATCTTGAAAGAGATGTTATTGATTTAAAAAATCAATTGGTGCCTAGCCCAATGGTCATCAGAGAGGCATCACACAGCAACTAATGGGAACAGATGGAGAGACGCACAGCCAAATACTAGACAAAGAGAGCAGAATCCCGCAAAAGAGGGGAACAGGAGGAAGGATTCTAGGAACCAGAAGGGTCAAGTTCATCCCAAGAGCATGGTCCATAGGACCAACCTCACAGGGTTCATCACAGGGGCTCACAGAAAATGAAGTAGCGATGACTGTCCCCGCATAGGTCTGCACTAGGTCCTCTGCATATATGTTAAAGTTGTATAGCTTCGTTTCTTGTGGGACTCCTAACAGTGGGAGTGGGGGACATCATGGATGCTTTTCCCTACTCTTGAGTCCCTTTCCTTCCTACTGGGTCTAGATGTGATTTGAGGGTTTGTTCTTAGCTTTATTGTAATTTGTTATGCTGTGTTTGGATGTTCGTTTTCTTGTGTTTTCTTTTCTTTTTAAGGTAAACAAGGAGGTGTGGATCTAAAAGAGAAGAGAGGTGGGGAGGAGTACTGGGTGGAGTGGAGGGAGGGGAAATTGAGGTGGAAATGTTATGTGTGTGTGTGTGTGTATATATATGTATATTATATACATATTTATATACATATATATACATATATATACATATATATACATATATACACATATATATACATATACATATACATATACATATACATATACATATACATATACATATATATATATATGTATAGAGGAAGAGAAGGAGGAGAACAACAAGAACAAGAACAGGAACAAGAACAAGAACAAGAAGTGAGCCTGTGAACAGAGAACAAGAAGCCTGAATGTAAACATCCACATACCTGAGGTGAGAGACAGCCTCTTGGAAGACATCATGGGGAGTGGGAGACCAGATGCTCACATGCTCAAAATGTGAGAAGGCAAGAGGCTTTGCTCAGTGATAGATCATCAACTGAGAATACCCCTGGAGCTTCACAGCCCTAAGCCTGAGGTGTGTTGATAAATCAACTTACCGAGCTCCGTCCACCATTCACAGCTGCAAGAAGAACTCTGAAACCCAGTAGAGTGCTTGGTATCCACAGCCATGTTTCCCAGAATAAGGAAGAGCACCCAGGACTCTGGAAAGAACCAAGACAGTGCCCTGTCTATACATGGCTCAGTGCTGTGGTTACCTCCCATAGTAAACACACTGCCCACATAGAATGTTAACCCCTGAAAGCTATGAGGCCAGGAGTCTCAAAAGGGTAAGAGAACTTGCCCAGCCTCAGACCGCAAAGGTGTCCAGTCACGACCCCAGTATACAAGGAAGCCAACACTGAAGTAAAGGCAGCTCTGGGGTGTGTGTCACTGTCAGTCTCTACTTTTGAAGGACACACAAAGAAGCTGTTCCAACAGCTATTTGGGGGGGGGGATTTGACTGTCTATCTGTCTGTCTGTCTGTCTGCCTGCCTGCCTATTTTACTATTCTTTATACTATTCTTATTAGATAACAGACATCTAATTTTATTTACCTTTATTATTGTTTATTATTATTATTCTATTTATTTACATCCCAAATCACTGGGTAATGATCCTTTTTCTTTTGTCGCACCCTCTCCCAGCTGGTGAGCTGCCTCATGTGGCACTGGGAACTGAACTCGGGAGGAGTGAACAGGAAGAACAGGAAGTGCTTACAATCACTGAGCCATTGCCCTACCTCCGCAGTTCCTTTATTGAATCTTACATTCCCTGCAGTCTCTCCGTTCCCCACCTCATTCCTTTATGTCAGGCATTTAGTATTTCCTCATGTACCCTAGATATATCTTCATCTCATAGCACATTTTACATGGGTTTTGCCATTTTCTGTCTTATGGTTACTGGTGATGTATCAGTACGTTTTAACCAGTTTTAAGTATCAGTCTACATCTCCTATGATTTGATATTTACTGGTTTTTTCCCTCCTGTCTAAGGTATTCCAGAGATTGAGCCCTAAAGACTAGGGAAAATATTGGTTGTTGATTTTAAGGTTGTTCTTTTTTTTTTTTAAGTAAAAATGGTCAATAACTTCCAAGAGGATACAAACAAATGAATTCAATCCAGGACCTAGAGAGTAAATTGTCAACATAGAAGAAAAAGTCAATGATAAGAATAACAATCTCAGCAACATAGAAGAAAACTTCAGCAAAGAAATTGAGTTTTGAAAACAATTGAAGTGTTAGAAACTCAATAGGCAAATAGAAAAACAGAGTGAAATGCATCATTTATAAATAAGGCCAACCATAAGAAAAAAAGAGCAGAGATGGTAATTATAGTGACCTAGTTTTGTGTGTCAACTTGACACAAGTTAGAGTCATTAGAGATGAAGGAATGTCAGTTGAGGAAATGCCTCCATGAGATCCAGCTATAAGGCATTTTCTCAATTAGTGATTGATGGGGGAAGGCCCAGCCCACAGTGGGAGGCCCTATGCCTGGACTGGTAGTCTTGGGTTCTATAAAAATGCAGGCTGAGCAAACCAGGGGAAGGAAACCAGTAAGCAGCACCCTCGGTGGCCTTTACATCAGCTCCTGCCTCCAGGTTCCTGCCCTGCTTGGGTTCCTTTCCTCACTTCTTCCAGTGGTGGACTATGATATGGAAGTGTAAGCCAAATAAACCTTTTCCTCCCCAACTTGATCTTTGGTCATGGTGTTTCGTGGCAGCAATATAAACCCTAATACAACAGACAAAATTGAGCAACACTGCATTCAACTATCAAGACAATAAAGAACTGAAGGAATAGGAACACTACTATGAAAATGCTCAGATGCAATCAAAGACCCGGCCTAAGAACCCAGGGGATAGAAGAAGCTGAAACAAAACCTAAAAACAGAGCTTTACACGAGGCTCTTAGAACTCTAATTAGACAGAGTAGGAAAAGAACATCTCGATGACACAGTTGAAATGTCAAAATACATAGCAGATGCATGAAAGAATGCCATGAGCTGCATGGCTCAGGAACTGACCGGACAGGGACAAGGGAACTAAGAAAGAACAGACACAAAAAAATGTACTCACAGAAAAGCTGGCATCAAGTGGGCTGTGCTTGCTCTGATGAAGGGCACCTACTACAATAGCAACAACCCAAGAGCTCAACACGATTATTTAATACATGAGTCAAGTCAGAGAGTTCGTTGTACACGGGTGAATAAAGAGGCTTGCTTAGCTGACCTCAATAGGAAGCCTCAGTAAGAAAGCAGTCATCCTGGAAGTGGTTGATCATGTCTATGCACATTGTCAAAACGTACACTTAGACTTTTGTCATCCCTCTGAGCCTCACCTGGGGAAGGCTTTGTCACTCCCATAGATCTAATGCATTTGGTTCAAGACATGACTGTGTTTACTCAACAACACACATTCATTCAGGACTTCCTCAGTTTAACACACACACACACACACACACACACACACACACACAGCTCTAAAGGTGAAACACAGAATATACTAGGTTTTTCATCATTAACTCTGAAAGCCAACAAAGCATGGATCAATTTATTTTAAACACTGAAGATAAATAACTTCCAATCAAAATTTCCATATCCAACAAAACTGTTCTTGAAGATGAGAGAGGACTAAGACATTTCAAGATAAGTACAAACTAAGACAATTTATGACCATCAAAATTTATGACCACGTTGGAAAATACCTAAGGGCATACTACATTCAGAAGACAAAGACTATCCCAATCATTGAAACACAGGAAAGAATAAACTTCTTGAGAGAAATAAATAAGCAAAGGTGAGCTAGGAAGGAATCGATCATGCCCAATACAGTAAACCCTCAAATCCCTAAAACCAAAAGAAAAGGGAAGAAAATGCAACAATCATCCAACCAACCAGGAAAATGACAACAAAATTATAAGAGTTAGCAAATATCTCTTAATAATAACCTTGAGTGTAAATGACCTCACCTCACTAGTAAAAAGATGCAGGCTAGTTGACTAGATTAAAAAGCAAGATCCAGTGAGTAATTTCCAATAAGAAATCTACCTTACTGTCAAAGACAAACACCACGATCTGAGAGTTAAAGGATGAAGTGTATGGAAGCTAACCACAAGCTGTTGCAGGCATTCTGAGACCTGATAAAGAAGACTCAGAGAAACAACTGCTTAGATGAGATAAAGAAGAAAAGTTCCTATTAGTCAAAACTATAGCAATTGTAACTCTACACACGCTGAACCTGGGGACATTTCTATAAAACAAACACTGATGGATATATAGGGCCCCAAAGGTCCGGACAAGTAACTTCAAACACAATACCTGGGTTTATCGCTAGTTTATGGCTCATGGCAGAGTAGAGACAACTTCCCTTTTTGAAAGCTTTTCAGAGAGAGGATTTGTATGATGCTTTGTACATGCTAAGCCCAGGGAGTGGCACTATTATAAGGTGTGGCCTTGTTGAAGTAGGTGTGTCACTGTGGGCATGGTCTTTAAGACCCTCTTCCTAGCTGCCTAGAAGTCAGAATTCTGCTAACAGCCTTTAGATGAAGATGTTTTACTCTCACTTCCTCCTGCACCATGTCTACCCAGATGCTGCCATGTTCCTGCCTTGATGATAATGGGCTGAACTTCTTCTGAACATTTAAGCCAACCACAATTAAATTTTGTCCTATGGTTGTCTGTTCACAGCAATAAAACCCTAAGACAGTTTGCAACATACCACTTTTACTATTAATATATGACAGGGTTTTTTCCTCACTTCTGGTATGGATTCTAAGTCTTCAGAATGTACTGAGTACCATAAATCCTTGTTGTTTATGAGTTCCTTACGTTAGACCTGAGTCTATGCTAATGAATGACTCACAATGGACCCCACAAAGCTTCAGAAGGGAGGAATGATGACCATATTCTTGGAAAACAGGAGACTTGAGTCATGCAAAATCAATATAACCTCTTGACATTTGGGAGGAGAGATTGGAGATTAAGGTAAATCTGAGTATAAAACTAATTAACAAAAATTATTTTTGCTACCCTGACAGGGAATGCTCAATTCCAGGATGTTTGTGGCTCTAAACCGACATATTATCTGACTACTACAAAGTTAGTGTCATCTTTTGCATTTTCAAGATGGAGACTGTCTAGTGCCTTTTCCCCTGACTGTGGAATGTATAAGTAAAAAAGAACTTAAGAAAGAAAGTGTTTATTTTGGCTCAGCATTTAAAAATATAGTCTATCATGGCGGGGAAGATGTGACAGCAGGAGCAGGACAAGCTGGTCACATTGCTCTGTAGTTAGGACAGAGAGTAATGAACGTTTGCTCTCCTCTCCATTTCTCCTTTTCATTCCGCCCGGCATCCCTGCCCAGAGAGTGGATCTTCCCAGGTTTATTTTAGGATGGGTCTTCATACCTTCCTTCATCAACTTAATTTAGGTGGCTTCTCAAATACATGTGCAGGTTTGTTTGCATGGGAATTTTTAATTCCCATTACCTTGATAACCAAAACTAACATTCACAAGACTAAAAAAGATGGCTCAGCAAGTAAAAGCATCTTCCAGACAGGCCTGACAAACTGCATTCAATGCCTGGAAGCCACAGCAGAAGAGCAGGACCAGCATACAACATCTGTCTACATGCACATGTGTGCCCACATTCACACGCATATATTGTGCATGTGTGCACACACTAATGGATAAATAAGTAAATAAATTTAAATAAAATAATTATCACAGCACATAAGGGGTAGGGACATCAGACTGGTATTCCATTCTGTAACCAAAACAAAAAATCAACACACCCCCCAAAAAGACCCTCAAATCTTTTGTTTTACCCCCAAAAATAACTGTGATTCCAATGGAATGTCATTATTAACAAAAGGAGAGAGTTTTAATCTTCAGCACTATGAGTAGCAATATAACCCACTTTTCTCAAAGAAAAGAGGGTCTCAGTACACAGGAAACAGGTCAGAGCCATCTTAGATAAGCCCACATCCTAGTGACATTCCTCTTGCTGCTATGATAAAATTCTCTGAGCAAAGCAGTTAGGGGAGGAAAGGGCTTCAGTGCTGAACACCAGGGGTCAGGGGGCAAGGACAAGAGGATCCTAGGAACTCAGGGGCCAGCCAGCCTAGCAGACCTGGCAATAAGGCAGAGAGCCATTGAGGAAGACACTCACTGTCCACCTCTGGTCTCTGCACAACACACACACACACAGCCATACAGACACACACAGACAGAAGCACACAAACACACAGACACACAAAGCACACAGACACAAGCACACAAACACACACATACACACACAGAAAGACAGACACACATACACATATATACACATACACACACATACACAGAGAGAGAGAGAGAGAGAGAGAGAGAGAGAGAGAGAGAGAGAGAGACATACACACACAAACATGGAGACAGACACACACAAAGAAAGACAGACACAGACACACAGACACACACAGAGAGACAGATAGGCAGACACACAAACACACACACACATACACACACACACACACACACACACACACACAAATAAAAAGGAGGAAATGAAATACCACAGCAGTGAGCAGAGCACTGCAGCTGCAATGTGAGTCAGACTGAGTAATTCACACTGCAACCCAGATTTCAACACAGGCTTGGAAAGCCTATGCTGGATATGGGCAGTGTGATTTGTTAACAAGTATGATTGATTTAGTGTCAGAGTATCTGTCTCTAAGTGGCAGTGTGACCCCAAGATGAGTCACTTAACCTTGGCCTCAGTTCCATTTTAAAATAAAGGGTTAGATTAGATTATCTTTGGATTTCCTTCAAAATCTAATATAATGCTATTCCATTTTTCTTTTTGCTATGTAGCGATTGTAACCAAGTCAATGGGCAGAAAAGGAACTTAGCAAATTATCAAATTAATCAGGATAAAATGAAATTGAAAATGGAAAAGCTTAAAATGTTTTAAATGGTTATCACCACTATTAACACAAAGTGTCTGGGAATTTTAAAGTTAAAAAAATCACTATTGATAAAAAATTTTCAACTATCTGGAAGCGAAGACATATATCTATTTAAGCAAGTGTCAAATTAGAAACATACTTTATCTTTTTCAGATCTCTACATGGGGACTATTTGAAATACCCTAAGGGAGAAAGAAGCCACTGGTGTGTTTGATTGAGATGTATCCTTCAGTGCACAGGTTATATCTTTCATCTATACTTATTTAAGCGACCAAAATTATGTGAGAAAATATAGATTTAAGTTATTTGTAAGCAATAAAGAAATTCTTTTGACCAGAGCTGGCTGTATAGATTGTCTGGTAAATTGCAAAACAGTGACAGCGAAAGAAACAGACACACAGTAAAGCTTGTTACATTTTAAATTGTTTTAATGAATGAAGAACGCAGGGGGGAGGGGTGTGAAGAACTGAGATGCCACCGATTCAACGGGAGGCTATTGAGGAAGCCCTTCCTAGGCACAGCACAGTGGACACTGACTCACCAAACATGTCCAGCCTGGTTGTTCTCAGTCTCGAGAGGTGCACAGAAGAGAATTCTGTAAGAAGCTGTCAGCAATGGAGGAGGGTCACCCTTGTTCCACATCCTTGCCAGCAGCATGTGCTGTGAGTTGAGTTGCTGATCTCCACCATTCTGAGTGCTGTGAGGTGGAATCTCAGGGTCCTTTGGATTTGCACCTCCCCAATGACTAAGTACTTTGAACATTTCTTTAAGTGCTCCCTAACCATTTGAGATTCCCCTGTTGAAAATGCTCTGTTTAGCTGTGTACCCCATTTTTTAATTGGGTTATTTAGGTTGTTCATGTCTCGCTTCTTGGGTTCTTTATATATTTTGGATATTAGCCCTCTGTCAGATAATAGGGTTAGTGAAGATTTTTTTCCCAACTTGTAGGCTGATGTTCTGTCCTACTGACAGTGTCCCTGACCTTACAGAAGCTTCTCAGTTTCAGGAGGTCCCATTTGTCAATTGTTGATCTTAGAACCTGAGCCATTGGTGTTCTGTTCAGGAAATTTTCTCCTGTACCAATGCATTCCAGGATATTTCCCACGTTCTCTTCTGTTAGATTTAGTATATCTCATTTTATGTTGAGGTCCTTGATCCACTTAGACTTGAGTTTTGTGTAATGTGATAAATATGGATCTAATTGCATTCTTCTACATGAAGACATCCAGTTAGACCAGCACCATTTGTTGAAGATACTCTTTTCCAATGTATAGTTTTGGCTTATTTGTCAAAAATCAAATGTCCATGGATGTTTGGGGGTCATTTCTGGGTCTTTGATTTGATTCCACTGATCAGCCTGTCTGTTTCTGTACCAATGCCATGCAGTTTGTATTACACTATTTCTCTATAGTACAGTTTAAGGTCAGGGATGGTGATTCCTCCAGTTCTTTTATTGTTCAGGATTGTTTTTGCTGTCTTGGATTTTTTTGTTTGTTTGATTGATTGATTGATTGATTGATTGATTGATTTTGGTTTTTTGGTTTTTTGTTTGTTTTTCCATATGAAGTTGAGAATTTATCTTTCAAGGTCTGTAAAAAATGTGTTAGAATTTTGATGGGAATTGTATTGAATTGATAAGGAAACCAATCTATTGGTTTCTGAGAAAATTAGAAATAGTTCTACCTGAAGACACAGCTATACTGCTCCTGGGCATATATCCAAAAGATGCCCACCATACCACAAGGCCATGTGCTCCCCTATGTTCATAACATCTTTATTTGTAATAGCCAGAAGCTTGAAATGACCCAAATGTCCCTCAACAGAAGAATAGAGACAGAAAATGTGGGTCATTTACACAATGGAATACTATTCATCAAAAACAAGAACATCATGAATTTTGCAGGCAAGTGAATGGACCTGACTGAGGTTACACAGAGCCAAAGGACATGCATGTATGTACTCACTGATGAGTGGATATAAGCCATAAAGTACAGGATATCCACGATACATCCCACAGACACAAAGAAGAAAGGAAGGGAGGACTCCAAGCAAGGATGTTTGAATCACAATTAAAAGGAGGAATGAAAAAGATGGCAGAGGAAGGGAGAGAGCTGGGTGGGAGAGGGAATGGGGGTAAAAGGGTCAGGATGAGGTGTTGAGAGGGACAGGAGAGAGGCCAGAGAGTCAGGAGAATGAATGGAAATCTGCAGCTGAAGGGGCAGTGGGAGAAATCTCTAGGAAGTCCCAGAGACCTGGGATGGGGAGGCTCACAAGAGTCAATGCAGCTGGCCCTAGCTGAGATGCCTAAGAGTGGGGACATGGAACCTGAGGATGCCACCTCCTGTAGTCAGGCAGCACCCCCAGTGGAAGGATAAGGACACCATCCCGCTGGCAAAGCTTTTGACCTGAAATTTGTTCTGTCTAACAGAAATGCAGGGACAAAAAAAGAAGCAAAGACTGAAGGAATGGCCAAGCAATAACCAGCCCAACTTAAGAGTCATCCCATGAGCAAGCACCAATCCCTGACACCATTAATAATATTCTGTTATGCTTGCAGACATGAGCCTAGCCTAAATGTGCTCTGAGAGACTCTATCCAGCAGCTGACTGAAACAGATGTGTATACCCACAGCCAAGCATTGGAAGGAGGTTGGGGACTCTTGTGGAAGAGTTGGGAGAAGGCTTGAAGGCCCTGAAGGGAATAGGAACTCCACAGTAAGACCAACAGAGTCCATTAACCTGGACCCCTGAGAGCTCTCAGAGGTTGAGGCAACAACCATAGAACTGGATCAAGGTGGCTGGCACATATGGAGGAGACATGCAACTCAGTCTCCATGGCTGACTTGTCTGGCCTTGTATGGGAGAGGATGTACCTAATCCTGCAGAGACATGATGCACCAGGGTGGGGGAAATACCTAGAAGGGTCCCACCCTCTCAGAGGAGAAGGGGAGGGAGGAAAGGATAGGATTTTGTGAAGGGGATGGGGAAGGGAGCAGTTTGGAATATCAATCAATCAATCAATCAATCAATCAATAGAAAACCTCTTCATGAAATGGAAAACACTGAGAGTAAAGGCATTCTGTGAGATGGATGAACAGCAGCTGCTGTCTAGCTGATGAGCCATCTCCTCTAGCTGGCTGAACAACCTCTATAAGGAAAACAAGAAGACACTGCTTTCTTCACAGCATATTGTATAATCTGCCTTATTCTGGACAGCACAGTGATATGAATCCGAATCGATTGGTTTCACCATGAACGTAAAACTCAAAACAGGAAAAAAATAGAACAGAATGAAATTTCAAAAAATAGAGCAAACTTCTTCAGAAGCACACAGTCTGTTTCCCACCCTCTCCCAGAAACAATACTGGTTACACAATCCAGTTAAAACAGTGTGGACTTGCTGTACCGTCTCCTCCCACCCATGACATCTTCGTCCAGTTTCTGTGTGTGCATGTGCTGCTTTGGGGTGGGTGTGTATGCACCGTTTGGTGTATGTGTAGAGGTCAGAGAAGAGTTTCCGGAATGGATTCTCTCTTACCCTGTGGGCACCAGGGATGAAACTCAGGCCGTCAGACTTGAGAGCAGTGCCTTTACCCACTGAGCTATCAGCAAAGTGTGTTTCTTGCTCTTTGTGCAAACTCCTAGAAGTCTTTTCACTGATGGCAGCCTTTATTTTCTTCTTATCACTTTCAAGTCTTGGTCTTCCTATCCAAGTGCTAAAATAGCTTTAAAATTAAAAATAAATTATAAAAAAGAAGGTGACATGAAAGTATCATTCGTCCAGGAGCACATAGATTTGATCGAACACTTTCGCAAGAATTCTATTTTTCTATTTCCTCTCTTGCACAAAGGTGGGTGCTCAAACCACCTTGCTAACACAACATCTGCCTGGCCTAGTCACACGGCAAGTTTAGCCTGTACAGGGGAAGCATGGGACATCTGGGACTAACTTTGATTGGTTCTCTAGATGACAGAAATTGTCATATACTAGAGGGGTTTGGAATGTCCCCTGATAGAGGACACACAAGACTCGCGTAATGACAATTTATCCAACATCAGCATTTTCATGACGACTTTTGTCAACCGTTTGTTCAGTAGGGCTTTATGTACAAATACCGCGGACAGACACTAAATCATCCTACATGCCAGTCACTACCCCGGATAAAGGACAGCAGAAGTAAGACTTCCAGATCAAAGAGGAATGTGAAGCTTAAAAAAAAAAAAAAAAAAAAGCCAAATTCAAAATACCAGCTTTTTAAAGATGAACTGTCAGATTCCTCAGTTCTGCAAATACTACTTTTAAAATATAAACAAACTGTTGCAGTCATTGACTACTAACTTGTTACAGAACCGCAGGTACATGCTGCACGCTCATACCTCCATCACCAGCACAATTGCCATCATCCTCATTGATAACTGTCAGGATAAGCCACTGAAAGAAACACAAAAGAAGTGGAGATCATGCTTCTGAAGTTAATAAAAAGAATGTAACCTTTAAAATCTTGATGGTCACAAACTGGTTTGGAGGTACATTTTAAAGACGTACTTGCATTTTCATTTTATGTGTATGAGTACCTTCCTGTGTATGTGTGTGTGTGTGTGTGTGTGTGTGTGTGTGTGTACACTCTGTGTGTGTACTTGATGTGTGTACTCTGTGTATGTACTCTGTGTGTGTGCACTGTGTGTATGCATTGTGTGTGTGCACTCTGTATGTGTACTCATGTGTGTGTGTATGTGTGTATACTCTGTGTGTATACTCGATGTGTGTACTCTGTGTATGTACTCTGTGTGTGTGCACTGTGTGTATGCATTGTGTGTGTGCAGTGTGTGTGTGTGTGTGTGTGTGTGTGTGTGCACTATGTGTATGCCTAGTGCTGTGGAGGCAGCAGAGGATATCTGACCCCCATGTGGTATCTTGAATGAGAATTGTTCCTCATAGGCTCAGATGTTTATACTTAGTCTCCAGATACTGGTGCTGTTTAAGCTGGTTTAGGATATGTCAACTAGGGGCAGACTCTGAGGTTTCCAAGAAGTATTATTTCAAAGTTTTTTCCCCTGAATTCTGCTTGGGATTTGAAATGTGAATTCTCAGCTCTTCCTGTCACCTGGTCCCACAAAGAGTATCCCTGACATGACACATTCTTATTGATCTGGAACCATTCCTCCAATAAACTACCTTGATCATGGTGTTTCGTCACAGCAATAAATAAGTAACAAAAACACCCTGGGAGTAGAGTTACAAATGGTGGTGAGCCACCATGTAGATGCTGAGAACTGAGCCCTGGTCCTCTGAAAGATCAGTAAGTGCTCTTATTGTTTTAGTGACCTTATTTTCTTTAGTTCTTTTATATGTATTTAACTTAATTGTGCTAATATATATATGTATATATATACATATATATATTCTTAAAATGTGTATGTGTGTGTGCACGCACGCATTTGTGTGTGTGTGTGTATGTGTGTGTGTGTGTATGTGTGTGTGTCTGTGTGTTTGTGTTTTCAGAGACAACTTCTTGGAGTCAGATAGTCAGTCAGGGGCTCATCCCTACAGAAGACGAATTCTCCCTCTTGTGATACCCACTGATTTTCTGTAGCTCCACATGTAGGTTCCATAAGGTTTCTCCATTCCATGTTATATGTCTATTGGTATAGTCATTGTTCAGGTCTTCTTTAGGCAGACATATTGTTGAGGTTTGATGGCTATAACTTCCCCATCACTGATAAGAGACACAATCTAGCAGAAGACTTCATGGTCCTCTGGTTCTTACGTTCTTTCTCTCCCATCTTCTACAAGGTTCCCTGAGTCTTAGGTGTGGGAAGTTCTGTTGTCAATGTCTTGATCAGGTAGTTCTGGGCACCCTTTGGTCAGTTGTTCTCTACATTTTGACCAATTGTGCTTTGCTGTAATGGTCTTCTTCAAGAAGCAAGTGTTCCTAACCACTGTGCCATCTCAACAACCACCTGGCGTGGTTATTTTTTAATGAAAAATTCCTCCAATGGATTTAGTGTGAGGTTTAACTTTTAAAATGTATTATTTTATCATCAATTAAACTTCTCTTGGATAATTTTCTATGAATAATGCAGTCTTACTCCTCTTACCATCTGCTGCCTTTTCTCCTCACACTCTCTCAGTCCTCCCTTTTCTATGACTCCCTTTCTCACACTCTTGTCTTTGGGTTTTGTTTTATGACATTTAAGATGGGCAGTCTGTGTGACCACTGGCTTGGAATTATCCAATGGAGCCTGGTAGGCTTGTCAGTGGGGATGTGACTGAAGGACAACCTGCCCCAGAATCTTTTCTCAGCCAGTAGTTCAACAGGGCCGCACGAGCCCTTCCCCATCAGTGACTATCTGTTGACAGATAGTATAGGTAACAGCAGCTTGTGTGATTGTTAAGACTATGCCATACACTGGATTATGTATTCCCCAATCTACAATCACTACAATGCAAAGTTTTATTGGTATTTCACAGTCCTTCTTCCTGTCTTTCAGCTTTTATGTTTATTCTACAGCCTCTTCTATGATATCCCCTGAGCTTTGCCTAGCTTGGTATCAACACCTTATTTTAGGGCGAGGTACTCAACCATCATTTATTGTCAGGAATTTAAACTAAACCTTTTTGAAAACAAACTTGCTTTTATGGAAGCTTCAACTATTGAAGTCATAATTCCATTGAGTTATGGTTTACTTCTGCCATCGGACTGACCTAGGTCTTGTCTGAAACATCACTACATCACAGCAACATTGTCCACTAAACAGTATCAAATATTACCAGACAAGGCTTCTTCTTGTGGAGAGATTGGGACATCAACCCAGCTACAAAACCTTTCACCTGTACTTTGTCCTGCCTGCAAGATGTGCTGGGGTAATGGTGGCTCAGAGCTTATGGGAGTGGCCATCCAACATTTGAGGCCCATGCTATAAGAGGAAGACCATAACCAACACTGCCTGGATGTCTGGACAGCCCAGAGACCCAGGATAGAACCAAATATGACGGGTTAAAAATATCAATGAAATGATTCCTAATGCTTTCTGCTATACTCATAGATCAGAGCCTAGCCCAAGCATCATCTGAGAATCTTCCTCCAGCCACTGATGGGAGCAGATGCAGAGACCCAGAGCCAACCAGTATGCGGAGCTCAGAGAACCCCAAGGAAGGGGAGTGAAGGAGGATTGTTGGAGCAAGAGGGGTTGAAAACACCAGAACATAGCTCATAGAATCAAGTGAGCAGGGTTCACAGGGGCTTACGGAGAGTGAACAACAACCACAGAAATCAGTGAACTTGCCTTATAAAGTAAGTCTAAAGGACAAAGAGCCAGTGTGTGTGGTGTAAATCAGTGTGTGTACTCACAACTTACAAATGTTAAGAATGAATATGTTGTGCTTAACTTTTATCTTCCGAAATCAAGAATCTTCAGATCTCTATGACAAAAGAGGGAGAAAAACCACAGAATATTTAATGGATAAAATATCCCAATTTTCCTAAACAGTGGAGTGGGATATTCACCTTCTACTAACACCCTCAAACATCTAGCTAAAGCCAAATGCTTCCCCCTTTTCTATGACAAATGATCAAATAATCAAAAATTAAAGGGCCGTTTGCCAAACTCCAGACTAAGTTAAAAAGAAATCCTACTGGAAATAATAGCTACAAAATCCCAACAATTTTAGTGGTGGCCACATCTTACTAAGCTCGAAGAATTACAGATGTATATCATTCTCCTATTTTCAAACTACTAAAATGGGACATATTGTTTCTTTTTTTTCCCAGTGAACACACTTGATTTATTTGGTATACAAGGGCTAAGTTTGCAACTAAACTTATTAAAAGTTTAGCATAAGTACATCATTACATCTTAATGCAGAAATAGGTTATTTCTGCCACTCTACAAGAAAACTCTAATTAAAGCGTCCCCAAGGTTTCACACAAATATGTATATGTACATATATGTATAGGCATATTCATATGTATTCAGTAGGCTCGTGTCAAAAAGGCCATTTCTAACCAAAGACTTCATTTGAGTAACCAAATACCAGGTCCTTCTGGTATTCACGTTCCACTTTTGAATAAAATAAAATTTAAAAAAAGGTAGTCTACTTAGATTGGGCAATGCCTTGTGATTTTTTTTAAACATTTTTGCTCCCCATGGTGGGAATAGTATATATAATGTTCCAATGGTAGAAAGTACATTGAAAGTCTCTCATAAATAATGGTATCACAGTTCAGACTGGAGAACACTGGTAGATGATTGTTCTTAGTTTTTGTTCAGTTTTCTTTTTGAAGAGGTCCATTGAACTTTTCTCCTGGTGAAATAGTTGATAACAAACAAAAACCAAAAACAAAAACAAAAAAGCTATAAAAGATCTTGTAGACTTCTTGTCGTGCAAAAGAAAAAAAAAACCAGAAAGTAAAAAGAGAAAAGTCCCCAAATGTTCTTTACTTAGCCACAGAATTCTTTACTGTCACTCAACACAAGCTCAGAAGGGAATTCAGATGCCTGCAGAGAGAGGACGCTGATGTCCGTGTTCAGGGTGGTCAGTGGCATCCTAGACGCCTGGTTCTCTCTGGGTCTCTGGTGGTGTGGGCTGACGATAGTGGGATGTGAGTCCAGGACGATTTGCATATCCGAGATGTAATCGATGACGATGACATGTTGCAGAATTTCCATCTTGGTCACCTGGTTCTGTGGGACGCTGGGCACCAGTTCCTTGAGCTTGGAGTAGCAGTGTTTGTGTTATAGAGCAGACTCATCAGGCAGTTCACCAGGGCTTTGCTCTGGGAGATGCCTGAGCTGTGGTCCAATAGGCTGTTTTTCCTAATGGACCTCACTGGACTGAAGACTTCCATCTTGCTCTTAGGAGGAGAGGCTGGGAGGAAGCTGCCGCAGGGGGCTGAACGGGCTGCAAGGCACCAGGCTCTGTTCAGAATCTGTTGTTTCTTAATGACAAGAAGAGATGATTTCCTTAGTATATGGATGTTAGTACCAACATGAAAGAAATAACAAGCTCTGCTCTGCACATACCATGAGCTTGTCCAATCTGTAACCCATGGTTAACTAGAGATGGAGGCACAATACAAAAGTGTAACTTACTTCAACATTGGGAGGTTTTCTGCTGTTGTTTTGATTTGTGCCTTTTTCTAAATTTTTTATTAGATATATTATTTATTTACATTTCATATGTTGTCTCCTTTCCTGGTTCCCCCTACCTTGAAAATCCCATAAGCCATCTCCCCTTCCCCAATCAACCTTCTCCCACTTCCCTGTCCTGGTATTCCTCTACACTACAGCATCAAGTCTTTCCAGGACCAAGGGTCTCTCCTCCCTTTTGTTTCTAACAAGGCCATCCTCTGCTGCCTATGTGTCTGGAGCCATGGGTAACTCCATGTATACTCTTTGGTTGATGGTTTTGTCCTTGGGAGCTCTAGGAGCACTGGGTGACTCATATTGTTGTTCCTCCTATGGCGCTGCAAACCCCTTCAGCTCCTTGGGTTCTATCTCTCGATCCTCCATTGGGGACCCTGTGCTCAGTTCAATGGTTGGCTGAGAGTGTCCCCCTCTGTATTTCTCATGCTCTAAGCAGAGCCTCCCGGGTGACAGCTATATCTGGCTCCAGGCAGCAAGCACTTGTGGGCATCAATAATAGTGTCTGGGTTTTGTAACTGTATATGGGATGGATCCCTAGGTGGGGTAGTCTCTGGATGGTCTTTCCCTCAGTGCCTTTTTCTTTCTTTTTTTGGGGGGGGAGGGGGGAGAACTCAGTGGCTGTCAAGAGAGACCTGTGTAGATAAGTACACTGTCTCTCAGTGTCACAAGGTTAAACAAGCCCACTAGAGTTCGCAGGGTGTCTGCATTACTTTGGCATTGTTCTGACACAATATCTGACATACAAAAAGCTTGCAAAGTAAGATTTGATATAGATCATGGTTTTAAGAGGTTTCCAGGCCATGTCCCCTGTCTCCTGTGCTGAGGGTCTTTTATGAGACAGGATGTAGAAGACATGGAAAGAGACTTACTTCCTAATAGCCAGGAAAAAGGAAGGAGCAGAGGAAAGAGGGAAAGGGACAAGGACAACGGAGTCCTTCCGAGCTGTGCTCCCAGAGACTCTCCCTCCAAAGAAGCTCTACCTCCTAGGCTTTAGTACTGTCTGGGGAGGTTTGAATACGCTCAGCCCATGGGAAGTAGCTTTATTAGGAGGTGTGGCCTTGTTGGAGGAAGTGTGCCACAGTGTACATAGGCTTTGAGGCTGCCTACTGCTTAAGCTCCACCCAGTATGGAAGACAGTCTCCTCCTGGCCATATTTGGATCAAGATGTAGAACTCTTGGCCACTATAGCACCAAATCTGCCTCCACAATGACATACTTTCCAACATGACGATAATGGACTGAATCTCTGAAAGGGTAAGCTAACCCTAATTAAATGTTTGCCTTTATAAGAGTTGCCTTGGTCATGGTGACTCTTCACAGCAATGAAACATTAATACAGTGTCCAAATTATGCCAACTACTCAGGAATCCATCAGTGGATAAATGTAGTAACTGTTTGTGATGCAGTTACTACACACACATACACACACACACACACACACACACACACACACTCACACTCACACGCACACCTCAACATTATGGACCAAGCTTTCATAATCAAATCATAACAGTACCTGTCATGTAAGGCCTAACAAAAGGTTTCACATGTGAACTAGATACACAGCTCAGGGCAGAGCACTTGCTTGGCATATATGAGGTTTGATCCTCAGTAATACCAAAAGATTGTGCTCACTTACTTGCTTACTTGGAAATTGTTAATTGAGTAACTCTTGCATGAGATCCCCTAAGTTAGGTTCTAGGAATGTAGCTGTTTCAGACTCAGTCCCTAGCCCTCCAAAACTTGACATTTCAAAGAGGAACTTTACAGCAAATATTTTCTTATCATTCATTTATATAATATTAAAGTGATCACTAGGGCCAGGAATAAATAATTATCTAAATATTTCTAGATTTACAATGTGACCATCACTCTGATAAGATAACTGAAGTCTCATTGGTGTGTGTCTGTGGTGCCTTTCATAATTATATCAGGTCTGTATTAATCCAGCCAGGAAGTGCCTGTTGAACTCATAAACCTAAGTTATCTGAGATCCTGACTGATCCCAGGCCTCATATAATCCAACTGCATTCTATGCCTCTGCCCAAGTCAGCCCTTGTTCACCTCAAGTATGTAATCTTTCAAGATTCATTTTATTTCTATTTTCTGTGTTTGAGTGCTTTGCCAGCATATATGTATATACCGCATGTTCATGCCCAACACCCTTGGAGTCCAGAAGAAGGCATCTGATTCTCTGGAACTGGAGGATAGGAGGTTAAGAACTAAACCAGGGTCCTCTGCAAAAGCAGTAAGTGCTCACAACCACGGAGCCCCCTCTCCTGCCCTTTTAGGTGTGTTTTCCTTACCACTTTCCAACACTTTGTAATAAAATGTATCCCACAATCAAAAAATTCAGATACACAATTCAGGTTTCAAATCTTCCTTGTAAAGACACTATTAAAATTTTGGCTCATTGTCAGGTGTGCATATTTACTTAGAAAAAATATTTTAATAGATAATATATTTTCCATTAGAAACACTTCCCAGATCTGCTATCAAAGGAGGCAGCGAGAAACATAAATTAGCCTCACTGCCTATGTTAAGGAACTTCTGGGGCAGCCAGACTCTCCTGGTTTGAGATCTATCTGGCTCAATGAGGGGGAAGGTAGGCTGAGGGCGGAGGTCTGTGGATGTAAAATACGATTTTCACGTGAGCCAAACTGTTCCTAATAAAGACTTCTATTAATAAACCTTCTGAGTTGGATGGATTGTATCAGTGGGGCAAATAAAACGATTTTCTTGTGAATCAAAGGTAGTAGTTCCTTTACCCTCAGAATTCATAACAATGAAGGCACCGGGATGAACTTTTCTGCCTCTCCAGAGCCATTTACCAGCAGGAGAGGAGCCCCCAAGCCCTCCAATGCAATTAAAACCGGGTCTGCTCTCTCAGGAGGGGCAGTCTGCGTGCGAAAGCCCGAAGCTATGGCAAATCCCTTCCACCAGCCAAAAGCTGGCTAAAAGGCTAGGCCAGGACTTTCTACACGACAGCATGAAATGAGAAAGGCAAACTGGAGGATATTTGAACCCTGCCTCCAACCTCCCCTTCAAGCACCCATCCCCCGGAAAGCATTAACGGGGAAGAGGCGAGCACTGATAAGGCCACCATTGAGTGTGCGCAGGAAGATGGGTCGGAAGGGTACGCCATTTCTTTGAGCTCATCTCGCATGCAACCAGCTGAATATAAATTTCACTCTATCTCATCAAGCTCTCAGTGTTTGGCCTCCTCTGACTGATATTGGCTCATCATACTTAATCTAGGGTGAAATTTCCTCGTCTGAGCTAAATTACTCGCAGCCATCAAGGGAAGCGATATTTATTTTTCGTGGGGCTAATGACCTGTCCCCCAGACCCACCCACTGATGGTTATTTACTGGGGCCCAGATGCTTGAGCTCAAAATGAGTGCTAATGTCAGCAGGTGCCATCCCTCATTCGGCTCAGTGATTGAATTGGAGCGATCCCATTGACATTGACTCTGTGACTTTTAAGGCCATTACCCTCAGCCAGCGATGAACCTCTCATCATGGCGATGACAGTGACAGCTGATTAGCGACAAATTACAAGTGGGAAGGTGCAGGGGCTCTCCTGGGCTGGGCAGAGCCAGAGGTAAGGGTGGGCGCGCTGTGAGGAGAAAAGAGCCGGGAGAAGAGAGGATGCAGAGGGGAGAGGCCGTGAGTTCCCTCCCTTTGCCGTGTGTTTGATCAGCATCAGGATGGCCCCTGCGGGTCTCCCTATCTTATGTTTACCTACTATATTTAAATACCTTGAGATTCCTATGTCATGGCTCCATGCAGAAACCTTCAACAGGCAGTTGTTTCTGGGATATTAAGCTCTAAAAATAATATAATATTTTAGACATTTTAATGCACAGACAATTTAGGCACAAAGACTCTGATTAAACAAAGGAAATAGACACCCTCTGCTTTTCTTTTGTATTTGAAATCACACCGAACAAAGTCTTTTAACATTTATTTTGTACGTGTTCTGTATAGCTCGTTTGCTTGAGTAAGAAGTGACGCTTGGCTTCGTATGTGCAGGGCATGAGTAGAACTCTTAAAATTACCTTAAACCGAAGCCCATTCTTAAAATGTCACTTAGTTCTGTTCAGCAAGTTTTGTATGGAAGCCTTTTTTGCATTTTTAACTGAAACATAGAAATTATTTTATTATCATCAGCATCATCATTATTATTATTTATTATTAAATTGTTTGCTTAATACCCCTTCAGACTAATGTATTTTGTTCTCTAGGGGCTGGTGGAGATTAGTATGGGATCTTTTTCAGTTGTTCGTGTTATCAACAAACTCAATAGAAGAATGAGAAGATCTATGAATTATAGATAATTGGATCCAATAACCAGAAGAAAGACATTGCTGGCACTGATGTTTGAGGTCTGGACACTTGTTACTCAAAAGAGTTGGACAAATACCCACGTTCTCAGCTCCACAAAGAAGACACTGAGGGCAGCACACACAGCAGCAGCCACACTCACACACACACACACACACAGCACAACAGCCTGCCTGGCTGCCTCGCTCTCCACAACGTGGCAGTTGACCAAAAGGCAGCCAGGACAATGGGACGTCTGCAAACCACCAGCATCCACTCAGCTGGGCTGCGCAGTACAAGGCGCTGTGAACAAATCAAAGGACAAAACAGCCCCTCTTTGTCTGTGTAATTAGCCTCTCCCCTTTCAGTTCCCCTGCCTTCCACCAGTGCTGCCATCCTCCACTGCACACACTTCCCAGGAGACACAGTATAATATATCTTTTATATTCCTATCTGGAACATGCTCTCAACGTGCCTGGTAACAAATACTGCAAAGTATTTTTTTTGTCCAACAACATAACACCTCTTACAATATAGCACCACTTATCTTCGAAGCATATGGATGCAGGGTGTGGGTTCTTATCAGCAGAGCTGATGGCCTTGCATATCTTTATCTAGCACTGGTTTCAGAATGGAAGCTTGAAATTTGCCAGCCTGGTAGTGCTGATACCGCCAAAACTACATGCCAAAACTTGTCTGTTTGCTTTTCTGCTTGCTTGCTTGCTTGCTTGCTTGCTTGCTTGCTTGCTTGCTTGCTTGCTTGCTTGCTTGCTTTCCCTGAGAACCAATTGTCCCACATTTACCAGGACATCATTGTGTGTGTGATACTGCCCGTCCTTTCTAAGCATCTGAGTGTGCAACAAGGCCAGCCTCTGAGAGCTGGGGATGGATGGTAAGAAGAGAGAAGTATACCTTGGCTCTCTGCTTTCCTCTCTTCTTCTGGATAAATCTTCACCATGAGTTTCCATGGCAGATTACCTACTTATAATTGATAGCCAAAGGGGCAAGAAACATACTTTATGGTTAATTGTTATTATCCCAGCTCCATGGTGGATTCAACAAATACTTAATAATCGTTGTCTTACCATGATCCAACATAAAATGTCTTTGCAGTAGTGTGTAGGGTGTCTCTGTTTAAAGGGGCCATCCCTACAGAGTTGAGAATGTTCAGTGTACTTAGAGGGAAAAAAGCAACCTCGGTTACCCTTAGATTAGAAAGGAAACTAAATGGTAGCTTTTCAGGGCTACATGATGCTCACACAAGACTGGAACTGCTTGGTTCATAATAAAACACAGAGAATTTTATTCGTCGTTACAAAGGACACAAAAAATGTTGTCACATCCCTATCTGTGTTCATGCCTTCTGTTTAATCTCTGCCAAGGGTAACAACTGCAATTTGCATGCTGTGAATTAGATAAACTCTTCTCCAACCACAGCCAATCTACAGCCACTGAAGGATTTGAGAGAGAGATGGATGGAGAGAGAGAGAGAGAGAGAGAGAGAGAGACTAAAATCTGAGCAACCGAAGTTATTGTATCTAATTTTTATATTCAAGATAACTTGGGGCATAAAAAATACATAAGAGTGCATGTTGCATGGGAAACAGAATAAAAGATAAAAAGGAGTTCAGAGGATCAGCAAAAGAGATATGAGTTAGAAGCATCTCTCTAAATTCACACAGGGAACCAGAGAAAGACAAAGGTAAGCACAGGGGAGTCATGAGAAAGCCCTAATGCAGTCGCAGACAGATCATTAGAATGTTCATTTATGTACGTCATCAAGAACCACAGAAAGTGTAGGCCAGCCCATCCCTGCAGGCAGATAGAGAGCCCTAAAGACATATAAAGTACATGAGACATCGTGCGGTACTACCTCTTAGCACTGTACTGTGGGCAAGAGAGTCTGAGTCTCGGCCTCTGCAATTGAAAAGGTAGAATCAATTATCACATACACCTAACAGATTCACTGTAAGATATAAGATAATATACAGAGGATTCACCCACCATCTAGTACGCATTATGTATTTAACTGGTAGCCAATACTTCTGCCTCTATTCCTTCTCCTATTATTATTAATTAATCTGTTTATTTATTTACTTACTTTGCAAGTCCTAAGAAATTGGCATGGGCCACACCCATATAATATCTTTTTTCCATGTTTCAATGACAGTGTTAGCTGTTTATTTAAAGATTTACCACAACACTTCCAAGCCCCATGTAGCCCCATGTTGATAATAAACCCATGTATCACCCCCTTGTGTTTGAAACTAATAACAGAAAAGATGCAAAATTCCACAAGAAGAGATAAAAGTCCCCAGTTGTATCAGTGGTTCAGTTGAACTGGCATCATTATATATGCATGGTTCTGATGCCCCTTCAAGATACATTCAGTCCGTAACATCCCAGGAACCTTTGCACTACATTAACCTGGCTTTGCTTTCTTTTTTGTTCCTTATTTTTTATTCGATATATTCTTTATTTACATGTGAAATGATTTCCCCTTTCCTGGATGCCCCCTCCCCGGAAGTCCCATAAGCCCTCTTCCCTCCCCCTGTTCCCCAGTCAACCCTTCCTGCTTCCCTGTCCTGGTATTCCCCTACACTGCTGCACTGAGCCTCTCCAGGACCAGGGCCCTCTCCTTCCTTCTTCTTGGGGATCATTTGATATGTGAATTGATTCTTGGGTATTCTGAGCTTCTGGGCTAATATCTGCTTCTCAGTGAGTGCATACCATGAGTGTTCTTTTGTGATTGGGTTAACTCACTCAGGATGATATTCTCCAGTTCCATCCATTTGTCTAAGAATTTCATGAATTCAATGAGTAGTACTCCATTGTGTATATATACCACATTTTCTGTATCCATTCCTCTGTTGAGGGACATCTGGGTTCTTTCCAGCTTCTGGCTATTATAAATAGGGCTGTTGTGAACATAGAGGAGCATAGAGGAGTATCCTTATTATGTGCTGGGGAATCCTCTGGGTATATGCCCAGAAGTGGTATAGCAGGGTCCTCCGGTAGTATCATGCCCAGTTTTCTGAGGAACCGCCAGACTGATTTCCAGAGTGGTTGTACCAGCTTGAAGTCCCACCAGCAGTGGGGAAGGGGTCTTCCTCTTTCTCCACATCCTCGCCAGCACCTGTTTTCTCCTGAGTTTTTGATCTTAGCTATTCTGACAGGTGTGAGGTGAAATCTCAGGGTTGATTTGCATTTCCCTGATGACTAAGGATGTTGAACATTTCTTTAGTTGCTTCTCCGCCATCCAAATTTCTTTAGGTGAAAACTCTTTGTTTAGCTCTGTACCCCATTTTTTAATGGAGTTATTTGGCTCTCTGGAATCTATCTTCTTGAGTTCTTTGTATATCTTGGATATACGCCCTCTGTTGGATGTAGAGTTGGTAAAGATCTTTTCTCAATTTGTTGGTTGCCGTTTTGTTCTTTTGAGAATGTCCTTTGCCTTACAGAAGCTCAGTAATTTTATGAGGTCCCATTTGTCAATTCTTGATCTTAGAGCATAAGCTATTATGTTCTGATCAGGAAATTTTCCCCTGTGCCCATGTCCTCAAGAGTCTTCCCCAATTTCTTTTCTATTAGTTTCAGGGTGTCTGGCTTTGCTTTCTTGAGAGGAATTACCTTTTTTTTTGACTACCTAAAAGGCATGGATAATCCAAACAATAATTTCTATGTTGTCTGAGAGCCATACTGGAGCAAGTTATTCAAGAGCCTGTTTGAACTCCTGCCAGTGTCCTCCTGTTCCATCCTTTAATTCTCCCTAGGTTAAAATACTCCCGCTCAGGGCTCTAAGCCCAGAGTTCCCAGAGAAAGGCTTGAGTTAACTGCACACTGTTCAGAGGGGTCTGGGTTTGTTTATTTCTGTTCTTTGGTTTTTCTTCCTCATCAGGGTCTCACTAGCAGGACCAGGCTAACAGATCCTCAGGCCCATACTGAAGTCCGATTGCAAAGTATCTTAGACAAACACAATACATGAACTTATTTAACCAAAAGTGTCTTAGAACATTTAAAATCCTAAGACCAGAGGGGACTGTTGTCCATACTAATAAACTGTTTCCTCAAATGGTCTTTATGGTCTGATACTATTAACTACCTATTCATTCCCCTCCTGCTCAGCAAATTCTAGCAACTGCAGTGTGATTTTAAGCTTGACAAACAAAATTATGTGCGTTAGAGAATGTACCAAAAAAAAAAAAATGAAACTCACAAATGATGAATAATAATATAAACTTACTTCATCAAACTAGCATAGTCCATTTACCCAAAACATTCATTTCCTCAAATAAGTCAAAATATGACTTGCTTGCAACCCATTTTGTGCAGTAAAAATCAAATGGTAGAAAATGACAATGGCAATAGACTTCATGGTGCTTCAGATAATTGTGCAGACAACCTGCCCCGGAGTTGCTGAGTCCAGCCTGCTGAAAGTTAAAGCAGTAGCTCAGTCGGAGAACGAGGAGGGAGAATGAGCCCGTAACCCCTTGAGGGGCCCGTTCTCCATAGTAAGTTAGTGAGACTGGGGGGGGAGGGTAGAGGGGGAGCAAAGAAGATAATGCTCTCCTTGCCATTCCCACTGGTCGATTTGGATGACATATTTTGGGCATCTCTGCTGATTCCACGGCTGCAACTTGTACACCGTCCACAAATCCCCATCTGCAGCTACAGATGGTCCACATTTTTTCCCAGTGTTTATAACAGCTCTTGAGGTGGGGGTGGGGAGAATAAAGGTTTCACAGCCAAGCTGCCCGAGTCAGGTGAGTCTTCACTCAAGCTGAACTGCAGTGCTTCCAAGCAGAGCACTCGCAGAGCTCCTTACTCAGGGGCTGCAGAACCGCGTCTGAGGAGGTACGCTCAAGATGTTCCGGGAAGCATCGAAGAAAGAGGTCATTGCACACTGTTTATCCTTAAAATATTTTGCGTGAGGAGATGCATTCCATTCAGAATAATTATTCTTTGGGTTATGATTAAGACACTGTAGTTCATTTGTCCAGAAGCCAACAGACATGGGTGCTAACATCATTAAATTAAACTCAGTTCACCATGGTGTGGCTAGTGATGGGCATGGCATAGAACTAGAACATGTCCGTTGCAACAAAATTTCCTTCAAGGAAAACAGGAAAAAAAAACATCAACAACAGATATTTTTCCCTTGGTTCTTGTTGATTATTAATATTTTTAAATCATGTAATCCTTTTTCATTCTGTCTCTGTCTCTGTCTCTGTCTCTGTCTCTGTCTCTCTCTCTCTCTCTCTCTCTCTCTCTCTCTCTCTCTCACATGTTCCTGTCCTATGATGAACATTCTATAAGATTTTTTAACAAGAACATCACTGGTTCCTTTGGAGCAGTATCAAGGGACTGTGCTAACATACCTCGAATACGTAACTGACCTATTGTTCCAGGACAAGCAAGTGACTAAATACCAAATGGAAACTTCTTGCTTCTTCTGAATGACTGGGATGATACAGACATAGCCCAAACATATTGTTTATTGACTTTCTTTACCTACTCTGACCGGTTCACACTGTGAGCTGAGTGGAATCTTCATTTATCTCACTTCAGGAGCATATCACTTAGCTAATGCTGAGGGGTTCCTATCCACGCCATCAAACAACTCTATAATAGGCATACTGCTTTATATAGCCCCATCATCATCTTATCCATGAAAATTAATGTTTTAGCAGACATAGCTAATTAACATGCCAAAATAATTTAACAGAACCAGGGTATGGACAATGTGTCCCTGACCACAAACTCTGTGACCCTCAGTACTACACTAGTCACCCCCTTGCTGAATTAGATGTCTCACAAAAGCTCATGAGAGTTGATCCGAGGGATCTTGTGCTGTGGTCACTTATGTCTTCCGTGTGTTTGTGATATAAGTGAGAAGAATGTGCTAGTAGGCACACCGGTGACTGGCTACAAAACTTGACCCTTTTAGGTGTCCTTGGGATGAAAATAAGGGAGAGAAACCTGCTAATGCAGGGAGAAAGTTCACTATTCACTGCTCAACGGGTACTTCAAGTGTATTAGACCATATTTGTAAGCCTACACATTTACAGAACTGTTGCTGTTCTAATGTCTGACAAAAATAGATTTCAAAGTAAAATTAAGTAGACGCTAAAAAGGTCACTTCATCCAGATAAAGAGAATGGTCTATCACAAGGTATTTCATCATATACTCACTCAGTAAACAAATGCTCCTCCAGAAAAAGACACAAAATCATCCCTAAATGATAATAGTAGTAACTTCAGTCCCTGCCTTTCATTTTGTATATAGATAATGATAATAGTAGTAACTTCAGTCCCTGCCTTTCATTTTGTATATAGATACTAGTAATCCTGACCAAGTAAATAAATACATATAAACATCGAAGTTAAATGACATCATATGACCAAATATGCCTAATTGAAATCTGACATCTATAGAACATTTTATCCAAACATATCAGAATACATATTTTTCTGATCCTAAAATTCAAACACAAACACACATAGCCAGGTGCATGTGCACGCGAGCGCGCACACACACACCACAACTTATATAATAATCAATAGATGGAAAGAAAGAATTAAGGTAAGGGACAAAATAAATGGAATAGAAACAATCAATGAAACAAAAATTTGTCTCTTTGAAAAGAAAAGCATGACTAACAAATCCTTAGCCAAACTAATCAAGAGGAAGCTAAATTTAAAAAAAGGCCCAAATTATAAAAATTAGAGGTCTAGAGGAAGACAATATAACAGATGCGGTAAGAGTCAGAAAATCGTTAGCATGTACCTTAACTTGTTATAGTCTACTCAATCAGAAAATCTAAAAGCAATGGGTACATTTCTAAACACATGGAACCTACCAGGAGTAAAACAAGATGAAATGGACAATTGAAACAGATCTATGACAAACAATATTAAAACAGTAATAAAAAGTATTTCAATTAAAATAAAGCCCAAGGTAATGTTTGTTCACTAATGTATTCTACCAGGTGTTTACAGTGGACTTCCATTAAACCTTCTCTAACTGTTCCTGTGAAAGAGAAAGACAGGAATGCTACCAGAGTCTCTTCATGCACCTAGTATCAACCTGATACTTAGACCAAGAAACTGCTGATAATAATTCACCAGAACAGTGTAAACATAAGTTCAGAGAGCAGTAGATAGCATTGATACTAATATTGGTAGGTAGATGTGTAAATGTGTAATAGCCAAGAACCTACACATAAATTACCAAAATAATAACTGAGTTCAGCAAGTTTATTTTCTTCAAAAGCAATACTCATAAATTATACTTTGTATGCTAGTAAAAATGATTTTTTTTCATCTTGATAACCTTAAATAATGTAGTTAAGAGAGCATTGACATTATCAAATATCTAGAAAAGTTGTACTAAGCCAATGCAGCATTATAGAGTAGACAGTCTGCCCAACACAATACGAAGACTTTGTAAACTAAAATGGAATTTGGGAGCTAGAAAGACGGCTCAGAAGTTAAGAGCACCTGATGCTCTTCCAAAATTCTATTCCCAGCACCCACTTGGCTCACAACTTCCCATGACTCCAGCTCCAAAGAATGTGATGCTCCTCTGGGCTTCTGTCTACACACACACACACACACACACACACACACACATGACACACATACACACGTGACGTACATGTACACATAAACATTTTACATGTTTCAATTTTTAAAAAGAAGACATTTTGAATGCATGTAAGCACTGACAAAAATTTCCCTGGAAATGAGCCATTTGCAAATGTATAGGTGACTCAATGCTGCTGAAGCTGTTAGATGCTCATGAGGTGGAAACTAGATTTGACTTTAATATTCTACTATACCCTAAAGTGCTAAGTGGAGTAGAGACATGAAGATGAATGACACACAGTTGAGCTACAAGAAAACACTAGAGAGTCTCCTGATGACAATCAGGAGGGAAAGGCTTGCCAAGTAAGAGGCCAAAATAGTAGCTTTTTCATTAATATAAATGTTAAGATTAGGACATACTATTCATAAAAATCTAACATACTCTAAAGCCAGCAAAGGCGCTAAATAACAATCAAAAGAAAAAAAACAAAAAATTTCTTTAAAACAAAATGAAAACACTATAGTCCAAAACCTAAAGATGGAGGCAAACACTGCCACAGGGAATATTGCAGTGATCAATGCCCACATTAAGAAAGAAGGTACACCTAAAATTGTAGCAAATATAAATGCCAAAGACCTAGAAAAGAGGAAAAATAAAGTGACTATAAATTTAACAAAAGAAATGAAAAGATTAGAGCAGAAATATATTGAGTCGAAAATATTCACACTGAATTTTGATATCAGAAAGATGATAAAAGTAGACAATTAACTAGGCTATAGGAACAATTCAAATAAATAAAATTGAAATGAAATAAGAGACATTTTAAATCATATTACAGAAATTAAATGATCCATAAGCAATTACTAGAACCTCTATGAAAATAAGATGGTTATCCAGGTGAAATAGATACATTCTAATACAGGAATAATGACTAAATTATGAAGATACAACCTGCATACACCTGAAAATAGTGATAGAGATTTTGAGTCCAATAAACAGAAAGCTACCAAAGAAAAACCCAGGGCCAATTGATTTCAATAATAGATTCCAATATATCCACAGGAAATAACTTTATTTCTTTTTAATCTTTTAGAAGTTATTGAAGAAATCAAAACACTTCCATATTTATTTTATGAGATCAACATTACTCAAAGATATCACAAGAAAAGGAAGTTATGAATGATTACCATGGGCGAGTCCCAGAGGGAGGTCACTGGCTCTATAACCTAGTTATATGATACATTAAAAGGTTCTTACCATTATTAAACGGGATTTGTTCCTGGCATGCAAGGATGGTTCAACTAAAGAAAAATCAGCTTATATAAGACATTGTATTAGCAAACTGAAAGCTAAAAATTATATTTTAGTGGACAGAAAGTCTTAGAAAAAAGAAATAATACTTCATATAAAAAAATTCTCCACAAACTAGGAACAAACTAGGAACAAGGGAGATTACCTTAACATAATAAAAGCCATTTATTAAAATCTCACAGTCAATATAATACTAACTGGGAAAATCCTAAAGCTTATCTTCTGAGATGATGAATAAAACAAATGTAGCCATGCTCATTGATACTAGTCACCACAGCCCTGGAAATTCTGATCAAAGCAATTAGACAAGAAAAAGAAAAAGAAGGAGGAAGAGGAAGAAAAGAAAGAGGAAGGTGAGGAGGAGGAGAAGGTAAAGTCACCCTAATCTTCAGTTGACATAGAATGGAAAACCCAAAATACCACCCCAAAATCTGTTAAAACTAAAAGATTAATTTAATGAAGTTTTAGAATACAAAATGCAGTGTTGCTTTTGTAGACTCGCAATAAATTGAAAAATGAACCAATAAAACAACCCCTATTTCAATCACATAAAAATGAACCAACTATGTGGGAGTAAGCCCAGCTCAGGAAGTATGACAACCCCCAAATTACTAATGAGAAATTTTATTTATCTTTATGTATGTATATACCTGCATGAGTTTTTGTATGCCATATTGTGACTATTGAGGCACTAGGTTTGAGACTGGTAATATCTTCCTGAGATAATGGCTTGGACTATTTCTACTGGATAAATTACAGCCATGAGATTCCTGAATCACATGTCCTTTATACTTATAGTACTTGAAGGGACGTCTATGCTGGTCCCATACCCACTGACAAGGGAGTTCCAGTTGTTCTACATTCTATCCAACACTTTTGATTTGTTGCCTTTTGAAAGCCAGCTACGTGCAAGTGTGCACTGATGACATTTTTTTTTACTGATGCATACAAGTGTGCAGTGATAGCTATTTTACTGATATTTCTCAAACGATGAGTTTCTGCTGAGGACTTTTTCATATAGCTCTTTGTCATCTATATCCCTTCTTTGGAGAAATACCTGTTCAAGTCCTTCAATAATTTTCTCTTTGCTTTGTTAGTTTTTTTCCACATTATGGATTTGTAGGAATTCATTGTATACTTTAGAAATTAATTACATCCACTAAGAGGATCTCACAGAAACTATTCTTGGCTCAATGACATTTATGTTTTTTTTAAAGACATACAACAATTTGTTTTAAATATAATATCATTATGCTGCTCAGGTTAGATCAAATCAGTATTGATGTAAACAAAAAGGAGAAAATTAATGCCTTAAATGGCCAGGTAAAGTGAAGCTGAACCAATCAGTTTTAATATATTCTTACAATCAACTCATCATCCTAAAGGGACAAACCATAGCTCTGAATATTTACACGGTCAACACTCACAGTAAAATAGTGTGTATGGAGCCATTGCACACACTGTGTACAATAATGTCCTTATATCAAGTTTTCAAACCTACTAGTAACTGCATGTGAATACATCCATGTGTGATAAAAGTATGTCGAATTGCACTGGAATGATAAACAGAAGAGCCAGGCAGGAAGTAGCCACGTCCTTAAAAGAGGGGAATTCCACAGAGGGAGTGGGGCAGGCAGACATCTGCAATGATGCATTTCTTAAAAGAAATTATTGTTACAAGCATACATATTAAATCATTAATTTGATAAAAATCAGACTTTTTATCATGAATTTTCTCTAAGAGGGTAGGTCAATCATGTGTGCGCAGGGCATTACATTTGGTAAACAGAAGACAGGAACAATGACAACACCATTAACATCAAAAGCCCTGCACACCTACCATGAGGTAGGAAAAACTCAAGTGTAGACATATCAAAAATATGCAAAACAGAGAAGTCATGATATCCTAGAGTTTGGGTGACAGGTATCTCTCAGATTTGGTGGCTTCTGTTTTGTATTTGGAGTTTATGCATTCTTTTTCAGTAAAAGAAAATTAAATTAAAATTTTAAAAAGATAAATTCCGTGGACCGAAATTCTGCAGTACTGTCTCTTGCCACTTAAGTAACTTTTCTTTAGGGGCCCTCTACAGATATAAAGTTCTCCTCATCCTTCCAGGGCAAATCTCGAGCTTTGGGAGATGCCCTTTGTATCTGGGGTGATAAATATGCTGATTTCAGTGCTGGGATGCCCGACTTCCAGTCCTGCCAACAGCATATTTATTTATTTTAGATCTAACCAGTTGGCAGTGACTTCTGTTCTCAGCATGGCTGACTGAAATTAAGAGTTCATACAGAGTCTGTGTCTCCCACCCAGACTAGCCTCTAGCATTCCTGCTGTTCCTTTTGAATTCTGATCTATCAAGAAAATTGTCCAGGTCTTTGCTTTCTCCCTGTCTAGAGAATACAGAGGATTAGATGGCTATGATAACATTTGTCAACAAGACTCTTAACAATGAAGAAAAGTAAGCTAAATATTATGAGATGACTCTGGGTTGATTTTGAAGTGAAAATATACTCTTAGTTATGACGAGAGGTAGGAAAGTTTGTTACCAATATTTGCTCTTAAAACTTACATAAAGTATTTATCTTTCTGAGACAGATCACATTACTTAATATAATAGTTCCAGATTCTATTTTACTGAAAAATTCATAATTCCACTTGCCTTCAGAGCTAAGTAAAGTTATGCGGTGTGTATGTGCCACAGAGACATCACCCATTCTGTTGATGGGCACCAATGTGGCTCTATTTCCCTGGTATTATATAGAGAGCAGTGGTAAGCGTGAACGTGCCGGTGTCTCTGTGGTAGGAAAGGCATCTGTTGTCATGTGTCTTCCTTGTCACATATGTCTTAACTGAGATGAGTGAGAATTTTAGGGTGGTTTTTATTCGCATTTCTCTTTTTGGATGCTGAACATTTCAAAAAAAAAATGTGTTTTGGGAATTTTTGCTTCTTCTGTTGAGAACTATCTGTTCATTAGTCCATTTGTCTCATCTGTAGATCCTAACGTGTTAAGTCTGTGTGTGAGTCGGGGAGCTCGTGAGAATGGATATAATTACAGAACTGGATAGGATTCCACGAGGGGGCGAGAACAGATGTGGGAACATGAGGACGCCGAAAGGTCTCGCGTGGCTTGAGAAGTGGAAAGGAGGCTGGTGGGGGAGGAGCTTCCTGAGGAGTTCGGGCCTCAGAGGAGGGGAGAGAGAAACAACATACCTTGCTTGAAAATTCCATCGTGAGACCTAATTGTTTATCCTATAGTAACACTTCACTTCAGTAAGTGCCCACATAGCTGGGGTCTGCCTTTGCCCCTTCCCTTACTCCGACTCTCCCAAGCAGCTCAGCAAACAGCTTATGGCACGTGTGTAGCCAAAGAGAGATTTGTGTGATGTTTTATCAAGATCAGTAACTGGCGGGGGAAGGCTGGTAGTTGGTGCAGGAATGGTACGTTGAAGGGCAGGTTGGCTCCCCTTGACTGGACTAAGCCCGCGCCTACGGCTCTGAACTAGGAAATGTTTAGCCCCTGGAGTCCCTGGATATTGATGGTGTACTGGGCATGCTCTTCAATGCTCATATAAAGCAAGGGCGATTTGTTCCACGCGTTAAGAGAATTTTTGTTAAAAATGCTCTGTACTGGCTGCAACGATTGCCTCATCAGACAAGTGAGATTTCTGTGTTGATAAGCACAAACTCACTTATTCATCAAGCATTCTCCATGCCGCCAGGATCCAGTATCCCTGGATTCTGAGGGAGATCACTCCCGTTAGAGCTGATATCCACTGTGCCTGTAGCAAACCCTCGCCTCTGTCTTCTGCCCTCTCGCTTCACGGGGAAGGTTATGGAACAGACTGGTGGGCTTAGAGGGAAACACTAGCTTCAGGGCTTACTTAGTAACTTTCTACTTTCCAACCTCTCAAGTGGAACTATGCCCTAATCAAACTCCTCGCATCCCAGCATCCCACTCTAAGGTTGTAGGGAGGAAGACGGGAATTTACCATGTGCTGAATGAACGGCCTCGTCTTTGATAGCCCCCTGAGCATTCCAGGCTGATAAGCAGGCGGAGCGGCCATATTTTGCCACGGGGGCAAGGGAAACATAAGTATGTGTCCAGTGCCATGAAGAATAAGCAGGAACCCCAGACTCAAATCCGGGTCTGCCTAAACCAGTCACGACACCTCCGGCTTCAGGCTACCCAATTCCCTCACTAGGGTGAACAGTGTGGATATGCCTTCACCCTCATGAGCTCCAGCTGAGTTAGAAAGACCGCTCTGGTTCTTAGGTCCCTAAATATCTCCCTCTACTGAAACAATTCTTACTTGAAGTGCTTTCTGGATGTCTGGCATATCTGGAATGCTCTGAGGAAGCTACCTCGCTTCATATTGTTCACAGTAATGAATTTAAATTTTCAATACTACCTCCATGTAACAAGCACTTGGAATGCCTTCGAGAGTCCTGGAGAAGAAGGATTTCTATTTAATGGAAATGTTTTTACATTTTTATTAACTTTTATAAACCTGGGCATTTAAATGGCAGGTTAAAATGCCTTTCAGTGGGCATTACCAATTTTGTGACTTTTCTAAATTGTAGAGCTTAACAAAAACACTGATATAATCAAACCCAAATGTTATATGTTCTTAATCTTTAAAAGTACAAGAATGACCTTGAACTGAACATAAAGGTCACACACACACACACACACACACACACACACGCATCCAACATAAATATCTTGTTTAATAATTGCTTTACTTTGGAAAGCGGTTGACAGTTGTCAAAATATCCCTCATTAAATCCTGATGGTTTCTGTGGATAAACACGATGACCCAAAGGAACTCAAAGACAAAAGGGTTGGTCTCCTCTTACTCTTCCAGGTCACAGACTGCTGTTGGGGGAGTCGGGCTGGCATCTGAGGTAAAAGAATGGCAGAATGCTTCTTACGGGCTCACGCTCTGGCTCCTGCTCAGCTGGCTTTCCTGTGCAATCAAGACTTACCCACTTAGGGACTGAGCGACCCTAGGCCCTCCCACACCAACTGCCAATCAAGACAGTTGCTCACATCCACGGTCTCAGGCTAACCTGATCAAGGAAATTCTTCACTTGAGGTTCCCCCTACTCAGGTAGCTCTAAGATCTTCTCAATTTGACAATTAAAAAGTACCCAGTACAATAACTTTAAAAAAAAAAGTAACACAATTTCCCTATTCTAGTACAAACCCTAATATTCAGTGACTTTTAACACTGAGTGAGTATTATATGTAACAACTGAGTATTATATATCCAGCAAAAGTAAAGTACCAAAGTATAAAAGCAAATACAGCTTGGATACTTTCCACCCAACAAGTATACCTGTATACATCATGCCCAAAGGAAGACAGCGGCTCTGTCTGGGTATGAGGCCACATGCTATTATTCTGCCACTTTGGACACTGAGAGGAGGAGATCTGGAGATCAAGACTAGATGGGGCTACATGGTGGGGGAGGGGCATTGGCGGAGACAGGAGAGAGGGGGATAGATGAAGAGGAGGAAAAGAAAGGGAATGAGAGAGGGGGAGGGGGAGAGGGAGAAAAGGAAAGGGAGGGAGGAGAGAGAGAGAGGTTATTACCACCTTTTGAAGTCATGTCCCCACTGACATCTCCTGGCCTCTCCCCCCTCCTAGGGTAACCACTATGCTGATGCCTCACAGGTCAAGGGTCACAGGTCACAGGTCACAGGTTGCAGTTTGTTTGCTTGGGTATAGGCTGGTACAGGTTTGTAGTTTTCTTTATAATGACCTCACCATGGTTACCCGATTCTCCTCCCAGCATTGGTCCACATTTGCCTTCACTGACACACTCTCCTTCAGTGCCCTGGGAACAGATTTTATACTCCCCCTGGGTATGTGTCCATTTAATACTAAAAGGCAGATGAATATGTCAACCTGAATATGAGTTTCCAAAACAGCATTTATTTTTTTAGTTTTGCCATTTTTATTGAACCTACTAATAGCAATGAAACACATGTCTGCGGGCATAACATGGAATAGTTGATTATCCAGACAGCAAGCAGCACTTCTGGCCACTCACCACACCACACTGCCTATTGGGAAAGAATCTCATCCTTTAAAAAGCAGGAAAGAAAACTCCGAGCTCTGGACAATTTTCAGCCCCTGTGTCCCACCATTAAATATTACATGTACAGCAGCTTCGATGCAACATAATACTGTTTGTTTGAGTCCCGGATGAAATAGTTCAGATATTATGTGAGTGGGAGGACTTCAGAAACAATGGCTGCTAGAGAAACAAAGATAGTGGGCCACCAACAGGCATTGGATCACAAAGTTAGCAGTCCCTAGACAAAGACAGCAAGACGTAACATCAGTCGATATTGCTTTTTGGCCTTTCTTTGTTCCTCTCTTTGACTTGAAGAAAAAGAATGTGCCACTTGCTGTTACCTTTACAAAGTTGTTGCATGATATCTTCCACTACCACATGAGAGCAAGCCAGTGTGGCCCAAGAATCGCCAGGAAAACACATTGTTTAAAAGCACAGCAATTATGATTCAGACCCCAGGATTTCAGCCCATGATATTTTTAGAGAGAAAATTGATAGATATTCTGCTAATATCGTTCATTTCAGTTACCAACAGATAATGAGCCTACCGTGGCCGAAGACTCCTACAAAGGCATAGAAAATAATCTCACCCTCAAAAAGGCAGGAATGCAAGCACATTAGCAGGTGACTATAAAATTTAAAAAGTAAAAACAATTCATGATTGAGGTCATGTCAAAACACTATTCCCACGACTCCCTGAATTATTCAGAAATATAATGAAATTTCAGAAAACATCAGATGCTGCAGGTACACGAAGATAATTTTGTTTTTATAACCAATTTCGGGCAGATAAATACTAGAATCCTTTCCAATTTCTCCCCTATGAAACTGAAGTGTCACCAAGATTTACAGCCTCCTCAAGTTCCCTCTTCACAGGGACATTCATTTACATAAACAGATAATCCTAGATAAAAATTTCCATTAGACAAAGGTGAAATGGATCAATTTTCTCTGCCAAGACAAATCTTAAATCTTGAACAGATAGGGTCATTATTACACCAGCCCTATTTCAGAAATAATGTATTTTTTTTAAAAATCGGCCGATAGCAGCCATTTCCAGCTTTCCAATTATCTTTAAGAAAAGCTTATTCTGTGCACAATAAAGCACATTACTGCACAATATGATACAGTCCATAAAGATCACAATGTTTTATGAAAGGTTAAGGAAAGCTCAGCACATTTAGGGGAATGTCATAACCCGAAAAGTCTTTCAAGACTTAGGTGAAGCTGAGGGCGTGTTGTGCACACAGGGCGGGGTAAGGCACCTCAGGCAAAGGAGAAGTGGATGCCAGGGTGGTCACTTTGTGATTCATACAGAGAGAATCGGGTAGCAAATCAAATCCAAAGAAATAGCTCTCCAAATGACAGACACACCCAAATCTACTCACCTGAGAGCTCGAGCTGGCAACTCTATCGTCTTGGCATCCAGTAGCCTGCTTCTACCTTTTCTTGTCAAGCAACTTCTCCATGCATTTTTGCAAATATTAATAAGACTATGGGGAGCTGAGGAAGGTCTAAGTTTCCTTAATGCTTTGTAAAAAGCTCCAGTCATTGTTAAATGACTAAGGAGAAGGCATGTGTCCAATGATACTCTTGTGGTTAAGTGAAAGAAGTGGAAATTCTTGAACCTACAAAATAAAAAATAGGAGCATAGGGCCTCCATGCTTTGTGTTGTAGGAACCAATCACTGCTAGAAACAGTTTCTGGGACTAACACTTCTTCATCAAGTTCAGCGAGTAAAAGTTCTTCCTACATCATTTTGAAAATGCACCAAGTTATACTTGAGGTAAAGAAACATTCCACCCAACCATCCCTCATTATACAGGGATGGCTAAGATACTTAATCACCAACCCTTCAACTTTATCCAGGGATGCCTGACATACTCACCCACCACCCCACATGGTCCAGGAGGGGAAGATGTCTTCATCTTCTAGAAGCTTTGAAAGAGGAAGTAGTGTTATAGGACAATCTATCCATAAATCTTAGTTTTAAAATAAAACACATTTCAAAACAATATTTTAAAACAAGTAACTAAAAGCAGATTGCTTACCCTTCTGAGTCCAATTAGATACTTAAGTATCTAATTTAAAATTTTAAATTTTTATGTGCCGCAAATTTAGAGTTGAGTCAAATACCTTCATCTTACTCTAATTGGATAGATCATCTGGAAGAAGCCAGAGGGAGACCAGAGACACAGTTACTCTGCTCCACATTTCCCAAATTCAAGTTTCTTATATAGTGAACCAGAATAACAAGGGAGGAAGTTGCTACTCGCTGGTCATTTGGATGATAGATATTTACACGGTTTAAATGAATGAGATTTAGATTACTTGCTCATGAGGTTCTGGGGCTACACCACTTAGACTGCATAGAGGAAAATCTCATTTGGGCTGGATGTCTTCACATTTCAGTAAAGACAGAAAACTAATAATGCCAGTTACCATTCTAAGACCACCCATCCTCAGCAGGCTTTGAGTACACCCATACAGGTTGAGAGTATGCCACCAGTGATGTCATGGCGTGAAAAAGCCCGAGGGCAGTGAGGTCTTGTTCATGAAGCTCTTCCTAGCTTGGGTCCTTTCTGCACATGCCCAGAAAATAAGAAAGTCAAGAGGACATTCAGGAGAAATTTTCTTAACAGTGTCCATTTACCTGGATATGAAAAAAATACTTAATGGGGACACAAAATAAGTCTTCAGTTGTGTAATAAGAAGGGAAAATGATTATTACATGCTTGAAATCAACACGGCAGACACTTTGAAATTTTGAAAATTACTGTGAGAAATGAGTCAATAGTAGGGATTGGTGGAGATAAACTCTGAGCAAAATGGAGAGAGAAAGGTACACGTGCGTATGAGAGGAGAGATAAAGGTCAAAGGGGGGAGGTGAGGCCAGAGGAAGGGCAGGAGCATTTAATGTGCATAAGTGACATCCTGTTCTCTTAGTAAAACTCACAACAAACTCACCAAATGTTTGATGCAACCAAGCATTTAGTGGACATGTCGAAATCAGGAGAGCAGGACAGTAAACTGAAGGGATACAGAGATGCCACCTACAAAGGCTGGAAGCAAATGTCAGTACACTGTTAGTGACGTCATCAGAAGTCTTCATGGCCTGGAGAAGACCAAGGGCAAGAGGGTCGGGCCAGGCAGCAACGGTCCCTGTCAAAGGAAGACAGGTGCTGGGTATCTACATAAGACAAGTCTTGCAACTTACTTGTCTTCTTTCAGAGGACCTCTATTAGAAGCCAAGAAGCAAACCGCAGCTTTGTGTTGTACAAGCACAGTTTTCTGAGTGACGTACACCTTAAATGTCATTTTAACTTTTTATGTGCACGTAAATAGCTATTATTTCTGTTGCCGGGATATTAGTCGTAACATCTAATGATGTGGAGATTGTCGCCTTATAAAACTCACAGCTGGGTAGCTACATGGCTCAAGGCAAAAGCTTATTTCAAAACCCATTGCTTTAGGAGGCAAATGTTTATTAAAACATATATCTATTAAAAATATATGATGCATCATTGCGCATTCTCTGTGTTCCAGTGCCAATCAGTATTTTCAGCAAGGTTCTTTGAGTTGATACCTGAAAACCTGGCAAGGTCCGTGGGCCATCAAAAAAATAAATAAATCCCAATAACCAGAAAGCAAGTCACAATAGGTGCCTGCACAACAGCCCATAAACTTGTGTTTGTATGGGCTGGGGGGGGGGGGGGAGGCGGGCTGCTGCTGCCAAATTTTTTCCAGCCTTGTAGGAAAGTGACTGTTCAAAAGGAATAACTGCTTGATCTCCTTGTAACAGAAGTTATATGAATTAATTATAAAGGTACCGTAGGTGTGGCTGGTAGCTGAAAAATATGGCTGTGGAGATGAAATAGGAAAGACTGATAACTGAGCTCATGAGGACTTGAGTAAACATGCACTGACCTTCTTAAGTAAGCTGCGATTCCCCTTTGCAGGGTCCCGTGGTATCGCTTAAGGTACAGGTGATTCATGAATTTTTGTTTGGTCTTAAATGCCTTCAATCCCAGGATTCATTCCTGCACTTTAGGTCAGCCTAACTAATTAAATAAATAAACTAACTAACTTTAGCTTCGCATGTTAATATCCACTATGCCCACTTGTGAACCTAGCTAGTAATCTGAGGCAGGAGGATTGAGGGTTTGAGGCTAACCTGGATTTGAATGAGAATATATGAGCCTTCATAGGCTCATATATTAGAATATTTGATCTCCAGTTTTACTGGCTGGTTTTGTGTGTCAGCTTGACACAAGCTGGAATTATCACAGAGAAAGGAGCCTCCCTTGAGGAAATGCCTCCATGAGATCCAGCTGTAAGGCATTTTGTCAAGAGTGATCAAGGGGGGAAGGCCCATTGTGGGTGGTGCCATCCCTGGGCTGGTAGTCTTGGGTTCTATAAGAAAGCAAGCTGAGCAAGCCAGGAGAAGCAAGCCAGTAAGAAACATCCCTCCATGGCCTCTGCATCAGCTCCTGCTACCTGACCTGCTTGAGTTCCAGTCCTGACGTCCTTTGGTGTGGAAGTATAAGCTGAATAAACCCTTTCCTCCCCACTTGCTTCTTGGACATGATGTTGGCGCAGGAATAGAAACCCTGACTAAGACACCAATCAATGGAATTGTTTAGGAAGAACCAGGAGGGCCTAAATGGAGGAGGTGTGTCACTGCAGAGGGTAGGGGCACCAACATTGAGATTTCCAGAGCCCATGTCCTTCCCAAGAACTCTCTGCTTCATACTTGTGGATCAGGGTGTAAGCTCTCAGCCACTGCTCCAGGGTCATGCCTGGGTGCCTGCCTACCTGCCCGGGTGCCTGCCTGAGTGCCTGCCTGGGTGCCTGCCTGGGTGCCTGCCTGCCTGGGTGCCTGCCTGCCTACCTGCTGCCATTCTCCCTGCCATGATGGCCACAAACTCACTCTCTGAAACTGTGAGCCAGCCCAAATAAACTTTCTCTATTAAGTTACCTTGGGCATGGTGTCTTCACAACAATAGCAAAATAACTAAGACACCAGGCAACACAACAAGACTTGGTCTCAAGAAAACAAAGGATGTTTTCAAGATTGTTTAACCTATAGATTTCCAATAATCTAAAATGAATTGCTGGCAAAATATATTTATTTGGTCTAAACCCAGAAGTTTCATAAACATAGGTCATGCTGACTCAAAATCTTTTTAATTGTCTGTATTTTTCCCTTCTGCCATCCAACTCCACACAATTATTTAACACTACTTTAATCAGGCTAGGCAAAGAAAGGCAGAGATGGGAATGTTCAAAGAAGGTGGATGCAACTGGACATGTGGAAATGCTTTTTCAGCATGATTAAAATAAGGCTCTTCCTATACCTTGTAATTCATAGTTCTTTGCTGTGACGGGAATACACAAAGGGTCCACGCTAGAGAGCTAGAGAGCGCTGCTGAGAAATTACACCTGGCAGCTTTCTCTGAATGAATGTACCAGAGCCTTTCCATTTACTTATTTGTTTATTTTGTTTGTTTATTTAGCATGTGTACATGTGTGTATGAGAATATATGAGTGAGTGTGTTTATGGTGTGTGTGCACACATTCACAGGTGCACATGCAGAGGCCAGAGAAGGCTGTCAGGTCTTCTAGTCTACCATCATTTCTACCTTACTTCCTGGACACAGGGGTCTCTCGTGGACCCCAGAACTAGACTGATGGTCAGCCATCCCCAGCAATGCTCCTGTCTCCACTCTTCACTGTGCTGAGGTTATAGATCTACGTGGTCATGTCCAGCTTTTTTTCCAAGGGTGCTAGGATTGGAACTCAAGGCCCTATGATGTCTAGCAAGCACATTTTTTTAAATTTTACCTTATTATTTTGTACGTATGGGTGTTTTCTTGCATGTATGCATACTGTGTGTGTTGAGTAATTTTGGGGAAAATATAAAATAATATGCTTTCTTTGGAGCTTTATCAAGCAGCCTTGGTGCTCCCTGTCTCTTTCCTCCTCCTCCCACTGTATTGTTCTTCCTCCCTCCTCCCTAGTCGGAGTCCCTTCCTTATTATTCTGTCCCTCACTTCTTAGCGCCTGTATCCTGCTCTCCTCAAATCTTATAGAAACCTCAGAGGGAAATTCCATCTCCTTACTTTTTCCAGATTCTTCAGACTTTCCACTTCCCCAGCTCACTGCTCCATCCTCCCGCTTCACAGTCATCAGTGTGTCGTCTTCAAACATTTCTCTTCATCTTGATAATTTCCTTACTCCAAATCTCCAGCTTCCCTTGAACAGCGACTCCTATCAGTATACTTGGCCCACTGGCAAATTCAGGATAACTCCCTTCTTAGCTTCCTTGATGTTATCACTATCTGCCAAGAATCTCTTGACTTACATTGAACTTCAAAGCATTCAACATGGATGTATTGGGGAGGACCATTTTCAATCTGCTTTTGAAAGCTATTCATTTTTTTCCACAGAAATGAGATACAGTTATCCAAAATCTGTAGAACTAATTCTGAAGTTCTGGTTACAACCCACCTCATCGATGCTGCTCCAGGGTCTCTCCGTGGAGTTGCAACTGAATAATCAAACACCATTGTGTAATAAGGCTTACCCATCCGACTGCCTGAGTTCTTCTAACTCAACTGAGCACCTTACACATTCAGTGAGTCTATGTTTAAGGGAATCCTCTCCTAAGTGTCAGTGGTAACAAGTTCAGATCACGGCCTGCTTTTGAGAAGGACAAAAGAAAAAGAAAAAAAAGGCCACACCCTTGTGACCATGAGCACAGTACACGGCATTTTCATGCATAATTCATGTCGTAGGGTGTTATCACTTGCTGAGTTCTGGGAAGAGGAATCTGTTTGATGAATGCTTTCTCAGTGAGAAGTCTTGGCAGCAGAAGGGTTGAGTCTCCTGCACTAACCTCTCGGCCACAGGCCTGTCCTGTCATTTCCTAACCTGCTATAGAGCCTTGTAGAAAGGATAGACACTAAAAGGATGGACGGTAGAGAAGCAGTGAGGGGAGAAAATGGGAAACTGTAAAATGATCTGGGCATCTAGTGAATGCCAGATCACATAAGAGGCTCTCCGGCTAGCATACCATGCCGGCTTTAAAAGTAGTATGCCTTAAGTGGTGTAGGGGTAGTGACCAATTCTTAACAAGCTTCAAAAGAAACTGATAAATCCTCCTAGGTTGAGACAATGGATATGGTCATCTCTTGGCTTACAGGGATAAGGGTCAAGATGGATGAAAATTATGTATAGTTGAAATCATTAATACATTAATCCAAAACCCAATATCAAATACAAACACATTTGCTTAGAATTATAACTAATATTTAGGCACACATTTACCACTCCACAGATGTCCCCGAGTGTAAAAATAACCCTCGTGAAACGCATTAGGAACACTAACTACCACATGTGCTGCTTGGTGAGAACCTGCTAAAAGTCTGCTAATAAATAGTCTCACTTCTACTTGTTCCCTGGTTCATCTCTCACTTTTAAATGTTACACGGAGACTGGGTTAGAAGGCGTTCTCCAGATCCTTCTGTCTCATCCTTCCTTTGCACTGTTACTGAATTCTTCAGTCCTAATGGTTCCTGAATCTGCAACTGTCCTCTTCCCCTGCCTTTGTCTATAGTGCATTATAATTTCTGCCCCTGGTGTCCAATGGGTCAAATATGTTCTTAGGACTAACTTGAGTGTTAAGTGGGAGGGTCTGTTAGGTGTAGATGTTATGTCTGGTTCCACCCCCCCCCCAGTTCTATGCTTCCAGAAACAATACTCATGTTCAAAATATATTTACAGATACCTTGGGCATATAGCTAGGCTCTTCTCTGACTAGATCATAACCCAGGTTAACCCGTCCATTTTAATCTGCATCTGATGTGGCTGGCGACCTGTGCTCACACCCATTCATCTGTCTCCTGACATCTTCCCGGGCGAATATTCCTGCACCAACCTCTATCCCAGAATCCTTTTCTGCCTCCCAGCTGGCCCACCTCCTGTTTCCTGCCTAAGCCATAGACCATAAAGTTTTAATTTACAGGTGATCCATCAATACAATACACAAGATAGTCTCTCTACAGTTAGGTGTCAGGCACCTTTAAGCGATGGAAACCTTAGACATATGACTATCAGCACCTGTCTTAGTTAGGGCTTTACTGCTGTGAACAGACACCATGACCAATGCAAGTTTTATAAAAGACAACATTTAATTGGGGTTGGCTTACAGGTTCAAAGGTTCAGTCCATTGTCATCAAGGCAGAAACATGGCAGCATCCAGGCAGGCATGGTGCAGGAGGAGCTGAGAATTCTACATCTTCATCAGAAGGTTGCTAGTGGAAGACTGACTTCCAGGCAACTAGGGTGAAGGTCTTAAGCCCGCACCCACAGTGACACACCTACTCCAACAAGGCCACACCTCCTAATAGTGCCAGTCCCTGGGAAAAGCATATACAAACCATCATAGCACTGATGTAGGGTTATTTTCATGTTTTGTGAATTTGGTGCTTTTTATATTGATTGAAAATGAGAAAGTCAAAGCTTAGTTGAGCGATGTCCATGGCCAAAGGGCAATGGTGTGTCGATTCAGATTTCCCACAATTCCAAAGCCTCTTCTGTTTACTCTCCGCAGCCCTTAAGGAAGGACACTTTAGCAGTGCAGCTCGGAAGAGGGGTTAAAAGCAAGTGTCGTTTTGCTTTTCCGTTCCATCGCAAAATAGAATGTGAGGGCTGCACAAACGGAGACTTACTCTTCCCACAACAACTAACGGAAATGGAGCCACGGATGTGAGTGAGGGCCGAGGAAGGCGCATGGGAGGGACTCAGGGAAGACAGGAATGAGGTCATTACATTATAAGCTCAAAAAATCTACAAAATATCTTTTAAGAACGTAACCCCCTGCCATGAGAAGGATCACAAATGTTGATACTTGAAGACATTTGGAGATGTGCTTCATAAACTCCCAAAACATGCTTTGCTTCCACCATCACTATTCATGCTGTGAACTCACACCCCTGTGCCTTACACGCATGCACCCATGTGCACAGGCACGTACACACATCTCAGGCGTTTTCCATTACTCAGTCAGGCAAGTCTTCACGAACTCTCTGGCCTGGGTTTTGTCTTAGCTGTCCTCATCTCCCTGGTATCTCCTGCCACCAGCTGACCATCACACTGACAGAGCAGAAGATCCCTTAGGCTTCAGATACTAAAGCCCGCCCTCCTCACTTCAGATGCCAGCTCTGTTACTTACCCTTTTCGGGGTTCCGAGCAAGCTAACTGATCTTCATTTTGCTCAACTTCTTCATGGGAAAACAGAAGTTTCGGGGCTGAAGTGATGGCTCAGCAGTTATCACTGCTAGTGTCTTGTAGAGGATCTGGGTTCGGTTTCCAGCACCCCCCCTCCCCGCATCCACCCGCCCCCCCCCCGAACCTCCCCTCCCCCGCACAGCAGCCTCCAACTACCTGCACCTATTCTGAGCTCTGCAAGCTTCTGCATGCACATAGTATACATGCATACACTCAGGCACATACACAAAATGTTAAATAAATAAAAATTATCAGACAACTTAGGAGAGTACCCGCCTTTCATGACATTTTAAATTGAATATACATGAAAAGCATTGGGGCATGTAATGGGATCTCCACAGGTATTTGCTATCAGGAAGTCTTCTCTTATTTGCTATTCAGTTTTAATTACCTATGGCCAGCTACGGTATGCAAATTTTAAATAGAAAATTGCATTAATAAACCTTTGAGCAGTATCCCATTCTAGGTAGTATGATGAAATCTCATGGCACCTGCCTAGAACGAGAAGCGTCTCTGTGTTGAGCAGAGCCACGCTACATATGCTGCTACTGCTCGATGAGGCTTGAAGCAGCCTTCTTAGTTATCAAGTGGATTGTTGAGGTATCATAGCGACTGTATTCAAATAATTATTACTTGACCATAGTCCCCACAGCACAAGACTTGTGACGAGGGGGAGGCATGAGAAATGAACATGTATGTGTCCATGGTGTAATAGGAGATCCAGAGCACAGGAGAAAGAGCATGCAGTGTAATGACAACTAGGACTCACAGGGACGGGGAGAGACCCAGCACACCCTCAGTGTGGACTGTGCTAGATCTCCAGTGAGAAGAACTCCAGCAGAGGCTAACAAACCTGACGGATGGTGGGGAGACTGTTGTAAGTCCTGGGTATCCAGTCAGCAAGAGCTGACTTCAGAACAGTAGTAAGCAAAGAACTTCACGGAAAGGAAATCCAGTGGATCCATACTCCATTCTCCCTATGTGTTTAGTGAAGTACTGACCACTGGGTGGGGTGTAACTACCTGAAGGCCGGGAAATTTTCTTCTGTCATAACAATGTCTGGTGCTTAAAACCATGATGGTGATACTCCGAAATCCTCCAAGAGTAGGGAGCTTTAAGTAAAATAAGAACATGAGGGGTCATATGGAACTGTAGAATGAGCACTGAGCAAGCCCCAGCTTGTAACAATATAGTTCCAAAAAACCAGCATGCCCATGCAGCTTAACCCTAGACTGACAGTCAGGATGACTGACTGGAATAGATGCAAGCTGCAGGGTCCAGCAATTCAAACACATCAAACATGGGGTCTAAACTCAGAGTTTCTCAGGCATAGAAGATAGTAAGAAAATACAACCTATAATGATAAAATGGGCATGCTGACAGAAGCCTGACATAGCTGTCTCCTGAGAGGCTCTTCCAGAGCCTGACATATACAGAGGCAGATGCTCACAGCCAACCACTGAACTGATCCCAATGGAGGAGCTAGAGAAAGGACTGAAGGAGCTGAAGGGGTTTGCAACCCCATGGGAAGAACAATAGTATCAACCAACCAGAGCTCCCAGGTACTAAGCCACCAACCAAGGAGTCCACACGGAGGGACCCATGGTTCTAGCCAAATTTATAACAGAGGATGGCCTTATTGGGCATCAATGGGAGAAGAGGCCATTGGTCCTGTAAAGGTTCAATGCCCCAGTGTAGGGGAGTGTGAGGGCAGGGAGGTAGGAGTGGACGGGTGGGTGGGGGTACACCCTCATAGAAGCAGGAGGGGGAATTGAATAGAGGTTTTCTGGAGGGTAAATTGGGAAAGGGGATAACATTTGAAATGTAAATAAGTAAAATATCCAATAAAAAAAGAAAAAATAATGATAAAATAGAACTTTAATTTAAAATAATGTCACCAACGATGGGTATACACCACAGATAAGGACAGTGTAAGAGTTAGTGTAAGCATGATCCATATGCTTAAAACATTAAGTAGAAGCAAAGCTAATATAAAAAGATGCAAATAATACTTTTGGAGGTGAAACACGAGGCCTGGGATAAACAACCCAGAGAAGACTAATTGGCCAGTTACAGAGAGCAAGAAAAATACACTGGTGAGCTGAAAGTTATAGAAATCGTCAAAATGAAAATTTGGAGACTTTTTTAAAAATATAAATTAAGCACCAATGAGCTATGGATCAATTATAAACTGTCTAGTATATGTGCTGTAAAATTCACAAACAACAAGAGCCCTGAGACAGAGGAAAAGTTTGAAGAAACTGTGGCAAAAATTTCCCGAGACATCCACGTGGAGACAGGAGGATGGGGAGGAGGTCCAGGATGTGGGACAGTCAGAGGGTGGACAGGTGGTTGGGGGGAATAAAATATGGAGTGCAAAAAAATAAAATAATTAATTAATTAATAATTTTAAAAAGGCAGTACTCTTATAGATCCAAGAAGTAAATGGATACTACAAAATCCCTATTAAGAAACTAATATTGTAATATGAATCCATTCTTTCAGACCCAGGTGATTTTATTAGAGAATTCAACCAAGCAATTAAGAAAGAGATATTGCTAGCTCAGATCAGGGAAGATGTACCCATTGGTGCAATAGTCATAAGACTTAGGAAGATAACCAACTACTTTCTCATGAGATCTGAGGCCCACCCCACAAGTGAGATTTTCTGTTTGGCGCCTTAAACTGATCAAAAGCCCATGGATAACTGGGCCAGTGGGATGGGTCAGCCAGCATAGGTGCTTGTAGCCAAACATAATAACCTGGCATTTAAAATGAGCATATACCATGTCTGATAAAATCTGATATCTATCCTTGATAAATCCAACTCAGCTGAGTGAGATTTCAAAAGGATTTTCTTAACCTGAAAAAAAAAGTCAATCAGTGTAAATGCAAAAAATATATAGGATCAGATGAGACACGGGCTAAATTGTGTCTTCCATTCTAACCCCAAGATCTGAGAAGATTTAGAATTAGGACCCTTTAGAAAGAATTAAGGTAAAGAGAGGACCAATAGCTGGGTGCTGATCTGATATAGCTGAAGTTCTGATGAAGACACAGACCTTGAGGCAACCATGGTGGGGGACACGGTGAAAAGACTGACATCTGTCACCTCAAGAGGAAACGACACAGATGACACCTTGACTCCGGCGCTCACCTCCAAGTATGTGAGAAAATGAATTTCTTTTGCTTAGTCTCCACGGCCTGAGGTATTTGGTTATAGCAGTCTTGGGAAAGTAATGCAGCCAGTTTAGCCTGAATGATGCCATTTGAAATTAAAATAAATGTATCATTCTCTGTAAACATACACAGTATATTTACTTACATCAGTTGAATATAAATGAAAATAAATGATGCACCTGAAAAGGTGCAGAAAAAAACACATTTTACAAAATCCAACACCTATTCATAATTACAAATTCTTAAGCATGGAGAATAAAAAGAATACCTTCAACCTGAAAGACAACCTATGACAATTCATAACTAACATCATCATAAGTCAGAGAATACTAAACACCTTCTATAGAGCAGTGTCAGAGACTATGGACACAGAGGAGGACCCCCTCATGCTGTCTATTCCACGTGTGTGTGTGTGTGTGTGTGTGTGTGTGTGTGTGTGTGTGAGAGAGAGAGAGAGAGAGAGAGAGAGAGAGAGAGAGAGAGAGAGAGAGAAACTGCAAGTCATCCACCAGAGCTGGAGAGACTGCTCAGTCGTTAAGACCACAGTTTGCTGTGGTAGAGAACCTGGCTCTGTTCCCAGCACCCACATGGTGGCTCACAACTGCCTATACACATTCCTGGTCCATGGTATTCCATGTTCTCTTCTGACCTCCATAGGCGCTCACACACATGGTGCACATATCTACATGCACACAAAGCACCCATACATATAAAGTGAAATGCAAAGCTAAAAAAGGCCCTCATAGGAGAGAAGAAAAACATCAAACACTGTAATTATCTACATATTGACCATTCTGCACATAAAGACAAACACAACTGAGATAATAGGATATAACACTACGGGCTACAAACTCAGCATACAAAACTCAGCTGCATTTCTATTTAAAGTTCACAAACAATCAAAAAAACAGAAGTTATAAATCAGTACCATGTGTCATGGCACAAACCCCACAAACACTGGGGTCAGTTGTACTCAAAGCTATGTAAGCCTTCTGTGGTGAAAGGCACACGACACTTAGGATACCATTACAGATCTGAATAAATGCGGAGGCAAAACAGGTAATCCCCAGCAGCTGTTAACCATTTGCCCAAATCTATGTATCCAACACAAACCACAATGAAACCCCAGCTCCTTTTTAGGGAGAAACTGACAAGTTCTAAAACTTATATGAAACCACAAAGCATCTAAAATGAAATCTGCTATGATCCCTGCCCCCTCACTGAGTGCTGCCTCAATGAAACAGGGTGGAAAAGAAACTGCTCCTATTGTAATAAATAACAGCATATTCAAATTTATAATTTAACATGTTTAAGTACTACCTAGAATAACTTTAGATGGATCATAATGCTGCCAATAATGGAATTTTAGTATGCTTTTTATTGCATGCTAACTAAAATAGTATGCTGCATATTTGCTATATGCAATATACCGTTTCTGTATATTCTGGGCACAGTAGAGCACACAGGTCTCATGACCCATTTTGTAGTCTGCGTTACTGATAATGTGACACACTGATATGATGGGTCTGGGGAGACAGCTCAGCCAGTGAAATGTGTGCTCCGCACGCCTGCAGTTGACCCACAGAGCATATGGAAAGTGTCTGGGTGAATGTTACACACCTGTAATCCCAGTGCTGGGGGGCAGAGCTAGGGAATCCTTGGGCCTTTCTGGCCTGCCAACCTAGTCCCATTGTCAGGTTCAGGACTCATGAGAGACCTTGTCTCCAAAGTCAAGGTGTGCAGCTACAGAAGAATTAAACTCAAGACTATTCTCTGGTCTACACAAGCACACACATACAGGTATATATGCATTCATAGACACACAGGCACACACACAGACACACACACACACACACACACACACACACACACACAGATTCTTAGGATTTCTATTGGTGTGAAAAGACCATGACCACAAACAAAGAGGGAGGGGAGGGTTTCTTTGGTTTACACTTCCACATCATGAGTCAGCATCAAAAGAAGTTGGGCAGGAACTCAAGGTAGAAACCTAGATCCAGGAACTAAAGCAGAAGCTGTGCAGGATCACTGATCGCTGGACTGAGTCCCCTATCTTGTTCAGTTGCTTTCCTGGGCACCTCAGAAGCACCTGCTGTAGATAATGCCACTCACAGTGGGCCAGGCCCTCCCCCATCAATCATTAATCAAGAAATATCCTACAGCTGGCCTACTAGCAATTGAAGTCTCCAGGAACCTCTAGGCTTTACTAAGTTGACAAAAATCAAGCAGCATATAACTTCAGAAGTATCAGCGTTCATATTCTGTCCCCTTATTAGTCACATAACCTTCCTAGCCAGACTATAAAGATTTCTTCCTCTTTGAAAAGACGACATAATAATATATTACAAAATTAAAGTGTTATTGAATATTAACCATCTTTTGCCACTGCCTTTGCTATGCTTTGTACTAATTTGAAAGAAACACATTGCTTGATACAAAGTCAGCAGCTATTAATTGGATCGATCATCATCCTCCTAATCATTATTTATAGTCTTCGTGTCTTCTCATGATGGTCTAGCTCAGGATCTTAGATTCAATTCTGCTCTGCGTTGCTCAAATGTTTGTTCTTAACATTGTGTGGGCTATGTGACTCGCATGTGAAGGCCAGAGGAGGATGTGTTCTCTCCCTCCACCATGTGGGTGCCAGAGATCAAACTTAGATGTTCAGTCTTGGTAGCAAGAACCCTTACTTGCTGAGTCACAGTGCAGACCCGCAGATTCTTGTTACTGTGATAAATACCAGCAGAAAAGACTGTCAAGGGCAAGGAACTTCACTTTGGCTGTTTCATCGGTTGCCACATGGCCCCATTTCTTTGAATCTGTAGTTAAGCAAAAACAAAACAATCTTGGAGGCAGAAAAGCATGTCAGAGCAACCCTGCTTAGCTCTTTCAAGTCAGGAAGGAGAGAGAGAGAGAGAGAGAGAGAGAGAGAGAGAGAGAGAGAGAGAGAGAGAGAGAGAGAATGAGCAGAGAGGGGGGAGGGACAAGATATACTCTTCCAAGTGTCTCCCTCCCATCCTCCCATGATGCCTACCTCTTCCAACAAGTTCCTCCCTCCCAACAATCCACTCTTCCAGGAGCTCATACATGTATAACTCATTAACGGAGGTAGTACCCTTCTGAGCCAATCACTCCCTAGAAGCACGCCTAGCCTCCGGAGAAAGCCTTTCATTTATAAGCATTTGGGGGAAGCACTCCACATCCAGATAACATGGGCTTCTCTAGAACTAGGAATCCAAATTAAATATTAGATACTGGTGTTCCTATCATGACCTATAAATCAAGGCATCAAACGTGAAGGAAGAGAACTGAGTCGAGGGGGAATGGAGAGCCATACAGAATGATCCTTCACCCTGCTGGATCCAAATAAGCTATTAAAAAACACAGGTCCCTTGACAGATGCATCTGCTCAGCCATACAAGGCTTCTGCAAATAAGCTATGTAGTTCTGTGGTCGGGATGATCCAAGAGCAGAAGAGGAGGAAGGGGTGTTTACTTTCTCCCATCCACCTTCAGCTTCCTAGGATCAGAGATTATTCCAGGACAATGCAACGCACTCCTGAGTTGAGTCATTAGCTCTTCCAGTGGTGGATTAAGTCTCTGGGTACCACCCACGTAGCTGTGGGCTTCATGTGAATTGCAAAGGCTGTGAGAAGTATCATAGGTTCTGTGTCAGAGCTGGTGGTAATCCACAGTGACAGCTTGGGATGAGAAACTAACATGCCAAGGGGAAACTGAGGCAGGCTCTAAGATCCACCTCACATTCTAACAACCTGCATAAAAGAGACATTCAGTTAAAGTGTATTCATTGAGGTCTGTTCCAGTAGTCTACACAACAAACAATAATTGCTAAACCTCAGAGGTTTCAAAGAAAGAAAAACCTGCCCCTCTATTTCTCCCTCACCTGTCTGCAGGTCAGTCGTAACTTGGCAGCGCTCAATTACCCTCAGACTGACACAGATTCAAGCTGGTTTCTTGTATCTGTGATTCTGAAACTCAAGCAAAAAGAACCCTGGCTAACTGTGGCGTACTGCAGTCACGGCAGATGGCAGAGATATAAGAGAGGCCAAAGAAAACCGCCATGCCTCTTAAAGCCTTGGTTCAGAACTGACACATTACCATATATACATACAACTCAAAACTGTCACTTATTTTCTCTAAAACGCCTCTGTTCTAGTAAAACTTGCTGTTCATTTCTTCTGGATAATCCTTATTTACTGGTATCTAACATAACTGGGTTTTTTGGGATTTTTTGTTGTTGTTGTTGTTGTTTTTTGACAGTTTCCTATCTGTAGCCTTATTCTGGGTCCTTAGAGGCAGCCAGTCTTCAGCCGTATCTTCCTTGTGCTGAAACTTGATAATTGAACACTTGAATCACGCTTCATTAGCAGCACCAATTGTTCCTGTTAACACTCCCAGGGATAGAGGACATCTAGAGACACTCCAAGTACTGTTCACTCATGAACTAGAAGTAAAAGTTCCTGTGCTCTGGAGACCAAGAATAGCCTAGTTGTTCCTTAGTTTTCTAAGCACCGTGTGTTTGCTTAATTGACACACTCAACTTTCTCTCTCTCTCTCTCTCTCTCTCTCTCTCTCTCTCTCTCTCTCTCTCTCTCTCCTGCTGCCAACATTGCAAAGTCAAAATAGCTCTGGAGGGACAAGCTGTTCTGCCTCATGCCTCATCGACATTCCGTGTTCAGTGTGTCAACACACAGTGTGTCAACACACAGGGATCACACAGACTCCATGAAACAACTCCTCAAAAAAAAAAAAAAAGTCCCCTGGTGGGAATTTTCTTCCTAGGAAAGCATCAGAAGAAAGATGGGGGCTCCCCTTCCTATACCAACTCACAACCGGAAGGCATGAATTTAAACTATCACTCATTCCTTGAAAACATCGTAGGCAGGGTCTTATACCGAAGCCAAGATTAAAACTTGCAAAGGCATTTTCTTTCCAACGGATCAATTTAAAATCATTAGGAGAAGCTCACTGGAGAGAAACTCGGTGGACTCACATTCGACCTCAAAGCTCCTCAGTCTGTTGGAGAGAATTTTAATTTCAAATAGTAGCTGCTACAATCATCCTGTCCCAGGTAGACAAGATGGCTCAGAGGAAGGGTCTGTGATAGTCAAAGCTACTTCATTACAGAGCCCAGAGCAGCAAACCAATTTTGCTATTAAATAAGGAGAAAATAGTCACTAAAGGGATTCACCTGTTTGTCTACATTTGGGCACATACAAAAGTGAAGTCTTTCTCTTCTCATGTTCTTACAACTAAATTGATGTCTACCCCAATACAACATGGAATAAAATACCATAAGCCTAAAAGCAGAAATCATTGATAGAGAAATCTTTCATTTTGAGAACATATATCATCCTTTTTTTAAAAAAAAAAATCAACTTATATAGTAGATTATGAGAGTTATTTCATACTAGGATTAGTGGAAGGGATATTTCTGTAGTTTTCTGTCATTATGGAAAGCATTTCTTGGGGACCAGGAGGAAGTTTCAAGGGATAAAGACTAACAACTTGAGTTGGATTACTCCCACGTCCTGGAATCCACAGGGTAGGAGGAGAGAACCAACTGCTGTTAGCTATCCTCTGACCATGGAGTCCTTGATCCTGGTGTTCCAGCCCCTCAGGCACCAGTGTCTCCTACTAAAACCGAACTGCCTGCCAGAACTGCTACAGGAAAAGCAAAAATGAGAAAACAGATAGTCAGCCTTCTAATTCTTAACTCCCTGAGAATATCAGCAAGGGAAAGGGACTTCAGCTGTTTTCATGATTGGTTGGCCTCAGTGGTATGGGCCTGTGGGGTGAACCATGTCAAGAGTTGAGTGCCAATGGGAAGTTTCTCTTCCTGGCGAGAAAGTGGAAGAGGAGGAGGTCCTAGATGTACCATCTCTTTCTGAGGTACATCCCCGCCTGGCCAAAGACTTAAAGATCTCTCACTAGGCCCCGCCTCCTAAAGGTTCCATTACTTCCTGTAGATGCACTCTACTGGGTAAGCTGCTACCACACAGTCTCTTAGGCACCCTGAATCTCCACACTCTGGCAGAGACATACTTACAGGTTTCAGGACTGGGATGGGCACTTGGGGGCCTTGCTTCTCCACTCTGTCTACTAACAGAAGCTTTAGCACATCTGAACGCAAGGCAGTCTGGGAAAAACAGCTTTTAATCATTGTATTAGCCGGTCTCCTTAACCAGCACCTTCTCTTTCGAGCTAATGAAGCTCACGTGAAGGGGAAAATACAGTATATAGATATAGATTAGATATAGATACAGACATAGATACAGACATAGATACAGATTGTTGGATGGTGAACTGTAGTAATCCAGTAAGAGAACTTCCAAAAAATGACATTAAAGAGATTTTTATATCCATGTCTCTGCAGTCTGAATGTGAAAAACTACTTCCATCCACACTATGGTCCTAAATCATAAAGGAAATGCATGGTAGCATCATTTTAGCAATAGCAAAGTCTGAGCATCTAATATGTGTTAATAAGAAAATCAACAGCCCAATGAAATGAAAGTTACCTGTGACAGCAGCTGTTAAGAGAAGTAAGACATTCTCAGCCCAGGATTCCTTAACCTGATGTGACTTAGCTAAATCATTTGAGTGAGTCAGCAGTTTGGCCACCGGAATGGGATGTCTGTCTCCCAATGCAGATGATTTGACTCCCTAGACAACCCAGAAATCACAAAAAAAAAAAAAAAAAAAAAAAAAAAAAGCTCATATCTGTTTAAACATTTATGTTAAAAAGTTGGTTTATGTGATGCTGGGAAGGTTTTTAAATATCTTTCCCTGGAAGTGTGGGTGTCGATTTTATCTAATAATAGTGGATAATTCAATATTTTCTTCTTGCCATTAACACACTCTATCCAAAGTAAATATAGTATAGTATTCATGGCTTCAAAGCAGAGGCTTATGATGGAAGAAGGGAACGAAAAAGACCTCTTCCTATCTCCTCTTGTTTCTATTCTCTAGTTTCTGTCCCTACAGGGACAACAGTGACATTTTGAACATTAATTCTTTTTGCAGGGGCTCTTCTGAAAGTCAGATGGTGACAGGTCCATGTTCTCTCAAAATCTCTGAGGAAGAAAGTGCCTTTGCCTCCCGCAGTCTAACCGCCTCCAGCGGCTCTTTATGTCCCCGGACTTCCTGAAGCCTGTCTCCAGTCTCTGCCTCCGACTCCACATGGCTTTCCCACAGTGCATTGTGCCCAAATTTCCCATTTCTTGTTAGAGTCTGACCTAACTCAGCATGATCTCATCTGAATTTGAATACGTCTTGCAAAGACCTCATTTTAAAATGGGGTCATATTCACTGATCCTCCGTGGGCAAAAATTGAGGTGAAGAACACTATTTAACCCAGTGCAGGTTGGGTTAATAGAAGTTAGGTAAACTTCAGAAAAATGCAGTCATGTCTTTTGCCTGTCTGTCTACAGATTAAATTTCATGCCAATCATAAGCCAATAAAGAAATATTAATATAGCACCAATGGCTTTGAAATGTTATATTTTAGATCACCAAAAATAAACTTCTTCTCTACTATCATTCTGAAGAAGGTTCTAGTTATTTTAGTTACATTATGCCATAGCATCAACCAAAGAAAATAAGCACCTACCCTACCTTTCCACAGGTAAATCCCCAAATAAACACACATTTATAGAATTCCCATTTTCTTCCATAGCATTTAAATAATCACAAAAATAAGAATATATTAGTCCAAATGAATATGGAAACTTCATCCATCTTATTATAGGTTAATACAGCATCCGACCTGGCTCAATTTCCTATTCTTTTATTCTTCTGCATGAGGAGTGATAATAACAAAAATAAAAGCAAAGAAGACTGAGTTGTGATCTCTCAAAATCAGGTAGACTATCTAGTGCTAAGCAAAAAAGGGCTAACTAGACCCCTTACCTAGGTACACAGGTTAGTGTAGAGCAAAAAGGATTAACTAGGTAGTACCTTAACCAGGTAGACTAGTTAGTATTGGCCAAAGAGGACTAACTAGGTCCCTTAACCAGGTAGACTAGCTAGTGTTGAGGAAAGAGGACTAACTAGGCCCTCTTGGGTCAGTGGCGAGCCCAGGAATGTGACTTTATCATTCTGTGCCATCCCTATCATCAAAGATGTGTGTCTAAACACACATGAACACGGTTCACACAGGGGATTCTTGAAGGACTTTCCCTATGCACTGGTTTCCTGCCTGTCTCAGTGCTAGGAAATGAAAAGGGAACAAAGGGCGAAGGGAAATGGTACCCAGAAGTCCCTTCACCCCATCACTGTTACCCCAATAAACTGGTGAAAATATGACTCCTGGTAGAGTGCACATTTCAATTGGTCATGCAAGTATCTTAGAATTTTTCTTCCTTTTCTTGGTCCCTGATGATATATCATTGTCTTGTTCTAATCAGAAAATGCTTCTATCAAAGGGGAAGGGAATTCTTATTTTTTAAATCTAGGGCTGAATTGTGACTCTGCTGTCAAATACTGTACATATTCATGAGGCCCAAGTTTGTTTTCCAGCACCCAAAAAAAGAAGTTCTAGCCTTAAGGCTTATATGGAGATCATATCATTTGCCAAACCCCAGATATGATTATGATAATATTTAAGAAAAATGTATCTTTGAAAGCCGAGTTACACAAAATTTCTCAATCATATTCACTATGTATTTTGTGTTAATCCATCAATCTGGTGGGTTCTTTAAACTGTGACAAATTGAATCAGTTTTTAATACATCCAACGATAACATCTAGATCAGTTACCACAGTATACTTGTTTAATTAGTCAGATGTGTCCTTAGGACACTAAAATATTTACGAAGAAGCAACTTAAGATAGCCTCCTGCTCGGAAGGAGCCTAGTCTCATGATTTATTCATCTATCTACCTATCTGGCAAGTCAACCAGCCAGCCTTACATATTAACGACCAGTTCGTGGCTGTTTGTCATGTTGAACAATTAGGACGATCAAAAAGAAATTAGCCCTGTCTCCGAGAACTGTGTGATATCAGTAATGGTGAATAATATTATTTAACCAGTATCAGGATAATGGGCACATATTCCCAACATTTCAAGTATATATTTACTTACAAATTACGAGAAAGGGCAACCAGGCAAATATCCTTGGTGAGCACAATACATATTATAGCCTGCTTAGATGTCCAAACACATAAGAAAGATGCACACAAAATCTGAGACTAAAGGGAGCAATATGAAAAATAATAAGTCACCGAGTTCAAATCAAGGAACTCTAACATCAAAGTATCTCTCTCAAAGATATTGCTCAGATATTCCAAACCCGAAGTCTGCTGCTCTCATCCGACGATTTCCGTGTGTCCTACCGATGATTTCCATGTGTCCTACCGATGATCTCCGTGTGTCCTGTCTCCCCCATCCCTTAGGTCTCCATTTCCTGACCCTCCATACAGATTATTAACACTCCAGCATACGCCAGCCCTTTGAGAAGTGACAGAGCAATGTCAGCTAGCCCTATTAAATTATCTGTATCATACAAACCTTGGAGATGGGGGGTGGCGAGATTTTGCTTTGGAAAAAAATCCAGTTTCCTTGGTTTTAATTTTGTGTGAAGAACCAAATGAAACTTCAAAGCACTGGCTGAGGCTTAAGTAGAAAAAGCCATTCCCCATAAGTTCTTTTTTGCTGCCATTAACAACATCACAGCGGACCGCCAAATTCTGCCACGCTATTGGCAACTGTCCTCATATCACTAAAAGGAATGATCTTATCATTGACAGATGCTAAGACTCAGTGCTTTGAATCACACCATGTGTTACAAATTAAAATGGCTAAAATCACAATAATGCTAATCTGGAAAGAATGGGAGAAAAAAAAAAAAACAATTGCCAGGGGCTGCAGGATCAACATCTTGATGTATCCCACAAGTATCAGTTTTTTAAAAGTGTATAAAGTCGAGTAGCATATTATCCCAGATTGTCCACTGACCAACAACTTGGCATAAAGTTGTCAATGAAGAATAAGTATATCTGTAGTATGTATTCGTCTATACTACAGCAATAGATCTGTTTATACGTAGGAAAATACTAAAAACTACAGTTTGTATATGAGAGAGAGTTAAAGTCATGGGAACTTTTGCCTTTATAAGCATAAATGCTCTGACTAGAAGCTGATGCAGGAGGATGACCTTGAGTTTCTTCAGGCTACTCTGGGTTGCAGCGAGAGGCCTTGTCTTAAGAAGAAAGATAAAGAGGAGGCATTGGAGAGAAAGAAAATAAAATTTTAAAAGGAAAATAAATAAAAAAAGAAACAAGCTCTTCTAAGCTTGAATTTCTGCAATGATAACATACTATTCTGATAAGGAAACATGTGACTAGCAAACAACAAACCCCTTGAAATAAATAATCATATTGTCCCAAAGAAATATATTGAGCTAACAGTGAAAAAACTTGGGTTCAAAAGAAAATCAGTAGTCCCACTTACTAGCCATGAAATAGGCCGCCATTAATAACGGTAGTGGTGTTGGTACTGGCTGCTGTGATGGAAACAGTGGCGTTCATATCTGGACTCCGCTTCTGAAACCGTCTGTCTTACAGTTTGCGTGCCAACACTGCTCTCTAGTGATCACAGGATGCATTGCAACCTGTGTTTGCTGTGTTTGACTCCAGCAACAGGATGGCGCCCCCAGATCTAAATATCCCAGATATCTATTCTTACATCTTCCTCTAAGAAGCTGCTGCACCCGGGACAAATCCCATAACTCTATTTGTAAGAACGTTTTAGACACATATATGAACGTGAGGCTATCTTTTATTGATGAACAGGAAGTAGCACGCGCTGATCCATGGGCAGCTGTTTGAGTTTTATTTCTGTAGCTGTTACCATGTGACAGGTGCCATACTGAGATCTGGGATGTAGGTGTGAATGAAATACGGCCCTTCCCGTTAGTGTCCATAGAGCCCCGAGTCCCAGGATGGAAACAGAAGCAGAGGACGTGCCTTTATGTTAGTGGATTTGTTTGTGTTTACAAAGAAGTATTTTCCAGATATTTGCACCCAACCAACGGACAGAAGCAGCTGACCCCTGTTGTTGAACTAGGGAAGACTGAAAGACGCTGAGGACAAGGATGACCCTGTAGGAGGACTAGCAGTCTCAATTAACCTGTGTCCATGAGATCCCTCCAACCCTGGACCACCAACCAGGCAGCATACACCAGCTGATATAAGGCCCCAACACACATACAGCAGAGGACTGCCGAGTCTGTGTTCATTCAGAGCTGATGCACCTAACCCTCAAGAGACTGAAGGCCCCAGGGAGTTTAGAGGTCAGGTGGGGTGGGGGATGGGGACACCCACGTGGAGACAGGGGGTAGGGAGGAGGTATGGAATGTGAAACAGAGGATGGATGGGGTGGGGGTGGGGGAAAATATGGAGTGTAAAAAAATAAATATTTTTTTAAAAAAGATTTTTCCCCAAGGAGTTCGCACTATTACTTGCCCTATCCTTTTGGACAGGTAGGAGTTGGGTTTCTTTATCCTTAAAGAGTCTATGCACATGCATTGGTCATCTATTGACTCTTATCGTGGGGCTTTCCATCAGGTTTCTAAACAAGATGAAGACGAATCCCAGGATGAGAGGAAACAGAGTTGCTTCCTCCTGGGGGATTCTAAGAGCTCTTTCTCAAGGAAGGAATCTGCCTTTGGTGGAATTTTAAGATCCGATTTTTAAAGGTCATTCCTTGCAAAGGAAGAAATGGAAGGAAAGAATAGTCAGAAGAGATGAAACCAACAGCAAAAGGTGAAAGGCATTCCCGCGTTCTGACCATCCCTCACACGGAACCGACCATCCCACACTTAATCCTGCAAAAGGAGAGAGAGATAGAGTTTAGGATTCCTTGACGTTAATAGCGTGGGCGTTTTGTTAAACACACTGAATTCTGGCCAGTCTCAGGTTATCTTAGGGAGTAAAGTCGTTAGGGGTGAATCTCAACTATAAATAAAGAATACTACGGAGCCAGAGTGATGAGTCAGCAGTTTGAGCACCAGCGATTCAGAGACTCCAGACTCAGTCCCCAGCACCAGCGTGGCAGGCCACTGTTGCTGTAATTCCAGACCCAGGACACCCCATGCCCTCTTTGCTTTCTAAGGACACTGCACAGGCACGTTGCAGTCACACATGAAGGCAAAAAGCCTACACATAAAAAAAATGAAGAAGAAAAAGAAGAAGACAATAATACTAACTAAAAGAAGATAACGATTATGACAGAGAGCTACAAATATCACCAATGGAAAGAGAAAGCAGAGCAGGCCAGGACTAATACCAGATTTTTTTTTAAACCGGTGCTCAAAACCTGCTGCAGTCCCTGAGCGCCCTCTGTTTTGTTGCTCTGCAGCTTGGTTTTCTTAAAACTTCTGGTTCTGCAGCTGAGAAGAAAGGTAGGGTTAAGAGTTTGCTTTGGATTTCTTAACAAGAATCCTCATGATGAGCAGGCCGCCCCGGGAAAGTACCATCCCGACATCTCAGCTGACAGAGCGGGTAAACTCTCAGGTCATTGAGATGGGAACCCTTCTGTTTCAAATGGGGACCAGAAAGCAAACACTGTCTCTGAACACGACATGCTGACTGGCTAGAGCCACCCAGGAACTAAACATGCCTCCCATACTGGCCCATGAAGGCTGCGGTGCAGTCCCAAAGGAGAGTCTTGATCATGTGTAAGACTAGCGAAGATGTTAGTTCTGGGCCCTTCAATATGACTTCAGGACAGCAGGATACGCAGACCCAGGCAGAAGTGAGGCCTGGAAACTGAGCCACCAACCAAAATACCGTCACAATTTATCAGATGTCTGTCTGACCTTACAAGCTCAGACCATTACCTGACAGCCTAAGAAGTCGAGCGCGAGGTCGAGGAATGGTTCACGACAAAGCGCAGAGGGGACGCGCATCTGTCTGCCTCCTGCACCTGCGCTCCCGAAGTCACTTTCCTCATGATTCCCCAAAATGGAACCGAAATTTAGACTTTATGAAAAGTAAAGCATGGCTTTTTATCTTTTCGTTAAATATAATTTTCTAGTGATATGCTTGGTTTATATTTATGATGTTTAACTCATGTATTGATCATAAATTGAGTCCCTTTTAATTTTGCCAACCTTAAAACCTTTCATTTCTTTCCCCATCTCAGCACAGCCTAAAGCAGCAGGGAAATGGGGGCGTAGGCCAAAGCTCACAGTTCTGCAGGGAAAGAGTGCCATCTGCAGGAAGACAGGGTAACTACAGATTAAATGCACAGGCGAGTCCCCTAGAACTCTGGACGTGCCTGTCCCACAGTAAAATCCCAACAGTAGTGTATTCCTTCCCGTTGCATTCCCTGACATGAAAACCAAAGCAGGATGAGCTGAAAAGAGCTGTGAAAATCATTTGAAATGTAAATAAAGAATATATCGAATAAAAAAAAAACAAAGAAAGCACTTTCAAAAAAAAGGAAAAAGAAAAAAGAAAAGAGCTGTGATTTAGAACCCTACTCTGGTTTTCATAGGAACCCTTGAAGACGAAAAGGAAACTGTCCTTTAGAGCGTGTGTACATGTGTGTGTACATGTGTGTGTGTGTGTATGTATACACGCAAGTGTGTAGACCAGATTCAATGTATCAATGTCCTGGTCTTTTAGCTATCCCTGGCTCTCTCTCTCTCTCTCTCTCTCTCTCTCTCTCTCTCTCTCCCTCCCCCCCGCCCCCACAGATGTTTTACTGGACCTGGAGCTCACCGACTCAGCAAGCTCCTGGGAGCTTCCACATCCGGGGAGAGGGATTCCAGGCACACACCATCCTGTCCAGCTGTCCTAGTCCTTACCCAAGCAAGCGCTTCACTGACTGAGCACTATCATTTTCACCATATAAAAGGACTCACGCCTTCCACCTGCATGTACAGCTCCGGGATCTTGAGTAAAGTTTGGGACATGCATTCAGTTTGCGGAGTTCTGCTCTTCCTCATTTGCAATGGACACCCACTCCTCACTCTAAGGGCATATTGTTGGTATTCGGTCCAAGCTCCACCCCACAGTTACCTGGCAATAGCCAGGCATGCCCCGCCCCATATGCCTGGCCCACTATAAAAGGGGCTGCCTGCCCCTCCTCTCTTCTTCCACTCTCTTTCCTCTCTCATCCTCTTACCTCTCTGCACTCTCACCTCTCTGCCCCTCTTGGGCTCCCCTCCCCCCTCTCTCCACGTGGTCATGGCTGGCCTCCACTCCTTCCTTCTCTCTCTCTCTCTCTCTCTCTCTCTCTCTCTCTCTGCCTCTACTATACCATTGACTCTCATCCTCTTCTCTAAATAAACTCTATTCTATACCATGTTGGTGTGTGTGTGGTCCTTCAGGGGGAAGAGGTGCCTAGGCATGGGCCCGCTTAGGTACCCCCTCCCCCCAGGCCGCCATGCCACACTCACTAATACCCTTTCTCTCTTTTATATCCCATCATTGGTGTCAAAACCCGGGAACAACAACATTAGGCAACAACACTAAACCATCACATATAACCTCTTGTCTGCTCAATTAGCATTTGCTGTGCATTGCTACTTTCCAGTGCTGCGTTATTTAGCCTGTGTACAAAAAGCCAGCTCTGATCTCTGACTATGAAGCGTTTACAGTGGCTGATGTAGGACTCTGGGTGCCCCGACTTCCTTCACTCACTAACTAAAGCCTTTCTCCTCCTTTTCCATTCATCCTTTAAAAAGCACTTTATGCTTTAAGTTTTCTTTTCTAGTCATCTCACTCCAAGAATATTCAACTTCCTGTGGCTTGCTTTCTCAGTGTCCGTCTGGGCAGTACTGACCTGTTCCTAATGCGTCGCTGCACCACCAGATACTCTGGGTGTCGACCACATTCCACACGTGGTAGGGAAATGGCCCGAGGCTTCACACAGCCAACAGCCAGAGATAAGCAAGCCATTGATGCTCTGCCTTGGCTCCAAAAAAACGCTATTTCGACCCAGGAGAACTTTAAGCTCACTCTCACGTGTGAGAAGTGTCGCGTGTACACAACTCTTAACCTGTGACTTTGACTGTTCTTTCCCTTTGGAATCCGTTTAGGATTGAGCTCTGCGGGTAGTGGTCCTGTTCCTAATCAAATTTAAGTGCTAAAAACAATGACGCAGCAGTTCAATCAAATAAGAAACACAATTTGCTCACTTACTAGAACCAAATAGTCGTGGGTTTAAGAAATAAAAATAGTTTCGTATCCCAAATTTTTCAGTATTTTGTTTCCTTTATATTAATCGTGTTCTCTAATTTTAAGACGGCCCACTGACCACACCTGATGAATATTTGATATCGCTGGCTTTACTTAACTAAGTCTTTCCAGTTTCTTAAACCAGAGGGCTCTCATCAGGTTTGAACAAACTTGCCAATGAAGAACTTATTCATCAGAAATTCAAAGGTGCCACAGACAAGAAGCATATAAATTGAAAGAAGGTCTCCCTCTGTAGTGGAGGCTAGCCTGAAACTCACAAAAATCCCTAATCTCAGCCTTTCAAATTCTGGGATTACAGGGTAAATCAATACACCGGGGTTTTTGTTTTTGGTTCTTGTTTTTGGTTTTGGGTTTTTTTGTTTGGTTTTGGTTTTGGTTTTGGTGTGTGTGTGTGTGTGTGTGTGTGTTTTGTTTTATATTTTTAGGGTTTTTGTTTGTTTATTTGTTTGTTTTCTTTAAACCCCGTGGTTACTCACTTAGTGTAGATTCTTGGTTATCAAACCATGTTTATCACTTGTGAGGGAATTCAGTGCTGCAAGGTCAGCCATTTGGAGATTAAATATCATCGTCCAATGTCCATACATTTTCTATGATGAGTCAGACCTCCCTACTGCTTACAGACATTTCAGAATAAAAGGCAGGACTCTTAAAGCAGCAGGAGTGCTGATCATAGACAAACTGACTGTTTCCTGCACTGCGGCGGCTTCAGTGTAGTGTCCCTGGGTGATGGACTGTCACTTGTAAGATGAAATAAACCCAAAGTATTAGGACACAGAGTAAGTCTCAACAAATACAGGGAATGGAAATGACTCCTCGTATCCCAACGGATCAAAGGTATAAGACAAAATCAAGAGTATCCTAGAGAACCCTAGAACATACACACGGCCATTAAGTAGCACGCCGTTGAATGGCAAGTGGGTCCTTGACCCAAAGGGTTGCTTTGGGTCACCATGTTTATCCCAGTGACTGCCGACAGTGAGGAGGTGGTGGTCCACACCACAACACCAGAAGGCTCAGGCAAGGGCATTAGCAGTCTGAGGGCAGCCTGGGCTAGCCTACCACAGCACTCTAGAGTGAAATAAAACGTAACAAAAGCTGTGTGAGCGGCACCTCTGCACAGCATACGTATATACAAAATACACTGTATCAAATGCTGGCCCGTGCTGTGGTGAGGGGCAGGGATCTCTAATCCAGCACCCACGAGGCTGAAGAAGGAAGATCATGAGCTCCCAGAGACCCTACGTGCCACAGCAATATTCCTGTCACAACTAATAAACAATAATCATAACTTTAAAAAAGATCATAACTGTCATGGAGTCACTTAACACAGAATAGACTAATTTGGGAACATCCTCAAGCTAGAAGCCAACCATCTTCCTTTATTCTTTTAGACTTACACGTGTGTTTATACTGTGACTAGTGTATGAATCAGTAAGAAGAACAATTCTCTTGATTAAAAATTATTTCAGTATCAATACTCTACATTTAATAAAGATGAGATTTGAATAGGTAGGGCATTTGCCTACATAACTTGACCCTCAAAGCTGTATCCCATAAAGTATCCCCCTCCTCATACTGTTATTCACCCATTAAACATACAGAATAAAGATGTGTACTGAAAACAGTAAAAGTGAAAGACCAAATACCTAGCATATACCTAGCAGGGCCATCAGAATATCAACAGATTATTCAATCAAAACTTTGAAAGCATGAGACCTGGACAGATGTATTTCAAGTTCTAAAAGACAACAGCTGCCAACCCAGATTAGTATACCCACTAAACCTATCTGTCATAATTGAAGGAAAAATTGAAACTTCCTGAAATAAAAATAGGTTAAAGGAATTTATGACCACTAAGCCAGCTCTACAGAAAACAATTGAACAAATCCTTCAGCTGGAAGGTTAAAAAGAAACCTGTGCATAAAAAAAAAGAGAAAAAAAACACTAAACATCCACAAAATAACAAGAACCAATACACATCTTCTCAGTAATAATGTTCAATATTGATGATACCAAATCGCCAATCAGAAGACACATGCTAGTAAAAGCAGGGACCATGTAATTGGTACCTTCAAGAAGTGCGTGTCACTGCAACAGACAGACACAATCTTAGGATGACAGGATTAGGAACAACATGTATTCCAGGAAAATAGGCCCAAGTCAGGCAGGCGTCACTGTCAAAATAATTGTCAAATCAAAAGTAATGAGGAAAGGTAAATGTAGTCACTTCATACAGATTAAGGAAACAGTCCACCAAGAGGATGTTGCAGTTCTAAACATGCGTACCCTGAGCATATCCAAAGAAACAAATATGATCAGATAGAAAAACACAGGTGAACTCTAGCACAGAAGAGTTATGTGCCTTCCGTAACCCACTCTCACCAACTGACAGGTCTTCTCCCCAAGGGGCAGGGGAGGACAACAAATGTGGTAATTAGATAACAACAGGTGGATTTTGCCTACAGAACATTCCATTGAACTGCTTCAGAGTCCACAGTCTTCTCCGTGTCCCATGGAACTATCTCCAAAAGAAATCAGGACACAAAGCAAGTCTCAGCCACACGGATGGGAAATGGAAATAGTTGTTGGTGTCCCATCTGATCACAATGGTGTGAGAGTAAAAAAAAAGGATCAACAGTACAAAAACTTTAGAACGTTCACAAAGTCACGGAGATTAAGTAACACACTTTTGAATGACAAATGAGTCCTTGAATAATTCAAGAATGAAAAAAAATCCTGGAAGATAATAAAAATAAAAACGTAGCATATCAAAATGTATGTGTTAGAATCAAAACAGACCCAAGACCGGAGTTCACATCTCTAAGTGCCTGCATTAAGAAACCAAAATGAAGCCGGGTGTGGTGGCGCACACCTGTAATCCCAGCACTCGGGAGGCAGAGGCAGGCGGATTTCTGAGTTCGAGGCCAGCCTGGTCTACAGAGTGAGTTCCAGGACAGCCAGGGCTATACAGAGAAACCCTGTCTCAAAAAAAAAAACAAAAAAAACAAAAAAAAAAAAAAGAAACCAAAAGAAACCAAAATGAACTGAATAATAATAATTTAAATTATATACCTTAGGGCCCAGAAGAACAAGCCAAACTGTAGATCAGTGCATAGAAAGAAATCATTACAGTCAGGGGAGAAAATAATGACTTGAAAACAAATAAAAATAGGACAAAGAGTGAGCAAGTTGTTGGTTCTTTAACAAGACGAACAAGACAAGTGTGATGGTGCACACCTTCGATTCCAGCACTTGCAAGGCAGAGACTAGTGGATCTCTGTGAGTTCAAGGCCAGCCTGGTCTACACAGAGAGCTCCAGGACAGCCTGGTCTACACAGAGATCTCCAGGACAGCCAGGGCTACATAGAGATACCAGTCTGAAAAAACTGAGGGGGTGGGGAATGATAGACAAATGCTTAGTGAAACTGACAAACCAAAACAAAAAGAGAGAAGACCAAAAATAAAGAAATGGAAAGGTAGCCATTAAAATAGACACCAGTGGTAGTCAGAAAATTGTGTCTTACATAAAAACCAGATATTCCAATGAACTGGAAACTTTTAGAGAATTGAATAGATTTTTAAGCACATATGACCTATGAAAATTAAACCAAGATTAGACAAACAATTTAAACAAATTTATACTAAACAATGGATGGAAACTATAAATTACAATTATCTCAACTATAAACAGTCTAGGCTCAGATGGAGTCACTGGTGAATTTCTCCAAATCTTTAAAAAACAGTTAAGACTACCAGTTAAGACTAATACATCTCAAACTCTCCATAAATAGAAAAGGATAGATCTCCACCAGCTCTTTTTACAAAGTTAAGTTACACTAATCTCAAAGCCAGATAAAGACCCAATAAAACTTAAAATTACAGACCAGTTTTCCTGATCATTTAAATGTAAAAATTCTCAAAAAAAAAAAAATACTTACACATCAAAATCAAGGAAATATCAAAAATGTTCACCATGATCAAGTTGGCTTTATTCCAGAGATGTGGGATGTTTCAATATATGTAAATCAGTGTATGTTATAAATGACATAAATGTTCCCAAGCACAGAAATCACATGGTCATCTCAATAAAGAAAAGTGTTTTTTGACAAAAATGTTTTTCCACTAAATTCAAAAGCAAGACAAGGCTGCTTAATTTCTTTACTTTTTTTTTCAATCCAACACTTGAAGCCTTAGCTACCTCAATAAGACATTCGAGGGGAAAGAGGGATATAAATAGGAAAGGAAGAAATCAACGAATCTTTTTGCAGATGATAGGATTTTATACACAATCCATCACAAAACTCTTAGAACTGATAAACACTTTCAGCCAAAAAGCAAGGTACAAATTTAACAGGTAGAAATCATTACCCCTTTCTACACACCAATGACAAACACTTGAAAAAAACTGGAGGGGCGGAGGACTTTTACTTATAATATCCTAAAAAAATATCTTGGAATATACCTAAGCAAAAATACAAAAGACTTCTATAACAAATTTTAAAACAGTGAAGAAATTGTAAAAGGCAGAAAGACCTCCCCTGCTCATGAACTGGAAAAACAAACAAACAAACAAACAAACAAACAAAAAACAATACTGTGGGGATGACCACCCTACCAAAAGCAATCTACAGATTCAATAAAGACCAATTCAAATAGAAAGTGATCTTCTTCACAGAAATAGAAATCTTAAAATTTGCATGAAAGCACAAAAGGTTACAGATGAGTGAAAGCAATGTTGGAAAAAAAGGAATATCTCTGGGAGTATCATCATTTCCAATATCAAGTTATTCTTCAGACGAAGTAATGCAGATAGCAGGTACTAGCACAAAAATTAGATAGACCAATAAGCCAGAGCGGGGGACCAAAATACAAGTCTATACAGTACAAGCACCTTGTATTTGACAAAGACACAAAAATTACACATTGGAGAAAAACAGCATCTTCAACAAGTGGTGCTGGAAAAACTGGGTATTTCTATGTAGAAGAATGAAACTAAGTCCTTATCTCTCACCCTGCACAAAACTCAACACAAATGGGCCCAAGAACCATAACATAAGACCGCCAGCTCAGAAGCCAAAGTGAAAAGTGGAGAGTGCACTTTAAGATGGAGGCATAGGCAAGGGCGTTCCGGCAAGGACCCCACTTGCTCAAGAAATAAGGCCACTAATCAATAAATAAGATTTTATAAATTTACAAAGTTTTTAGGCCCCATTCCTCTGTCTCAGCCACCAAACACTCAGAGATACTCCCTGAAAACATGCTGACCACTTCACCCAAGGAACCAGCTGGGTGATCTTCACTTTCCCCAATTATATATCCGCCAATTATGTCACTCAATGATAATAATTTAGATCCAGAGCAGACCACCTTCTGGGGTCTACCTCTCTGCCTCCATCCTCGGGGGACTATGCAATGCAGACCATTATAGCAAACACGACTTTCCTCGCTCCTGTGGACCCTCTGACAACTACTCTACCAACAAATCCCCATTGTCAGCTTCCAATACCTAGAAACATCCAGGACACCTAGTGACCAAACAGCAGGCTCTCTGAAGCACTCCCTACTACACAACCACAGCCATGACTTTTTTTCTAAGATCCAGAGAGAGCAACAGAAACCACTAAATAAAGACAAGAACTGATATCAGCATCTAGAATTACAGTTATCCCAAACCCAGATGCCTGGATGCCAGTGTAAAAACACAATAAATAGCATGCAAGACAGTGTGTTCCTATGAGAGCCCAGCAGCCCTACAACTGCAGGCCCTGAGAAATGCAGTGCTAGCTGGAGCGCAAGACAAGGACTTCCCGATAGTCATTATTAATTAGGCAAAGCACATTAAAGAGGATACGAACAAATCCATTAATGAAGTCTATGAGGACACAAACAAACAGTGACATGAAATGAAGAAAACAGTACAACATGTGAAAATGGGATCCATAAAGAAAATCCAAACTGAGGTAAAACTGAAAAAGGAAAATTGGGGAACTTAGACAGCTACCCCAGAGGCGAACCTCACAGACTACAAGAGATGGAAGTGGTAATCTCAGGCACTGAGGATAAGATAGAAGAAATGAATATCTTGGTCAAAGAAAATGTTAAATTTTTTTTTTTTTTGGTTTTTCGAGACAGAGCCCTGGCTGTCCTGGAACTCACTGTGTAGACCAGGCTGGCCTCGAACTCAGAGATCCGCCTGCCTCTGCCTCCCAAGTGCTGGGATTAAAGGCGTGCGCCACCACCGCCGCCCGGCCCGAAAATGTTAAATTTTTAAAATTCCAGGAAAAAGGAATCCAAGAAATCTGTAACACTTTAACAAAAGCAAATCTGAGTAATATAATAGAGAAAGGAGTAAACGCAGATCAAAAGGAAAGAAGATGTTTTCAACAAAACAATAGATGAAAAGTTCTCTAACCTAAACAAGGAGGTATTTATCAAGTTGCCAGAAGCATACAGAACACCAAAGAGACTGGGCCAGAAAAGAATTCCTTAAAACACAATAAGCACAGCACTAAGCATAGAGAACAATGAAAGAATTTTAAAATCTGCAAGGAAAAACCAAGGAGCACATAAAGGAAGACCCGTTAGAACAGCATCTGAGTTTTCAATGGAGATTCTACATGGACAGATGCTCTACAAATCCTAAGAGAGGACAGATACCTGCCCAGACTATTATACTCAGCAAAATTTTCAATGACAATAGATTGAAAAAGAAAGATATTATACAATAAAAAAAAATTCCAGCAGTATTTATCTACAGATCCAGCCCCACAAAAGGCACTAGGAAAACTTCAACCTGATGTTAGCCACTCCCAAGAAAACGCAAAGAATAAATATCCCAAACAAGCAAATCGAAAGATGGGGAGGAAATCCATACCCCAACAACAAAATAAGAAGAATCAACACTACTCATCAATAACTCTCGACATCAATGGTCTCAACTTCCCAATAGCAAGATACAGATTGGCTAACAGATTGGCTTAAAGAAGCAGGACCCATCCTTCTGTTGTATCCAAGAAATACACCCTAATATCAAGGATAAACATCACATCATGTCAGGGAAAAGGATAGAAAACAGACCCGATAACCAAGTTGGTATGTCCATTTCAATATCTAAAAAGTAATAGACTTCAAAAAATAATCAGAAAAGATAGGGAAGGACACTACACACTTAGAGGAAAAATTCACGAAGAGTATATTACAATTCTACACATCTATGCACCAAACTCAAGGGCACACATGCTCATAAACATGACTACAGCTAAAATCCTGTATTGACCCTTACATAGTGATAGTGAGTGACTTCAGTACCCCTCTCATGCCAACATACAGGTCATCCAGACAATAACTAAACAGAGAAATGCCGGAGCTAATTGACATCATAAACTAATGGACTTAAGATATTACAGAACATTCCATGCAAACTCTAAAGGATAGACCTTCTCAGCTCCTCATGCAACTCCAAAAGGGGCCACATACTTGGATACAAAACAAATCTGAACACATATAAGAAAATTAAAATAACTCCCTGAGACCCCAACCTAATGAAGCTGGAAGTCAACAACAGAAGCACCGGAAAGCTTACGAAATCGTGGAAACTAAGCAACTTCCTACTGAGTGAAAAATGGCTCAGGACAGAAATCAAGAAAGGAATTTAAAACTTATAACTGAATGAAAATAAAATGAATTAAAATAAAAACACAACATACCCAAACTTAGGGAACTCAATGAAGGTGGTTCAGAGCACCAAGTGACCAAGTGGCCACATTAAATAAAAAATAAAAATAAAAAAAAAAAAGGTAGACACCAACCCAGCTTCCAACCCTTCCTTCTACAATGATGACTTGCACAAAAGGTGCTAATGCAATGGTAGCACATTTGAGAGAGTAACCAACCAGTATCTGATTGGATCTAAGGCCCACTCCACGAGACGGAACCCAATCCTGCTCAGGTGTCAAAGCCCTATATAGGCCAAGACCTAGGAGAAAATGAAATGCTACTTTTCTGCTAAAAGCACACAGCAGTAAAATGACTCTTGGCTGATGACATTCTGCTCTACCCATAGGCCAATTTATCATTTGGTAGATGGAATAGACAGAGACCCACAACTGTAAAACGTGCAGAGAGTGAGAGTTTGTGACACGCAGTCCTAAGTGGGATGTCTCTCTCATCAGGCCTTGGGGAACTGTGTAGAAAAGATTGCGGGAGTCATTGGGAATGAGAGACACGAGGGGGAAAGGCCTTCCAAACACAGCACAACAGACATGCATGAGACGCACATGCACGGGCTCTACACAGGTTGGCACCAGATTGAGTACTAGATGCCCGCTTGATTTAGTTTTCTAATAAGAAAGAGAATGAAAGGCATGGATTTGGACAGGAGGAGAGGTGGAAAGAATCTGGGAGGAGTTGGGAGGAATCACAATCAGAACATATTACATGGAAAAAAAAGATAATTTCAATAAAAGAAAAACAGGAAAAACATTTTTTAATCCATTTATTTAATTGGAGATAAGATCCCATGATGTAGCCCTGCCTGGCCTGGAATTCCCAGAGATATGCCTCCCACATGCTAGGATTAAAAGCATGTGCTTACCATGCTGGGCAAAGCAAACTGTCAAAGAAAAAACAGACCAAGGTATGGGTCCAGGCATATAGCTACCCAAGGTCTATCATCTAGAATTCACAAAGAATGTAAGAAACTAAATACCCTTCCCAAAATAAAAAACAATCCAATCAAAAGTGGGTCAGATAAACAGAGAATTCTCAAACGAAATAAAAATAGCCAGTAAATACTTTTTAAAGGATTCATTCAACTTCATTAGCCACATGTGAGTGGTGAGCATATAAATCAGTATAGCCACTGTGGAAATTAATGTGGAGACTCCTCAGAAAGCTAAAAAAATTACTATTATATATGATCCAGCTCTACATGCCTGGATATATATCCAAAGGACACTATATTCTCCTACTGAGATACTTGTACATCCTGGTTCATTGTTGCTGTGTTTACAAAAGCTAGGAATTAGAATCAGTCTAGATGTCTACTAACTAATGGATATTGAAAGTGTGGGTGCATATACATAATAACATTTTATTCAGCTTTAAAGAAAAAAAAGAGAAAATTACCAGAGATACAATTGAAAAACATATGTATGGTAACCCAGAACCAGGAAGCATGTATACATATATGTATACACACACACACACACACACACACACACACACACACACGGTCTCACATCTGTGAATCCTGAGTTTTTTATCTGGAGTGTTTGTAAAGGACGGGAAGCCAAAGAGAGATTGTAGCATGGGTGAGGTGGTGCTTAAATGGCGAGAGGAGAGTAGGGCCCATGTGATATGAAGGTAGAAGGGTAAATATGAGGAGTTAAAGGGTTAAGCAGGAATAGAGATGGAGGGACAGTAAGGAAGAACATTCACACTAAGAACCTTTGAAAACACTCATAGAAATCCCCTATTTTGTAAGCCTATTTCGAAAGACAAAAAACAGGAATTCTAGCACAGGTGCCTCGCACACGTGGGTAGACAGTGCTTCACTTGGAAGCCGAGAGTTATCAAATGGAAATCTCAGTGCCAGGTGTACATTTCCTCCTACTGGTCGGGGAGAAGCCTAGAGGCCTCTCCTCGGCTTCCCGACCTTGTGGATCTCTAACGTGGCTGTTTTCTGAGAACTTGGGTTCACTTCTATCTGTGGGTTTTCTTTCCTTGAACTCTCCCTGGGGCTAACATGTGTTGCATTTTATACACTGATCTTTTCAGAAGGTGTCACATGAGTTTATACATTCATTCTCGCAACACAAAGTAGCGTGACTACTACTGTTAACCAGTAGGAAAACTGAGCCACAATGAACCAGATAACCTACACAGGGTTCATAAGATGAGTAGGGCTTCAAACTCAGGTAAGATGGCTTCCAAGCACCAGACTTTAACACTAACCCTTAATACCTTCCAAACATTAATCAATATCACTAACATTCCAGTGATAAGTAATGAATGGAATGGGCATTACATGCTGTTAGGCATACAAACGCAACAGCCCAAACTATGTATGGTACCTTAGCACGCAGTACTTCGAGGAGGCCTCAGGAGCAGGATCTCCTTTCCTTTATCTCTCTCCAGTTCCCACTTGGGTCACAGAAAAGAAATCCAATGAGAATTACCCAATGAGATGGGTAGTCCAAATGAGAATTCCTCTCTCATGTGTATGGCCCTAAAACCCACAAGGTCTCTTTCATCTTCCTCTGATTTTCTATGGGAAGACAGAGTAAATGGTCATAAGTGAATTTTTTGATCTACATACTTGAAAGTAGGTCAAAGGCCCTCCTTCCAGAAAAATCCTACCCCTGGCTCTTGAAGTCAGGAGGAATTTGGGGATGTAATGCCTCTTTCGGTCCATTCCTATTTCTGTAGAATTCTCCACCCCCCACATCAGACTCAGCATAAAAGCAGACACTTCCACAGCTAAGTTCTTATCTCTCTGACAGTGTCACCTAACACTTTGTTTAAAATATGCATATGTGTTCATCTTATATAGGTTGTTAGCCAAGAACTGGTGGTGGCTGAGAAAATGATATAATCCCCTCACCCCTAGCTGCTGCATATTTGCATTCATTCTCCTGGCCCTCTGGGCCTCTCTCCTGTCTCTCATGCCTGATCCTGCTCTCCTATTCCCCAACACACCCCCTCTCCCTCCCAGATACCTCCCTTCCTCTGCCCCCTATGACTATTTAGTTCCCCTTTCTAAGTGGGATTCAAGCATCCTCACTTGAACCTTCCTTCTTGTTTAACTTCTTTGGGTCTGTGGGGTATATTGTGAGTATTCTGAACTTTCCACTTATAGATGAACACATACTATGCATGTCTATTTGGATCTGAGTTACCTCACTCAGGATATTTTCTAGTTTCGTCTATTTGCCTGCAAAATTCATGATGTCCTTGTTTTTAATAGATGGATAGTATTCCATTGTGTAAATATACCATTCTTTGGTTGAGGGACATCTGGGCTGCTTTGAGTTTCTGGCTATAATAAATAAAGCTGCTATGAACATAGTGGAGCATGTGTCCTTGTGGTATGGTGGAACATCTTTGGGTATATGCCCAGGAGCGGTATAGCTGGGTCTTGAAGTGGTACTATATCCAATTTTCTGAGAAACTGCCAGATTGATTTCCAGAGTGGTTGTATAAGTTTGTAATCCCACCAGCACTGGAGGAGTGTTCCCCTTTCTCCGCATCCTCACCAGCATGTGCTGTCACCTGAATTTTTGATCTTAGCCATTCTGATTGACATAAGGTGGGAATCATAGGGTCATTTTGATTTGCATTTCCCTGGTTGAACATTCCTTTAAGTGATTTTCAGCTACTCAAGATTCCTTTGTTGAGATTTCTCTGTTTAGTTTTGTACTCCATTTTTAAAATTGGGCTATTGGATTTTGTTTGTTTTTGTTTGTTTGCTTTTTCCTGTTTTGAGGGTTTTTTTTTTTTTGAGTCTAACTTCTTGAGTTCTTTATATACTTAGATCTTTTCCCAGTCTGCCATTTTGTCCTATTGACAGTGTCCTTTGCCTTACAAAAATTTTTTTTGTCTCATATTGCTTTTGGGGGTGTCTTATTTATTTTGGCCTTTTGCTTGTATTATGATTTCTGATTTTGTGTTTTTTATAGAGTTGTTTGAGTTTGTGTGCTTGTATGTGTATATATCGGTGTACATTTGTATTTGTTTTGCTTTTTCTTTGTTTTGTGTTTTTATAGTTTTATTTTTAAACTGTCTATTTGTTTTCTAGAGAGAGGAAAAAGGCATGGAGTTTCAATGGTGAGGAGGTGGGAATGATTGGGAAGAAGATGGGGAAGGAAAGCAGTGATTGGAATATATTATATGAACAATTTTCAGTTTTATAAAGTACTATTGTATTCTACTCTATAAAGAAAAGAAATCTGAGTTAGACAGTTTGAACTAAAAACAAATGATTGGTGATATCCAGAATGAGTTCCTTTCCCAACTTATAAACTTTCCAACAATAAGATATTTATGGTCTTTTAATGTATATATTTAAATTTGCATGGTCTTCCCCTGAACTCAAAGATAATTACCAAAGGTGACTCTCACTCAGTAGTGACTCACCCTGAAGACATGGCCAAATTTCTTACCTCTTATAAACGTACTTTAAAGACAAGTTTCAAGTTTAACTTTGCCATTATAAAATAATTCCTCAGTTCATACAACTGTATCAGTGTATATGGGTAGATATTTATATGAATTACTATGACATGTGTCTTGTTCTAAATACAACATTAAATTGTTAAGAAACATAACATACAGAAACTCCTATTGTATCTAGTAGTCAAAAAAAAAAAACCCACAAAAATTCCCTCTTTGTGCATCTATCTTATCAACAATACACCATTCAGCTGTAAATTAGCTTGAATTATTTGCCTTTCTGTTACTTTCTTCTTGTTATATAGTAAATATTACTTCTAAGGAAAACCAGACAAAAAGAATCACTTGGATTCCATTGTACTTTGAACTTTCACCTGCAGCTAAAGGGAGATGGGCAGGCCTGGTTGGAGTTAGGGGAGGGCCTGCCTGGAGGGCGGGGCTAGGGGGTGGGCCGGATGGGGGCGGGCCGGATGGGGGCGGGACTAGGGGCGGCCCGGGTAGAAGGGCGGAACTAGCAGTGGGCCGGCTAAAAGGCCAGGCTAGGGGCGGGACACGCAGGAGGGCGGGGCCAGAGTATGACTGGCTGGCGAAGGAGGAACTAGGCTCTCTCTAGGCGGGGGGTAAAGGGCGGGGCGGTAGGCGGGTCCTGCTGGTAAAGGCAGAAGGAAGGGCGGGCCGCCAAGGCGAGGGGCGGGGAGAGGCGGGGCTTTACGGCGTGCTGACGTCAGAGCAGGCTGCGACGCCGGCGGCCGGTCAGAGCAGAAGCGGCGGAGGTGTGTAGCGGAGCCGGGCCTGGGCAGTCGCGGGCCGAAGCACCCAGCTCAGCGGAGGCGTCTCCGGGGTGGGGGCGCCAGCGGCGAAGCCCCCTCCCCGGGGAGGCGGGGCCGGGCCGGGGCTGGGCCGGCGCCTGGGAACCATGCATCAGAAGCTGCTGAAGAGTGCGCACTACATCGAGCTGGGCACCTACCAGTACTGGCCGGTCCTGGTGCCCCGAGGCATCCGCCTCTACACCTATGAACAGATCCCGGTGTCCCTTAAAGACAACCCCTACATCACCGACGGCTACCGGGCCTACCTGCCCTCCAGACTGTGTATCAAAAGGTACAGTGACTGCTCCCTGCGGTGCATCCTCTCTTCTCACGCTTTTTGTCTGCTCTCCCCATTTTTTATCCGCTATTCTCTGTGCGCATCAATTCCTCACCTCTGGGCCCTTTATCTTTTTGCTGTTCTATCTCTCCTCCGCGGGTCCTTGATCCACGAAATAACAATGATACTAACAGTGGTCATCGTTTTCTTCTCCATCGGCGCTTTGCTGTTTACAAAGCGCTTTTACATCCTTTTTTTTTCCATTTGGTAATCACTGGGGATATGGGTTGGAATCTTCCCCACTGACAAAGGCCGAACCTTATTTGCTTTGTATACCTGAGTTTTGTTTCTAGGGCAGTACTGTGGGGATTCAGAAGTGTTGGCCAGCTGAATGCCCATATAATAGCAGACAAGTCCACACTGCTGTGCATATATGTATGTGGGAAGAAGCCCTGATTCCTTCAATCATCTAGCAAATGCAAATTTTTGCTCTGCTAGGTGGTAGGCACTATACCAGTTGCAGAAGGCAGGCATGGTCCTTGTTCCCATGAAGCTGCTAAGGTCTAGCCTGAGTGGCAGACACTAAAGGGATAATTATACTATTGCATAATAGTAATTGTGGAAAATGCTGTGTAGAAAAAAAAAAATCTGTAGCAAAGGAAGTTGAAAGGGCACACCGGGACCAACAGAACACCTTAGAAGCCTCTGAACAAACTGTGTTTGTTGATTTAGAGCTTTAAAATGAAAGCCCCAAAAGCTTCTGTTTAAAAAGAAAATTTTAAAAATGACTTTAGTTTTCAGAGTCTTCTGTCACAACTCACTGTATGTACTAAAGTTATCGATTTAGCAGAAGTTTGGTACAGTCCTCCAGGTCACTGGAGTAGCAAACTCCGCTTTCTACAATGCGGCTTGTTGAATTGCTCAGCCAGCAGCCACGTGTGTTTATTGATCTCTCCAGTGTGGTCTTTTCCTCATCCCATTTCTTTTTGTACTGCCTTGAAAGTATTTTTGTGACATTGCTTGAATGGATGGCCAAGTGGATGTTACAATTTGAGTTTTAATTATTGCCCTATCTCCCCAGTGCTTCTGGTACATAATTAAGACATCAGAGCTAGGCCCTGCTGTGGAGATGGAGGACGCAGGCCAGAAGTGGACTGCTGTGAATACTGTACCTGCACAGCAGCGGTCCTCTGCAATCTGATGTCTTGAGACCAAATCTGAAGGAGTTGAAGCCAGGACATAGAAAACGTTAGATCTTGAGTTGTTGAGTCAGATGCAAGTTAACAAACCTGCCTCTTAACCGCTTCAGAAATTTGAGCAAGAGTTAATGTGTTGATCTTGAAGATAGACAAAACTTTTCTGACAATAATACTTTGTCCTTTAGGGGGGGATACTTGTCCTACAATATTGATCTCATTCAAGTTAGGCCTTTAGCCTCTGTTCTAACTTTCAAGAGTCTCCAGAAGAGATTTTACACGTGAAGAGAGATTTTTATATGTATGTCCGTCCATTCTATCTGCACTGTGTTCCCGGGAAGGCGCCCGCATGGAGTATGTTCAGTTAATCAGGTTATACTGGGTTTCATCAAATGAGAAGTTCTGAGGCGACAGGCAGAATGGAGTGTCGCTTGCCAGAACAGTCCTGTAATTAGATGCTTCTAGAGCATTCTTTTAGTTCCTCCCCCAATTACAGATAGTCTTTATATTGATGGTAGACAAGATAAAGTCTGTGTCTCCAGATACATGATATTCTTTATTCTTTTTTTTTTTAGTTATTTTTATTTTCTATATTCTATGTTTACATTTCAAAGGCTTTCCCCTTTCCCAGTTCCCACCCACCATAGTTCCCATAGTTCTTCTGATATTCTTTATTCTTGATCATTGAGACTTCACTGTGTTTTGCCCTCATAAAGATAAGGCTGTGAGACCCGTAGGGACTGCTGTAAATGGCTAGTTGTACATTCGTGTTCTTCACAACTTCTGATTCAGGGCCTAGGGGTTGGGGTGGGGGTGAATTGTTCATTGCTTAAGAGCTTTGGCTGCCCTCCCAGAGGACGTGCCTTTGATTTCCAGCACCCACATGCAGCTCACAACTGTCTATAACCCCAGTCCCAGGAGACCTGATGCCTTCTAGCCGCTGCAGGTACTGGGCACGCATGTGATACACAGACAGACAGACATATAGGCAAACACCACAGGAAATAAGAATAATTAAACCTTACCCCCCCAAAAAAAAACCTGATTTGTTAAGAGCCAAGGTGTTAGTTTAATAAAAGATTTGGTTTTGCTAGAGACATGCAGGGGTATTTAAATCTTCAGTCACCATATAGTAAAAATGAAGAACTATTTCCCAGAGTTGCGAAAGAGTTAGAAGCAAGCAGGAGCACCTAACTCAACGCCTTCTCTTTATGGATGAAGAAACTGATTCCAGGTCTGGATGATGGAGTCTCTGCCAGCCTGAGCTGCCAAGACACTTTATTTTAAGAGGACAAATAGTACCCACGCACAACGTAATCTCCTCTTGCTCCTAAATGGGGCAGGTTCATGCCACCTGAAGCTGAAACTGGTTTCAGAACCTGCATAGCAAAATTGCTCTGGCATGCCTGCCTGCCTTCAGGACCTCTCCGACAGGCCCCTCTGTGTGTATTCTGTCTCTCCTAGATGCACTGAACTTTGTACGTGTATTTAACAAGTGCTTTCAAGGCATTTTATGTTTATGCCTCCACTTGCACTAAGCAGGGTCCTGGTTTACTGCCCCTGACAGTTTTCTAGCTGACTTCCAGTGTTTGCATGACTGCTTCATTTCTGGAGAAAGGGAGGAATCTGAGCAAGGCCTCTGCTTTCAAAAGTGATGCAATCGGAGGAAAGAAGTAGTGAGAGCAGTGAGGGTTGAACACCCAGAGCTGTAACTCCCAGGTTGAGTGCAAATGGGAGAAAAATCACAGAAATAGTAACCGGACATCCGGGTCTGAGAAAGGCAGAGGGGGCAGAGGCCGAACACCTCCCCCAGTCCCTAACCACTGAGCCACAGCGACTCTGAACTGTGTGTTTGTTTTCTTTGTAGTTTGTTTATCCTGTCCAATGAGACGGTAAACATCTGGAGTCATTTGCTGGGTTTCTTTCTCTTCTTCACCCTGGGGATCTATGACATGACATCCGTGCTGCCTTCAGCCAGCGCATCTAGAGAAGACTTTGTGATCTGCTCCATTTGTCTTTTCTGCTTCCAGGTGAGTGGCTCCGCAAATGCTGTTTGGGGTGAAGAGAGCTTTTGTCAGGAATGCTGGCACAGTAATCTTCAGGCCCACCGCTTTGGACAGGCCTCCAGAGGGCACATGGGACAGTGGACTTGCCTTCGTTGCATAAGCCCACAGAAGCTGCTGCTCTTGTGTATGTGGGAGCTGTCATCACAGCAGGTGGTGGGAACTGTGTTCATGCACCCCTCCCCACCCCCATCCGAGGCAGAGTCCCATTGTGTAGCCCAGGCTGGCCTTACGCTTGACTTTTCCTCTGCTTCCCACCTCATGAAATGCCAGGATTGTAGGCATGCGTGGCCATCCCTTGCTTCGTAATCTCTGAGACATCTTGGCTGTGAGATGGACACTAGGAGTCTGACTGTACTCTATTATCTGGTGGAAGTCTCTCCTGAAAGCCTGTGTGGAAAGACTGCTGCTTTCTGATGTGTGAGTGCCCCTGGGCCTCGCATTTGCTGTCTTCCCACTGCCTTTCTCTCGCTGCGTTCCCTCGCTGCCGCCGTTGATCTGGAGCTTCAGTGTTGGTCTCCCGGATCCCTTGGCAGTTGCTTGGTTTCAAATTGATCGCGTCTTTATTTGTCGTTAACTTTTGTTACGTTACACTTGTATTTCCCAAGGATCTATAGAAATAGATCTTTAAATTTAAATATATCTTTAAATTTAACATTGGATAATTTTCAAACAGACCATTTTTTGTTACTGAAATTAGACTTTTGCTCCTACAGTATATTCTGGTCGCCATTTCCCCTTCCCCACCTCCTCCCAGATCCTCCCCACCTTCCCACCCACCCAACTCCATGCCTTCCTTTGTGCTCCCTAGGAAAGACAAACAAACAAACCAGTGATGAACAGAAGAAACGGGGAGGAACAAAAGGCGAGAGAAGCATGCACATACACACACACACACACACACACACACACACACACGAAGAGGCACACATTCATGGAAAACCCATAAAGTCACAAAATCAGAAACCATAATATATAAGCAAAAGACAAGTAAAGTAAAAAAAAAAAAATTTGCCCCAAAATATCATTAAGTTTTATATATATACACACACACATATGTGTGTGTATACATACATACATACATACATATATAAGAAAGACTTGAGTGTATTTTTTGTTGGCCTTCTCTTGCTGGGCAAGGGGCTACCTTTCGGGGTGGCTTGTATACTCAGTGTGACGCCATTGGAGAGGAAGGGTGTCTCCTTTGTGAATGGTTATGCATTGGAGATAGCTCCTGGGAGGGATGGGGGTTCATACCTGCTCCCCCTTCTCAAAGCGGGCCCCTCCACTGCTTCAGCCTGTTCAGGCTCTGAGCATGCCGACACAGTATGTGTGAGTTCATTTGTGCATCGGACCTGTTGGGTCTGGAACATACCCTTTCCTTAGGTGTCATCTGTCCCTGGCTCTGACACTCTCCTCCTCTGCGGAGTTCCCTGAACCAGGAGGAAGGTTTGATAGCGCCATCCCGTTTAGAACTGGCATTCCAGGCTCTCCTGCTCTCCACACATCATCCACTGCAGGTCTCTGCCTTTGGTCTATTTACTCTCAGCTCTTCTGACCTGAGTGTAGCAGAATGTCATCAGGACTTACTATGTTGTCCATTCTCTTAGCAGAACAGTCGCATTTGCTTTCCCCACTAGGTCCGCGGCCTACCTAGTCCTAGGTTCTTGTCCCCCCAGGGCAGTGTCGGGCGTGGGGTCCATCTCACAGAGCGGGACGTGAGTCTAGTCGGATAGTGGTGGCTTACTCCCCTAACTTTGGAGCACTGTTACACCAGCACAATTGAAGTGTTCAGATAGACTATTTAAAAGCAGGAAATACATACATACAGGCCATAGCCCATTGACATTTTGGTGGTTTAAAAGATGTCAGAGTATAGAACCATGTGAAAATGAGAAGAAAAGGCAGCATCATGCTTGCTCCTGACAGACCCGGGCCAGCGCTTTTCTCTTGGAGAGGAGAGCCAAGGAATTCACCGCGGAGTGCTTTTATCACCTTATATTTCAGACCTTGCCGTTTTGTTCCAAACTTTGGTACTAAAGGACCAAGAGACATATTAGAAACATCTTAAATTTTCTTTTTAGTCATTTCACCTCTAGTTTCACAGATACTTACTTACCATCCCTATGTACTTCATACCCCATGCAGCAGTAATGTGTAAGGCTGAGTACAATAAGCATGACAGTGAGATCACGTCACGTATGTAGGAGGGCAGAAACGTAAGCCGGGGCATTCAACCAGGAAAATGCTGTTGAGGGCCAGAAGCAACAGACACTTACGCCTTCCCATCGTAGAGTGATCCATCTTCCATTAGTCCTGGAAGAGCCGAGGAGGAAGGCGGCTGGCAGGGCCGGATCGTGGCATACTCTGTCAGCCTGCCGGTGCGCTGATGCGTGTAGAGGGACACTGATTATCTTCCCACTCTGGTAGTGAGACACGCCATAGGATGCTTTCTACTGGATCTGAAACACACAGATTTGCCAACATCCAAACCTCTAAACAAGGGCATACACCTATGCAAACAGAACACACAAAATATAGATTCACCCTTTAAAACATGGAGTGCTCTATTGGCATAATTTCCTTTTCCTTTTGATACCATGGTTTTTCTTCTTCAGATGCCTTTCTTCACGAGGTCGAATTTATTACTGGTTTTATAATTGCTGTCAGTATCTGTCTACATGTGTCAACAGTCAGGCAGATCAAAGTTTAAGAAGGAAAGGAAAAGCCACCTGAAGTCTCACTCCCACGGCAGCCTTGTGGCTGTTCTAATAGGCCTTGTGTGCACTTGGCCACCTCGTGTCGCCCTCTCTGCCTGTCCTGTCCGCTGGCTTCGTCCAAGCTGGGGTCATTTTGCTGACCCTGCTGCTGCCTCTGGTATCATTCTGTCTGACTCTGAGGTCGATCTCTCTCCGTGAGAAGTTGCACTACAGCGCTCTCCAGGCTTATGCATGTAAGCGCAGGGATAACCAGAGAACACGACCGAGCTGGACATGTGACTGAGCCAGTCAATAGTCTAAAGACACATGCCAAGAAAGGCTGTGGCAGCAGGTGAACTAAATCTTGGTTAAGTGTGGTATTACTGCATGGGGACACCAGTCTCCTCAAGCTGGTCAGGCGTGCTCAAGAACAAACAACTGGCTGTCCATTTCTCTCTTAGCAGCTAGCTGCAGTTGGGCCTACTTCACAGTAGCTTGCCGTCCCATTTCCTCCACTCCCAGTGTCCCTGACTTGATAAACTCAGCCCTGCCCCCAGGGCTGTGCTTGCCTAGTCTACACCTCTATAAAGGTGGTCTTCGTGTCATCAGAAGTTTTGTACATTGGCCATAGTTCCAAAGTTAAAGCACCGTGTTGTGTTGTCGCTGGAATTATGACATGAAGAAATCTGCATTTTGATCTTTATTGGTTTCGTATTTTCATTATATGACTTGTCTTTATGGACCTCTCCCTCCCCAGTGCCCTGAATGTTGGTACAGCTCAAGTGTCAGCCTTTCCTTCAGTGATGCTTTTCCCTTCTTCCAGAGACACCTGCAGTCACACCACATGCACCCCACAGCCAATACCATCTTTTCTTGGTTTTCTATGGTCTATGCTGACTTCTATAGAAGTTGTTATAGCAGAGTTTCTCAAAAAAAAAAAAAAAATCCTAGAGAGTAGAAGTCTCATCCTTCCGTCCCTTGCATTGCATGGCACATGACAGATCGCTGATGGCCAGTTACAGCCTCAGAGCAGCTGTCTACATTAGTAGCTTTGCTGGCCATTGGGAAAACATACACACTTTATTTTTCATGGATATAATGAAGATATATTTATCTAGAACTTTGAAGTAACCTATATAGTCTTTAAGTTGAAAAAAAATAGTAGCTAGGTGTGGTGGCACATTCTCTAAAATGTGAAAGAAAGACTTATACAATCTGAAAAAAAAACAAAAACAGAATATTGGCACAAACCTTTAATCTAGCCCCTGGGATACAGAGGAAGGGGGTCTCTGAGTTCAAGGCCAGCCTGGCTTATGTAGTAAGTTCCAGACCAACCAGAGTCTTCTCTCACAATGAAAATAAGAAAGTACATTAATTATAATGAGTTAATTTAAAGTATTTATCATGTGTTTGTGATGTGATACATGTTTATCACAGGTCGTTGGAACACACGTGTTGCGGGGACATGTAACATGTTATCAGTTGTCACCTCTAAGGAATAGATTCAATGATGGGCTGTATTTTTTACATTGTACAATATCCTTTGCTCTCTGCTAAGGGATGTGTGTTAATTTAATGACTGGTATGAAATTAAACTCACTCATCAATCAGAGTAACCTTAGGAGATATTTCGGAAACATTTGTATTTATAAATATTTACATTATATCATTTTCCCAATTTTTGCTATTTATTTACAGTTTTATGTTTTAAAATAATTATAACTTGTAGGTTTGTGGTGATTGTCGTCCATTTTACTGATGAACTCGGGAAGCTTCGGTCAGGGGCAGTTTGCCCTATGATGAGGCGCCTTGCACTGATGTGGCCCTGACTCTCGGGCCTGTGGGGTCTAAGCCGTATCTCTGAGCACCAGGCATGGCTGGCTCGGCTCTCTGTGTTCTCCCTTTGTTCTTATGGTCTGCGCTTCCTTTGTAGGTCTGCATGCTTTGCTCCGTGGGCTATCATCTTTTTTCCTGTCATCGGTCAGAAAAAACTTGTCGGAGATGGATGGCGTTGGATTATGCAGGAATTTCTATTGGAATACTGGGCTGCTACGTCTCGGGAGTATTTTACGCATTTTATTGCAATAATGTAAGTGCTCAGAACTACCACACTCTGTCACCTGTATAGGATTTGGAGTTTCTTGCACTGGTTTAAATCCATGAACAAAGCTCAGAGGAGAGGCCTGCGTGGGGACAAACAATTTCCAGAAGATTCCTGTGATCTCTGATGTCTGCTATGGGCCCATAGTTCTTTGTTTCTTTCTTTTGATTTTCTGGTGGAAACTGTAAGTATGGAGATACAATAGACAGAACATAGCAGCACGAGCCTGTAATTGAGTAACACAGGACAGAGAGGCATAGGATCTCAGCTCCCAGGCCAGGCCCTGTCGCAACCCCACCCAGGCTGTTGCACACTTGACTTTTATTTCCTCTCTCACTGCACCTCCTTTTCAGAGCCCATGCTCTGCCCCTGCCCCAGGAGCAGCACTTCTGCTCAGAGTTGTTTTCTCTCCCAGTGAGCAGAGTGTGTCCTGCCCGTGCTCCCCTCCCTGTGAGGTGGGCCCTCTGCAGCCCAGTTAATAAAACTGGTTTGTAAACGTCTTCCAGAGAACCCAGATGTGATTCCCAGCACCCATGTGTCAGCTCGTGGCCCTCTGTAGCTTCAGTTCTGTAAGAGTCTACATCTCTTCTGGCCTCTGTGCCATGAGGCATGCCTGTGGCCCACAGACATCCACGCTGGAACCCCCAAACACATAAAGTTTTAAAAAAATGAACTACCAAAGAAAACAGCCTTAGGCTTGAATATGTGAGGACCATTATTAACCATGTACATGATTTGCAGACCTAGTTACATTCTAAAATAGTATATCATTAAATACATATGTGATTACCATGTACATCAATTGGATTATACTAGTAAACTGCTCGTGTGTGCCCAGAAGTGAACAGGACTCGTTCTGTGTGCGACTCTGCATCCTTAGGGGGAGGAGCGGAAACACGCTGCAGAGAAGGCTGATGTGCAGCCAGACCTCAACTGCTGGTTTATCCTGCACTTGGGTTTTCTGTTTACTTCTTCCTAAGTATCAAAATCAGAGACTTATTTTATAAAAACAAAATTAAATAAGAAATAAACCGAGAAAAAGAGAAGAAAAAACTATGGCGTTAATAGTCCACAGTTACACAGGAGAGACATCACTGTCCTCTCCCAGGCACCTGTAGCTCCAAGCTTCCAGTTCCTTTAGTGACTCCCGCCTTTCAAGGGGTGTAAACCTCTGAGAGTGAGCCTGAGACTGGACCCTGGATCCAGACAGAACATCTTGGTTCATACAAGACAAATGATCTGACAGGTAATTTCTAGACCTGAGCAGCCCACAGACACTTGGGAGACCAGGTAAGGACGCTTGCACTTTGTGGCGATGGTAACACTGTGACAAAGAAATTGGAAATGACCTGGTAAAAGGCCACACGTACTTATCACACAGCAGCGTTTTCTCAGTGCCCGTCGTGTGCTTGGCACAGGCAGAATGTCGTAGGAACAAGGATGCCTGGGCTCTCCTGGTGACTGAGCTCGGCCTGCGGCCTGTGTTCAGGCCCTTAATGGAAGCCATTTCTGTGGCTCCTCAGGCTAGCAAGGGTTGAACCTTCCTCAGCTGCCCTCTCTCAGGAGTCAGCTAAGACCTTCTGTTATATCGAATTGTCCCTTAAATCTGGTGTGTGTGTGTACACGAACATACATCATCTACACTCCATCCCACTGTGTGTGTGTGTGTGTGTACAAACATACATCATCCAATCATCCACACTCCATCCCTGTGTGTGGTGTGTGTGTGTGTGTGTGTGTGTGTGTGTGTGTACACGAACATACATCATCCACACTCCATCCCACTGTGTGTGTGTGTGTGTGTGTATACAAACATACATCATCCACACTCCATCCCACTGTGTGTGTGTGTGTGTATATACAAACATACATCATCCACACTCCATCCCTGTGTGTGTGTATGTGTTTGTGTGTGTATAAAAAATACATCATCCACACTCCATCCCACTGTGTGTGTGTGTGTGTGTGTGTGTACAAACATACATCATCCACACTCCATCCCTGTGTGTGTGTGTGTGTGTGTGTGTGTATGTATAAAAACATACGTCATCCACACTCCATCCCAGTATATGTGTGTGTACAAACATACATCCACACTCCATCCCAGGGTGTGTGTGTGTGTATACAAACATACATCCACACTCCATCCCAGTGTGTATGTTTGTGTGTGTGTGTGTGTGTGTGTGTGTGTGTGTCTGTGTGTGTATAAAAACATACATCATCCACACTCCATCCCAGTATGTGTGTGTGTGTGTGTACAAACATACATCCACACTCCATCCCAGTGTGTGTGTGTGTGTATGTGTGTGTGTGTGTGAGAGAGAGAGAGAGAGTACAAACATACATCCACATTCCATCCCAGTGTGTATGTTTGTGTGTGTGTGTGTGTGTGTGAGAGAGAGAGAGAGAGAGAGAGAGTACAAACATACATCCACACTCCATCCCAGTGTGTGTGTGTGTGTGTGTGTGTGTGTGTGTGTGAGTACAAACATACATCCACACTCCATCCAAGCCGCATCCCCCCGCTTCCTCCCATCTCGTCTCTGTACTGGCTCTGAACCCCTGCCTCAGTAGCTGCATCCTGGTGTTCTGGGTCCGCGCCACCACGCCCAGAATGCACCTTGTTCTTTAGCAGCCCCCAGTGTGTCAGCTTGGCAGAGTTCCTCTTAGTCACATCTTCAACCTTTCTCCAGCCACACTGCCCTTTCTGCTCCTCCCAAACCACTGTGTTTGTATTCCTCACCAGCACAGATGTTGTCCCCTGTGTGACAGCACCTTCAGCGAGCCTGCGGAGCATTGACTGTTCTTGCTTCAGTGGTTCTTCCCCATTCTATTCGTGACTTGGTCACAGTGTTATCATTACATTTTCATCACGTTCACAGGGCTGCCCCTCCCACAGGCCGAGCTCAGTCACCAGGAGAGCCCAGGCTGTAGGCATCCTTGTTCCCACGACATTCTGTCTGTTCCAAGCACGCGACGGGTACTGAGAAAACGCTGCTGTGCGATAAGTAAGCGTGGCCTTTTACCAGGTCATTTCCAATTTTCTTTGTCATCCTAAGAAACTTCAAAAACTTAACATTTGTATACAACACTCTTTAAAAGGGATGGGGGGGTGTCTGGTTTGGATATTACGGCTAGACACTAAAGTAATGCTTAGTGTAGACGCCCAGATGGCTGTCCCCTTCGTTCCAGTACTGGCGCCAAGTGTACCTGATCACTGTGCTCGCCATGGTCCTGGCAGTGTTCTTCGCCCAGATCCACCCCAGCTACCTCACCCAGCAGTGGCAGAGGCTCCGCCCCATCATCTTCTGCTCCGTCTCGGGGTATGGAGTGATCCCCACTCTTCACTGGGTTTGGCTCAATGGAGGAATCAGTGCTCCTATTGTACAGGTAGGTTGAGTGTGGTCAGTATTTTCCTTTATTTTTGGTCCTTCATTTTCGTTCCTCGGATAAAGCGCTGACTCCTTCGGGAGTGTGCCTTTAGGTGTATATCGAGACAGTTTCCGTGCCTATATAAATGAGCATACCTTTCCGTGGCTATATAAATGAGCATACCTTCCCGTGGCTATATAAATGAGCATACCTTCCCGTGGCTATATAAATGAGCGTACCTTCCCGTGGCTATATAAATGAGCATACCTTCCCGTGGCTATATAAATGAGCGTACCTTCCCGTGGCTATATAAATGAGCATACCTTCCCGTGGCTATATAAATGAGCGTACCTTTCAAATGTCAGTTAGCCCATTACTCCTCATTACTAATGAGTCATTGTACGAAATAACCTTCCTTCTCCGTCGCCGTGGGTAAGTACACATGGTGTTTCTGGGAGCCACTTCCGAGGCTGCAGTCTGTCTGCTGGGCCAGTGATAACACCGTAGACAGAGCGTTACGGAAGTGAGAGCAACTGGATTCTTTTTAGGGTGGGGTGAGGAGCTGAGGAGGAACTTCTGGTTGGAGATACTAAGGGATGTAATAAAAGTAGACCCAGGTTTGAAGTGAGGCCAGGGTCGGAGACAAGTGATAAATACTTAACAGTAATATATTGGTAGCTGAAACCCAAGGAGTCTGTTCAACCCTCCAAGAAGCATACACTTGGAAGTTAAGGAGAAGCTGTTGATACCGACTCAGATCCCGTGGACAAGTGATAGAGGACAGGAAGAACTCTAGGAGGGCTCTGTGTTCCTGTGGGACACAGAAATTTGTTTCCTATAAAAAGGCCCCCAGTGTGTGCTAGAGAGAAAGCTCAAAAGTGTTGGGCGGTTTTGAGGACGCCAGGAGAGCTGGTGTGGCCGCCGTCGCACAGCTCTTCCTCTGGACTTCAGCGGACTTTGCTGTTGTCACCCAGGAGACTGAGTTGGGAGAGGAAGGGCTGTCAGTGGCTTGCTGTCACTGTGTGAGGCTCATCGGCATAGGGGAACCAGTGAAGAGAAAGGCGGTCCTGTGATGGTGACACAGAGGCCTGGGAGTCACGGGAGAACAGTCTCTTCAAAAGGCCAGGAAGGGAGCTCAGCTGTGATGAGTGAGGAGGGGCCTAGCTGTCCTGCTGTGTGTGAGACTCCATTTCTCTGGCCATCTTGGCCCGCCAAGAATAAGACGATACAATGAGAAGCTGCTTCCTGTGATTTAATTCTAACAGAACCTGGTAAGACTGGCACCTGATACAGAGGTGAATAACCTTAGAGGTGGTGAATTATGCCAAGCTTATAATGAATAACTTTTGAGCTGATGGATTTTAGGAAAATTTGAATACTTCTATTTTCACAAGACTTAGAAAACTGGAAAATAAAGGCAGTGGTTCTTAAAAACAGAATTCTAACAAGATCATCAATCATTCTAGCGAAGAAGCAAAGGGGAGACTCCCAGTAAATTCACTAAAAAGCTCCGTTTTTTTAGATGGGAAGCTGCCCCTCCTAAAGGTGACATTTCCGGAAGGGTTAGGCCAAGGGGTGGTTGAAGGAGGGTTCTAGGATGGCTGGCAGTCTGAGACCGATGAACAGAAGAATATAGAGCAGAGACAGCAAGGGTCATTCCCACATACTCGCAAAGGAAGAAAGAGGCATCTTTGTTTCCTATGGGATTATTGGTAAATCGGTCTGTGGTGAGAATTGGGAAGTGTGTGTGTTTCAGCTCAGCTTTTACTAGAGCTGGGAAGCCCTCTAGGCCTGCGCCTCAGCACAGATGCAGTGTTTCAGGGAGCTCGGGGGTTATCTGGGATGTGGAAAGCTGCTCTAGCTGTTCTTCCTCGGGCGGGACTGTTCAGATCTGTCTCTTACCTCTGCCGACTCAGCTCTCGTACACATAGCGCTCTGTAACCACTGTGTAGAGGGGGTGGGCAGTCTCAGAACTGTCACCAGCTCAAGCTCCAGGAGTGGCAAGACTCTCAGGTGACCCTGTACTCCATGGATGTGGACCTCTTTTCCTGTGGAATGTGAATAAGAGACCATTACTGCGGAGACCATCAGCGGGATAATTGAGATGTAGCCATCTTGAAATCCCACCTCTGGCCTCCAGCAGGTGTCAGTGGTACTGGGGAAGTCTAAGGAACCCTGCTTTGCCTTCCAGGACTTCGCGCCCCGAGTGCTGGTGATGTACGTGATTGCTCTTCTTGCTTTCCTGTTCTACATTTCCAAAGTCCCGGAACGGTACTTTCCAGGTATGTCCGCGTTCATCACGATTTTATAGCTCTCTTCTGAAAATACATTTGAAGTAAAGGCTTCTGAGAATCAAAAATTATATTATTTCCCAGTATTATTGATTATGGAATGCTTCTTCCATTCCTAAGCATTCCTAATCTATAACTTTAAACTTCAGGGGCTTTTCATAGATCTTTCCTACCACCCTCACAGAATGATTGGGGTTCAGGGGCCGGGGTGACACTGTTATTTGGTTGTGAGCTTGTGTTAGTTCTCACTAACACTTCTGACCCCTGTTCTTTTTACCATGGGGCAATATCATTAGCTACCATGTTCTTCTGTCCATACCAACTTGCTCTTATACAGTAAATTCATGTGCAGAGACATTCAGAAGAAATGCAGAAAGCGAAGACACGGGGCGTCACCAGGACAGGTTCAGAGTCACTGCTGTGCATGAAATGAGGGCTTCACCTGTGATTTCTGATATCTGAAGGAAAGCACTCCAGGGTGGGATCTGTATCCTACGGGTGAGAGGATTGTGCCACACACAGTCCTACACAGTAGGGCAAGGCTCCCACTCTGGCTATGAGCTTCCTACCACCACTGCTAGAGAGGTGTTTACACCACACCACCATAGCAGGACTAAAGGGAATGCTGACAGTTCTAGTTATTCTCGTTGCTGACCAGGAAACATGAGGAAGCTCCCCTGTGTCATGATCAACTAGTCCTTCCCCTGTGTAAGGCCTAGCAGGTCCACATGCAGCCAGACGATGCATGTGCTCCGGCAAGAATGATACTAAACCATGCTGATCTGAGCATGGTGCCTCGTGCCTTTCATACAGTACTTCCCCCACTCGGCCAACTGTGTTTAGACATGGAAGACAAAAGATCAAATTGCTGAAATTAAGCCTTACATGAAATGTTTTCCACATTTCTGTGTGCGCTTGCATGTGTGTACCCATGAGTTGGGGAGGGGGTGCCATAGTGTCCGAGCATCAGTCAAAGGACAACTCTGAAAGATCAGGTTCCCTCTGCGGGCTCCCTCTTAGTCCAGTTCCGTAGATTTGAGAGATAGTGGGGTGCATCAGGCTTGACAGCGGGGGCCTTTATCTGCTGAGTTATTGCATTGGCCCACACAAGTTACACTCAAAAAATAAAGTTGAGGTCTAAGGCTATACTACCCAAGCACACCTAATATCATCTAGAAACAGCTGGGAGCAGCATTTCTGAAATTAATTTGCATGCTTAAAAAATAAAACCTGAAATGTGTCTCTAACCTCTTAAAAATACTTGGATCTGTTAATCTATAGCCAATCTGGCCAGAGGAAGAAGTATATTCTTCTCTTAAAACTGAAATAATGCCATCAGCCTTTCTTTCTTTTCTCCCTTCCAGGACAACTAAACTACCTCGGATCAAGCCACCAGATCTGGCATGTCCTTGCAGTAGTGATGCTGTATTGGTGGCATCAGTCAACAGTGTATGTCATGCAGTACAGACACAGCAAGCCTTGCCCCGACTATGTCTCCCACCTGTGACTCCAGGTATGGCCCCTGGGGAAGCCACTCAGTCAGCAGTGCACACTGCGGATTTTAGACCCCAGGTTTTCTAAGGTTCCCTTTTTTTTTTTTTTTAATTTTTTCTTATTTAATGAGTCACAATGCTTTATAAAAATGGAAAAACATACTTGGATCTATAGTAGGAACTGTGCTTGACCCTTGAAACAATGGTTCACTGTTTGTACAGACAGTGAAATTTAAATGTGTTGCGAACATTTTGAGTAGCAGATATGAAAGGACTCTAAGTTGTGTGTAAGGTCAACTTCGTGCATTAGGAAGGGCTCCTGTCCCTAAGCAGCGGAGGCATCCTGCATGATGACTCTCAGAGGAGACAGTGGCATTAAGTGATCAAATGTAAGTGCCTCTTCAAGGCCAGGGTGGCTGCACCCTGTGCTGCTGTAAGCCAAGCAGTGCAGCGGAACCATCACAGCCTCCGTGCAGTCAGTGAGAAGCTGGCACCTGACTGACTGCCCTCAGCCGGCTCTCCTCTCCTTAGAAACATTTAGGATTTTGGTTTTGTTTTGTTGTTTTGTTTTTGTTGTGATCATTTGTTTGTTTGTTTGTTTGTTTTTATGTTTGCTGGCAAAAAAAAAAAAAACCTTCATTCCGTCTTTAAGAAAGGTGGTGAGAAGAGAAACAAAAGTGCACTGCTGTTTTTAAAAAAGAATGTCAGATTGGAAACTAGGGCCATGACTGAACAACAGTCTGATAGCCTAGTCCTCAGCTACCTAATTTTACTCCAAATATTATTTAATTCCATATTACAATTGGATTGACACTGAATTCTGATCCCAGTTTTCCCAAAGAACTTTCATCTCTAACTCTGTAGTCCTAAGTTTCCTGGGTTCAAAACTATATGGGTGCTACTTTGAAGGCCATGTGATCTGGGTGGCCCTTTCTTGACCACGAAGCAACCTTAAGCCTTAGAGCATGCAGCTGGCTCATCGGGTCACGGTGAGATTCTTCACCTCTGCCCACACTGTACCCACATTTCATTGACAACTTAAAAAATATGTGTAAACACCATATACAGTCGAGAGCTGAAGCATTAGTCTTGTTTAAGCTCAGTAGTAGACCTCACTGCCCTGTCAGACAGTGTGACTCTTATTCTTTCTAAATGCATAAGTTAACTCATTCACAGTATTCATGAAAACTTCCGCTGTCCACTAAAATATGAAGTATCACCTAAGATTCCTAACAAGTTGTCAAGCTGTTTTAAATGCTGGTATATTTTTAGAAAAATTGAATTAACTAATGTATCATAATTTTTTTCTTGTCATTGATGTTTATTCCTAAATGCACTTTCTATATCCAGTAGTAGGAAAGTAGATATGCCTCTGCAGAGCGTTTCTTTCTAGCCTAGTTGGTTTGGAATTTAAACTTCATGTGCTGGAACGTTAGCAGGAATTTTTCCCAGTGACTCTGTAAAGGACACCATTTCATTGCCATTGTTATAAAGGAACACTATTGTGAAAGTGGTTGTTGTACCTTAGGGTCACAAACTCAACTCTCATATGCTCAATTTTAGGTGACCTGAATATAACAAAAATAGGATTTTTTTTTTTTTAGAACATATCCTTTATTGACCAGTGTCGTTCTTGAATACACATTTTGTCATTTTGGCCAGAAGTATACTAAATAGTTATTAAGTAAAAACTGAAAGTAAAATCCAGTAATTTTAGATGTGGAACCATTTTTATTATGAATTCAAAAAAAAATCAAGTCTTTTAAGTTTACTTTTTTTTTTTCTTTTTTCAGACAGGGTCCCACTCTGTAGCCCTGGAACTTGCTATATAGACCAGGCTGGCCTTGTAGTCATAGAGAGCCACCTGCCTCTCCCTTCCGAATTCTGGGATTAAAGGTGTGTGCCACCATTCCCAGCCTTATAAGTTTTACTTTAATTCTTAAAATGCCTGGTTTCTTTTTGTCCATGAATTGTAATAACTGCTGAATATGTAACACACATAAGAAGAGCATACTTTGTTCTCAAATAACTGTTCTTTAAATTCAAGACCTAAGCCTAACTGTAGAGACAGTTATTCCATGTTCTCTGAAATGTTCAGTATTGTAAAAAACAAAAAACTATTGTTTTCATCTATCTTTATAATATATTTATTATAAAGAAATGACTGTGGATTGCTGCCAATTCTAAACACTTCTGTATGTCAGCATTTATTGACCATCTACTGTGTGCATAGCACTACTGATAAAACTTATTCATATTAAATATTTGACATTTGCTTAAAAATCTGAGCTTTGTAATAATGTATAGTTTTGTTTTTATTAGTTTATTAAAATAAGTTGAAAATTGTATTTCCAGGTACAGTATTTTAAGAAAGCTAGCCTCACTAGCTTAAACTATAAAAGCTAAGACTTTAAAAGTACTGTTTTTAACTATCTGTGACTGTTTTAAATTATAACAATTTATAGAGATAGTTAACTCACTTCATAAACAATCATCTTCCAACAGCGAGACATTGTTCATCTTTGTGGCTTATACTGAGTGCAGTTAAGTAGCTGCATGGCGAAGTGTGCATATGTAAATAAATACAGTTTACTACATGTGTGCTGCTTGTCATTCTTTGTCATACGTTAGAGCTGGACATCGCATGTTAGCGTCAAGTGATGAGTCAGGGACTGCCACAGCTATAATCCCACTGGGCAGAGTGTCCGTTGTGAAGATTGTGCTTGAAGAATACAGAGCTGTACACGTCTCCACTTAGCAGGGATCCCCTAGAGATACACCCTGCCCTGTATTAAATGCCAAGGGCAAGGCCTGCACTTCTGGATTCCTGCCGCTTGCTGGGCAGGTCGGAGTCCACCCAAGAAGCAGCATCTCTTCCAACTCTACCTACCAGTGTGAAGCAGCTCGCCTGTTAGGGACTGGGGAGAGGGCTCTCCTATAGGCATTGTCACAGTAACTGTTTACACTGCTAAGAAATGTACTCTTGGGGCTGATAAGAATGGTCTAGAACTGAAACTTACCCTTCTGTAAGGAGAGAAGCAGCAGGAGTGTCCTCTGAGGCCCTCCTGCTGCTCCTCCAATGTGGCATCAAGCCACTGCCCAGCATGCTGGCATTCTCAGCTGTGTCGGGCCTATGTGCTTTCTTAATACGCAAGAGCTCTAAAAGATCATGGCTTCAACATGAGTACTAGCTGTGCCACGCATGTTGCTTGAGCCAGCCTGTCTTAGAAAGGAATCACTGAGACCTCTCCAATAGTGTATGCTCCTCCTTGGAGAGATCTGACTATACCTGGCTCTCAGTGACTGCATTGCGTTGGTTACTGCTTCAAAACAGAAGTCCACTCACATCAAACAAGATGAACCTGTTCACAACTGAGAACGTGTACAAGCTACCAACCAGATTCCAGACTGAGGAATACTGTATTCTAAGCTGAGACTGCAACTCTTGTCAGCAAAGTCAGTGCATCAAAAAATATATAGTCCATTTCTTTAATATACCAAAGCCTCTATTATACTTAAGATACTTAATCAAATTAATTAAAATAATTAATGCTGACAGTCTTTTAAATTTAAAAGAGTAAAAATCAAACAAAACAAGGTACAAATGAAAAACTATGCCAGACACATAATTGAAAAGGCATGCTAAGATCTGTGTTCTGAACTTACAAGCACTGTATTGGTAAATTTGTGACAATTGTGTTTTGAAGTATTCTTGTTGCAGAAAAATTAGGTCAAGTGCATTTTCTTAAATCCTAAACCATGAACTCTTGAACAGAGCACAAAACTGAGACAGAATCCATGATGAGGGTGAAAGAACTGAACAGAAGTTTGTAATGAAACTTTTAATGATACAAATAATAATAAAAAAACTCCAAAGGCATTGATTATAAAGAATAAGCAATCCATCTGGGATTTATTGCATTTTAAAGAAGGCAGATTATTAAAACAGTAGGTATGATAAATACAGTAAGAAAATAACTTTAAATCTCAAACAAAATAGTGAACAGAATTCAAGACTAAGCAATGTAAAGGCAATAAGGTAATAAAATTAGTGCTTTACTGGGTACAGGGAAAGCAACTGAATTCTATTTCAAACGTCTCCAAGCTACATTTGAGGGCTAAGTTACTTTAGCAAGTATGTTTTATAACAATTAGAAATATAACTAAGGATATAAACCCGGTTTATTCAAAGATTAAAGTTATTTGCTTAGTGGTACATAAAGGCTTCAGAAAATTCAAGTTTAACAAAAACATGGAAGTGTAATCAAAGAAAGTGCACTTAAAGCTGTCTGCCAGCAATTAAAAGGGGCCTTCCAGGCTGGAGGTGTGCTCAGCCCTCAGCGCCTGCCTCGCACAGGCAAGGAAAGGAAGAAAAAGCAAGCGGCTGCTACTCCTTCTGTTAGGATGGCCTCAGTCACAGAGAGAACAGAGGAACGAAACCAGTTTCCCGAAAGTAGCGCTGCGAATTTTAAAAATTAAAAAAAAAAAAAAGACTAAAAACCTAAATCAGACCCAGCCCTCTGGATTTCATCTACTTCCTTTTAGTGGCTTTTGTAAACTCCCTCACTAGAAGTGAATGCTCTTAAAAGAAACTACGATTGCCTTTTTAAATTCACATTAATTCCACAACAGAGAGCTGTGACGTGTGTGTGTCTTCTTATCTTAGCAGAAAACACCACTGAGTATAAATTTCTTCCAACAGTCATTTGTTATTCTCTCAGTAGACACATCATTTCCTCACAGTAGACTGTCAGCTCAGTAACTGGACGTAAACTGATGACTAGTTTTGCTTAAAAATAAAAAATAAAAAAATGACAGAGTCCACTGTGCATTCTACATGTATTAAACAAATATATCCAAACTCCCCATAAGTAGTGATATTAATACATGTGCACCTTCTAACAATGCTTTAGTGAAGTCCCAGACCTGGATAACCCAATGGAGAGGTGGACCAGAGTGGGCGCCACCTTAGTAGTTTCCTTCGGGGAGATGAGAATAGTCCCTGTTAAACAAGGTAGGACTGACGGCAAAGTGCACAGAGCTGAGAGTCAAGTGCTTTCCTCACTGCCCAGGACACACAGCCCAGGGGAGGCGCACTCAGTGCTTAATCTCCTAGTCAGGTCCATTCTCACCCAGCTTGGAGCAGACCTTTCCTCCATCTACATACCAAGCAACCTCTGAGCCTTAGTAGATCCATTTCTTCAACGTCCTAAAAGACTCTCGGGCAATAGTAACCTTTTATTGACATGATCAAAGTGAAACAAAGGGTCCATGTTTTAAGAAAAGATTCAGAGTTAATGAGCACTGTTAAAGCTTCTAGGTGACAGCTCTGGCCTCAGATGCTTGCTGGATGGGCTCCTTTGATGTTCGAGTCTAGCAGGTTTAGTTAGAACTGCTTTGCATACTTAGAAGCACAGGGCACACCCAAATGACATTCTTTAAACCAGAACTGGGCCGTCCCATCCCGGAACAGAGTCAAGCTTTTCAGGGAGGGCTGGATGCTGGGTGAGTGCTCTCCTGTGCAAGGGAATTAGCTACCTCAGGCTCAACTGTCCCAGTGGCTGCTGAGACGGAAAGTTAAATGGAGTCTCCTCCTCTTGAGAAAATGCCTCTAACAGCAGTGTGCAGGGGCTGCCCACTGGACCTCCGATTAATCTGCCCAATGAGCTGCTCTCGGGAGGAGCACCGCCTGCTGGGCTGTGGGAAGCAATGTAAACATTTGAAGTGGTGGCAGAGCTGCTTCCTAAGAATTTGTCCAGGAGAAGCCGAAGGGGCTGTTGTCAGTGAAACACTTCAAAATAGTCAGTGCATTGAAAGGCAAGTGGAGCTCTGATTCCATATTCACAACTCAGAAGACCACTTCAGGCTGCGCATCATCGCGTGAGGAAGAAAGCATTACTGAGTCTGTTTTGTAGCTTAAAGGGTCTACTGCCATTTGCATTAGTGAGATTAAGCAACCTGAGAACCAGAAAAAAAAAAAAAAAGGTGCAAACATAGTCTCTGCCTTTGGCACAAGGACAGTAAGTGGTTCAGCCCGGCTCTGGGCGGTGCGGCGTGGCCTGCTACTGTCCACCCCACCCCTACTGAGATCGGAGTAGGAGACAAGCAATCGTGCCTTGGTTATGGACTTTGCTTCTTTCCAAGTTCCGAACTCTGAAAGTAGGCAAATGGTTTATCGCCTCGGGGTACTGAAGTTAAGAGGTTTTAATAAGATTACTCATTAAGGTACACTAAGGGGGGGGGAGGGACAAGGATAGTTAACTTAAAGTATAGCAGTCAATAGCAATAGCTGTTGATCTAGAAACTTCAAATGCTCATCTGTAAGACAGCTAATCATAACTTAAGACAGACATAGGAAGCACGGGTTACATTCACATTAACTGATGTATAACTGCTATCACTAACCACAACTACAAAGTTTCAAGTTTCCCATTATGACTGGTGATAGTTTTTTTAAAGGCAATTTGGTAGCTTAGTTCTTTACACTCCTGATGCAGTTGGGTAGCAGAATTAAGCTCCTAGTCCCACCACCTGATTCTTCCATCCACTGAGGGTCTGGCTGTCCTGGCAGAGGGATTGCCCATCAAGGTTGGAGCACTGTGGAGCTGCACCCTCTAACCCGGAAGGAAGGAACTGTATGTAGCCCAGGCCTCCCCAGCGCTGGGTGAGGGTGGGGCTGTCATAAAGTAGGTCAGTAAATGCAACATGATTTTACATTGTAAACCTCTTTAAAAATTAAAGTTTCAGCTACATTGTTTCTGAAATTAAGTTTCTATATAACCTGCCTCCCCCTCCCCCACTCCAACCCCCTTCTATCAATGTACTTCAGCAGGGACATGATGATGAAAGTTTTGGCAAATATCCATTCAAAAACAAAGTATTTCTGAAGTACCAAATGTTGCTTTTCTTTTGTTGATGTATCATTCTTTTTACATTTTTTTTCAAATGCCAAAGATTTTTTTTATATTTTTGTTCTAGGCATTCCACATTGTAAAAATTTATTTTTGACATATTAAAAACTGCATATATATTATCATATACATGTTTTGATCTATACACCGTAGGACTAAAGTGAGTTACTATATACATTATTTCATATACTTATCCTTGCAGAGTCCATTATTAATGGCACTTGTTTGTTTTTTTTAATGCAATGGTTTTGTTTTTAGGCACGATAGTCAGTTTCTTCTGGCTCAACTTTACAGAGAAGCGTATGAAGAGCACACTCTAGACTGTTTCTTCATAGGTGGAAACATTCAGTCTGCCTGGCTTCAAATGCTGGACCTGGGGTGTGCACCTAGGTGACATCATCTTGATATCCGAAGCGATAAGCTTTCCTGTCCCTCGGCAGCTGCACACCAGCTCTTCCAGGAAGCCCCACGGGTGAGCCTCTGAGCTGTCAGTAGCGAAAGCCCTTGAGCTTTCGATCTAGACCTCCTCCTGCTTGAAGAAGGCATCAATTTACTACCCTGTACAAATAATTCCATTTGGTTTATCTAAAAATCACCTATCCTGATTAACCTGTGAGAGTGAATGATATAAACAACTATACAAATATGTTTTCTTCCAGATTCACAAAATTATTCATACTTTTTTGAAACAGGAGTTATTGCTGAGTCCACCTGAAGTATCTATCTACTGTTTCGAAGGAAATGGAGCAGCACCAAAGGGGTCTAATTCGACCGGTTGGGACTGTTGTGGAGTGACACTTTGCACCACGAGTTCTGTGAAGGGCACGGCACCAAAGTCGTCCATTCTCAATGCGTCTGCGCTGTGGAATGACCCATGAACTGAATTCTGTCGTGGCCTCCCGGGCAAAAGGGTGCTGTGATCCACACAGATGTCGCCGAGGCCCTGATGGGGCTGGTGCCACAGGTCTGGAGGGTGGAAAGGCTTGGCCCCGAACGGATCCAGCAGACTCTCGTCAGCTTGCAGCACGCTGGCCCTGTCCTTGCCATCCGGCAGCGCCACGCTGATGTTCTCCTTGGAATCGGAAATGGTTAGAAACTCGTTGCTGCTCTGGGAGTCTCTGCGGCCGACCTTCTTGTGCCTGCGGGCCCTCTCGGGCGTGCGGTAGGGCGGCTTCAGGGTCTTCTTGGCGCTGGTGGGCGTGCCGTGATGGCGCTTCCCGTTGCTTTTGGATGCGTCCTGCTTGGTGCGTCTCTGGCGAGAGGACAGCTTCTGCAGGCTGCGCTGCTTGACTTTCTGCTGCTGCTGCTGCTGACTCCCGGTTATCTCCTCAAAGGGCACGAGCCCGAAAACATCCTCCTTGCTCTCACTTTTACTGGCGGACGTGGAAAACGGCTGGAAGGGAGTGGAGCCAAATATGTCTACACTCCTGGGCCGTGTGGGCAGAGGCCGGGGGTCTGGCCCCACCGCCGGCCAGTCCTGTCCGGTGACCTTCCTGTTGAAGGGTGCCTTGGTGAACACGTCGAAGTCCTCCTGCTCCGGGACCGTTTGCTGGGAGAGGCTCTTCCCATCCCCGCCGCGCCGCAGCGGCGGAGCGCGCACCGCGGAGAAGGGAACAGCTCCGAACACGTCAAACTCCGGGCTGGGGCTGGGCGTCAGCGCAGCCGCGGGCGCGGGCGGCCCGGCAGGGCTCCGGAGCGCTGGGTCCAGGGCACCGCCAGGTTTGTCCCTGCGCAGGGAGCTCGCGTCTCCTCCCTTGGCTTTTGCCTGTTCGCACTCTGAGTCGGAGCTGTGTTTGTCGTCCTCTTCCTCATCTTCGGAGTCCATGAGCAGAGGCCTGTGACCCAGGTTCTCTGGCTCAGTGTCGTCGTCATTGAATTCCCCGGGTTCGGCCTGTGCGTCTTCATCCTCTTGCTCTTCTTCACTGCTCTTAGGAGAAGGGGGGTCTGACTCAAAATCGCTTTCAGAATCATCATTCCCCTTCTGCACCTGACCCCTGACTACGGGATTCTCTGAGGTTTTCCTTCCAGCTCGCTGATCTTTACATATTGGACTTGAGCTTCCATTTTTGGTAGGGTTTGCAGTGATAGTTTTTTGATTTGGAGAATGTTCCGTTTTCTTTTCAGGAGAACCTAAAAGTTCAAAGAAAAAATAATTACAGTATTCAAGTATTTCAGTATCTACTTAAACCAAACACGTGGCATTCCATACCCTTCCCGGGAGGAGCGCTCTGGCCAGGTGATTGGGTCCTGAAACGCACAGACATCCTTGTCTCTGTGCACAGGGGACAGACCCTCGGGTCTGCAGAGGACTGCATCCACAGCTCCGGAACCGGGCCCTCGATGGGACAGGGGCCTTGATGGTCCTCTCCACTACCATCAAACCCACCCCAGGCAAACTTCACTCAACCCCTGGTTTGTTCTCTTTACGCCTATCCACCTGCCTGCCTGCCCAGTGTGTTGTGTTTTACATCTGCACTTCTCTTTCTAGAAATGGGAACTTTAAGTTAGCATGGATCTGTCTCACGGAGTGATCAAAGCTAAGGACCAACTGACACAGACTCTATCAAGGCCACTTCATGAGGCGGCAGCACGTGCCTTCTCTGACTAGCTCAGCTTTAAGACGCCTTAGTTTACTTGAAAATACGCTACCTTCCTAGTACACTGGCCTATGGAACTGGATGTTTCTAGAAGTGAGAACCAATTTGTTTTGATCCAAATTACAAATACTTCTCACTCCCTCCCCCTATGATTAAGATGTTTATCCAAACAATTACTAAGGACTAGAAGCACAATATGCAGTTGTGAAAGCTAATTAGCTTATGATACAGGAACTATTCATTTTCCTCAAGAAAAAGGTCTCTGGCACGGTGGCTTCAGAGTTATTTCCTTCTCTCCAAAGTCCACACTCATGTTCCGAGCTCTGCGGCCCATGCTCTCCCTCCAACCCCGCCGTAAGCATGTAAGCTGCCCACAGCCCTGTCTTCAGATGTCTCTCCCTCCACAGCCTCACCAGTTGCCAACTGCACGCTACGTGCCTCTTACAGCAGTAGTTCTGGATGTCATTCATTCGTCCTTTTAGCTGGCTTCTTCACGGTAAATTCCAGTCTAACATCTCTTATGCTTATCTCCTGAGAATGCATCCTACCAGTACTGTGAAGGCAGGAATTTCAAAGGCTATCAGCGGCCTTTTCGTCTCCAGTTTCTCCAGATTAACTGCACCTCAGCTATGCAGGCCCTCCAGCCCACAGACATCAAGACCATCTCCTTACCAGCCACTGTAGCTTTCGTTTTTTGAATGTGTCTCATTTGTTCATTCTCTTCTTCACCCCTCACAGAGTGACTTGGAAGATCTATTATGTGGTTAGTGTCTCTGAGACGTTCCTCCCTGTGTGTGGCGTACTGTCCTGGCGTACTGTCCTGTCTTGCCTTCAGCTACAAACTCTGATGTTGTCTGTGATACTACCAGTTATACACATAGTTCAGCTCTTCCTATGACACCTCAGGAACTGAGTAGCAACCCAGGTCTTCAAACTAGCTATCAGAGTTAGGAACTCAGCAGAGTGAGGGGATCAATGATGCTGTGCTGGCCTCACACACCTGCATCACATCTTACAAGTCACCCGATGGACCCAGCCCACAGGACAGACCTCCAAGACCACCCCTGAAGGATGCCCATCACGCTCGGTACCTGGTGAACTCACAGGACCCTTAACTGCAGGCCTGTTCCAGCGCTGCGGCTGGCCAGCCTTGCCTCCTCATCATCACACCTGGCGTTAATCTCTGTGTCCTAGCTCTGCACAGTGTGACCAAAACGACTGCCCCAAGGTTAGCAACTGGTATGGATAGGAAGGATGAGCATGACAGTTCAGTCACTCTACAGGGGTATGTTTAGCTCAGAATTCAATTGCTTGCATTTTCTTACTACATTTAATGAACAAATGCCGGTTTTCAGGAGTTTACACTCAGTGTCAGTACTCAAAAGTTTCCAATGTGCTGGAAAATCACAGGAGGGAAACTGGGTGCATAAACCTAAACCTACCTCTGGCAGTCAGTAAAGGCCTCCCTAACGAGAAGTCAGGACCGAACCCTGAGAGAGAGCCAGCCATCCCAAGGACAAGCTGCTAGCTGCTCCAGATGAGAAGCTCTGGTTCCCTGAGGGAGTGGAACCGAGTGTGGGCGTGGGGAGGAGGGGGCTGGGCTGCCGCAGTGCTCAGACCCGGAGTGAAAGGCTGTGTTCACACGTGCTTGGTGGCCTCAGTGCCTCCTTGAAAACAAGGAGGATCCCCTGGTGCTCCCTGGCCAGCCAGTCTAGCTACTATAGAGTTCTAGGATGTTGAGGGACTTTACTGAGGGGTTGGGGGTGTCCAGAGAGCAAGCACACTTGCTGCTAGGACTGACGCCCTGAGTTTAGTCCCTGGGGTCTTCATGGTGGAAGAGAGAACTGACTTCCCCAAGCTGTGCTGACCTTCCCGGGTGGGCTCTGACAAGTGTGTGCACACACACTCTTACAGTAACGAAATGCAGGAATAATTCCAAGATAGTACTTGGAAAGTCCACCACAGGGGGAAAAACAAGGGACTGGAAAGAGAACATGAACAAGATGGTGCTACTATTAACACGGAAAGAATGAATTAGGAAACAGTCAAAGCATCATTCTGAGGCCCCGATGCACTTGCGAAGCAGCTGTGAAATGCTTTCACACAAAGCTTAGTTTTAGCTGAAGAAAACAGGTTTGGAAGTTATCACTCTGTAACACACAGAAAAGGCTACAAGACTTCAGGATCAGCACCTAAGAAGATAGAAGTACAAAGCCGAGCCCAAGGGCAGGGCCCTGGAGTCAGCCAAGGAAGGCCGCTGTGTGCGAGGCAAGCTGCAAAGTACAGCCACAGCAGGGCAAACCCAGGTGGGCACAGTGCCCTGTGCCGCACGGGGGCAGCCCTGAGCAGAGGGGCCCAACATGGCACCCGCAGCCTAGTCCTCTAGTGAAGTTCATTGAGAATCTCTATCTTAGTAGTGACACACGAGTGACTGGGAGAGAATAATGCAGACAATACCTCAACATACATGTCATCTTCTACCCAGCCCTTAAAAATCAGCTAAAACCCTCAGGGTTGTTGATCATCCCAACAAACCAAAGCCAAGTGACACAGGTTCTCATTGTCACTGTTCGCCCATACAGCATTCCTGACATAAAAAACAAACATAAAGCAGCAACAAAAATTCATCCTATCTTTGGAGTAATGGTGGACGCTCATGGATTTTTGTTGAAAACAAAACACACATGGTTCCAGGAGTGAGTCCCCCTCTCAAGAACACTTTCCCTAAGAAGACATTTAAGCCCTCACAGATGGCCAAGCACACTGCCCAGAGACCTGGGGCACCAGCCCATTAATCCTCTCTCAAGAATGCACCGAGTCACGTGGTCTCAGGCAGCTAAACCTATGAGAGGGCGCGCCCCGCTGCTCTGCCTTCATTCCTTCTCGCCCGCATTTTGCTATCTAAAAGAATCTAACGTTATAAAACCTAGAATGCCCCATATCTGCATCTCCCTACGGTCCTGAAGTGTGACATGTTAGCCCGAATACACAGATCAGGAGCAAGTACCCGGGGAAGAAGCCACCCTGCAGCTCCTCTAGAAAACCCTCCATCCCCAGAGGCCTTTCAGAACTCTTAACACAGCGGGACTCACGGGGAGGCCACCCAGCGCAGCTCTCTGTTCCTCACACTCACACTCGAGTCCACTCTTCCCACTCCACAACGGCTCCACTCTGTCCCAGAAGGCACCAGCTGCTTTCCGCTCTTCCTTCTGACCGCCCTTCCTCAGCTGCTTAGGATCAGATCAGCAGAAACAAACCTAACTGCGGACTTAAGTTTGTGTGGTGTTTACGTCTATCTGCATGGACCTTTTCACGCACAACATCACCCACGGCGTCTTGTGCAAGCTCACTAAGATGACGCATGTGTATCCTTACCACCATCAGAATCTCTAGGCTGTTCCTAGTTTCCCCACAGTTACAACAGAGACACCAGGATTCGTGTGTGTTTGCCTTGAGGGACCAAAAGGGAAAAGCCACCTCTTTCGGATGTGGCTTTCATTTTAATTCATGTACTGTTATTTCCTTCCCACATATAACTAACAGAGCTAAGGAAAACCCTCCACCAGGATGACAGCTACTCTATTCTTAAATCACAAATGAAATGGGGTGAGAACAGATTTTTACTTCATTTGCCTTGTTAAGAAAACACCAGGGGAACAGGAGAGACTGCTTAGCTTTTGAGAGCGCTGTCTGCTCTTCCCAAGACCGGGGTTCAATCCCCACCACCCACATGGAGGCTCACAACCACTGGGGGAACCTGATGCCCTTGTCTGGTCTCCTTGAAGACTGCATACATGTAGTGCACAGACATACATGTAGCCAAAACACCCATACACCAACAATAAAAATAAATCTTAGAGGGGTGAGGGTACCAACAGTGATGACACTACATAACTCTTTATCATCATCTGTGACAAGAAGCAAATTAATTCACTTTCCCTACCATGCTCAACCACCTTTTAGTAACTTGTAGGCACCATGGGAGAATCTAAGTGCGAGGGAACCCAGGATGAAGCAAGAAGGGAAAAAGCAAATCTTGGCAAAAAAGAAAAAAAAAAAAAGTAAAAGAAAGAAAGAGAGAAAGGAAAAAAAACCCCAAAAACAAAAACAAAAAACAACAACAACAACAAAAAAAAATCCCACAACACTGATCTACTTGAGAACTGATCAAAATCAAGTATACAAGCAAATATATATACTCACATGCCCAGAGTGAACTTGTAATCCTGGAAACTACATATCTTTAAATATACATGGGAACACAGTGTAACAAGTGGGAAAGAAATGCTTTCAAAATGAGCAGAAAAAGTCACATGCCAGCACGTCCGCCAGCTTCAGGACTGGCTTGTGTAGACAGTGGTTTTACTACAGTCTCTCTCCTCAAAACTAAAGCAACAATAAAAAGCGTTCATCAAATCCCTTTCTATCCTGTACTGTCAGACTCCACAGCGACATTCCTTAAATGATTCTCCGTGCCCCCAGAGCCGGCTCCTTTGTACGCTCTTTGAGGGGAGAGCATGCTACAGCCCAAGCTCACAGACCTCTAGCACCATCTGCTGAGGAGACCAAGTCCCAGCTGCAGGGGACAGTGTCCCCTTCTGCAGCAGCAGCTGAGCTAGTCAACCGCCACTCCTGCACTGTAAAACTACTTAAGAGCTGAAATATGCAAATTGTAAAAATTAAAATTAGTTCTAGTGTCCCTAGGCTGGAGGTACTGTTCCCTCCCAGAGACAGTCAAATCCTGACACTTGTGTGCCTTATGAAAAATGGAAGAGACGTATGACTGCTTCCTGAGGATCTTAAACCACCTCTGTGTAGATGAGTTACAAACGCTAACCCAGCACCATGCTACATGCATTCTTGTTTGTTTCGGGTGTGGTAAGAGCGTGCCCAGTACAGGTGCATCCTCTTTTCATATGTTAGTCCAGACAGGTGTCTGAGGATGCAGACAGCCAACTGTAACTTACAGCTTTTAGCCCTTTGCCACGACAGCTCTGCCCAGCCCCCGCGGCCACCCAAAAGGCACTTCAGGCTGGCTGTGGCACCACAAGTAGTTAGTACAACTACATAATGACCTCCGGCTAAAAGCTGCCCTCAGATATACAAACCATTTCTTTGCTTAAACATATTCCCCTAATTTGTGAAAAAGAAAAACCCAGACACGGAAATAAATACAGAATCAGGACAATGCCTCAGATAGTCCTCTTTGCTTCTGGGAACAGATTGCTTCTACCCAGCTGTTAGATTAAATAATACATATTTGATTTATTATGAAATTTAATCAGGATTATCTCACTGCTAAAGTTAATTTCCTAAGAGTATAGCCTGAACATGCTGCTTTGAATTTCGGGATCTCCTGTCATCGTAATCATCTGAGATTTGTATTGTTAATGTAGAACCAGCGGTTTGAAGCGGGTGGAGACCTGGAACACTCACAGTAAGCACTAGGCACGTCACTCACAGCTCAGACCCCAGGAGGGGGTCTCCTCTGGGTCACACTGTTGGTAACTGACAGGAGGAGTATCTGGTGTCATGGACTGAGCAGCGCACCTTCTGTGGGTCTGCTGTTCCCGTGGGCACAGCGGCACTGTGGCGGCCCCGAGGACAGCGGCACTGTGGCGGCCCTGAGGACACCCAGCCACACCATCCTTTAGTCTTGTTCCCTTCCTGGGAACGACATGCTAAGGTGCTCGGGCTTTGGACTCTTTTAGCAAGATGCACTGTCATCGGTGACAGGAAAGGTATAGATTTAATAACCAAATGGCAGGGGTAAATCTGTATGGCCAAGCTAATATTTATTAATAGTAGCAAAATAATCATTTGAGAGCTATTAATTAAAATACTGTCTCCCAAATAAGAAAATAAGTAAACCTTGGTTGAAACATATTAAATAGTCTTTTAGTGAAAAAATTCAAAACAGTAAATATATTAATATGTTCCACATTTAGGTAAGAAAAACATGAATAAAATTTTAAATTAGATCAGATTCCTGAGTAAAATTATCATCCCCACTTTTAAGAAAGAATATTTCTGGAAATTCAACATTGTGGATTCAATGATGACCTCTCAGCCTGTACCCACAAGAAAAACCATCGGCTTCCAGAAGTGTCCAAGACTTTAGGGATTCCACCAGTACAAATGACCCAGAGTCCAAACAATTCCAAACACGGAGGCTGTCCCCTGAGGGACCTCACTTCAGAAGCACCTGGACCACAGTGGGCTCTGGACACAATCCGTGCGGAAATGGTTCCCTCCCAGTCCCCACTGTGAGCAATAAGGGCATGTCGTCATTTTTGTCAATGAGGTTTGCATCCCAGAAACAGTGCAAGTTCACCCAGACCAAAGGCCCGAGACTGCAACTGGGGCAGGCAGTGCGGGTTTGGGGAGCTCAGGAGGACAGCAGTGGCCATCCGTTTGCAAGGGTTAAATCTCTTCCCAGCATGGAAATCCTAACTTACAGCACCCTAACACAGGAGAGCCGGGAAGATCCCGCCGAGCAAAAGGAGAGAGGGGAGTACCAAAGCCACCGTCCACCTCGTGCACATCACTGTCAGTGAGGGAATGTGTCAACCATGCAGTAACCTTCGCAGCATCTCAGCATGTGCTAAAGAAGTGGAATAACAACTATTTGGTGTCTACATAAAAATATACAACGTAAGTCCTCTTCAGCAGAAGATGAAGTGCCATTTGAAGACAGAGTTTAGGTGTTCTCATTACTCAGTGATGGCTTCTGTAACCTGTAAGATCGATGGCCTCAGCGGCATCCCATCTTCTACTGGGATTAGAGTGAAGATGCAGAGACTGGGCAGCAGCCACAGAGCTCCTAACCACACACCTGTGAGGCGCTGGGGAGCGGGTTAGTGCAGCGCCAGTTCTCCGCATTCTCTACCTCCTCGCTGCAGCTTCCCACTCCGCTGGCATCGGTAAGGTTTGCTATGATCTGTGCTAGAGATTTCCTTCTCCATTTGAGCCACATCTGCAGAACTGACTTACCAGTTCAGGGGCCACTGTGTCTTCCCATCTCTTGAAAGGTACACTCTAGTACTGCTCGGATCTCAGTTCTCGGGCTTTCACTTACACCTCTTCACTGTGTTGTAGTTATTATAACCCCGTTTCATAGCCTCAACTATATCCTGAATGCTTTTGATAACAAGGGATTGGTAGAGATTTATTTCAGTCTCTCTTTACACATGGGGAATTGTATAGTTACCAGAGTTTGGAGTCACATATATTAAAACCACAGTGATTTCTCCTGCTGCAGATGCTATCTTCAAACTGTGACCTGTAAACTCTGAACTAGTGTCACCAGGCAATGTTCCGCACAGCCTACCAGTGCACTGCAAGTGCGACCAGGAGCTGGCCTGCTTCCTTTTGCCCCTATGGCACCATGCCAGAGCAGGGAAGCACTACTACAAGCTCCTTGCTGTTTCTGTCTCAACACTGTTTGAACTGAGCTGTTCCTGAAGGGTTCCAAGGACGACAAATGTCTTTTACAGCACTGGCTATGTCTTCCATGGTTGAGTAAGACAGTGTTTGCCTTCAAAGCTTACCATCACCTTAGCAGCCTGTGAGACACGGCTCCTCTGTTATTTAGAAGGCTCCATTCCTCCTCTGTCACTACATCTGACAATGAGCCACAGACACAACTGTGTGCGTGTTGGGTGGGGGCTGGGGGAGGGGGAGGGGCTCTGAAAACAAGCTTACCTCACCAAACAGATGCAAGAACAGGAATCCATCAAAAGAATGCTGAGAGAATAAACTGACCAAGTCTGGGTTTGTAAGTTTTCACAAAAGACAATTTCTAGATGTTGGCATTTCAAAGGTAGATTCTGGCACAATCTAAATGGAAACTCCAACTCTCAACCCAAATTTGGAGGCAACAGATATCTAACACAGCATTTCTTTGGCTGGATTATCTATACAGTTGTTAACAGTATTCTCTTAAACACTTAATTTAAAAAATTGAGGTCCTAGTAAATGCTTCACTATTTTAACTCGATCCTGCGCAGTATGTACTATTAAGTTCATAAACTGTACCAAAGAGCCCCGCTGCTGACAGTCCCCACCTCGGGGGCAAGACCAAATTTGCCACATTGTCTACACTGCAACTCTTCCCGTTGGGTGTCCCCTCAAAGGGCAAACAGTTGGCATGCTTTTAATCACCTAAGAAGCTTCCAGAGTCAAGGAAATTTTGTTTCAATGCTCTTTTCTCTAGTTCAGATTATAGAGGATGAATGGCTTGCACTGCGACTGTAATTGCATGCCGTCTGCTGCCCCGTCACCAGGCAGAGGAGAGGAGGGGCGCTTTAAAGTACACTGTGAATTGGAAGCATACTGCCTGCCGTCATTTCCCAGCAATTTATCATGTTAGGCCTCCGGATTAGTGGATTAGCAAAAGGTTTTATCAGAATCCGCACGCTGCTCTGAAGGCAGGCCAAGTGGCAGAGTCCAAATGCAAGAAGACATCCACACAAGCTGTGAACACTCTTTCCAAACACAAGAGGCCACAAAGCAGGCCATTTTCTTATGACTGGGGGTGCAGGTTGCTTTCCTGTTTCGTTTTTAACTGCTTGCTGCTACTTACGCTACTGTTTATGGAGGAGTTTAGCATCAGAGCTGGATTCCTCCTTAGGAATTATGTGGACTTAAATCAAGTAACTGGTACCCTCTGGGCCTGTTTCCACACAGCATATGGCAGAATTCAATTATGGCAGATAAAATTGCCAACATCTTAGAAAAGAAGAAGTCCTGACCCTCCAGGATCATCAACTGACTCTAAAGGGATAAACTGCAGCCCTCACCGCCTTACGAGGTGGGCAGACCTTCGGACCCAAGCGTCACTAAACCAAATTACAACTGAAGCACAAAGTAAGCTGAAAACCCTTCAGATACAACTCAAGAATTTCAGCGGCCTTCCGTACGTTTCAGAAGTTGTGCCTCATTAAACAGAGCAGTCTGCACTATAGTTAACTCAGAGAGTCACATTTCCACTGTTTTAAAAACTACTGGGGAACAACGTCCCAAAGGAAGGAAAAGGAGAAGAGCCTTAGTCTTGTGCTGAGGGGTTTGTTTTGTTGCTCTCAGAAGAGCCTCACTCCGTAGCCAATACAAGCCTTCAGTCTGGAATCCCGTGCTTTGGTCTGGAGGGTGCTGGGGTCATAGCGTGTAGCACTGGGCCCTGACGTATTTTTGGACTGATGGATCACCGTCTCACTGGGCCCAATATAGCATTTTTTTTTTATATTGACAGGGAATCATTAGTTGCAAGGAAACTGAAGGGCATAATTTTGATTGCAAGAAAATTTCCAGATTTGTTAGGGGAAATTTTAATATTAATACCATTACTGTATTATTATTCATAATAATTTGCATCAGATAAAAAACTATTTTATACAAATTAAGAACTATTTGGCTACTATATGGTCTTTTTACTGTATAAAAATTTAATAATGTAATATATAAACACATCTGAGCTAAATATCTAACTTCATATCCCAGCTTCTATTAATCAATCTACAAATCAATTAGTTTTTTTTTTCCAGCCAAGGCTTACTTGAAGTTTTTCCTTTAAAAGTAAAATCTTTCTGACCAAGGCTTACGGCCAGGCCTGGGGTGCAGGTGTGCCCCTGTAGTCCCAGCACTCGGGAGAATGGAGCAGGACAAGGTTTGAGGGCGGGCTGTACCACTATCAAATCCTGTCTTCCTCCCCCCCCCAAAGAAAGAGGATCCACTATTTTATCATTATACTACTGTTTACTCTAAATCTTCAACTAATCTTTAAAAATCAATTCTAGCCAGCCATGCTGCTGTGCTCCCTTAACTCCAGGCTCTGCAGGCAGATGTGGGCAGGTCTCTGTTGAGCTCCAGGACAGCCTGGGTGACATAGTGAGACCCCGCCTTAAACATTAATTAATTAATTAATTCAAGTATCTGGAATTTGAATCTTTAATCAAAATACATTAGAACATGTGAGAAATTAAAAATACTTTAAGTGAATGACAGTGTATTAAAATGTACATCTACCTCTTAAATGTAGATGTACATTTTAATATATATTTTATATATATATATACATTCTAAATGCATATATACATGTATGTATGTGTATGTTTGTGTGAGGGAGTGTTTGTGTGTGTGTGTAAGGGTGTATTGTGTACCTGTGTGTGTGTGTGTGTGTGTGAGAGAGAGAGAGTGTGTGTTTGTGTGTGTGTGTGTCTAAGGGTGTATGTGTGTATGTGTGTACGTGTGTGTGTGTGTGTGTGTGTGTGTGTGTGTGTGTGTATAACAACAGTGCTTAAAAAGAAATCTGCAAGGCAAACTCCTGAGTACCTGTGCATTAAATACAGCAGTTCGGGGGCTTGCAAACAGCTCAGCAGGAAAGGGCACCAGGCCTGACAACATTCCTGGAACCCAGAGGGCAGAAAGAGGGGACCAACTCCCACAATTATCCTCTGGCCTCCATTATGGGGCTCTCTCAGGTCTCTGTCTGTCTATCTGTCTGTCTGTCTGTCTGTCTATTTCTCTGTCTCTGTCTCTGTCTCTGTCTCTGTCTCTCTCTCTCTCTCTCTCTCTCTCTCTCTCACACACACACACACACACACACACACACACACAAATAAAAGTAGAAACAACAGTGGAGGAGAGAGATGAGGTTCAGTGACAGACCACGCCTACAATGTTCGAGACTCTGGGCTCCAACCTCAATGCTGAGGGGAAAAGTGTACAGCCTTGTTTGAGAAGCTAGACAATAGCAAACTGTTCCCAAAATAGGTGAAAGAGAAAGATTATAACCTAACCAATGAATTAAAAGAGCAGATGAAGTCAAAGCTCATTCTAGGAAATTACAATAGCTGATCTGCCTTCAGGTCTGAGCAAGTCACATGGAGGAAACGTGCGTTAAAGGCTACGGAGGGACACCAGGCGCAGACTGCAGGAGTTTAGAGGGGCGGCGCTGGCGCGGCAGGAAAGGCATCGATAATAAACACCCAGTGTCTTACGTGAAACAGGCACACTTCTTGGGGTGGGAGAAGCACGTTTCAAAATTTACAGTAGAAAATCATGAACATATGAGACCACCATCACATGTATTGCCAAAAGTAAGTATGTACTTGAATACATGTACTAACGACATAAAGTGTGTACTTAAAAACCTTTCCCCAAGAAGCTCTGAGGCCCGGCTGGCTGCCCAGATGAACTCTTCTACATGTTTTAAGGGGTGACATGTAGATCAGACACTAACTCCAGCCGAGGCTAAGCCCATCATTCCCCAATGTACTTCTGAGGGCAACAGAATAAAACCTCAAAGTGATACTTAATAAACAGAAACCAACACCATACATAGCCTTCACAAGTAAGCATCTTTTTAAAAACAGAAACCAGCAATATTTTTTAAACCAAAAAACATTATGATAGAGTTATTGCTAAGAAGTCTGCGGTTCATCGCTCCCTCCCCAGCCTCTCCACCCCTGACTTTCCCAAGCCGTTCTGCTCTCAGTGGCCTGTACTGTGATAAACAACTCTGCCAGCCTAGGAGATAAAGCACCCACTAAACAACTCTCTGCCCTTCAGGGTCACCTCACAAGCCACCCACTGTGGGAAGGGAGACACTGGTATTCATTTGCTGACATTCTTAAACTGAAAGACAAAGAAAAATCCCAGCAAAAATTGTGCAAAACTATAAAGTATGCCCCAAAATGAAAATACACTGAATTAAAGAAAATCCAAGAAATATGATGGCACTTGCAATTAGAAATAGCAGGCAATAGAGAATTTCTAACATGAAATCAGAAAACATTACCAATATTTTAAACTAAAAAAATCAATCCATAATGCACAACATTATGGATTTGCTTACATTTGCAACAATTACAAAAAGATACAACAAGAAAATATGTATTTCAGACTAAAAGACTTCCTAGGTCTACAGTATAATAATAAAAAAGTCTACAACAGAATAAAACATCTTGAAGGCTACAAGTTAAGATGGTAAAAATGCCCAAGGGGAAAAGCGGGCAGGGTGCAAGGCCACCCAGATCAGTCATCACCAGGCACCGCACTGGCCAACAACCAGGGAAGGAAGGCCAAGTAAAGAGGAACTGAGGCAGGGGGATCGCCAGCGTAAAGCCAGCCTGGAATACATGCTGAGATCCCATTCCAACCTAAAACAATAAAACGCAAATAAAGATCATTGAAAACAATATGCAACCTGGAATTATTTTTTCACCCAAACCATCCATCAAGCGTCAGTGAAGCTTCAAACTACTCCTGAGCAGGAAAAAAGACGCCGCAGGCAAAACAAGAGCAAGGGAGGCCCAGGAATTTTCATGAAGGAGCTGAGGGGGGTTGCAGCCCCATGGAGGGAGCTACAGTGTCAACAGGCCAGACCTCCCCGCCCACCCCCGGAGCTCCCGGGGACTGGAGCACCAACCAAAGAAGACACAGGGAACGACCCATGGCACCGGCCGCATGAATGTCAGTGAGAGCAGAGGCCCTTGGGCCTGAGGGTGTTTGATGCCCCAGTGTAGAAGAATGCCAGGGCGGGAAGACAGGAGTGAGTGGGTAGGTGGGTGGGTGGGTGAGCAGCCTCACAGAGGCAGGAGGACGGGGGATGGGATAGGGGGTTTCAGAAGGGGAGACCTGGAAAGAGAAAAATATCTGAAATGTAAATAAAGAAAAATATTTTTTTTTAAAAAAAAAGAAGTAAAAGTGACACAGTGTAACTGTGACAACCGTGAAGTGACCAATTCCAAATGGAGATGAATTACTAGAGCACAGAACCAACTAAGCAAGCAAGCAAGCAAGAAAAAAAAAAAATCACAGAATGGCCTGACATTAAACAAAAGAATTAATCAGCATGGCAATAAACAAAAGAATCATAGCATAGCAATAAATCACCATAGCAACCAGTGCCAGGGACAGCAGAACCTTGCAGGAGGGGCAAGCCAGAGGTGTTGGGGGTGAGGAGGTGAGCGAGCATCTGGGAGCCGTTCAAACCTGGGCCCAGGGAAAGGGTTTGCCACCCACACAGATGTGGGGCACAGTTCAGCGCCCCCGAGCCCACAGAAAGCTGGGTGGGCAGGGCCGTGCCCGGAAATCCCAAAGGGTGGAAGGCAGGCAGAACCAGGGGCTGACCCCGGGCATGCTGGAGAGCCAGAAAGCTCGGCTCTGCGTGCTCAAGGAGGAGAGCTATGAAGGAAGACATCCAAATTCCACCGTACAGTTTCTGTGGGGTGGGGGTGTCTTTTCCATGTAATACATGTACTTGTATGTTGCAGATCAAAAGCAGGGCCACACGCGTACTAAGGCACCCACGCTGCCAACTGGACTATATACCATAGCCCCAGAAACAGGATCAGGAGACAGCAGTCACATATTTGGACTTGAACAACAGCCTGTTATGTGCTGTTGTTCAAGTCCAAATATTTGACTGTCATGCACAATGAATGTATGCACATGAGAGGGGCTAACGGTATAATTACATAATTACAAATTCAACCCATGTGAGCCAAAATATGAGTTTTACACACGTCATCCAAAATCAGTTCGGGAGGAGGTTAAACAAAAAGGAAAAAGCTTAGCATGAGGTATTAAAGTGGCAGAAGTGAGCATTCATCTCTTCAGAATCTCAGTAGAAAGGACGAAGGGGAGGGGCCAGCCACGGAAGCCTGCTTTGCTAAATCTGACATTTTAAACGAATGCATCATCTTATTATTTTAATTACAGATGTGTGTACCCATCTGTGTGTGCTCTGTGCACATGAGTGCGGGCGCCCTCGGAGGCTAGAGGTGCGGCTCTCCCTACGGCTGGAGTTGCGGGCAGTGGTAGGTGCTGGGAATCCAATGCAGATCCTCTGAAAGAGGGACGCACACTCTAAACCACTAAGTCATCTCTTGAGTCCCACATCAAAATAAACATTACTTTAGTGATTTTTAAAATTTTAAATTTATAAGACAAGCTGGAAAAAAGATAAGAGAAAAAAATCAATCAGAAGTCCCGAGGTTTAAAGCTTGTGCTGGCTGCTTTCATGTCAGCTCCTGTTGTAAGTCATTATTGGGTTGGTTACTGGGCAGGATCAATCGCAAGCCCCGCTCCCAACCCTCAGCAGGTTCACATCAACAGAATACACACGAAGTTCAACAAAATGACAGTGTCGACCGAGCTCAGATTTGGAAACAAACTGCTAGTTACCAAAATCCCCACATCAACAAGGCATGTGTGCCCACAGGGCACTCCAGAAGTGTCCTCCAACTCCCGGCCTCCGGCCCCCTCTCCCAGGAAGTGGTCTTCGTGGCGGTGTGCAAACCTAGGCGGGGCAATGGACTCCAGATGAAGAGGAACAACAACAACAACAACAACAACCACCACCACCACCACCACCACAACAACAACACTGCACTGAAACTGCCTTCTGCATCTGGATCTCAAGTCACGGAGTCCATAGCTCCCTGAAGAGTAATGAGCATTTTTGAAATACAAGAAAAGTAATGCCCTTGTGACTGAGGGTATGAGCAGTGTGGGGAGCCACACCCAATAGCTGAGCAGATACACAGCTAGCTAGCTGTCCCCACAGAAATAACAAGGAAAGGGCAGTAAGCAGGAATGTGGAAGACAGACAGTCTTCAATGACAGCAAAGATAAAATAACGCAGAGTGAGAGCAACTGCGAACAATCTCGCTAGCAGTTCGGCGTCAGACAAAGATGTTGGCATTACTAATAGGAATAATTTTGCATGGTGAGTTGCATCAGCATTTCAACTTCTGAACGGAAATCAAAAAGCACCAATAGAAGAAGACTAGTTAGCGGCGTGCCAATACAAAATCATTAAGACAATCATAAGAAATCATGTATGTTCTAGAAAACATCAGATTTTTACTCAAAAGCTAAGTATAAAAATATTTTAAGTATATTTTAAATATGAGATATGTTCACATGTGATATATATATATGTGTGTGTGTGTATGTGTGTATATATATATATATATATATATATATATAGAGAGAGAGAGAGAGAGAGAGAGAGAGAGAGAGAGGGAGGTTTTTTTAAGTAGAGCCCAGTAACTGGTGAGAACTGCCTTTCTCCTGTGTGATGGGCATTCATTCCCCACGTTGGCAAACGGAGAGCAGCAACTGGGAAGGTTAGGGAGAGCAGACGGCTAACAGTTACACACTTCCTACTTCCGAGCTCCTGAACCTAATGTCCATCTCTTACTTCTGTCCGTGTGCATTCCACCGACAACGATGCCACAAGTGTAACTTGCCTGAGTGAGAAATGAAAGGGACGGAAGCAAAAGGCTCCTCCGGAGGCCGGCTGTGTGGTGCAGGGGGCGGGTCTACGCTCTTATCTGAGGGTGTGCTCTCCCCAAGCCTGTCTGCAAAAATAAGATCAAACAAAACAAAAACAAAATAAAATAAAGATAACTTTAAACAAAAAGTGAAATACAGCATAAACCAAACCAAAAATGAAAACAACAGCGTTTTTGAAAAGGCGTAATTCACAGCCCTGTTCTGGTAAGGGCTGAGGCTTTGTCCTAAGGTGAATACCTATTTGTTGCTACAAAGGCAAGTTTAAGGAGATTAATCAGTGCTACATTAAATTGCATTAAATACAGCCTACTTAAATAGTAGAGTTGACTTAATACTTGCTATTTTTATTTGTAACATATTGAACTTGAGTTTAAACCCTGCTTATTACAAAGACATATTTAGCAGACTAACCAAAAACCTATAGAAGAAAAAAGTTGCAAATGGTTATACATTCATAAAATTGGTAAATTCAAATTCTCAACAGTCAGAAAAATAATTTGTTCCGTTTGAAATTATGCATTTCTCCCAACACCTTGTACTATTACATACACATTCACACACACACACACACACACACACACACACACACACACACGAATATGCATGCACTCACATATATGCACTTGTACATATGCATGCGCACAGTGTATTTACCCAACAAATATCTACGTGTTTATACACAGCCCAACACTGTTCTGACCCCTACCCTCACGTAGCTTATATGAAAAACAGACATTAAAGTAGTAGACATTAAAAAATGTATACAGTGTGTTTGAAAACAAATATGCTACCGAAGAAAATGCAGAGTGGAGAGGAAAGGAAAGCAGGAAGACAGAGTGAGCTTACAGCTACAGGACATGGATGAACATCAGAGCAAAGCAAGGCCACCACGTCAGAGAAAGACTGGCCATTCCCCGGTGATGGCTGCACTGCCTCGCGCGAGCCGTCCTCACGATGGACACCTACATGTCAGCTGAGCGCTTTCTGACTTTCAGCAGTCAAAACTGTACGATTCGAAACTTATCAAGAGAGAGATTTTAGGCATTCCCAGTAAAACTCTGTTCCACGACCATTTTAAAAGAAAAAAAAAAAATCAAATCCATGCTCATGCTAGCTTGTTTTCAAGTGTTCTGGTGAGTAAATTAAGAGGCTAGAGGTTAAAGCGCCAACTGAAGAGCTCGTCTCAGAACATCTGCCTGGAAAGACAACGAAGGCCATGCATCCGAGAAGCGGTGTCGGCCTGTGAAGCGCGGACGGTGTAGGAGCCCCTCGGTATCTCTGCACTCACATCAAAGGGTCCTCCTGGGCTGCTCGGCCTTCTACACACCCTCTAGATTCTGTCCTGACAGAGTGCAAAGGAACAAATGAAGGCTAACCCAAGTGACAGCCACGGAACATCATCTAGAAGGGTAATTCCCCAAGTCAAAACCGTGTGGAGACACTGAAGTCTGAACTAGAAACAGCCCCCTTAGACCTGGATCCTACCTGTCAGGAGGTTAATACAGAGCGGCTGCCTCCCTATAACACAGACATGATGAATCCCAGGATCTAAGTGTGAACTTGGAAACCGCCACTTTTAATGTATCCCCAAGTTTATAAAACACTATCATTAGCAATGGTTCTCCTGCTTATGAAAGTGCAAAATCACGACTACGATCTTGGAATTCTTTTACATTCAGTATATTATTTTCAACAATCAAGCAAATTGTGGTAAACATGTAAACAGCACTGTGCAGTTAGACACAATAACAACAAAAACCTTCATGTGGAAGTAAGGTAATTGTTTTAAAGACGTCTCCCAGAAGAAAAATACAGGAGTTACTGCTGTATGAAAAACTGGTTTACTCAATTATTTTCAAACACAAGTCAGAATACATTTGTAACAAAATACATCATGTTCTACTGTTCCACAAAAACAAAATCATTGTTCAATGGAATTATTTTTTATATCACTTAAGATTTCTAAAATTCACATAATCTGGGTTTCAGAAAACAGGATATAAAATAAACACACATTAACTTACTACACAATCAATCAATAGATATAAAAACGGAATGCTTACTGTGGAGCTACATTTTAAAGACCTAGTCACCCCCACCTGTGTTATGTACCAGTTTCAAATGGACGGTTTTCTGTCAATTAGAACGAAGCCCAGGCTACACATAAGGGATTTGCCTCCTCGTGACACATAAAAGCACAGCACGGTGCTGGCAAGTAAAGACAGATTCTTTCCAAGTGTTTAACTGATATAAACAGTGCGAGGGGGGGCGGCGGGGGGAGGCAGGACTTTAAAATTCTGAAAGCAAAGTTCGTTCTATCATACCGCCAACTCTAGAAGATTCATTAAATGTGCAGCTTAAATAGATAATGGCCTCAAACAAAGACTTCAGAGTTAAAGAAGTGTACATTGATACTATGGAGTCAGTTGCATGTGCCTGAAAATGGTTACTCTGCACTGAAGACACTGTAACAGGTCAGAAGGAACAAAGGTTAACGGCTGAAAACTTCAGACACCCTTACATTTACAACTACTGTGTCTTCAAAAGTTATACAACATACTTAGTAAAATTGCAGAACAACCAGTTTTTGAGTTTCTGTTATTCCTTTTAGTCATTTTGATGAAATTTTAAACAGAAAACAGCAAATCTATTTGTCCAAGAATAAACCTTCCATTGTTCATAATTAACAGTTACAAGGATATCACCATCTAACCAAATGCAAGTTGACATTTTCCCCAAAGGTGTGGTATTCCACTTATTGTTTAACATAGTAAATATCATAACAACTAGACTCCCGAGGGGTACATATTGATCTGGTGCTTCGGTACAAAAGGTAATGACAGCAGCAAGCTTAATTCAAAAGAAAAAAAAATCACTGAGACAAACCTCAGTATTAATACTTGATATTGGTTTAATGTATTCTTATCAGGACGAGCCAGTAAAAAGATTCTGAAACATAGCACTCATTAGCACTCATTTACACTGAAAGCTAAAGCAACAACAGTTTATTTTATATGTTGAATATAAACTCTACAGGTTATCAACTATTTCCCTAAAGATCACTAAAAATATTATCAACTACTTCAATTTTAGTATCTCAAGACATGTTATTACTTCAAAATTGCTTCCTATATGAAGCACACAAGTAACAGGTCTTTTTAGACATTATCTTTTTCCTTACTAAACAGACAGCCATGTGCCACTTGGTCGGGGAAATCTTGAGTGGCAGTGTTGCCCTGAGCTGTGGCCACTCTGTAACTCGGATCGCTGGCAGGACAGCATGTTCTCAAAAGAGACCGGAACGATGCTTGGTCTCTCCCCCAGCAAGTACTTCATTAACCAAACACGTGAGCTTTTACAAATGACTGTGGAAGACAATAAATATGTGTGCAAGTAACAATTTTCCCAATCGACTATGTGGTATTTTAAGTGCATTCGTTTATTTGTTCAGTTTGGAAAGAAACACTGGGGACAGAAGAACCAGGCAAAATGAACACCCCTCAACCCTCAGTGCTCAGTCGGGCTTCCTCTGAAATTAAGGTTCTAGAGGAGGCCCCTGCTTAACAGAACGATTTCAACTCTACCACACAGATCAAATGTTAGATCCCATTACTGCTGTGCAGAAAGAGATGTCAACAATGGCTGTTACACCTAAGTAGGACTGTAGAAGGGAACATTTCTCAACTCCACACACCCCACACTCTATCAACGTATAAACGTTCCTAGAAGCACCACTCCTTCCTTTGAACTGCAGTCCACTCACGCAGTGCTTCCCACCGGCTTCCCGCCGTCCACTGCCCATCGGGCCAGCACCGTATGCTCCTGACTCTCATTTGATCAATTTACCAAGAAACCTAGTGAATTAAATATAGTTTCAAGATGCCAGCTAAACATCTTGAGACGTGACGGCGGTGTCTCCCAGTCCCCAGTTAGAGGCAATTACCCCATTCAGCTCTCCTTACAGCCCAGTCCCGTCCACCCCAGGTTACAGGCGGCAGGGGCTGGGCCTGAGTGACCTCACCCTGGCTTTAGTCTAGGGAGATGCCATCAGCAGGGGTTGAAACATGAGTTTCTGGTGCTCTCCACTGAAGTGAGTACAGAAGCCCCTGGTGTTGGTGGCCCTGCTCGAGGCCTTCTGGGTCATTTATAATGGCAGTGACTGCTCCCCATCCATGCTCCTGGGCCCTCATCTGCGGCCTGGCATCTTCTGTGATGCGGTGTGATGCAGTCTGAGCTGCCTCTGTCGACGGGTATGCAAGTCCGTGTGTGCGGCACTGTGTTTCCTATCTTCAGATTTAAGAACAGCTATGCCAACACTTAAAAGATGAAACTACATACGCAGGCATGTCCCCATCCAGTCCCCGCCTCCACCAAAGAAACAGCATAATTTGTAAGACACAAAATAATAAGATCCTTTGCCTAGCCCTTGACATTTTGAAGAAAAAAAAAATGATACTTTTTTAACCCAAGAAACTAAAAGTATTTGTTAGTAGACCCTTCTCCCAGCACATTAAAACTTACACTTTCTGCTTCTAAACTAACCCTTGGCTGGGGAGACGGCTTAGTTAATACACGTGCTGCACCAGCGTGAGGAGGGAACCCAAATCCCCAGTGTGGATGTGAGGGGTGCATGGTGGCCCACTGTGACCCCAGTGCCCAGCAGCAGACAGGAAGACTCCAGACAAAATGACTTGAAAAACTCTAGTTTTTATTTGTGGGTTTATCTAAGAGACTATTCCTCAAATGATGGTAGAGAGGGACCAAAGATGACTCTTCAGGTGTACACAGGCATGCAGACACAGGTACATGAGCGCGCGCGTACACACACACACACACACACACACACACACACGCAAAACTAAAATAATCCTGTAAATTATAATTACTTGACTACCTCCTGATCTCCCTTTACTATTCTTCAAAAAAGACTATTTACATTCTTTTTTAAAAAACCAGGGGCAACTTAGTACAAATTCCAGGAAAAATACCATACAAAAATGTTGTGATTTAAAAACATTTTTTAATATGAGGTAAGATTGTTTTTTTTTTTTATCAAAGTTAACAAATGTATATCAGAGGCTTAAAATTCATTTTTTATACTCACAATCACCAATATACAATATACAAATTTAGATGCCAAACATGAACGCCTTACAGGAATCCTTTACATAAATGTAAGCCATCTGTGAATTTTACATAAAATACATACTAATTCAAAGCATTTCATTTACTAAATGTGTTCATAAATCTAGTTACTTAAATAAAATAGAAATTAGAAACAGAGTTATTAGGCCCTTCTCTTTATATGCAAAACAGAGAAGCACACTGTATATATGTATATGTACAAATGTATATGTATACATATACATACTATATACATATATATGCACATACCTACAAGCCTTAGAAACTAGAAAGTCACCTATGTTTTCCACAAAATGAGCTTCTTGCTCTTATTCTGAAAACCTTCTCAAACCCACATTCTTCCAAAATTTCTAAAATACATATGGCAAGACCTGGTGTATGTAGTAGGTAGTTTGAGAAAAGGTAACGATTCTAAGTAAAAACATTGAGATATCAGCTTTAAAGTAGAAAGAAACTTAACTTTGGCCATATCAGGACAACAAAGCAGCCCCTTCCTGTCACCACTCAGTGACAGGACACAAACATTTCCACAGTGCAGCCCATGCTTTCCCTGGGCGTGTTCAAGGGTCTCTCAGGCCCACACTGTCTCTTACTGCGTGTGCAGGAAAGAGTGGTTAGTAAGGCAAGGGACTGACAGTGTCTTCCCCACTTGAACATTAGCTTTCCGTGTGTTGGAGATGCTATGATTTGCACATTCATAGATAGTTTTTAATGGTTAAGATATCAGCAATCTTGAGTTTATTAGCTACTATCAGGCAACTAATTTCTAATGTGTGACACAACACCGCTTAGGAGTATATGAAAGAAAGCGGCCTGCATAGTCCCTCAAATGCACATAAAGAATTTCTGACACCACCTCACACAGTCTTTGGCCTTGCTCAACTCTACAGCTGTTACTTTACTGTGAAGCAAAATAAGCCTTCAAGTGTCCCTTACTTGATCTTAGAAGGTCAAATTCTCTGTCCAACAGTTCCTCTTCTGTTAACTTGGAAAAATTGTCTTCTCCAAAGGGATTCCAGCCTGACATGTCAGGAGGGTGACTAATGGTCTTCTGGTTTGTAAAATTTGCAACTGCCTCTTTCTCAGCAACTGACCTGTTGAGAGAGGACAAAGATTGACAGGGATGACACTGCAATTCAGGGAACTTTCCAGAGCCCCACTTCATACTGCACAAACTCTTGGGAAAGGTCTGGAGTGTGGGTGGCGGCTTAAGTACAGGCTGAGCCTGGGCTGTAGCTCAGGGGTAAAATGCCTGCCTGGGATGCAAGACCCGGGTTCAGTACTCATCACAGAAAGAAACTAAAATGTGGGCCATAATGGCTCATCCCCGGAATTCCAGCACTCTGGCAGCTAAGGCTATAAGGCCAGCCTGGGCTATATAGTATGCTCCCAGCCAGCCTAGGCTAGAGTGAGACCCTGACTCCAAAAGAAAGAAAGAAAGATAGATAGATAAATAGATAGATAGATAAATAAATAAATAAATAAATAAATAAAGTACGAGCACAGGATGGACAGACAACGGCTGCAGTGTGAACCACCTCCACAAGGCGCGCGGCGCCAGCCACCTTCACATGCAGCGGCACGGCACGCGAGCGTGCTCCCTATTTAGCCCTGTACTCCTCTGTATCACAGTCCACAGGAAGGGAATAGAGCAGAAGCTTTGGGGGCTACTGAAGAGAGTAAATAATTCATTATATAAAAAGCAGTGTACAGTTAAAAAAAAACCAACAAAAGACAAAAAGCAAACATTTGATAAGTATTAGCTGTTATTCTTAAAGGTAACGAGCCCTAAGTGACAATCAATAACCAAACAGTATCACTCTAAAACTAGTACCAAATACTATACAGTGATTCTACACCCTAGCTATATGGAGACTCCACAATAACTTTCCTTTTGAAAATTAAACTGCCTATCTAGTGGTTTGCCCCCGCAGACTCCTGCGTTCAGATGTCTGGCTGAAAGGGAGTGGCATGATTAGGAGCTGTGGCTTTGCTGGAGGTCCTGTGCTGGGTATGGCCACGTTCATCCACCGTCATACGGCAGTTTCATCTCTCCTTTCAAAACGGTTTGGACTTGGAGTCCTTAAAACACGCAGCAGATGGGAATACTCAGAGAGCGTGCCTCAAACTGTCTGGCTTCCTATCTGACCCGCTCTCCTCCCACTCTGGGGATGACTACAGAGACTGTTTCTGGCACACTGCTCAGCAGTGTCACCTTAACCCACAATTCACAGACACATCAAAGCACGCTTACAGGGTCTGGGGATATGGTATCACTATGAGCACTCAAGACCTTAGTTTAATCTCCAGCACTAGGCTGGGGTGTAGTGTTAACAAATTGTTTACACTTTTTCCCCAAACGAAGGATTGTAATCACAATTATTTACTGTGCCACACTGCATTTCTTTAAATGGCATTTGATTTGCATAACTGTAAATAATTAAAAGTATTTTGAACAAATTAAAGATTCAGTAATATTGATTATTAAAAGCAGGCAGGGATGCCGGAGAGACAACCATGGGTAAGCCCAGCACTTCCTAACCCTGCAGAGGATCCAGGCTCAGTCCCTAGAACCTGCATGGTGGCTCACAACCGCCTGGGACTCCACTTCTAGGAGACTAGTGTCCTCCTCTGGCCTCAGTGTGCACCGGCTACCCCATGTGCACATACAAAACACCATACAAATAAGAATTCAGAATTATTTTTAATAAAAAGACAAAGTAGCCTAGGGCCTGGCCTGGAGAAACAGCTCATAAGGCCCAAGGCCCCGGCTTCAATTTCCAGACAGACAGACACCGATGAGAAATGGAAAGATGTTATGTGAATTATTTAGCTTTAAGATGCTGATGAGTGCCTGAACCTGAGGCCAGCCTAGTCTACAGTAAGCTCCAGAACAGCCAAGGCTGCACACTGAGACCCAGCATCAAACAACAACAGGCACTGATGAGGCCAACACACTGATTAGGGAGCTTTATGGCTACTGATTTGTATGTTTTATCCTTCTGAAAGATCACCAGCTTCTGGAAGCACAACCATGCACAATGAGAATGGAGTGCTGACCTTGGGGACCTGGTAAGAGGACCCGTGTTACTGCTGTGCAGGGCGTGCACTAGCTAAACTGTTACCATGCTGTTTTGATATTGTTTCTTATGCCTTGGGCAGTGCTGGAGAGTGAACCACAGTGCTCGCTATGTGGATTTCTATTGAAACAGCAGCTTAGCCGTGTGCGTGAACTAGCATCAAGCAGACTATGTCATTCTAATAACAGAACTACATCACTCTTGTCACAGAGGAACTCACTTCCTAGCTTTATTGGACTACTACATTTCATAGTTTAGATCCTACCGGACCTACGTGTTTCCTGCGTGTACTTTAGGTCCTAGCTTCCTTGTAAGGATGCCGCTAATGTGTGGCTTCAGGGAGAGTGTTCAGCAGACAGGAGCAGAGTGAGCAGTAAAGGAACAGCAAGGCCCCACCCGTGCGTACCCTGAGTGCTGTTCTCACTGAAACCATTTGTCCCAACTCACACACCTCTGCTTTTGCTTCAGAAATGGATGTCACACCCACTGACAGCACAGTGCTGCTGTCCTCCGGCCCACTGTCTCCTCAGACTCGCACTCCCTCGGCTACTGCCTCCAATCCTGAAACTTAAGAGCTTCTTTGCTGTCCCAGCACCAAGCTTATCAACTCATTGCAGTTTCCTATGTAAAGATATCGATATTCACTGCCTTGGGACGGGAGCAGGGTGTATCTTTGTATGCACATGTATACTTGTGCATGTTTGTGTGTGTTCACACATGAGGAGGGAAGAAGTCAAGCCCAAGTGTTATTCCTCGGGGGCTGACCACCTTGTTTGTTGATCCTGGGGCTTGTCACTTAGGCTCAGGTGGTTGACCAGGGATCCTTCTGTCCTGTCTCCCTCCACAGCTCTGAGATGGCGGTGTGTGCCTTCACTCCCTGCTTTTTTTAACAGATCAAATTGGAGTTCAAATTTCAGGCTTTCATGCTTGTTGGAAAAGCACTTTACCAAGCTCTCTCCCAACCCTTAATACTGACTCTTAATTCCAAGGTCCTGAAGAACTTGCTAATACTAATACCACATCCAAATGTGAGAAACAATGTACCACATTTCTTTAATTTATTGTAATGACTTTCCATAGAAAATACCCACACAATAATTCTAACCAATATATCTGAATAGTTAAAATTCACTATTTCTCAACTACACTAAGTTTGCTATGCATTATATACTTGAAATGTTTGTCCCTGTGTAAACTGAACCAAATCATACAAATTTCACAAATAGGCAAGTAGGTGAAGGCAGCAGTAACTCATAAGGAGAACAGTTAACATGTCTACAAGGATTCTTTATTTTCAACCTCTAAAGTAGTGTTCTTGGATTTTGTTTCTACTTAAATTACAAAGAATGCCTGTGGCTAAACTTTGTCTGCAAATAGGAACTGGCAGGCGTGCTACGTGGAATGGGAGGAGGGAAGACATGCGACAGAGGACGAGGAGGGAACGAATCAGCTCTAGACAATGGCAAAAGCGAGCTCACTCAGGAGCCCCTTGACGCCTCTGGGCATGGTGGCCACTTCCACGGTAAGTGCCTGTGCATCCTCTGGGGAAGTACTTGCCTGTTGGCACCGTAAGGGGAGTCCACTCTGGTTCCAACCTGAGCTGGAAGTGGCGAGGCGTAGGACAGTAAGGCCGGTGAGAACTCTTGAGGGGAGGTAAGATACTCAGGCGATGCCTGCTGCTGGTGGTGAGCGAGTGTCTGCTGCCGCAGGAAAGCCTGCTGGTACTGCTGCATCTGAAACAAGGAGGACCCAGCCTGTGTCCACGCCACCAAAGCACTGCACCCCCGCCACTGGTCACCATGGTCCTTCCTTCCCCAGTCATGGAGATAAAAGTAGAAACCTCGAAACCCCCAACATAATTGAGTCCTTGAAGAAGGAGCTGTTACCAGAAAACTACAGAGTTATTAAAGCCATCTAATACTAAAAAGCCAGACTCATTTGGCCAGATTCAAAATTCTTCCTTTAAGTACTTTAAGAAAAAGACAAAGGAACAGGTTAAGTAAACTGAGTCCTGTAAAAGAAGAAAAGGCGAGCTGTTCTCTGGAGCGAATGTGTGGCACAGTCCTTCCCTGCTTCCGTCTACTCAGCAGATACCTGCTGAACGGGAGAGACAAACAACGAAAGATAGCAGGACTCTGGTACCCACAGGGTCATCGCACAGTCCTAATGTGCCATGTTCAGACGCAAGAGTTCAACTGCAGGCTGCTTGTGAATACACATCTGCCTTCAGAGAAAATATGTCAATAAGTGACGTTTTAACTTGAGAGAGAGAGAGAGAGAGAGAGAGAGAGAGAGAGTGTGTGTGTGTGTGTGTGTGTGTGTGTGCGCCCCCGAGTGCCCGTGTGGGAGGCGTGAGGGTATAAGAACAAGGGAGCCAAGGCCAGGGGCAGATGTTTCTCTCTCTAGCTCGGTGCTGAGACAGGGTCTCGTGCTGAGACAGGTCTCTCGCACTGAGTCTGGAGCTCACTAGCTCACCAGCTGGCTGCCGGGGGCAGGGGTGGAGCATGCGCTGCTGGCCCCAGGAGCCTGGGCTCTGAACGCAGTCCTCTTGCTTACATGGCAACAGTCAGGGGAGCATCTCTCCAGCATCCCTCATGAAGTATCATAAGCCGTGTGTGCGTGCACAGTCAGCATCTGGAGTCTTCAGCCTTCTCTGTCTCCTTTCAGAGACACAGCCTCTCTCAGTGGACCCGCAGTTCACTGATTCGGCTAGGTTGGCTGGCTAGCAAGCCCCAGAGGTTTTCCATCTCTGCCTCCTCTCCTCACGGCTGGGATTACTAAGCCTAGGTTTCTGAAGGGGTGGGAAGATTTAGACTCATGTCCTCGTGCATGCATGACACACACCTGCTGGATTGACTCTCCTTCCCAGGCCCCAAACTGAGGTTTGAAGAGTGAATTCTAAATAGCATCATACACAGTGTAAATTCCGCCTCAGTAATACCCGCCTGTGAAGAAGGTCTGGACACAGCGAAGCCCTTACCATGGCGGGGTAGGGGGATGCAGGGGGCTGTGGCTGATACACGGAGTGCATTAGGAGCTGTTGCTGAAGCATCTGCTGCTGCTGCACTGCCTGCTGATACTAGGAGAGGAAACAGAAACAGAAATCACACTGGGGGTCTGAGTGGGAATGTCACCGACGGGCTCATATGCTTTCCCCAGTTAATGATAATATTTGGGCAGAATTAGGAGGTGTGGCCTTGCTAGAGTAGGTGTGGCCTTGCTGGAGGTGTGTCAGTGGCAGATGAGCTTTGAGGTTTCAAAAGCCAATGCTAGGTCCTGCCTCACTCTTCCTTTGGGTAACTTACAAATTAGAATTGAGCTCTCAACTACTGCTCCAGCAGATGTGTGTGGGCTTGTGGTCGTGGTCCCCACCATGATGATAATAAACTAACCCTCTGAAGCTGTTAAGTAAGCTTACTTCAACCAAGTGCTTTATTTTATAAGCTTCCTTGGAGATGGTGTCTCCTCAATGTAATAGAACACCAAGACAACTAATACACATGCCTCCAGTGCCAGAATCCTTTTTTTAGTATTATTTATTTTTAATTGTGTGTGATTAGTGTTTGCCTGCATGTCTGTCTGGGCACCATGTACAGGAAGTACCCACAGAATCCAAGGGAGCACTAGATTCCCTGGGACAGAAGTTATTGATGGTTGTGAACCATCATATAGATGGTAGGAATTGAACCTACGTCTTCTGGAAAAGCAACTAGTACTCTTAACCACTGGGCCATTTCTCCATCCCGAGTTCTGTTTTTAAGTATTGATTTTGTCAGAACAATGATTAAGAAAATAAAGTCTTAAAAACAATATAAAACAATGGTAATCTGTGACTATAAATTTCTGTATGTTCATCAGTTTTAAACGTAGTAATAAAACAGAGTGTAACTAAAACCGTATCAGCACAGTTTAAGGGTGTTTGGAGGCAAGCTAACACATGCATCCCCTTCTCCGAGCTGCTGAAGGCACCTTCGGTGACTGACCCCTCTTACAGCAAGTCTCCGGCTTCCTCTCTCTCCTCCTGGGTTCTCCCAGTACCGCCCCGTGTCCCTCAGCCAGCAGTGGAGGGAGCGGCCCAGAGGAGTGTCTATGCACAGCTGGCTCACACATGCCGTGGGTAATGATAAAATGCTTGTGCTTACAGAAGCCCCGCGTAAAGTTTAGTGAGGCAAAAATTTTGCAGGATTTTATAAAGGACAGTATAACGCCTCCTTTTTGCCTCTTTGCCAACACAGGCAAAATAATAAAACATTAAAAACAGAGCTGCAGGGCTGACCCAGGGTTACCAGGCTCACAGACAAACAGGAAAGAAAAGAAAAAGACTGTGTTTCTTTTAAAAATACAACTTTTTTTCCCATGGTAGCACTGGTATAGATTCAAAATATATCTGTGATACTTATTTCTGAATATCAAGTAAACACTTTCTAAGGCTGTGGTGCAATCTGTTTTACAAATGCATCTCTTTACGTAGCATCAAACGTCAATTAATAAAACGTTCTTTGGCGATTAGGAAATTGAGGATGTTTACTTGAATACAGTTCAAGTTATCATATGCTATTTTAAGTCTATGACACAATAGTGAACGAAATGGCACTCAATTGCTGTGTGACTCTCACACCACTTCCCTATATAAAGTAATAAAAATACTACCTGATGCAAATAAGCATTTTGAAGTAGTTGCTGTTGCTGCTGTTGCTGCTGCTGCTGCTGCTGCTGCTGCTGCTGTTGCTGGTGGGGGTGAGCATGCATATGAAGTTGCTGTAATCTCCAGTCTCCCTGCTGTAACTGCTGGAGGACTCTGTGCTGCTGTGGGGGCTGCTGAGGGGAGCCCTGAGCCATCAAGACTTCAGACCCCTTTCCAGGTCCCAACGCTCCTATATTCCAAACGACATTAATACATAGGTAATTTCATCAATATGAGTAGATTTCAAGTTATTAAGGCATTTACATGGTTCTATAATCGACCGTTGTGTACATTACAGTCTAAACCAAGTATCTTCTATGATTGTCACTGTCCATGAAATAATGTAGCTCTATCATCCTCAACACCAACAGTAAGTATCTCAGGAAGTCAATCAGCCCCAGTCAGTGAGCTCAAGGTACGGTGAGGAAACCTGCCTCCAAAAACGGTGTGTGTGTGTGTGTGTGTGTGTGTGTGTGTGTAGGAGAAAGCTCTGCGGGTAAAAGCCCTCGCTGTGCTGTGCGGCACACATCTGGATCCCAGCAGCAGATAAACACGCAGGATGGAGCTGGGCGCCCTGCCGCCCAGTGCTGGAACGTGGGGAGACAGAAGGTCACTGGGGCTTACTGGCCACCAGCCTAGCTCTACCTTTCATCAAGAAACTGTCTCAAAAGAATGCAGTGGAGAGTGAGACAGCAGGAGGTCCCACACCTTCCTGTGGCATGTGTGCTTGTGCGCACACACACACACACACAACACACACAGACACACAAGTAAAAAGAGATTAGGAAGGAGAAATCAGAGAGGGTGACGGAATATATGTAACATAAAAGTACAAGGAGTAAGTATTTGGGGGAAGGAAGAGGGCGGGGGGGGTGATAAAGAAGAAAGGACAGTGAGAGGGTTATCATATATATTGCATATGTGCATATATTTCATATGCTTATAAGAATAACATAAAATCCATTACTTTGTATGCAACAGGCCCACAAAACCCCCGGATAACTGTCTGAAGAAACAAGAAACCGCACACTGTCAAATCGCAGAAATGACCCAGCCCTGCCTCGGGGCTGACTGCTACCTTATCCTGGGGCTCTCACCTCTTCTGGGTAAGATCCGTAATCAGGTCACAGTCTAGAATCCTGTGGCTTCTAAAGACTCCTTAAAGCCACTCCTAAATCACCTACACATGGCTGCTACAGTCTAAATACGTCAAACGCTCCCCCTGCAGGCTCCGGCATCTGAGCGGCGTGCTCTCTGGGGACAGGCAGAACCTGGAGGGGGACAGCCTTGGGGGAAGCAGCAGCAGAGGCAGTGCAGGACGTCCTCAGCCAGGGTGCCCGTTTCCCACGTGAACAGGCAATGTGAGCAGACAGCCCCCTCCGGCCGCCGCCATGCACTCCTCTGTGCAGCCTTTCCCCCTTAGGTTGCTTTGGTCGGGGTAGTTTATTACAGAGGAAAATAAACTGTCAAAAGTCCTCAGTCCTTCAAATGTCCTTTCAAGCACTACTGCTGAGACAGCTCACAACCCCGCACACTGGTGGGCAGTGACACAAACGGACTGACAGCTCCAACCCAGGCAAGTGAGAAGAGGAGCAAACACCAAGTGCGGGTGTGAGGTGTAATCTCCCATGTGCCTCACTGTGCCCACTGCAAATGGAGCTGCTGCTCCAAGTTTGTATGAGACGTGAGATGGAAGTGTGAGGTCGCTGGGGGCCGGGATGGGGCAGCTCAGCAGCTACGAGCACTCCCTGTGCTCGCAGAGGGTCAAGTCAGGTCCCGTCACGTACAGGTGGCTCACAGCTATCTGAAGTCCAGGTCCATGGCATCGGATGCCCTTTCCCTGACCTACCAGGTGTGTACACGGTACACATACACACAGCCAAAACATCTACACACAGAAAAGAAGTTTTAAATGAAATGGGAATTATATGCAAATGGGTTCAAAATGTCATCTCTCTATCCATGGATTTAATATTCCGACTGATGCATTTCAACACCACAGACTGGTTGCAACCCCATGCCAGGTAATGAGTGCACAAATGAGCATCACCTGCAGACCTGAGCGTAGACATAAGTAATAGTAACAGTCAACATCTCCTAACACTGCTGGGCCAGGCCTGACATCGGGCGGGCATTTAAACTTCTCAGGAATCCTATTAGATAGGCGCACATATTTTTATTAGATATGTTAGTTAAAAAAATGGGAGAAATGAAACTCAGAGAAGATTCATGACTCAAAATATGTGCTCTGAACTACTAGAGCACCTGTAATAAAACATTAAAACAAGACAGATATGCCAGAAAATGTTATGCAAATCAAGGTTTCTGGAGGTGACTCGTCAGACTATTTGACGCCTTAAAAATTTAAATACACCCTATTAGAGATATTCTACAGATTTTTTTTAAGGTATTACACTACCATAATACATTCAAGATCATAAAAACAGGCCAGATGGCAGTGGGGGCACACACCTTTAATCCCAGCACTAGGGAGGCAGAGGCAGGAAGATCTCTGTAAGTTCGAGGTCATCCTGGTCTATAAAGCAAGTTCAAGGACACCCAGAGCTACACAAAGAAACCCTATCTCAAAGGAGTAAAAAAGGATTGTAAAAACCATTTCTCAAAACCAAATCAGACTGGTACTTATGCTGTGATAGCCACATGGCTCCTTCACCAAGACTCTAGAGGCTTATAGCTCTACAAGGATGGATTTTAAACTCCTCCCTGTCCAATACACAACACAATCTCCTACACTTCCACAGACAACCTCTAGCCTCCTGGCTGATGACTCAGAGGATGAGCTCTGACCTATACATCAAAGCAAACTGAGACCTCTATAGACATTTATATCACTAATAACTTTGCTTTGCCTTCAGAGAGTTCAGCTTAGTGGCCATCCCAGACAGTTTCTTGTGATGGGGGTGTGTGTGTAGGTGTGTATGTGGGTGTGTTCACCCACATGTATAGGTCAAAGGTTGGTGTCAATCATTGTCCCACATTTTTCTGTTCAGACAAGTCCCTAAGCTGTCACTGCAGTTGGACTGGCTGGCCCTGAAACCGGCCTGTCTACCCCTAACTCACGCCCCAGCACCCCACCCCCACCACACCATGCACCACCTCCCCGCCATGCCCATCTGTCCTTACCGAGGTGCAGGGATCTGCCCTTGGGTGCTCATGCCTGCACAGCAAGCACTGACTGACTGAGTCATGCATCGAGGCTTTCCTTAAGGCACTGTGTCTTGTGCTTTATGGTGTTAAATTCATTGACACTCCAAGGGAAACAAACCACATCAGGTTTATCCATAACGTGAAAGGTCAGAATTGCAAAGACTAATTACCTTTGGGTCTGTGATTGCTGAATTCCCCAGGAGCAGGGACTTTCACAGGCGTTGCTGAGCTCTGAATGGTCAGCACGCCGGAAGTGGTAGCAGCGGAATTGGCCTTTGGTCTTTGTCTTGGTGCAATTGAGGTTTCTGTTGGTCCAATGGTATCTGTTATTCTATAATAGAAAAATAGAATTCATTCCGAATAATGAGATTACGTCTAATTTACTATTCATTCTATAAAATACAGACATGGTTGATTGTTACAGATGGCCACATCAGTCCTCTGGCCTCCTTCTAAGTCTCCTCCTCAGAACATAAGTTTAATAAAGCAAGTAAAGCAAAAAGCACAGCCAGCCCTGCTGTCAAGACGCTGCCTTCAAAGCCGGCCGCACTGGAGTGCAGCCCTGGAGACTCAAGACTGAGAGCTTACAGCCAGAAACCTTCCGTGGGGCATATGACAAACCAAAACCCAGTCCTTTAACAAGACACAAGAGATGACCCCCCTCCCTTGGACCTGAGAAAAAAAAGAATGCTGTCTGTTTCCTATGGCAGGTGAGACCAGAGGTGCCAGGGCTTGCCACGTCAGGTAGCCGGCTCCCCCAAACTCTGCTCTCCTCCAACACTGAACGGCAATCTTGAGAAATGTCTGACTGGGACTCAGCATAAGCCCCGAATGCACACAGCAGAACAGGAAGCACGATTTTGAAAACAGGCATAAGTGACATTTCAAAACAACAACAAAAATAGGTAAACTTACTTTTAGCATTCATACATGCATACAATGTATCCGAATCAAATCCAACCCCGACTTTCTCTCCAATTTCTTCCCTACTTCCTCAAAACCTCACCCTCACAACCTAATGGGCTTTTTTTTTTTTTTTTTTTTTTTGATACCAACTCAGTCCATTCGGTGCCAGGATATGCAGGAGTGTGGGGCCAGCGTAATCTGAAAATTACGTATTTTTTCAATTTTTCATTCTATACTCATACATACTATAAAACTTTTATAAATCTCTCCTATATCTTTAATGACTTTGCTTAATATAATTTCAAATGATTTAACAATTAAAACTGTATTGTATTGAATGGTTTATCAAGCCCACGGTTCCTGCGGCACATGCCTACCCCTCTTGCACAATATCTCCATGGACCACCAGAGGGAGCCCTCCGAACACTTATCTGCCCAAAAGGAAAGAAAACACCTGCATGGCGAAATCTCAGAAAATTCAGGCTGGTAACCTAATTGAATTCAGTAGGTGATAAAAAGAAAGTCAGTGTTACAGAAAGAGCTGCTTGGGAGAGGGAGGGGCGGTGGGAGGGGACTAGCACAGTGATAGAAGCACATATAATCAAAAGATATTAGGATGCATGAAATTATTCAAAAAAATCTTTAAGGCAAATTTTTTCCAGAAAGTCCTATAAACATTTTGCAGGTATGTGGTCTCCTAACAATAACAGGCAGATGATCAGATGATCAGAGTGGTATGATACATGCTGGCTAAAAATGTAATGACGAAAACAAGATCATTTATATAACAGCCACTCACAGCTCATCTTAATAATAATCAAGTTGTCCACAAAAGCAGTAGGTATTCTTAATTAATGAATCATCACTCCAACCCCAGACTTAAAGGTCTTACTCTACTTGATAGAACCAAGCTTATTAATGGAGTAAAGAGCCGAAAACTGAGATTTTTAAACTTGATTCTTTACCAAGCACACACATATAAACTCCACAAACTATACACACTAATGGCCTGTGAGTTATTTTTTCCATTTTAAATAATGAGCAACAGGCTTAACAGATATTAACTTGCCTCTACTGTTCCCTGAATTCAGACCAGCGGTGATGAACATGACGGCGACCACATGTCCACGGCGGGCCCACCGCACTGGCCACAGTCCCACCACGGTCAGGCCCACAGGAGCCTGCTGCGCCCACGGGAGCCTGCTGTGCCCACGGGAGCCTGCTGCGCCCATGGGAGCCTGCTGTCGGCCCTCTACTTTGCACCTTGCACCATTGGGCGTTTGTTTTACTCACCGTCTACACTCTAGCACGACAGACTGGGTAAGTGGGCACAGGATTTAGGGAATGGTAACTACAGCTTCTCCTTGGACAAGATGCCCGTCTGCTGCATCACGGCCCCGCCTACCTGGCTTTCATCTGGCTTTTCCTAGCAGCGGCTTCAGCAGCAGTCATCGGCTCGGGAAGAGTTGATGGAAGAAAAGAATTCTTGGAAGAAAAATAAGAACATTTTTATTTAGTTTTTAGTTTGAGTGGTAGTAATATTTTTATGCTATAGTCTATCAAACTTTCAAAGCACTGAGATACTGGTATTCAGACATATTCTTTCACATTTACTCTATAAATATCACTTTACAGAAATGTCATCTTCATACTGATGTTCCACAGAAATTGTTAGAAGATGATCAGGGCATTATTGCATACACTATTTTTTTTTGGGGGGGGGTAAACCTTGAGTTAAAAAAACAAAAAAGATTATAACACATTTGTAAATCAATGATATTTTATACTCCAGAAACAAAATCGTGTTTTTGCAGGGTAACAGTCGTGTTGCTCCTAAGCACTGCCCGCGACTGTCATGACGCTGTAAAGTCTAGGGGACAGCTGCCTTAAGCCGTGTCTGTCACTGGGTCACCGCACGCAGGGGCTGAACTGAGGGCTAAGCAGGTACACCGCACTCAGAGGTCAGAGCTCACACAGAAACTAAAGCGACGCGGTGAGGGCTGAAAAGGGAGAGGCGCCACAGCCCTCCCTCCGTCTAAGTAGGTGAGTGAAGTTGTACCTGAAGGAAACAGAACAAGTCAGACCAGAATGGTGTCTACACAATCAATGATGAGCTAGGAACCTTCGTCAACGGCAGCAGAAACTTGGCCTGTGCGGTTCAGGGCAGTGGGCAGGAGGTGACTGCAAGTCAGGGCCTGGGATCCAGGCGTGGTGGCACACAACTTAATCCCAGACTCTGGCAGGCAGAGGCAGGGTCTGTGAGTTCAAGGCCAGCCTGGTGTCCAGAATGACTTCCAGGACAGCCAGAGCTATGTAGAGAGACTCTGTCTCCAAAAAATAAATAAATTGTAAAAAACTAAATGTAAAAAGGAAGAAGAGAAGAAGAAAGCAGGTCGGCAGGCAATGAGGGAAAAAAGCAAGCAAAAAGAGACAAATCAAAACCTTTGAGTAAAAACAGTAGTAAAGACAAATGAGTGTCTTACTTGGCCTAGCCTGGGCCACTGGACTACACATTAATGACTATAATTGCTACCATAATTTAACAGCGGGGGACAAGAGGATTTGCCATTATAAAGATATAACCTCAGCTACTGAAAAAGTACTGAAGTCAGGTCTCTCCCTTTACAAGGCCTCTACTATTTACACTTCAAACAGTCCCATGGTTTTTTCACTTAACACTGCACTTAGTAACTGTGTCAATGCTATCTGACCACACACATCTTGGCTAAAAAACAAAAACACTTAAAATCCTGTTATCAGATACGTTAATAACAGCTTATGCTGTGTGACTGATGATGCCGCGTGTGTTTCCCTGCACAGTGCTAAATGGATTTCCTGCTGAAGCTCTCCAAAATACCCGAGGGAAGTCTAAGAAACAGGCGGCATACGCAAACAGCCCGGCACCGGCACGGCCACTCGGCATGAAAAGGCGGCTCTCAAAGCACGCATGCCCACATTTACACACAATTAAAATGGATTTTAAAGTCTTACCTACTTGAAAAACTACTTACATTGATGTTGGAGACGGGACAATCCTTTTTGGCGAATTTAAATGCAAAGTAGGATACTTGAAATATGTCAGGTCTGTGCTCAGGGTCTGGTTCAAGCATGAACCCTGTAATAACAGATCAAATGCTAAGCTGTTTGACTGAAGACAAATACTACAGAGAAGCGAATTATGGGAGGAGGGGCCTGTTCTAGTCTTCAGTACATGATTCTAGCCAACTTAGGTAATGCTTAGAGAAAATGGCAGAAGCTTTTTCTAAAAGTAAACTTGTAGCCATGAATGCACTACAGAGTCAGTCACAGACCATCTCTGTGCTGGCAGACATTAAACTCTTGAAAATGTGACACCCCCCCCAAAAAAAAAAGTGAATTAAGAACACAAAACCTTTGCACTTAGAGAATACCTAACTACTCACGAAAGCTCAGGAGACACAGCGAGGAGGGGAAGGGGTCCCCTAAAACAATTCCCTTAAGTTAACCTGTTATCCAAAGACCTTCATTTAAACTATCTTAGCCACTTAGCTGAGCAACAGAGGGTTGCAAGATCCATGCCTTGACCCGCTAACAGCACAGACCACAGTCCTGGGTCAGTACTCTCTCTCCTCACTGAGTGTCTTAAGTTCACAGCCCTAAGACTAAGCTACAGGTCAAGATGGACTCAACCCCCTTGTACCTCTCACGCCTCAAACAAAGAACTAGAAACGGCGGCACCAAGGACAAGGCCTAGCACGGGGCACAAGATGATGACTTTGATTCTACAAACACAAAAATTACCCATGTATATGACTTATGTGGTGGTTTTTGTTTTTTGTTTTTTGGGTTTTGTTTTTTGTTTTTTGTTTTTTGTTTTTTGTTTTTTGTTTTTTTGGTTTTTTGAGGCAGGGTTTCTCTGTGTGGTCCTGGCTGTCCTGGAACTCACTCTGTAGACCAGGCTGGCCTCGAACTCAGAAATCTGCCTGCCTCTGTCTCCCAAGTGCTGGGATTACAGGCGTGCGCCACCACGCCCGGCTGACTTATGTGTTTTTAATGTAACATGTAGTTTGTTATTTATAATCTTAGTATCACTATTAGACTAAAATAGTGAAAAACATTTCATTCAAATATTTATTAGTTTATATTTAACTCACACAAACAAAAAGAGCTGAGAGATCTATAAGGTATACTTATCTTCTATGATAAATTATATCTTAATACCAAAAACATAAAATGTTTTAAAAAACAGCACTAAAATTAATTTAACAAAGTAATGTATATTTTGGCATATTTTAACAGTATTTGTTGAGATTATGTAAAAACAACCAAATTACAAGAATCATCAAAATCACAAAAATACCATATATTATACTTTAATGGTATATTTATCTTTTAAAATTTAACTTTAAAAGTAGCTAATAGTAAATATTTATTCCTATAAAGCCTCAATTTGGCATAGAGAAAGCATAAGGTATTTTCAAATATATGAGAAAGCAAGGATAATGGGAAGCAAGGACAGGCAGTGAAGAAACCAGCTAGCTTATCAGAGATGCAGATGCCAAAGTCGGTTTCTGTCACCACAGAGTAACTCGATCCTATATGGTACATGAATCACAGCATCTAAAATACAGATGTTATGAAGTAAATCAGTTCTTCTGTTACAAAAGCGGATCAAATTCCCTTCAGATCTTGCTAAAGATGACATCCAGCGTGAACAGCATCCTTAAAGGACTTGTGGTGATAGCAGATTACATCTTACAGTCCTCCAGTAGAGACCTGGGGACATAATTTCTCAATTCAGTTTAGCTGAAAGAAGTCCCACAGAAGAATGTGCTTCCTCAGAGACCTCCCTTCATCTAAGAAATACGTCTTACGTTTGTACAAAGAGAGCCCTCAAGCACCCTGACCTGAGCTTGGGGCGCTTGATTCCTGCCAGCTAAAGGCAGTGAAGAGAAGCGGGGCAGGTTGTACTGTATGCTCTAGGCAGAACCAGACCAGGAAATTCTCTCTAGAGCACGGTATCACAGCCTTCAGACTCACAAACAAATATCCTGAAGGAAGGAATCTTCCACATGCTATTAAAGCACCTGCATTTTGACATCTGGCCGATATTAGGTGAGATTCTCCACACGACATCAAATCCATGCCCACGGTTTCAGGTTTAGAACATCACGGGTTTAGAACTTTCAGATGAAATGGTCTCACTCTCCAGTAAAGATGGCGGACTTATCCATTGCACTCCTGGCCCAGTCTCTGGCTTCTTGTTGCTGTTTTAGTTTATGTACTGATGGACTTGTGTGTGGTAGGGTATGTGTCAAGAAACGTGTGTGGCTGGCAGGGCACCACTCTGTGGATTAGGGTCTCTCCGTCCACACTTGCACATACTCCAGGGATCAAACTAAGGTTGTGAGACTTGTGCACGCAGCAAGTATCTGTCTGCACTGAACCAACCCACCAGCCCCCAGATTTAATTTTAAACTCCAAATAATGAGATGACTAATAATCATTAGTAAAATCCACAGGCAGAAAAGAGGCTTTTTAAAATATCTCTAGATGTTTTTAATTGGAAATTACTAGACACTAAAATAGTAAAATAATAAAATAGTAGAAAAATTCAATATGAAATCATTAAGAATCTAATTTAAATAATATATAATCCTGAATTCTTTAAGAAATAGAGCTCTAAAATGCACTCCCTGGGTTATTGAACACCATAATCTAAAGTACAAGGTTACCAGCTTTAGTCCCATTCAATGCTGAGACTTGACTGTAACCTGGACCCTTGGGGGCACCCAGAGACTGGACCACCAACTAAAGAACAGACATGGGCTGAGCCTGTGTGACCTGCACATATGTAGCAGATACACAGTGTGGTCTTCATGTGGGTCTTGAACAACTGGAGCAGGGGCTGACCCTGACTCGCTGCCTGCCAATGGATCCTGCTCCGCCTAACTGGGCTGCTTTATCTGTTCTCAGTGGCAAAGAGGGGTGGTATCCAGAGGGGACCCCACCCTCTCAGAGGAGAAGGGGGAGGGAAGGACTGAGTGAGGAGGGACTGGAAGGAAGAGGGCTGTGATTGGGATGTAAGGTGAATACTAAATTAATGGTAAGATAGATAGATAGATAGATAGATAGATAGATAGATAAAGATTGGTATCTTCATTTTTCAAATAGCTTGTCTATGTCTAAAATGTCTTAAGTCCTCGTCCATAACTCTATTTAAAAAATGTGCTACCTGGGGAAGGACTAGATTAAGCAGCAGAGGTGACAGCACTGAAACTCGAGGCAGAGAACACACAAGTCACACTACCAGAGGCAGAGAACGCACAAGTCACACTACCAGAGGCAGAGAATGCACAAGTCACACTACCAGAGGCAGAGAACGCAAAAGTCACACTTTCTGGAAGCAAAAGAACAACCTGGGCTCTCACAACTATCACAACCCCTTTACATAAAAACAAAACCATTTCTCCAAATGTTAGCCTTGGAGAAACACAATCTCTCTCATCACCCTTGTGTGACCTTCCACTGACAAAAGCACACAATGCATCCTGGAAAAGGGTCTCAGTACTTCCATAGTTCCTGAAACCAGGCACTTCCTGCTGATTTCCACACACTTCTCACCACAAAGCACTCAAGCAGCTGGGCTTCACACACATCTGTGAGAGGAGGACAGCACCATCCACATGCCAACAGGGCAGCAAGGAGAGCGAGGGCTGGGCAGGAGTCACGTCTCAGGGAATGGGATGCATGCCTCCGCCCAGACACGGCGAAGCCCAACCGCACCGCACCTCCAACCTCTTCACAAAGGTAAATGAAAGACGCCTTGTTAGGAATCGTGAGTCCTCCTGCTCAGAACATAGTGATTTTCTCTTCCCATGAGGCTCTTCCTCCCAGTGAATTCCAAGTATTACAGTAATATAGTAATATGTTGAAAAGAAAAACTTTACTATTCATTTTAAAGCTTTTTCTGACAAACCACAATTTTAAAACTATATTTTAAGCAGTTTTAATTTATGCATCTGCCAACCCATGTAGATTACTACAGAAATTTACATGTGAGGTGTATGACTCTACATCTGAATTTATTTACTGCTGATCAAATGTAATAACTGAATATACACTCAACTATAAATAGGAAAGTAAGTGGCACTATAAATATACCAGGAAACTCCACGTGTGACAGTCCCGACAAGCCCACTACAAGTTAACGGCAGGCCTCTGACTGCCAGGAGACACACAATCCAGCAGTGAGTGAGTGTCCTCAAGGAAAGCCTATCTTACGCTGGGTTTACTTCAAAGACGCAGTACTGGGTCTGAGGTATTATCCCCAAAACTATGTGAGACAACAGGTGAGCACATAGATAAAGCAAGACTAGACGTGCACTACCAACCTCTGAAGACAAGTGGGACACAAGGAAGAGTACTACTCCATTCTGTTCGTACAGTTTAATTCCCATTATACATTTACGAGAGTAAAGACAACTCTGGCTTTCCACAACACAGGAGCTAAAATTAATTTAATTAGACTAAAAGCACTAAGTGCCAGACCCTTACAACAGCAAGCAGTTAGTGAACCAAAAGCAAGAGAAACAGAGCTTCACAGTACAGACACCACAGTGTAGACGGAGTGGGACAGAGAACCTTCCCAGCGGTACCGGACAGTCTGGGATGTAGGAAATGGATGACACACCTTTGGGAGTCACCACAAAGCTACGGGCTGTGCTGCAAAGCACCTCCAGAGATCTGCAGGACCGAGTGGGACAGAGTGGCAGTTGTCATGTGGCTGTCACTGAGGAGGGCCTCAGCAGGGCAGGGCAGGGCAGGCAGGCACTCACAAGGTTTGTCATGATGTGTGATGCTCACCAGAACGCAGAGGCAGGGACTTGTCAATGGACTTTCCGCATTTCATACCCAGTACAGCGCTTAAACACTCTCCCCACTGACTCCCTCTCAGTCATGTCTTCTCAATCATTGTGCGTGCACACACGTGCGTGTGTAAAAACTGCTGTGTCAACTGAGTGTTGCCCTCATGTTCTTCAGTGAGCTCATTTTAGAATCAGAGACTCTGAGATAGATGAGGTACCTAATGTCCTACAGCAAACCAGCCACCATGTCCTACAGCAATCAGCAACCGCAGAGGCAGTGAGTCTGATGGCTCCACAGGCTTCACTAACCCCTGCCACACATCTGCGTGTCCATGACCCGCTTTACCACAGAGAAGCTGAGGGTAAAGTAAGCAGGCCTGGTCTATCTCTGCAACTACCCAGGCAGAGGTAAGGGTAAGGCTGCAGTAAGGGAATGATTAAAGGGGGGAGGGTCAGGTATAGGTGTAGGGGCAGGGGTAGGCATAGGGGTAAAGGTAGTGGTAGGGTTTGGGATTGGGGTAGGGGTAAGGGTAGGGGTTGGAGTTGAGTTACGAGTAGGTAAGGGTAGGAGTAGGATGAGTGGTAGGGATAGAGGTAGGGGTGGGGGTAAGGGTAGGGTAGGGGTAGGGTTTAGATTAAGAGTAAAGGTAAGGGTAAGAGTTAGGCTTAGGGCTAGTGGTTGGGTAAGGGTAAGGATTAGGGTTCGTTAGGTTAAGAGTAAGGAATAGGGCTCAGGTTAGTGGCAGTGGTAGGGTAAGAACAAGGGGCTGGGGTCAGAGGTGTTCCTCATTCTCCACTGTTGACCATCTTTTCAACTCTTAGATTCAAACACAAAAGTGCTCGCTCCGCACCCTCACAGCAGCGGCAGCAGCGCGTGTTTAACGGGAATCAAATGAAGATTGCTGCTTGTAAGGAAAGTCTGCAGGAAAGAAAGACTAATAAAGGCAGCTTTATCAACAACACAGTCACAACTCCTCCTGGATTGCTGCTAACAGGAGTATATTCAAATACCTACATAGCCACAAAACTACACAGCTTTAGCAAACTGGCTATTAACTCATGATTAATTAATTCAAACATTCTGAGTGACAGCAAATGGATATAAATAGCATTAGTACTACAATTACTTATGTAAAAGTATTTGTACTGAACACATAAAATTTAGCACTGAAAACTTTGAAATTCAAAACCCATGAAAGCACAGCTACACAATCGGTTCTCTGAATGCGAGACTCAGTTTAAAGCAATAGAAACTCTAACTGCATTTTATAGACAGAGAAACAACTAAATATGACAGTGAGAAGCAGGCAAGGCTCCATGTGAAAGATATAAGCAAAAGAATTCAAAGAATCCAAATGGGTTTTAGCATTACATTACACCTAATGCATGCTGGTTTTCCAAGATCTGTACTTTAGTACAGCATTTTAAAAATATCGTCTATAAAGTGTTTGACAAGGAGGTAAGCTATTAGGACTTACACCCGCTATTGGTGTGGTGTGTGGGTATGCACCTATGGAGTCAGGGGTCAACTCTGAGGACGCAGTTCTCTCCTTCCATGGAGCGTCTGCACACGGCTGTGGTGGCACCGAGCCTGCTCAGCAAGCACTTTTACCCACTGGGCCATCTCACTGGCCTGGCTTTTTTTTTTTTTAAGATATATTCTTTATTTACATTTCAAATGATTTCCCCTTTCCTGGTATCCCCCTCCCCTAAAGTCCCATAAGCCCTCTTCCCTGCCCCGTTCCCCAATCAACCCCTTTCCCCACATCCCTGTCCTGGTAATCCCCTACACTGCTGCACTGAGCCTTTCCAGGACCAGGGCCCTCTCCTTCCTTCTCCTTGGGCATCATTTGATATGTGAGTTGTGTCTTGGGTATTCCGAGATTCTGGGCTAATATCCACTTATCAGTGACTGCATTCCATGTGTGTTCTTTTGAGACTGGGTTACCTCACTTAGGATGATATTTTCCAGTTCCACCCATTTGCCTCAGAATTCCATGAAGTCATTGTTTTTAATAGCTGAGTAGTATTCCATAGTGTAAATATACCACATTTTCTGTATCCATTCCTCTGTTGAGGGACATCTGGGTTCTTTCCAGCTTCTGGCTATTATAAATAGGGCTGCTATGAACATAGTGGAGCATGTGTCCTTATTACATGCTGGGGAATCCTCTGGGAATATGCCCAAGAGTGGTATTATGGGGTCCTCCAGTAGTATCATGCCCAGTTTCTGAGGAACAGCTAGACTGATTTCCAGAATGGTTTTAACAACTTGTAATCCCACCAGCAGTGGAGGAGTGTTCCTCTTTCTCCACATCCTCACCAGCACCTGCTGTCTCCTGAGTTTTTGATCTTAGACATTCTGACTGGTGTGAGGTGAAATCTAGAGTTAGATAGAGCAATTCTCAAATTCACCTGGAATATCGAAAAACCCAGGATAGCTAAAACTATTCACAACAGTTAAAAAAAAAAAAAAAAAACCCTTCTGGGGGAATCAGTATCCCAGACCTCAAGCAGTACTACAGATCAATAGTGTAATAAAAACTGCATGGTATTGGTACAATGACAGGCAGGTAGATCAACGGAATAGAATTGAAGACCCAGAAATGAACCCACATACCTATGGTCACTTGATCTTTGACAAAGGAGCTAAAGCCATCCAGTAGGAAAAGGATAGCCTTCTCAACAAATGGTGCTGGTTCAATTGGAGGCTAGCATGCAGAAGAATGCAAACCAATCAATTCTTATCCCCTTGTACAAAGCTCAAGTCCAAGTGGATCAAGGACCTCTACATAAAACCAGACACATGGAAACTACTAGAAAAGAAACTGGGGAAGAGCCTTGAGCACATGGGCACAGCGGAAATTTTCCTGAACAGACCACCAATAGCTTAAGCTCTAAGATCAAGAATTGACAAATGGAACCTCATAAAATTACAAAGTTTCTGTAAGGCAAAGGACACTGTCAAAAGGACAAAATGGCAACCAACAAATTGGGAAAAGATCTTTACCAACCCTACATCTGATAGAGGGCTAATATCCAAGATATACAAAGAACTCAAGATGTTAGGCCCCAGAGAACCAAATAACCCTATTAAAAATGGGGTACAGAGCTAAACAAAGAATTTTCACCTGAAGAACTTCAAATGGATGTTCAACATCATTAGTCATTAGGGAAATGCAAATCACTAGCCTGTCTTAAACCTCATAGTTATATTACAATTCCAAATTTACTTGAATGCTTTTAATTTATTTGATCCTTTTCATTTTTGGCATAGTCAAATGGATAGCAGAAACTAAAACCTACATATTTATGGTCAAATAAAAGAAGCATATGCTAAATGGTAAACTAGCAATTAATTAAACTCTAATTGAACCTAAAATTATCAACAGTATTATCATGCTTACCACAGTCCTACACAAACACATTCCCACACACATATGGGTGTCGCACATAAACGCAGAGAAACTCAAAACTACTTGGGAATAAAATCACATTTCAATGCATAAGCTGCCCAGCCTTCCACACAGAATTAACCAATGAGAACATTCTGAGCCTTTAAGATATTTCCAAACTCCCACTAAAACTGTACATTCAATTATTGCTAAAACATTATACTTAGCAACAAAAGTTATAGCTACAATAATATATAAAATATATTTTATATTTGTCTGCAACAAAACACTGAAACTCAATTAACCAGAGAACATAGCAACTGAAGTCCACTCTCCAGTCACTGAGCATTATGATGAATAGGAATTACTGTATGCTCCTATTGTTCTAAATGCTTTGAGAACATTATTATTGAGATAGAGAAGGTTCAGAGTTTAATATTTATCTAAATATGCATGGAATTGTGTCTGCTGATTTGAACTCCTGTGGAAAAGTAAGGCTGGAGCGTGTCATGAGAATGACAAGCCTATCTGTGGGTGTCTAGGACGATGATGCAGACTGCCCAGACAGGGCGCTCCGATTCGGCTGGGGGCTGGCTCAGATCAGAAAGCACACATAAGCAATGCTGCCCGGTGCTTAACCAGAGACTCGAGTTGAGAGCTGACACCATCACACAGGTACGAGGAGCTACAGAACAGACGCAGAGCTCCCTGCAGAGAGCAAGGGGAATCCGAAAGAAACACGCATCATGGTATTTCCCTGAGTGCTGAAGTCCTGCATCCCTGAGTCCTGCTGTAGTATTAAGTTTGCTGTGTCAAAGACCCCACTGCCTCAGCCCCATGAGAGTGTCAGAGCTGTCCTCAGGTAAGGCTCGGAGGGCTGGCACAGCCTCCTCAGGGCAGAGTGTAAATACTGATGGTTGTCCAGGAACCATGCACTGTAGCTTTTCCTCCCCACCCCTGGACCAATGCTATGGCAATGAAGACTGCCTGCTTATTCAGGGAGCTTCCGGAGTGCTGAGGCTTCTCCGTCACAGTCCACACCACTGGGTTCCAGTTTTCTGTATGGATGTCTGACTTCTTCAGGGTTCTAGGACCCAAGTCACTCACACACACACACACACACACACACACACACACACACACAAACTAAATGCTTTCAGCCAAGCTTCAGCTGTTTCCTTTCCCACTTCTCCATTATCCTGGCTCCCTTTGCCTAGGAAACCCATTCTGGATGACACAAAGTACTTTGTGTATCAAGATGACATAATTCCCCAAATTTCAGTATCTTTGAGCAAATCTGTATCACAGAAATTCTGTGCTTTAAAAGTTTTCAAATCACACTACATCATTTATGTCCCTTTTCTCCTGGACATCATGGCCAATATCTTACTGTGGAGCCCTTCTCCTTGGTTTATAGAAGGCCATGCATTAGGAACACTGGCCACTTCTCAAACACACATCACGAATGAACCCACAGCGTGTGCCTCTGCCTCCTAGGTAGGCACCCTACCACTAAGCAACGTGTCCCGGCCGCCCGTGGCTTTGATGAGCCAATCCTCCTCTTGTAAGTCAGTGCCCAGGCCCTCGCTGCCTCCTCCTGCATCTGCCTTCCCAGCACTACAATACAGGTATTTCCAGGACACCCAAGCCAGATGGGCAGGCTCGCTCGAAGACAGAAAGGTTTACTTCACTGGGCTGTTTTATAACCCCTGGGGTTGGCTGCCTACATTTCTATATTCTAGACATATGATTAAGCCCATGCCTATTTTATTTCAGCATTTATTTTATCCTTTACATTTAAATATTTTTATGTGACATGTTAACAGAAAAAAATGGAAGACTTAGCTCTATCTTTTTTCACAAATGGCTAAGAAAATTATCTATTTCCAACCATTTTCTTTGCTAAGTTTAAATGCATCTTTATCATGTGTATACTCTGTCCTGTGCCAGAGGCTACAGGTGGGTGTTTAAAGAGCCGGAAAGTACGCTGCGGTGCTACGACGCTCTAGCTGGAGCAGAGGAAGCTGTGGGCGAGAGCACTGCCCTAACAGAGTTTACTGTCTAATGGCTGCCCCTCCCCTCAGAGACCTTTCTCAGAAATTTTATCATCTACATGTACAAAATATTAAATTACAGTCTCTTTGTAAAAGGAAGCAAAGGCCCTTGAAAAGGCTGAAAGGAAATCTGGTTATTTATTAACTACGTGGATATTTGGTTTCAAATATACAAAACTTGAACAATTAAAGGTTATTTTAAGTGTCCACAGTAATTCTGGTTGCCTTAATAATGTAACTGTTGCCATAAAAATCTTATCAAGGAGGGTAAGAGTATTCTCGTGCTCATTAGTAATTAGATTGCTCTCCCCTCTATAAAGGTAATATAACCATTTCTAAATATCTTTACTATAGTTTATAAAACTAAATGAAATGAAAACTCTAAAGTACAGTCTCTGCAAAAAACCAATATTAATACATCTTTCCAAATACTTACTAATCAAGCAATGCACATTATGGGAGTAGCGAGAATTGTCTGGGATGGTGAAGCTGCCATCGCAGATAGCAACCTGACTCTCACCAAAAGGAAGAGTGAAGAAACAAAGTTTATACAGTAAACATCCCAGGGCCTGCAAAACAAAGACATGGGAACATCATTAGTGCTCGGCCATCAACCACAGAACATAAAACAGCCAAGACCAGATCTGGGACTGAGCCAAGTGGCAGTGCACTCACTCACTCACACATGCAAGGCCTGGAGCACAGCCGCCTGCACCACCAAGAACACCAAAGCGACGCAGGCCTTTGCAAACCAACAAGGCACATCTTCCTATCTGGGATCAAATTACTACTTAAGCAAGTAAAACGCTTAATGTTTTTAAAAAGCCTTTAGCCCGATCTTTCTCTGCTGCATGTGTGATCAGTTGGATAAGCTGCTCTCATGGGTAACGTGTCATGGGTAAGGAAACCTTACCTGGCTGGTTCCTTTTGGATGAAAATAGTATTTACTTGTACTGTCCTTATTAGTACTACCAACTTGACACAGGTACATCTGAGAAGATGTCCTCCATCAGATGGCCACAGACAATTTATGGGAGCATTTCCATAATTAGCGATTGACTTGGGAGGGCCCAGCCTACTGTGGGTGGGGCACCCTAGGGCTAGTGGTGCTGCGTGACTTAAGAAGGCAGGCTGAAGGCCGGGCGGTGGTTGGCGCATGCCTGTAATCCCAGCACTTGGGAGGCAGAGGCAGGTGGATCTCTGAGTTTGAGGCCAGCCTGGTCTACAGAGTGAGTTCCAGGACAGCCAGGGCTATACAGAGAAACTCTGTCTCAAAAAAAAAAAAAAAAAAAAAAAAAAGTAGAAAAATTTAAAAAAAAAAATTAAAAAAAAAAAAAAAAAAAAAAAAAAGGGCAGGCTGAGCCTGCCATGGGTAGCAAGCCAAGAAGCAGCATTCCCCCAGGGCCTCTGCTTCAGTTCCTGCCTCGACATTTCTGCCCTGGCTTCCCTAGGTGATGGACATAGAAGCTGGAAGACAGATCAAACCTTTCCCCCACAAGCTGCTTTCGGTCATGCTGCCTATCACAGCAATAGGAACCCCACTGAAGGAAACATAAGGCCGGTTTTAAACAAATTATCTTAAAACTCACTATAAAACATGATTTAAAGTCTATAATTCACAATATGAGTAGGTTGGCACCAAAGTTAAGACAACCATCAATAAATATTACTGGTCATTATTTCCTAACATAAAAATCGATGCATAGAGCAGAAGATGGGAAACGGCCCATGCCCACAAGTCTGAGACCCTAAGCACGATGCCCAGGACTCGTGAGGAGGAAGGCAAGAGGGGCTTCGGGTTGTTCTCTGGCCTCTCTCTCTCTCTCTCTCTCTCTCTCTCTCTCTCTCTCTCACACACACACACACACACACACACACACACACACACGCATGGGCAAGGAGTTGGTGCCATAGAAAGACTAACTTTCTGGGGCTGGGGAGATCATTCAACAGTTCACATGTGCTGCTCCTGCAGAGGACCCGAGTTAGGTTCCCAGCACCCATGTCAGAAGCTCACAACCACCTCCAACTCCAGCTCTGTAATCTCATACCTGGTCAGGCCTCCATGGGCACTAGCACTCACATGGTGCATGCGTACACACATCCATACACAGACTATCTTTAAAATTAATTCTGCTTCTACAAATAAAACTAAACGTTTTTCTATACTAATCTGTAGGCTCTGTCTGCTAAACTTGGATGAGTTTATAGAATAAACGTCACAGCAAGAATAAGTCTCTCTACTGACATGAGGATAAAACATTCTAAAGTATAAGTTCTTGTCTAGAAAAGTAGCATAGTACATTTACACTAAGCTGCCACAGTTCAAACCTGTGACATAACTTTAAGAAAGAGTGGGGGTGTAGGATCTTCGGTTCACAAAATTATCACTTTGTCAGAAGATAACACTTCAAGCCACAAGGGTAAGGGGCATTTCAAATTCTAAATAAGTTACCCAGCAGTTAGCACACCGCTACACCAGCATTATGGCTGATACTAGCTAATTAGCAGATAAGCTTTCTGCTGTTACATTTCCCACATATCTATTTCACAAGCCACAACTAACAAGTATTTTTATAATGTCTATGAAGACTATAATATACAGAAACCTTTGCAAGTACAATACCAATTTTAAAGTAATATTTTCAATTATAACATTCTTTTAGTGAGGACATTTCAAAGCTCTAGAAATTCCAATACCTTTACTTGAAAATCTATATGGTATTATATGATTACTAAAATGGTAATGATACTAGAAATGCCCAGCTGATATGATGAAAACGGTAATGATGGCTGGTTTTCATTGGGGAAGATACCACAAGAACCTGAACACGAGATTCCCATTCATCGACTGTAAAAATACTACTGAAGGCATAATATTTGTCTTAATTAAATTAAGTATTTTCACCATCCAGACAACCTTCAATATAAGTGCAACCTGCATTTCCACCAAATTTAGCCTGCCAATCAACTCTTGGTCATTTCCCTTGGTTTGGATTACATGTGAAGCTCCACACATACATTTGGCCATGCCAGCTTCCTGTGAAAGGAGAGCGGCCGCAGGCTCTTGGGGTGCAGCTCGGAGTGCAGTGCTCCCTACACAGGCGCCGCCGCGGCAACGGCGGGAAAGAGTGAAATGCTTGGCTTTGGAGAAACATCGAGTTCGTCTTTAGTCACTTGATACAAAGCAAATTTTGTAAGAAGCGAGAGGGACCGAGTAGGCTGGTCCTGAAGGCCATCATCGTGTTCAGTTTTCTTCACAAAAAGCTAATTAGCATTTCTATTCAGCATCCTGGATGTCAGAATAAAAATAACCTACAAGGGAAACTCTCAAGGGAAAAAACATTTTTACCAAAATGTAAAATGTTCTATGACTACTTCACCTGAACACTGTAATTCTTTTTTAACTGGTATATTTTCTTGAGACAGAACAATCAAATACAATTTTTCATTAAACTGAAGAGACTCACACCTGAAATGAAGGGGTTTTCTGTTCCATTTGCACTAAGTGCAACATGTCATAACTTGTCATGGGCATGGAAACAGACACTATGTTGACTCTTTTCTTTTAAACATTTATGTACTTATTTACACATAGACTAAACCTCACTTTAGAAGTTTCAAATGAAGAATGATTCCATATGTTGCCATAAGATACTAGAGAATGACTTTGTGCTTCAGGGAGAAAGAAACCACCTGCTGGTGTCGAAGCTGTGGTGAGGCGGCGGCACTACTGGACCAGCCCAGGCACTAAGAGCTGAAAGCCGGCACCAAAGGAGGCCAGAATAGGGGTCTCAGTCGCTTCCTGCAATCACTCCACTTTACAGATTAATATCCAACTCACTCTGCGCTCTGTGTTACACATAATCATCAATATTTCTATAAGTTATCAAATCAATCCAATATTAATGCCAAGGAAATTTAACTGAATCAGAGACTGGCACAATGTCAAAATAATTAAAACAAATTTTGTTCCAATTTGGTTTACTCTTAACATAGTGTAAAACTCAACTACCTTAAGAATCACTGACCAAAAAAAAAAAGAATAATTAAACAAATAAATAAACACATGTGTTGCAATAAGAAGACGAGAAGACCCCAAAGATGTGATGGCCTAGCAAGACCATCCATCTCCTTCTTGGGTTTGCTGTGGCTTCCAAGCCCGGGAGGGAGCAGGCTAGGGGGACCAGCAAGCTGAGTCCTGGCTTACACTTAACATGTGGGGCTGGCAAGGTGAGCCAGGCAGGGAAGCTCTCACCGCTAACCCCGGACACCTGAGTGGGATACGGAATCCAAGTTCTAAGGAGAAAATGAACCTCTAACGGTTGTCTGACCTCCACACACATGCTACAGCATCTGGCCTTACACAAATAGATCATTCTTAAATTAAATTAAAAAAAGAAAACTATCTCATTTCTTTTGTAAGCCCTGAAATGATTTTTTAACATACTCTGATAATATGCTCTTGCAAATGCAACTACAGTTACTGTTTAATGAACTCAGTTTGAGAGAGTGGCTTAGACTAGTCAATACAATCCAAAATGTATTTTGCTTACAAGTTTGAAAGAGATATGAGATTCTAAACAGGTTTTTTTTTCCTATACATTAACACTGTCTATTGGTATAATTAAATCCAGATAAATATATACTAAATAAGAGTAGTTAATGACATATTTAGAATTAACAAAAGTTTACTTGTGTTAGTTTCCACTCAAAACATCATAAAATATTTCAGAAATTTACAGTGTAATTGCTTAACAATTCCACCCAGATTTTCTATACTGCCATCAGCAAAAATTCCACTCATTCAAAACTGAAAAGTTTAAGCATTCATCTATAATCTAAACCCTAAAAGCGGTTGTGGTGGCAGCTACGTTACCTACAAGTATCCCGTCTCCTGACTTAGAGGTGGAGGCACCCCAGCATTCTCCTTAGTAAGATGCTCCTGGCTGCAGCAGCACGGGAGGGAGGAGGGAGGAGGGAGGAGGGAGGAGGGAGGAGGGAGGAGGGAGGAGGGAGGCAGCTCTATTCGGCCTCAGCTACAAGCAAGCACAGCCTTGAGCCTTACCCAGATGTCAGCCTTGGTGGTGATCGGTTTCCCTCCGTAAAGGTTGATCATTTCTGGGGCTCTATATGATAGGGTCGTGTATCTGGTAACAGGAATTAAACAAAGGAGATGCACTCAAATACAAAAAGACAGGTAAGATAGATTTCTCTAAAACACAACCTAAAAGGCTCTTTGGGTTCAGAAATATATAGAAATGATACTGGTTTTAAAATCTATCAAGAATTAAATGAAACAAGACATAGCATCCATAGACACTTTTATTCAGCAACTGCAATAGTATCTCTAATTATATAAAAGTTGAATTTTCTTTATTAGTAAAAACTTAAAAGACAATCTATTAGAAATAATTTCTGTTGACTTACATGAAATAATTCAGTTAACTATAACAACCTCTTTATCAAGATATTGTCATGTATTAAAAGTAAAAATGAATTCTCAAAATTTTATTTCATCCCTTTCCTCAGGAGTTTGATGTATACATGTTAATGCACTCAGTCACACACAGTGGTAAATGTTCTGAGATTTTATAATTCTCTTTAAGAGTTATCTTGTTACTGTAACTCAATTATACACATTATGTACAATTCTAGTATAAAGACCAACCTAAGTTCTTTGGAATTGAAAGACACTGTAAATCAATATTCATTAACAAAAACCCCACATCTCCTAGGAACAGAAATTTTTAATCAAGTAGTAATCAAATCTCATAGCAGAAATCATAAGAGTATGAATAGACAACCTCTATCACAACAAGTTTTCTTTAGTGTTTATACACTTTTATTTTATAAGAAAATCTAATCCAACATTCTAGCATCTTACTTTTCCCAAATTACTCTTACAGGTGAGATGTCTGTATTACTGTATTACTGCAGAGGAACCAGAATATAAGCTTCAAAACGGCAGACCTTTGGTCATTATATCCCAGAACCAAACAGAGTTGGCCCTGATGCGCGCTTGGGAACTCCAGAATCAGACCACCAGCCGTACACTGAGTCCCAAAGGATGGGACCTCTTCATGAGCTCCCTCACCGGATTCCAATCCTCATAAACATGTAACTGAGCCTATACTATATCCCACAGTGCACTGAGCCTGAGCTGTATCACACAATGCAACAAATTAAACACCTAGCAGATCAGAGATATTTGAGACCTCAAGCAGCCGCTAGAAATATTCATCCAAAAAAAAATGCTTTAATTATATGGACCCTAAGAAGCCAACATACAATGTTCCTATCCTTATGCTCTACCAGACGTGTATGCATGTTTACTGAGGGTTTGTTCTTACAGAATCTAATACATCATTCTAAGCTGTTTTCTTAGTAGAAGTACGTAGTCTATAGTATATGTTACTATTATCTATTGCCTATGTTACTGCATTATACACGTGGGTCAGAACCAAGAACCTATGATGAAGGAGACTACTGAGAAGACCCTATCCTGACAGACTGCTGCCAACTGTGTCACTTCAGGAAGTGCTCTAAGACAGTCTGTTCCCCTTTCTAAAGCTGAAAAACAGAAGAGTTAGGGTCTTACAAGTACCCTGGCACCCACTGAAAATACAGGTTGCAGAAACATAAGGCATGCGTGGCATTTTTCCAGAAGGCTTTGCAATAATCCCCTGAAAACAAGATACTTCATACATGCTCAGCATTTAAACTTTTCCTATAGCTTTTAGTACATGTAACACTCACACTCTTAGCAACAGCTAACATGGTTCAAGCAATTTACCCCTTCAAAAGCACCCACTGTACCATTTCAGTGAACACAAAGACACTAGGCTGAACTCAAAAGACACTGAAGGAGATGCAAAGGTGCCTCAGGGGTTAAGGACACTTCTTGCTCTTGCAGAAGAGCAGAGTTCAGTTTGCAGAACCAACATGGTGGCTCACAACCATTTCTAAGTCCAGCTCCAGGGGATCCAATGCCCTCTTCTCCCCTCCACAGGCACAACATGCACACAAACACACATGCAAAACACTCAAACTCACGTTGAAACAAATCTTTTTAAATCACTTCAATTTCTCTTAATGGTTCTATTAGCCAGTTCTACATATTTCGTTATTAATGTTACCACACAGACAAAAAATTTATTCATGGCATTTATTGACTATCTATCAGACTATCCATATATTAATCACTTTCATTTTGAAGGAATCTACAAATGGGATAATATAATATTTGTATTAATATAGCTAGCTACAGACTCAAATTAATCAAAATATCTATGAGACAAAATAAAATAAAGATAAAAACTTACTTTTTAATTTCTTCTTCTACTACATTAACACCATCTTTTTGAGGATTGAGGAATTTATTAGTGGCGCTGCCAAAGTCACAAAGCACATAATGTCCAGCATCATTTAGCAAAATATTTTCTACCTTAAGAAAAGAAAATCAATGATTACTATTTTCAAAGTAAAAGTTGTCTGTTTTTTAACCTATTGGGATCAGATATCTGCAACACATACATCTACACACATATGTACACACATTATACACACACACACACACACACACACACACACGTGTATTCAGACAGACAACACCTAAGCCAGAGACAGATGGACCAGAGCAGGCAGTGGTACACTCCTGATGACCCCAGAACTCAGGAGGCAGAGGCGAGAGGCCAGAAAGGTTTGTAAAACTGCTCAGCCCTAACCTCCAAAGTTCCCGCTCTCTGAAGGACAGCCGGGAGCTGTCAAGACTCTCTCTGAGTGTATCTCCATCATTCTCCATCCCTACACCTTAGCCCACCTACAGACAAGGAGTAGTGAAAAAACTTAAAATCCATTTCTGACTAACTTCCTTAGTTGAATATTCACATGCAAACTGCGTGAAACCAGATGTGCCATTAGTTTGGAATTATTTTTTCATATTGGGGGCTACATTCAAGAATAAGACAAAACTCATTTATATTTCATATCCACTGTATACATTACTACTGACAATTTTATTCAACATTCTGACTGCAACCTGAAGCATGTGGCCAGGTTTTTTTACACTCATATCAAGTCTCAAAAATTTTAAGAAAGTGGCATTTTCAAATGTAGATTTTTCTGATTCAGCCTATACCATCATTTTTATTTAAAATTCCTACAGTGAAAAACACAATCTTAAATTAATACTTTAACTTGAAAATCATAGTTAAAACAACTAAAACAAACTGTGACTATGCCAGTGTCCTGAATACTGCAACGCAGGTCCAGAGAGAGCCCCGCTGCTGTTTATTAGTGTTTATGTCATAGCACGGTTTGCTTAACTTCTCCCACTCTGGTTCTCTTACCCAGAAAAACAGGGAAGATAATAGTCATGACATGAAATTGCTATTAAAATAAAACAAGTTAAAACACTTGTACTCAGAACATGGCCTGGAATATGTTAAGGATCAAATAAATTACTAGTACTCTGGCAATGTCTTTTGTTTTATTCTTATATACATTACTAAAATGCTAATAAAGTTTGTTTTAGCTTTCATGACCATCAACAACCTATATTCTAAATGACACTTATTTTTATCTTAAGATATAAAATTGTAAACAGGCATTCACTTATTTATTTACTAAACAATCAGTGAACCTCGGCTATGTGCCAAGCACTGTTCAAGAGCATGCATCTAACACACAAAAACAAACCAATACCAAAGGCCTCATGAACCTTCGGTTCCTTCCAGTGAAAAAGGTCAGAAAATAAACACCAGGCATAACTCGAAAGCAAACTGCACAGTGTCGTGGGGAGGGGCGCCAGGAGCAGGGAGAGAAAGAAAGGACATTTCAAATTTGAAGTGTAGACCAAGTGCCGCCCAGTTCCTACCTTCAGATCCCGGTGGATGATGGGAGTCTTACACTGATGCAAGCGTGCGACAGCTTCACAGGCGTCACAGAAGATCTGGAGGACTTCCGACTCGGTGAAGCCTGTCTGCAGCTTCTTATTCATCTGGTTCACAACCTGCCCAGCTAAACCAGAAGGAGCTCTGAGGACACATCCAAACCAAGCCAGCACCCAGACATGCCTTTCCAGCACCAGCTCTGAGTCCACGGACTCTCGGAAGCTCCTTCCACCCCTGCACTGGTTCATGGATACTTTCCTACATTTTTCATCTCTGAGATCAGAACATGAGAAAAGACGATATCTTGCTAATACTATTTGCTATTTTTTAACATTTAGCCACTTCTGAAATTGCAATATTCCTTATGATTAATCATTTATTTATTTGGAGCAGTAGTCATCCAAACCTGTTTTGTATTGGATAAAGTGTGATAAACAAAAATATGATATATAGTGTTTTACGGGAAAAATAATGACACAAATATATGCTTATAGTTTATACTAATGCATAGTAAGAACATGTGAGAGCGTACCTGGAAATGTGAATGTAGGTTGGGGCGAGGACAGGAGGGGGGAGAGCAGAACAATGTATCTCAGTGAGAGTCACATGGACACAGAATGATGACAAACGAACAGGGCAGAGATTCAGGAGACCACACCTGTCATGATGAGTTTGTGCACAAACATCTCCTGACAGCAAATAACACTTACAGGGCTGGCGCTGGTACAGCCAAGGAGGCAGGAGGGAGAGGTGAGGCGTGCCCGACAAGTCAGACCCTGACAGCCGCTGCATGTCATAGTTTATCTCAAAAGCCAAAGAGAACTATCGATCTGACGTTTTAAAATATAACCTTGATTATAGGATAAAGGGATCTGATGAATTAAGCCACTAATGCTTTGTTCCTGTTAAGAAATAATAAGACTGGGAGAAAACTAATCCGTAACCTTGCCTGGCTGTGGATCAGACGTGCTGTGGACCTGCCAGCCAAAACCTGCTGCCCACACACAGCAGCCTGGCTGATAGAGGTAATAAACCGCTGCTGATTGGATCCCTGCTCTGCAGGAAGGAATTCACACCCGTCACTGCCAGGCTGAACTCAGAGATCCTCCTCACCTCGGCAGCTTCAGCTACCCAGCCAGCATGCAGCCGCATTCTGGGACCATAAACCTAGCCAAAGGCTCCCAGCTGGGAGCGCAGCTCTGGATGGAAGAGAGTGCTAGCAGTGCTTCTTGCTAAATGGAAATGTTGTCAAACTGCCTTCTTAAAATTTGTTTATTATGGATACAGCATTCTGCCTGCCTGCATGCATGCCAGCAGGCCAGAAGAAGACACCAGATCTCATTACAGATGGTTGTGAGCCACCATGGGGTTGCTAGGAACTGAACTCAGGACCTCTGGAAGGGCAGCCATTACACTTAACCTCTGAGCCATCTCTCCAGCCCTCAAACTGCCTGTTAAACATTCATGTTCATTCAGACACAGAGACAGTTTTCTTTTCAACCTTGGTCACAGAAGCTTCTTTTTCTTTCAATGACATAAGTTAATGCAGAGACTCTTAACTACCAAAGATTTCAGAACGTGTGCCAGTTGCGTGTTCAGTCCTAAATATCACCCCAGCACTCTCTTACTCACAGACCCACCCCCGATACACACACACACCATATTCATGTCCAGCTGAGGAGAGCTTAGGTGTTTCTATGGGCATCTGCTCCTTCTATCTCTGTGGGAAGATCCACCCCAGGAGAACCTACCAGAGCTAACACGAGCAGAAAGATAGGAAGCTGAAGTACCCCAGCCAGTCCCAGCTACCACAGACACGTGGACAACCTCTGACAAAGTCAGCACCACCACCCTGCCAGGCTCCACCACAGCTGCTGACTGACAGGCGTACAAGCAACACTGAGCAACTGCTGCTTCCTGCTACTAACCCCCCAAGTGTTTTGTTATGAAGCAAAAGCTACTAGAGATACAACTTAGAGAGACTAATACAAAGCATCTTCCAAAATAAACTTAGAAAGTCACACATTGCCATAATTTGTTCCTAAGTTATTCCTAAAACAATAGAAATGTACTCAAATAACCAGTGAGGGCCAGAAGTGTGCAGAACACATCACCCCTTTAAGTCAGCAGTTCTCAGCCTTCCTGATGCTATAGCTCTTTAACAGTTGCTCGTGTTGTGGTGACCCACAACCATAAAGCTATTTTCATTGCTACTTTATAAGTGTAATTTTTCTACTGTTATAATGTAAATATTTGACAAGCAGGATATCTGATCTGTGACTCCTGGGAAAGGGTCATTCAAAACTCAAAGGGGTCAGGCCCGCAGGTTGAGAACCCTGATTTACCTGTAAACTAGCCAGTTATGTACTGCAAACCATGAATTCAGAAGCAAATGCACTGCACAGCACAGATGTCTGTAAGCATTGAGAAGCGAGACTATGGAGCATTCCCTCCCCGGCCAGCGTGCCTGGACTGTGTGCGTCACTAATATACAAGTGACTTCCACAAGAAGTAAAGGAGAGAATTCGTGGTCCCACCCCCTACTCCTCCAGAGCACTCCTCCCCATGGGAGATTCACATGAGAAAAGAAACCATGAACACTCAGCTCAGGCCTCTGCATTCCTCCTTTAAGATAAAGCTGCCGGCCCAGAGGGCACGCTAAGATCTGAGATACACACAGCAAACTTCCCACACAAGACACAACAGAGCAGCCCGTGAAGCAGAAGAACCTGAGGAACGTCAGAACAAAGGGAAGAAACTAGGCGAGTGAGAATGTGGGCAACTATTAACTCCAGGGAAATCAACTGCACACAAAGGAAAATCTAATTATACATTAGTACATGTTACCTCTGAATGATAAGCAAACTAATAAAAACAGACTTAGTCCAAATTAGAGAGTGACACAAACCCAGAAAGAGCACTGGCGGTTTTTCTCACGAGAGCCTGCTCTATCAGGACCCACACTGCCCTAGCTTTCTAGGTTCCTTCACGCTCACACTTCCAATGCTCACCAAGAACACCAACTCCCACTTCCAAGACAGCATGGAAATACGGAGGAGAACCTGAGGAGGAGTATCTGTGCATCTTAAAGTGACAGACTTTCCAGAGGGTGTCAGGAGGCGGCTCAGCCAACCCACGGCTAAACAGATCTATTGGGCTTTTTTCCTGCTGAGATTCCGGCTGCTGTTGTTTGTTTTGTTTTGTCTTGTTTTCTGGGAGTCTGTGTAGCCCTGACTGGCCTAGAACTCTCTATAGACCAGGATGGCCTCAAATTCACAGATATTCACCTGCCTCTGCCTCCTTAGTGCAAAAATTAAAGACATGTGGTACCACAGTAGCTATTGGGTTTTTTTGAACCATATACATAAATTACTACATCTATATCTATATCTATATCTATATCTATATTTATATCTATATCTGTACTGATAGATAGACAGACAGACAGACACACACACACATATGCATGTATGCACCACATACATTCCTGGTGCCCACGCAGGTCCTAAGAGGGAGTCAGAGCCCCTGAGCCTGGAGCTACAGGTAGTTAGAAGCCAGCACATAGGTGGCTGGGCCCTGAACCTGTGTCCTCTGCAAGCCCCGTCGGCGCTCTCGAGCACTAAGCTTTCTCCAGCCCCTACAGAAATCATTTTTTCAATTTTAAAATTCCTGTGAAACAAACCTTGCTGATTCAACACCAGGTAAATATTCCTTTTCAAAACCCAAGTGAGTGGCATCTGCTTGCAGGCAATGGACTGAGCCTTCCCCCTGTCCCTCCCCCTGTCCCTCCTCCCCCTCCTCCCCCTCCTCACACATGCAAAGGCAAAAGACAGGGGTAGTTTCTATGTTATTACTACTGAAGCAGGCTGTGCAAGAAAACATTTCTCTTAAATTCCATTAAGTCTAAATAAATGTGGCTTCCTATTTTCTGACACAAATGAATAAAAACCATTAAGATTATGTATTAATGCAGGTTCTATGGGGTTGGAGAGACGGTTCAGTGGCTAAAAGCACTGCTTTTCCAAAAGACCCAGGTTAAACTCCCTGGACCCTCATGGCAGTTCACAACTGTCTGTGACTCCAGCTCCGGGGGATTCGATACCCTGACACAGATATATATACACAGACAAAACATCAATGCACATAAAATCAAAATTTAAAAATCATGTATTTAAACAAATGCAGGCCCCATAACTTGAAAGGAGTATAGGTTCACGGAGCAGCCTGGGCTCTGTGAATCCTATCTCACGGAGAAACGCAATAGTGACTGAGGAGACAAGTCAGTGGGTACAGTGCTTGCTCCGAAGTGTGCAGACCTCAGCTGGAGCCCAGAGAGTGTGTAAGAAAGTAGGCGTGGCAGCAGGTACCTATAATCCCAATGCTGGAGAGGTAGAAACAGGAGGATCCCTAGGGCTCATGGCCAGCAGGCCTAGCCTACTTAATGAGTAGATCCAACTGAGATGCCCTGTCTCAACAGCCAGCGCAGCGTAGGCACGATGGCTGCGGGCGGGCTTGGTAACCGGCACTTGCTACCCAGCCTGACGACTTGAGTTTGATCCCCAAGACCCTCGTGATGGAAGGAGAGATCCACTCTCACAAGTGGTCCTGGAACTACACACGCATGGACACTGTTATTTGTGTGTGCCTTCATTCACAAACACAAGCACACATGTGCACACAAAGAAATGTAAGGAAAAATATATTTAAATCTACAGGTACACCCACACAAATACACACAGATACAGCATGTGCTGCCTAAGTGTAATAAATTTAATATGTTTACAGTACATCTTGCAATGCTAATTCTTGGTTGGATTACAAAAGAATTATACAGACAACCTCAAGTATAACTGCACTGGCTTAGGTTTCTTGTTTTGAACCCAATTATCACTTTGTTTAATTCTCCATTTGCAGGCTCTTGTCATAATTATAAATTATCATTAGATTTTAAATAAGTTTTAACAGCATGTATAATTAAGTCATTAAAGCTGAAATTGCAATAAAGCAGCCAGAACAAGGTAGCAGCTGCCCTGGGAGAAACCTCAGACCTCATGTTCCATGGAAAGGGATGGTCGTTTTAGTATACTGCAAATGAAGACAGATACTTACCTCGACAATATTCCATTAAGATAAGCACTTCCCATACATTATCACTAATTGAATTGACAGCACAGTCCAAATAGCCAACAATATTTTTGTGGCCAGATAGCTCTTTCTGTGAAAAAAGAAATAAAATCTTTAAGATTAGAAACTATAAACCTTAAACTTTTAAGAGTAATGGTTTCAAGTGTAAATAACTAGATTTAATAAATTCCTAAAAGCAGGAATAAAGTATGAGAATACAGTATTTCAGTCAGAGATTTTTATGGCTTCATTGAAAATTCAATACTTTTATGACAGTTATTATCTAATATGTATAACCAATGATCATTTGTTTATAAGTTCAATCAGGAAAATAATATTTTACCAAGGGCTGGAGACATGGTTCAGCCAGCGGAGACACTGATCCCAGGCCTGAGGATCCACGTTGAATCCCCAGGACGACAGGGTGGAAGTCATTCCTCCCAAGTTGAATCCCCAGGACGACAGGGTGGAAGTCATTCCTCCCAAGCTGCCCCCCAAGCTGCCCCACACACCCAAACTAAACAAGTGTAAGCTAGAACTAATCTACCAAAGCAAGTGTATAACATAGTTCTCTGAAATTCAAGGATAAAGTATTAGAATTCTAATAATATTTATGTTAAAAAATAATAAAGGAATTGCTGAGAGGTAGAGGCAGACAGATCTCTGTGAGTTCAAGGCTAGCCTGCCTTACAGAGAGAGTTCCAGGACAGCCAAGGCTGCACAGAGAAACACTATCTTGAAAACCAAATAAAATATAACATAAAATAAAAATCAAATAAAGGAACTAAGCTCTAATGTTAATGAACTAGTTTCATGCATTTTTCCTAAACATTATAGCTTATGTAGGGACAAGTGGCCAAAAAAACATTTGTGAGAAAGAACTTATACATTAAAGATACTCTTAGTGCTGTGTTTAAGGGAATAACAAAATGGAAAGTCTGACAACTTTTCCTCCTAGTACAAAGTCACCACCAGCATACTGCGGCTACACAGAGGGTTGAAGACGACTCAGGGATCAGTACTGCTTAGCATGGATCAACATCCTAACACTGCTATCATCCATGTTACACCGGGTTTCAACTGTGCAAGACAACTTGTAGTCAGAACTACTAAACGCAAAACATGTTAGCTCATACAGTAAACAGTGGGTGCCCAAACGGCAGTTGAAGACCAAGACTGCAAAGGCGTGATCTCCCCACAATGCCTTGTTTAAAGACAGAGACTTGACTGGAGCTGCTGCTGGTATCCTCTCCTTGTCTCAGAACCATACGAACTCTACCGAGTCAAAGAGCACAGCTCCACGGTAGAGAGAATCTCTTAGAAGCATCACCTGTCAATAAAACAGCTGATGGCGGATGAGCTGAGGCAGGAAACAGACGCTGGGACACTGGGGACACAGCTGATGGCGGATGAGCTGAGGCAGGAAACAGACGCTGGGACACTGGCAGGAAGAGAGGGGATTCAGGGAAAGAGTGAGAGGTGTGGAGACTTGCCTGGGAAAGCTGGGGAGGTGGACATAATAAAGCAGCAGGTAGCTACACTGAGGGGAGAGTGAAGGTGGAAATCCCGGCGGCGGGAATGCCTGCCACTGAGAAACAGATTCATACACAGCAGTGCAGTATCTAGGCCCAAGTTAGAGAACACAATCTAGGCTTCCCCATTATCTCAAAGCAATTATTTTTCAATCTGCTTGCTACTATCTTTATCTTTAAAACGTGTCAAAACCTAATCATCTCTAAACTAGCTAAGAGAAAGAAACAATTGGAATTCAAAACACCAGATGACAAAAATACACTTCTTTCTAAGTGTTACTATAAAGAAGGAAATCCCCTCAGCAGTGAGGTGTGTGGGACTGGCATTAACTAAAGCTGTCTGTCAGTGGGACTGCTGGGAAGAACATATGTGGTGCAGTGGGTACTCTAAGTCTGGCTGTTCCTCAAGCATTTACAGAAGAACCTAGGCATATAAGCCAAGGTGAGAAACTACTCATGAACATGAATACACATGTGCGCAGCAGCAGCAGCTAGTCACACACATGCACATGTGGACAGCAGCAGCTAGTCACACACATGCACATGTGTACAGCAGCAGCAGCTAGTCACACACATGCACATGTGTACAGCAGCAGCTAGTCACACACATGCACATGTGGACAGCAGCAGCAGCTAGTCACACACATGCACATGTGGACAGCAGCAGCTAGTCACACATATGCACATGTGCACAGCGGCAGCTAGTCACACACATGAACATGTGGACAGCGGCAGCTAGTCACACACATGCACATGTGCACAGCGGCAGCTAGTCACACACATGCACATGTGCACAGCGGCAGCTAGTCACACACATGCACATGTGCACAGCGGCAGCTAGTCACAGCAGACAAAAACTACGAGCAGCCCAGATTCCTGCCTATCAGCTTTTCCATACAACCAGACACACTGGGATGTTGACAAATGTCATGTTGTAACAGAAAGGAAACAAAGTACTGAGGGACACTACAATGTCTATGAATCTCACAGGCACTGGAGTAAGAAAAAAAGAAACCCAGTTATCAGAAATGTTCAGGGCAGAAGTCCCAGCAGACAGGGTGCTCGCTGGGGCTGGTGAAGGGAGCACAGGATGGGCAGGAGGGGGCAGGGCTTTCCTTTAGCTACCATCACAGAGGCAGTGATTATACCATACTATGTCAGAATGTGCTAGCTGAAGCCGTTAATTTTCAATTACCCGAAGCTGGGCCTAAGAGAATGTGCACGTGTGTGTAGGTGTACTCAGGTCAGAACTGAGGAGGAGGGAAGAGAAGTGAGAACGAGAAGGCCTCACGAGCACTGAGCTCCTACTGGTCTACTAAGATGTTCTTGCTGTACCAGTATTCGGTAAGAGCTTCCCTTAAGGACTGACAACTGGCCCTACACTGCAAAGTTCACGGCAAAACCAGGTAAGAGCAGGACCAGGTAAGAGCGGGATTGCTGCAATGGGGGGGAGGGGGGGCGGACCAGAAATTGTTGTCTGTGGATATAAACACAAGAGGGATGTAGAAAGTGTGGACAGCAAACACAGTCACCACCTTCAGGGTGGGAGTCTCTTTCTGCATGAGACAAACAGTACCGAGAGCAGCTAAGCAGGCAGGCGGGGAAGGCTCCACAGTATGTGGAAGACGGTATTTCTCACAGTGTCAGGCAGGTGAACGTGGTGTGTATTCCACAATCCTGTAGTGTTCTACCCTCCCAGGACCACACAGTCACAGCGAGCGCCCTACCCACACCGGGCAGTCAAGGAAAGGACCTTTAGGCTCACGTGTGGCCAGGCGCCATCAACGGCCGATACCCACAGAGCAGTTTAACTCAGTGACCTGCGAGCTTGTCAAGTGTGCACAACTGATACAAAACTTGCCTAAAAAACTGTGAATGTTGTAATATAACACCAAAGGAAAAGAATCCAAATTTCACTTACCATAATCGTGATTTCCCTTTTACAAATGTTGAGGTCAGGAGTGTTGTTGACATACATCCGCTTCAGCGCGCATCGGAGCCCACTGTGTGTCCGCACCAGGAAAACAGTGGAGAAGCCACCTAGGAGAGGGAGCCCGTGTCACTTAAAACAATCAGAAACCACCACCAAAAACACGCACTAGAACTGTCCTGTGCATGGAGGCACACGCCTTTAATCCCAGCGCTTGGGATGCAGAGACAAATGGACCTCTTGTGAGTTCAAGGCCAGGCTGGTCCACAAAGTGACTTCGAGGACATCCAGAGCCACACAGTGGGAATTCTCTTTTTAAATCAATCAATCAATCAATCAATCTCTCTCTCTCTCTCTCTCTCTCTCTCTCTCTCACTCACTTTGGAGCTAAATAAGAGGAAAATAATCAAAAACTATATTCAGGACAAAAATCAGTACCGTAAGCAGCTTCCCGATTGCCAGCGGACGCCGACCTCCTGCATCAGAGGCGACAGTACTTACAGAGCCACATGCTCCTCAAATGAATCTGCTTCTCTTTCAAAGGGCAACAGACTCAAACTTACTTTTCCACAGATACCTGTGACTCAGGATACAAAATGTCCTCACATAACTTTCTGCAATACTAATTATCGCCCACCCATCTTGATGACCAGCACGGCTACTATTTAACACTCAATATAGCTAAGACAGTTGGCCTCTCCTCCAACTGCAGGCATGAGCTTACTGTATCCTCAGCAATCTGGGATCGATATGATTATCAGCCACTGACTTCAGAGCTGGGTACTCGCCAGCTCTAACTCAGGTAAAGGCAGTCTGCTGAGACGGCAGGGATAGGACCGTGTGCGACAGAGGAGGCCCCACTCTTCTTCCTGCCTCTCTCTAAGATGATGCTTAGACCTGATGTAGATAATCTGTGACCACGGTGATTAGAAAGAAAATGGCCACCGGGCATGGTGGCACACACCTGTCATCCCAGCACTTGGGAGGCAGAGGCAGGCGGATTTCTGAGTTCGAGGCCAGCCTGGTCTACAGAGTGAGTTCCAGGACAGCCAGGACTACACAGAGAAACCCTGTCTTGAAAAAGCCTAGAAAGAAAGAAAGAGAAAGAGAGAGAGAGAGAGAGAGAGAGGGAGGGAGGGAGGGAGGGAGGGAGGGAGGGAGGGAGGGAGGGAGGGAGGGAGGGAAGGAAGGAAGGAAGGAAGGAAGGAAGGAAGGAGAGAGAGAGAGAGAGAGAGAGAGAGAGAGAGAGAGAAAGAAAGAAATAAAGTAAGTAAGTAAATGGCTCAGGACAGGGAGAGCACGGAATGAGGCCACCTCCCCCCAGAACTCAAGTGAGACAGTAAACGCCTTCTTTACCTACACCAGTTACTGAGACATTCTCTGTACTGCATCTGGGAAAGTGCTTCATTTTAAGTACACAGAAAGTGCCATTAACAGATCAATTATTTTATCAACTGTAAGATAAGATCTCACATTCATTTTTGAAGACTCACTTCTGGTAGAACATTCTGTAACATATTTTTTATACGCATGTCAATTTTGTTAAAGTGATAAAGGCGTGATTATTAAACTTGTGCTATCATCGGAAAATATGAGACACTCAAGGTGCTTTCAAAATGCACAAGAAGAGAGTCCACGAGAGAGACAGACCTGACAGGAGAACAAGGGTGCACTGGCGGAAGTACGTGTGACAGTGAAGGTGACTGCGGTCTTTACTAACCCAGAGTCGCTTCCCGTCTTAGGTCTACACTCTAGAGAACAACCTTGCTCTCTCAGGGCTCTTGTGTGAAACAACTGTACGTGACACTAAACTGAGACGTTCCCTCCCCACCTCCCCACTATATGCACATGCACTCGTGCGTGCACACACACACATACACACTCATAATCATACAATTAAATGATGGTAAGCTTTGGTAGATAATTCTACCTAGGTTTTACAAGCTATTATACAAATATGTGTGATTTTTGTTTGTGTGTTTGCTTGTTCTAATGAGTATTCCCATGCACGTGTGAGCTAGTTCTGCATTGGTAGTAGAAAGGACCATAGTGAATGCAGAAGTTACTCACAGGTGCTGCAGAGACTGAGAGTTGCAACTACTGTGTCTGACATACTGAGGTGATGAACTGGAGGTCTGGAATTGAGTATGATGTAATCAAGTTGGAAAGGTGAGAAGTGGCCAGGGCTCTGGGCCACTGACAGGTGGACAGATGGCCACCCCAGCACAAAGCCCTAGAGGAACAAGGGGTGCAGTGTCTGTGCTGGCTAGCTTTATGTCAAGCTGACACAAGCTACAGTCATCAGAGAAGAAGGCGCCTTAATTGAGAAAATGTCTCCCTAAGATCAGACTTCAGGTAAGCCTGTAGGCATGTTCTTAATAGTGATTGATGGGGGAGGGTCCTGCCCAGTTGTGGGTGGTGCCAGCCTTGGGCTGGTGGTCCTGGGTTCTATAAGAAAGTAAGCTGTACAACCATGAGGAGCAAGCCAGTAGGTGGCACCCCTCCATGGCCCCTGCATCAGCTCCTGCCTCCAAGGTTCCTGCTCTGTTTGAGTTATGGTCCTGACTTCCTTCAATGATGGACTGTGTTGTGAAAACCTAACAATGTTTTCTTCCCCAAGTTGATTTGATCATGGTGTTTCATCACCACAGTAACCCTAGCTAAGGCAATGTCCTTCTTCTCTAAGTCCTAAGGCAGCCACCCGTAACAGACAAAATTAGGAGTGGTAAAGACCACTCCTAGCAAGAAGCTTCCACCTACGAGAGCACGTTAGACCACATCTAGACAAGGGGCTAAATACGGGGTAACCAAGAGAGCTGCATGCTGGTGGCTGGGGGAGACGCGACGCTGCACCAGGAAGGAGCGGCACGCCCACGAGAGTGAGAGCAAACAACCCCACTCCAGACCATGAGGTACAGGCTGGAAGTTGGAATGCTGCCCGATGACTAAGAGCAGAAAGTCAAGGTGAGGCGTGACAAAGCCTGAGCCAGCCTCGGCCACGCAGAGCCAGGCAGAGGACACGGAAACACTGCACGGCATCTCCCTGGCCGGGCTGAGTAAAGGGGCATGCGCGAACAGAGCATACCCTTCCCTAGGTCCAGCCCGCTAGCCCAGAGAATTAACTAATCCCAACAGAGCCTGCCTCCACTTTTGTCCAGTTTTCCTACAAAAACCTTCGACAGGCGCAGTTCAGCGGCCTTCCCTCTCGGTCTCGCAGGAGCCCCTCTCTTCTCTCGCTTCTCACTATGCTTCAGTTTCCCTGTGTTCTGCAGACAACGCTTGCTTCCACTCGGCACACTCTCCCCGGCTGGCATTCTTAATTCTCATCAGCATAAGACATGGAGCCACTATCTCAGCAGGACCTCTGGTGACCACCATGTCTCCAGCACCATAAGACAGTGGTTCAGACAGAACTGGGAAAAGGGCCCCGGCATACCCGAAAGCCCTGAGCCATATGCATGTAGGGTCAGCCTTCTTCTACAGCCTCCATTAACAGAATGACACCACAGCAGCCGCAACAGCACCACGCCGGCACTATCCGGGAGCTATTCTGTATACCGTACCATGCACACATATAATGGTTTAATCCATCACCCAACAAAAGCCATTCATTCAGGCGACCTCTGTCTTGGGGAGTGTGGCTAGTTGGTGTTATTTCTGATGATGCTACATTAAATGCCCTCCTATTGCTGTACTGCTTTCTGGGATAGCTCAGTTCTGACTGATTTTGATTTAGCTTCTTGGTACTGGGAAGCGAAATATAACACTCTAAAGGGCTGGAACTTTTGTTTCTACAGAAAAGGTTCCCAAGCTAAGTCAGTAAAGAAAACACTTCAACTTCAAATTCAATGCTTTCAACAACATGCTAAAAGGTCGCAGAAACTCCTAGCTGCAAGCAGCTGAGCCCGTTTTCTCCCACCCTCACAAGACCTCTAAGGCACCTCTAAGGCACAAGTGTTGTCAACTTGACAGGAAATGCCTCTCGACTTCCTAGTTCTCTCTGGAAGCCACCAGCCCTGACATTACGCATCTTTCCCTCAGTTTGTCGGCCTCCTCCATGGCTTAATTGCACGTCCTCAGTATGTCCTCCTAAGACTTCTCCTTCCCTTTCAATCAGTAGAACTTCTCCTCAATGTGTGTGTGTGTGTGTGTGTGTGTGTGTATGTATGTATGTATGTATGTATGTGATTTTTTTCTCCTGATTGTTTGTTCCACTTGGTCCACAAACTGTGTTTGCAAATGAAAAGGCTGTATACTATGTGGGTGAAAATAAAGGAACAGCAAGAGATGATGCCTGCATCATGTAACTGAAGAAGGAAGAACATCACATTGCCTTCAGAGGCACTGCGGTGTTACATGTTAGTTGTGCTGTTTGCTGAACATAATGACCTTAAGCTGGGGTACAGTGGGAGAGCTGTGCTGACTGGGGTACAGTGGGAGAACTGTGCTGACTGGGGTACAGTGGGGAGCTGTGCTGACTGGGGTACAGTGGGAGAGTCGTACTGACTGGGGTACAGTGGGGGAGCTGTGCTGACTGGGGTACAGTGGGAGAGCTGTACTGACTGGAGTACAGTGGGAGAGCTGTGCTGACTGGGGTACAGTGGGAGAGCTGTGCTGACTGGGGTACAGTGGGAGGGCTGTACTGACTGGGGTACAGTGGGGGAGCTGTACTGACTGGGGTACAGTGGGAGAGCTGTGCTGACTGGGGTACAGTGGGAGAGCTGTACTGACTGGGGTACAGTGGGAGAGCTGTACTGACTGGGGTACAGTGGGAGAGCTGTGCTGACTGGGGTACAGTGGGAGAGCTGTACTGACTGGGGTACAGTGGGGGAGCTGTACTGACTGGGGTACAGTGGGGGAGCTGTACTGACTGGGGTACAGTGGGAGAGCTGTACTGACTGGGGTACAGTGGGGGAGCTGTACTGACTGGGGTACAGTGGGGGAGCTGTACTGACTGGGGTACAGTGGGGGAGCTGTACTGACTGGGGTACAGTGGGAGGGCTGTACTGACTGGGGTACAGTGGGGGAGCTGTACTGACTGGGGTACAGTGGGGGAGCTGTACTGACTGGGGTACAGTGGGGGAGCTGTGCTGACTGGGGTACAATGGGAGAGCTGTACTGACTGGGGTACAGTGGGAGAGCTGTGCTGACTGGGGTACAGTGGGGGAGCTGTGCTGACTGGGGTACAGTGGGGGAGCTGTGCTGACTGGGGTACAGTGGGAGAGCTGTACTGACTGGGGTACAGTGGGGGAGCTGTACTGACTGGGGTAGAGTGGGGGAGCTGTACTGACTGGGGTACAGTGGGAGGGCTGTACTGACTGGGGTACAGTGGGGGAGCTGTACTGACTGGGGTACAGTGGGGGAGCTGTACTGACTGGGGTACAGTGGGGGAGCTGTGCTGACTGGGGTACAATGGGAGAGCTGTACTGACTGGGGTACAGTGGGAGAGCTGTGCTGACTGGGGTACAGTGGGGGAGCTGTGCTGACTGGGGTACAGTGGGGGAGCTGTGCTGACTGGGGTACAGTGGGGGAGCCGTACTGACTGGGGTACAGTGGGGGAGCTGTGCTGACTGGGGTACAGTGGGGGAGCTGTGCTGACTGGGGTACAGTGGGAGAGCTGTACTGACTGGCACCTTTGAAGATGCAAGAATATCATGTTTAAACATGAGGTAGATTTAAACTTGCTCAACTACTGGTTGACACAACCACAAACATCTTAGAAAATATCATTTCTGGACAAGAAAGATATGTTTCAGCACTATTTGGCCTAAGCAATTCCTTTCAATTCTAACATGATCCACCCATAGCTGGGATAAGCCGCACAGTATAACCCTCGTATCAAATAGCAGATTATGTTCCGGGGACTACTGGCTTGATTACAAGTTATTAAACCAAAAAGGAGTCATGGAAAAGACAGACATTTGGAAGTCAGTACAAGATATCAGAAACATGCAATAAAGTCATACTGCCTAAACAATGCACATTCACACAATTAGCCTTCCTTATTTACTGCATGAATTTTAGTTCTCATCACTTGCTGTTTGTACCACACAGAGCAGTTGGTACTATTTATTAATACAACACTCCAGTGCGTATTAAACATGACGCAGAATGCAACCAAAAGGAAACACCTTTGAATTACTAAAACTGCTCAGTCTTCCCATAAAGGAGAAAATGGAATTTCTCAAATCCCTTGTCAAAACTAACATGAATTGTTCTGAAGAAGTCCTCACTCAGAATTACCCGCGTCGTGCAGGGAGATGGTGCACACTCTGCACTCTGTACGGAGTTACATGCAGAAGGCGGCATGGGGTCCTCCCTGCAGCACTTCTCACCTTCCTGTGTGCTTTGAGGTTTCTACCACTGAGCTGCACCCTTTGCCCTTGCACTGAGACGGCACTTCATTGCACAGTCCAAGCTGGCCACCACCTCCCACGTGCTGGGATTACTGGGGCAAAAACTTCCACCCAATTCTAAGAGCTCTGCGGCTCGGTGCTTAGTCCATCCTTCCCTACGAAAGCTGGGAAAGCGCCTGGCCTACTCTCCCAGTGTTTCCCCTCTTGCCACCTGATCCCAGCACAGCCACTGAGAAGCAGCTCTTCTAAGACAGCCACTACTGCTGACTATACACTAGAGACCTTCCCAAAGGGACCCTAAGTCTCTTGTGACAAGAGAATGTTTACCGTAGCCTAGCAACCGGCAGCTCTAGCATCCCAACACATGAAACACCGCATGTTTATCAAAGACTTGGCCATGGGTGATGATTCCTATGAAATGTACCCAGAGAGAGGAAAAGGGGGAGGGAGGGAGGATAACCTCCCATGTGATCTTTTTTCTTCCCTGTGCATTTTATCAGCAAAATAGAGGAAGGCTTAAACTATCAACGACTCCTAGCTCCAACCATCGCAGAAGAAAAATTATGTGACTTTGAAGCCATGTTCGAGATAAGCAGGAAAGGCACTTACGTGTCTGTGTGATCTGAGGCATAAAAAAGTTCTTCCTCCCATTGACTGCTTATCTCTGGTATAACAGAGCCCTAGGTTACGTCAGCAAACCCAAGGCCTTCTCCTCAAAGTGCAACCCTTTCTAATGAGGAATGATTACCAGCTTACATTCTTGCCAACGCTATTGTTATGAGTAAGGAGAAAGAATCAGAATTGAGGGGGATGCCATATTTTATTTCATTCCTGCAACATCACACAGCCTTTAACGCATTTCCACTTTATAGATAAGAAAGGGACCAAAGGAAGCAGACAGCTAGTCTAACAAGACAGAGCCATGTCTTTTATTCCCCTATAAATCTCAGGTTCTAATGATTTTTTACAGCCCACACCTAGCCATGCAGGCATTTGCCAAACAAAGCATATAATTATAAACAAAGGGATCTAGAAATAACAGAACTGGAGAACAAGACAAATGAAGAAATCAAAAAAGAACAATGGCCTCCCCAATTTTTCCTTAAGAAAATTTGACTTAATAAGCACAGTATCATGTATAAAAGATGAACCATGTTTAAACTGGATGTTGTAAAGCCTTTAAAAAAAAAAAAAGAAAAGAAAAGAAAAAAAGCAATGGTACCCAGGTGTGCCTGTAATCACAACAACCTGAGAAATAAAAACAGGTGGACCAGGCACTTGGTCATCCTCAGCTACAGAATTAGTTTAAGGCCACAAGAAATCCTATCTCAAAACACACACACGAGCATCCCTACAGAACAAGGAACTCTGAATGAGTATACACAATGAATCACTTCAAATTAAAATAATATATGAGAAAGTTTCTTAAGCTGTAATACTTGAGACTGTAATCAGGTTTTTAAGCTGTAATACCTGAGACAGCAATCAGTTCAAGCTCTCTGAAGTTTTATAACTAACTGGCCACCATTGTTCCCATGAGCCTGCAGGTGGACCCTCTCCCCAGGGTACTCGCCATCAGTCCATCTTGGCCACCCAACTCCAGACAAGCTCAGTGTGCTGTACATTTACACTGCGGGCGTGAGCCTGCGGCCCTTGCAAACTTACTAACACAAATTCACCAAGCACAGCAGTTACTTGGGTAAATTTGAGATCTCTCTTCTCTGAAAGATTCCACTACAAAAAGAAGGGCTGTGTACACCTCAATTACTATAATATTAGCAATGCCAATCAACTCAACTGACATTTAATATCGATCAATGGATTTAGTTGGGACGTAGTTCCAGTTCATCTCTGAGTCCTCATCCCTTGACGGCGACTATATTCTAATGGAGAATACAAATTATAAAAACTGAACACAAGTTCATTACCATAGACCATGTTTAACATTAATATAACAAGCTGTTTAACAGCTTTCTGGTTCCTTCTGGTTCCTTCCTCGAAAAAGTACTTTCGATTTGACAAGCAATGGTCACTATTATTTCAAATACACAAAGTGCTTCTTTTCGCCCTGGATGCCCTTGATGGCCAAGAGGAAGGAGGTCAGCACACTTTGCGGGCACAGTCCAGTATGCGGCCACTCAATACGCTTTCATGCAATTATCGCATTTAATTCTTAAACTGTTTTCAGTATTAGCTTCATTGCTCTGCTTTTTCACGATAAAAATTGGAAGCAATCATATTCCAATCACTACAAAATCACTAGACAGAGAGAAAGCTGTCTACAGCGCAGCAGCTGGCTGCAGTCAGCAGTGTTTGTGATGTATTTCAAAATGCTGTGTTAAAACAGAGGACTCCGAATATTCTCAACACAAAGAAATGGCAAATAAGTTGATGAATTTAATAGCTTCACACTATGCACATGTATCAAAAATATCACACTGTACCAAATAAGTACATCACAAATTTTTAAAAGCCAGACTGCTGGCACACATCAGTAATCCCAGCAATAAGGAGGGCGGCAGCCAGCCCGGACACACAAGATGCTGATTCAAAACACAAGCAACTGTAGAGATGTCGATCAACAGTGTAAGAATGGGTTACGGCCCTAGGTTCAGTCCCCAGTACTATAAATAAATGCATAAAAAAAATCTTAAAAGATAAGTCATAAAATACACATTGAAAACTTCAAGTGCTTCAAAACCATGACCATCGGCAGAACTGGAATTCAAAGTTGCATAAAAGTCTCCAGTTTACAAGCCATTTCGTATTTTTTATGCCAGTATGAGCTCAGGGGATAATCAAGTAAGAAAGGGGAGAAAGGGTGTGTTCCCTAATCTCACGGGATGCGCTCTTATGCTCTCAGCAACTGCCATCCTCAGCCAAATGATTTCATTCACTGCTCTCAAACCCGGAGCACCTGTCCAGCTCTGACTCCTCGTCATCGTCATCTTTGTCATTGCCGTCATCTTCGTCATCGCCGTCATCTGGGTCCTTTATCTGGCACAGCTGTGATCCTTCACAGCTGGAGCATTCTCGGTGTGACTTTCACCTCTTAGGCCTACCTTTATGCTCTACCCTGGGAATAAAGCATGAGTCCGTTTCCCAAAATCCTCACTGCCCTAGTCAAAATCACTGTCACTTTATCAAAGTGACGCCACGGTCTCCCTCCAAGTGCTTTCTCTGCTTCTGATACGTATGTTCATTTGATTCTCCACACAATTGGCCCATATTAAAATCTGGGCCCAACATGTTCCCTCCGCGCTCACAACCCCCCTGTGACTCCCATTTCACTGCAGTCAGAGAAAGGTGGGAAAGGATTGTACTCTCCAAGACAGGAGACTGCAGGGTCTGGCTCTTCCTCTGCTCCAACCTCTCCCCACCCCTCACCCCCCCACACACACTACACACCCCTTCATGTCAGGGACTTCACACTTAGTTTGTTCCACCAGAAATGCACTCACTGCGACTTTTCTCCCTGTCTGCCCATCTCTCCTCGGCTCCCCGACCTTCCGGGCACCTAGACTTCCTGCTTTAAGCCTCTAGAACAGACTCTCCCGCACAGTTCTCCATCAAGCCCCGCTTTCTTTCTTTTCCCCTGAGAGGCCTTCCTGTTGCCTTCTGGGAAGTACTCCGTTTTCAGGTCTTGTTTCAATCACTGTGTAGCCTTTAGGACTCACTCAATGAACTACTTGTGGCTAACTTTGTCCCCCTGCTGTATCACAGCCTTGACACACTACGAGTGTTTACTATGCGCATGTCGTATGACTAACTTACTATGTGCATGTTGTATGACCAGTTTATGAGGATGTTTGGATCTGAAATAGTGTGTTAGCAGTGTAGGTAGCCTAGCAGTCTGAGAAACAAGGATGAGCTGCAACCAGGTCAGAAGCAGTGCTTTCCAGCGCACAGAGACAGAGCTGGTGAAACAGAAGCGTTCCCTGGCAGAGGTGACATGGCGTGTGACATGGTCTGTCTTCTCCTGTCCTCGGCAGCTGTTTGTCTTCTGAGGTAAAATATGCTTCCTATTTTTCATGGTCATGTGTGCAAGTCCTGTTTTCTGCACACTGTTCCTTTGTCATCCTGCTCCCCTCCTCCCCACAGCCCTGCTCCCCTGCTCCCCACAGCCCTGCTCACCCGCTCCCCTCCACCCCACAGCCCTGCTCCCCTCCTCCCCACACCCCTGCTCCCCTCCTCCCCACACCCCTGCTCCCCTCCTCCCCACACCCCTGCTCCCCTGCCCCCTCCACCCCACAGTCCTGCTCCCCTGCCCCCTCCACCCCACAGTCCTGCTCCCCTGCCCCCTCCACCCCACAGCCCTGCTCCCCTGCCCCTTCCACCCCACAGCCCTGCTCACCCGCTCCCCTCCACCCCACAGCCCTGCTCACCTGCTCCCCCCACCCCTGCTCCCCTCCACCCCACAGCCCTGCTCCCCTGCCCCTTCCACCCCACAGCCCTGCTCCCCTGCCCCCTCCACCCCACAGCCCTGCTCCCCTGCCCCTTCCACCCCACAGCCCTGCTCCCCTGCCCCCTCCACCCCACAGCCCTGCTCCCCTGCTCCCTCCACCCCGCAGCCCTGCTCACCCGCTCCCCTCCTCCCCACAGCCCTGCTCACCTGCTCCCCCCCACCCCACAGCCCTGCTCACCCGCTCCCCTCCACCCCACAGCCCTGCTCACCTGCTCCCCTCCACCCCATAGCCCTGCTCCCCTGCCCCCTCTGCCCCACAACCCTGCTCACCTGCTCCCCCCCACCCCACAGCCCTGCTCACCCGCTCCCTTCCACCCCACAGCCCTGCTCCCCTGCCCCCTCCACCCCACAGCCCTGCTCACCTGCTCCCCTCCACCCCACAGCCCTGCTTCTCTCCACCCCACAGTCCTGCTCACCTGCTCCCCCCACCCCACAGCCCTGCTCACCTGCTCCCCCCCACCCCACAGCCCTGCTCACCTGCTCCCCTCCACCCCTCCAACCCACAGCCCTGCTCACCCGCTCCCCTCTACCCCACAGCCCTGCTCCCCTCCACCCCACAGCCCTGTTCCCCTGCTCCTCACACCCCTGCTCCCCTCCTCCCCTCCTCCCCACAGCCCTGCTCCCCTGCCCCCCTCCTCCCCACAGTCCTGCTCCCCTGCCCCCTCCTCCCCACAGCCCTGCTCCCCTGCCCCCCTCCTCCCCACAGTCCTGCTCACCTGCTCCCCTCCACCCCACAGCCCTGCTCACCTGCTCCCCTCCACTCCACAGCCCTGCTCACCTGCGGTCCACCTCAGAGTGACGTGTTCAGTTGGACTACACACATGTGAAGCGCGATGAGCCAGTGAGCTAACTAACCAGCCCCGCTTCCCAACTGCAGCCCTACTGCGGAGTGAAAGCCATCCCAACACAAAGCATTGACATGACTTGATCCCAGGAAGCAAGCCTCATTTAGAATTCCTGGAAACTGAGCTAACCTGACATTAAATAATGTCCATGCAACTACGTCCCGGTCACCAAGTTCTGAGGTAGTTAAATACATAAGACAGACTATGAAGGCTGGCACACAGAAAGCATTAAGTGTGTGCTGACTACCCATGCGGAGGCCAGGCTGTGTGCGAATCTCTTCTTACTGCAGGAGAAGACCAGAGCACAGGGAACAGGACATGCTAACTCCCTTTTTATCTGCTCTGGCCCTGACACGCCAGTGCTTACTCTGGCACTTCAACAGTCTCAGGCCTGCCAAGCAGCCACAGTGCCTTCTGCGATTACTTCAGAAAGGGATACCCAGGAAAAGCGCCAAAGCATCAGCAGAGCCTCTGTCTGTCCCACTGCAGGCCTGATACCCGAACCTTGGCTCGGGGAACATATACATATTTACCCATTCCGTGTTGGCCCAAAGAAAAGCACGCGCTACAGTGTTTCAAATACTTTCACCTTGAGTTACTGAACACAAACAAGACTTTCAAGCCGAGGGAGCAATCTGGAGAATTCTTCCCTTACAAAGGAAGCTTGTCTCGTTGCTATCTATCAGATCTGTCAGGCAGAGTGGAGCACAGTTACTCCGAGTCCTTGTGCTTAGTATTCCAGAGTAACAGTGTCCTCTCCCCACCGGGGATGGAAAACCAGCCCTCGTCACCGCTGCTTTCCAACAACACAGACAATGCGAACACATCAGGGAAGAAGTCTGTGTCTGACCAGGGTTAACAAGTAAAAGTCTGTCACTACCACTGAACTGTTTGTCACTACCACTGAACTGTTTGGGAACTTGGCTAAGAAAAACGCTATTTTGGTACGCACTTGGATAGCATACTCGTGGCTTACCAGTTTGATCAAAGCGCATCATCATCTGGGTGGAGCCAGTCCAACCCTTCTGACAGGCACGCTCACCCCGGGGGCCGACAGGCACGCTCACCCCGGAGGGGGGGGGGGAGGGCGACGGGCACGCTCACCCCGGGGGCCGACGGGCACGCTCACCCTGGGGGCCGACGGGCACGCTCACCCTGGGGTCTGCCTTACAAACAACCTGCACTTTGGATAGAGAAGCCAGTCACTGTGGCTGGAGAGATGGCTCAGTGACTTCCTACTCTTACAAAGGAACAGGGTTTGTACCCAGCAACTATGGGGCCTCTGACTCCAGCCCCAGGAAACTCAGTGCCCCCTCTGGCCTCCACATGTGTGTCTACACACATACCTTAAAATAAGTAATAATATCATGATAATGCATATTTTAAAGTTCTTTAAAATGCTAAACATTCTCTTTTGTTAAAAGCCAGTCATGCTGAGAAAGAACTTGTATATTAAACAATACACATTCAGCATTACAATCAACCTGAAAACCTGTCCCAGTGACAGTAGTTATATCCACATCAAACCCTGGGGGGAGCACAGCCCGGGAGCGCCATTCTTTAGATAATCGTGATGACTATAAACTGCTACAGACACGATACAAATAAGCTGTTTCTAAAATATCACAACCGCGTTTAATCGTGAACTTTGATGACTCAGAGAGCCGACTGATGAAGGATGCCATGAGGTGAAGGGAAGGGAGCAGAGGGGAGGGCAGGGGAGGGGAGGACAGGGGAGAGGAGAGCAGGGGAGGGCAGGGGAGAGGAGGGCAAAGGAGGGCAGGGAAGGGCAAGGGAGGGCAGGGGTGGGCAGGGGAGAGGAGGGCAGAGGAGGGCAGGGAAGGGCAGGGGAGGGCAGGGGAGAGGAGGGCAGGGGTGGGCAGGGGAGAGGAGGGGAGGGCAGGGAAGGAGAGGGGCCGGGGGAGGAGGGGATGGCAAGGGAGAGGAGAGGAGGGCAGGGGGGAGGAGGGCAGGGGAGAGGGAGGGGAGGAGGGGAGGGCAGGGGAGGGCAGGAGAGGGCAGGGGAGAAGAGGGCAGGGGAGGGCAAGGGAAAGGAGGGGGTAGGGGAGGGGGAGGAGGGGAGGGCAGGAAAGGAGAGGGGAGAGGAGGGGAGGGCAGGGGACCAGAGGGGAGAGCAGGGCAGGGGAGAGGCTATGATTAAAACACAATCTCAAACAGAGACGCTAGCTCATATATAAATGGACTGGACTACATAACCAACTGCCTTTTCAACACTCCAGTTCCATGTATTTAACGCCATCTTTAAACCAACTCTTCAACTGCTTTCAACGGTTAACAAGCGTGTACAAAGCTCTGCAATCCAGCCCAGCGCAGAAAAAAGAGGAAAGAAAGATGGGGTAGGTTTCTGAATGGCATCTAGCAAATATATCCATTTTTCCTGGTTCCTTCCACATTTCCAGCTTCTCACCGGCCCTTTGGCCTTAGCTATCTTCCGGGAGTAACTAACCACCTTCTGACTGGATTTAAGGCCCACTCCACGAGAGAGAACCCATTTCTATTAAGGAGCCTGTGGCTAGGCTGGCCATGGGCCACAAGGAATCTGCTATCATCATTCTGCTAAACTGACACAGTATTACCTTCCTGACTTACGGCTGGACCCAGATCTTGTTCATCCCCTATCCGAGAAGCCTCTTCCCTCGGGAGGCAGCCATCCGCAGACTCCCAATAGGTCAGCATGCAGAGGAGAGACTGCAGAGCCTCAGCCCCAGGTGGGTCTTATCATCCTCCGCCTCCAAGGCTAGGATCATCATTGGAGACGAGAGCCAAGTGGAGGATGACTTAGGAAAGTCTGTCCTCCAGGCACAGCGGGAGCTGCACTGTGAGCTCCCGAAGTTGTCACAGCAGGAGCTAGAGGGCTGCCATGCTTAGGCCAGACCACACTACAGTGCAGAGAGGAGGGGTGAGCAAGATGGCGGTCCTTCCCTGCGATGCTGCTGACATCTGAGAGCTGAGAGACTTCTGTGACCCTGCTAGGCTGGCCATCTTCCCCAGCAGGCCCAACTTCTGGGTGGATGGGGGGGGGGGTCACAATGAATGGGGACGTTCTCTAGGCTACCAGAAGTTTCTGCAAATGTTCCAACATAAAACAATGATAATGCCACTGACATCGTTTATCTGTGTGAGCATAGTATAAACATACTGATGAAATTTAGTTAAATTTTCAGACAGGACTGGAGTAGAGCTGGGAAGTACAATCGTTACTTAACATGCATATGCTAGATTTCAGTCCCAGCACTTCTAAAATAAAATAAAATTTAACAATTAAAATTGGGCAAAACCAAGTGTCACAAGGAGAGAGTACTTTGTCTTCAAAGCACAGAGTTCCCAAGCACAAATTATCACTCAACTTAGAGGCATGGGTCTTAATGATGTGTGGTTAGTTTAAGGCAGGTATTTTACCTAAAAGATCAATTATTTATATACGCTTTTAGATAATAAGTTCAGTGGAATTGTGGGAAGATTTCTGGGTAAGAGAATTCACTGTTACTTCCCTAAAACTTCTTAAGTGGCAGGCTTAGAGACCACCTGCTGACAGTCACCTTGGAAGGAACATGGTCAGCTTTTGCAAATTATTTCCAGGATTAAACAGCTTATTTTATGATATAGAAAGTATTCAAGAAAGGAAATAAAGCAAGTCATTTTCAGCACTGGCGTGCGTTTCTACGGCTAAACTATCCCCATATCCTGTGAGGTGGCGCCCACCTTTAATGCCAGCACTCAGACAGAAGGAAGAGGTGGATCTCTATGAGCCTGAGGACAGTGTGGGTCTACATGGCAAGGTCCACCAAGACTAGGGTTAGAGAGGGAGACTTCATCTCAAGAAGAAAAAATACGGAAAAAGCTTCCTTAGTAGTTGGGTAAGAATTAAAATGCCAACTTGTGTGTATCTGCTTTTATCCACTCACTGCTTTAGGTGGATCCGAGCAGTCTCTGCCCAGCAGCCTCCGCGGCCTTCCAGCCCTGAGCCGCCTTCCTCCCCTCCCCCTCAAGCACTGCCATCGCTGTCACAAGGACTTGGCTCTGGTAAAGCACACCAGCTTTGCTTCGTCCACTCTTTTGTGCACTTTGGCTTAGGTGCCATGGCATGATTGTTACGTTTTAACCTTCCGTGTCTTAACACAATCCGGTGAAAGAAGCCCACCCAGACAGGCAAATGCAGCAGGGTTTCAATTCTAGAAACCTCCTATCAGAGTCCAATTCAGAAACAAAAAGAATGGGGGCCAGAGTCTGGGTTAGAAAAGGACAGAAGGTAGCCAGCGACAAAGAGAATAAAACTAAGTTTACAAAGCGATTCCTATAACCGAGAAGTTACTTCCCAAGCCATCTCCTGTGACCTTAACAAGCCCATGCAGTAAGGCTGAGAGACAAACTCAGCTTGGGTTCTAGAAGACTTCCCATTTTCCTTCCTTTCCTTCTACCAAATGATACAATTTCTGTCAACTTTCATATTTTTGTGACTTAAATATTTTTCTCTACCAGCATGAGTCACCTTTAGTTGGAGAAACCAGTCCATTAAAAACATCCAGACAAGACATTCCTAAATAGGGACTGTCATTTTAACTTAGATTCTTAGGCCTTAAAATAAGAATTAAAGTAAGAGAAATCTATGGTATCTCAAAGATCAGAATAATCAACATGATTTTTATACCGATGAAAGGTTAATTCATTCACAATATAAGCATAAGCTATTAAACTTATGGAGTTTCAGGACCTAACTGAAGAAAACGTCACTGAATGAATTTTAAAAGGAAAGAGACAAGCTGAGCCTGTGCCTTACAGCGGGGATCTCAGCACACTTAGAGTCACACCCAGAATCTCAGCACACTTAGAGTCACACCCAGAATCTCAGCACACTTAGAGTCACACCCAGAATCTCAGCACACTTGGAGTCACACCTGGGATCTCAGCACACTTGGAGTCATACCTAGGATCTTAGCACACTTGGAGTCACACCTGGATCTCAGCACACTTGGAGTCATACCTAGGATCTTAGCACACTTGGAGTCACACCTAGGATCTCAGCACACTTGGAGTCACACCTGGATCTCAGCACACTTGGAGTCACACCTGGATCTCAGCACACTTGGAGTCACACCCTGAATCTCAGCACACTTGGAGCCACACCTGGATCTCAGCACACTTGGAGTCACACCCTGAATCTCAGCACACTTGGAGTCACACCTGGATCTCAGCACACTTGGAGCCACACCTGGGATCTCAGCACACTTGGAGTCACACCTAGATCTCAGCACACTTGGAGTCACACCTGGATCTCAGCACACTTGAAGTCACACCTAGGATCTCAGCACACCTGGAGTCACACCCGGGATCTCAGCACACCTGGAGCCACACCCGGGATCTCAGCACACTTGGAGCCACACCTAGAATCTCAGCACACCTGGAGCCACACCCGGGATCTCAGCACACTTGGAGCCACACCTAGAATCTCAGCACACCTGGAATGCCTGTGTAAGAGAAGCATGAGCTCCAGAGCAGACTGGGCTGCATGCTATGTTCCAGAGCAGCCTGGGTGAAAGGTGAGACCCCGCTGCTAACCCTCCCCCATACACCGAGGGCAGCAGGAAGGAGAAAGAGAGACTGTCCCTAGAAAAGTATACTCAGTACTGTGAGTATGACAATCCCCTCATTTACACAGTTTTCACGTAATATCAAACTCCCAACATTGAAGAAATACCTAGAATCCTTAATAGACCTAAAGTCTTCCTCTAAATACAGACTTCCTATTAATGAGATCTAAGACATAGATGAACTGAAAAACGAATTGCTGGGAGTTGCTGGGTACAGTGCTCACCCACCAGGAACAATCGGGAACAGGAGGCAGGTGGAGGTCTGTGAGTTCTGCATAGTGAGACCCTTCCTGTCTTCTGAGGATTACTGTTATAACAAAGTGGGTGCTCACAGTGACCCTCCTGGACTCACTGGACAAGGCTGTCTGTGACAGAAGAACCAGTAATATCACCTCCCCCAGGCCCCACGAGGGAGCAGCAGCTTAACAAGCCCAGGTTTGCTGTACAGCCATGAGTCTGAGAAACACTGTGTCAAAGGCTGGAGCAGCCCAGCTACAGCCCAGAAAATGTAGCACAGCTACAGCAGCCAGCTACTCAAACAGAACCCCTCCTCACAACTCCCATTCACGGAGCCTGAACGCAGCCAGATAGCTCAACTCACCTCCACTCCCACACAAAATAGTTTCTCTACGGTCACCTGCATTTTCTTCCCTACAGTAGAATAGTCATTTTTAGAATTAATGGACTGAGTCAGTGCCCTTTCTGTTGCTGTAACAAATTACCTAAAGGAACTAAATAAAAGAAAGGTTTCTTTGGTGCCATGCCAGTTTAAGACCATATAAATAAATAAATAAGGCATGTATTTGTGAGCCCTAAACAAGCGGTATCATTTGCAAAGTGTACAGTCCATACAACCAATGACACCTCAGCCATAAACAACACTGACCTAACACAATGTAAGCCATATACAATTTTAAATTTTCTGACAGTTACATTAAAAATATTAATTAGTAACATTAATTTAATAATATATTTCATTTGCCTGAATATTTACAAAATAATCTTTCAATATAAAACCAATATTATATTAGGAGCTAAGCATGTGGTACAGAGTCCAGACAGCATATGTGAGACCCTGAGTCCAATCCTTAGCGCCAACACACACACATACATATATTTAATATGTATATATTTATAGATATTCATAAATATACATCTCTTTTACATTTTTTCATAATAAAGCATTAAAATCCTGTGTTTTATGCATACCACATGTATTAGACCAAACTAGCCAGCAAACACCTGTCGCTACTAGCTCCTAACCCAGCACACAGTATAGAGAAAGAGTTTCTTACTAGTACTAGGTCTATACATGCACATCTGGAACATTATTTTGGTTGTATGACGTATATAAAAAAATTCAGTTTCACATGGATGGAGGTAAAGATTATTTTAATAGTCTTCTTAGAAAATTATATATATATATACATATATATATGTGTGTGTGTGTGTGTGTGTGTGTGTTATTGTTTACTACTCAGGCAAAACAAAGCAATTCGTTTCTTAAAGACCAGTTGCAATGTGGCATCTGAAACCTTATCATTGACTTGTTTTTGTACTGTTATATTTAATATCCATGTGTTAATCATGTGCTTTGTAAATGATGTACTGGAAAATACAGCTTGAGTTATACAGTTCTTTTGTTAGACAAGTTCTTAAATTGCATTTGTTAATATCACCTGTCTCCTCAGCCGTTAAAGTAATGAGGCTGTCAACATTATAATGGCAGATACACGTTTTCCAAGGTTATAATTGTCTTTTGAAAGTTCAAATTCCAACATTAATAACACCGTCAGTTGTTTCCCCTAAATGACACTCACTCCAGCACCTGAGAAAACTGGCTGTCAGATACCCAGATCTAAATGCATAATCAGTTTGTCAGCCATGCCTTCAAAAGAAACTGGTATTCCATAAGGCAGGATTCCGAAGGCTTTTTCTCAATTATTCACCATGTATTATTACACAGCAAAAGCAATCCACATTTCTCATGTCCCCTAAGGTTATGAAACACACAGTCAGTATGGTAAAGAAAAGAAGCTCAGATTCACAAATGGTTAGAAAAACGTACATGAAAACCATGACACAAGGCATATCATTAGGATACGCTCATAGAAAGCCCAGAACATGGCTGGGTACTGGACAGACAAGGACACCGAAAAGCTGGAATCACTGCACACTGCTGGGGCTGTAAACAGTGCAAACACTGTGAAAAGCAGAACGGGAGTGCCTCTGAAAACTAGGCACAGAACAGACAACAAAAAGTTGTACAACTAGGGGTACACACGCATGCCTGTGCCTATGTGTATATGTGTAGATACACATACATATATACATATATACAATCTCCAGCAATTGCAGCCTAAAGTAGAGACAACCCAAATGTCCATGCAGGCGAACAGACACCCAAACATGATACAACAAGGCACACAGTGCAGCATCGGACTTTAGAGGATGGGGAGCGGGTTTTGAAGGCATCTGCCAGTGATCCCAGCACTTGAGAGACTTAGGCAAGCTGCCCTTTCTTGTTCCCTACCTTTAAAAAAAATGATAAAAGAATGAGATTCTGAGACAAACTATAGCAGGGACTAGTCCTGAAGAGGTGATGTTAAGAAAGCCAGGCACGGAAGGACAAATGCTATCTGCTTCTACTGCTGAGAAGTGCCTAGCCTACTCAGAGTCCTAGAGACAGACTTGGGCTTCTCGGGGACTGAAGGAGGGACAGGGGATTCCATCTAGGACGGGCCCTGCTCAGCCTTTCCAGCCCTACAAGCACTGCGAGGCACTGCTTTGCTGGATCCAGCTGGCAGAACTAGTGCAGTTGTACACAGAGTGCAATGAAGAGCAGGGTAAATTATCTCATGTAGGACAGAACTTCTCTAGACAGAGACTAGAGATTAATCCAAAGAAAGCTTGAACGAGAAATGTCCCCCAGATGCTGATGCTGTTTGGAAAAGTTACGGAATGTCAGGTCATGGAGCCTGTTTGGAGGAAGTGTATTAATGGGGTGATGGGTGGAGGGGTGGCTGTTTATGGCCTCACCCTACTCTCTGTGTGTTCCATGCACAGGGCCCTTCTCCCTCTACCCTCCCCCATCCTGCTTCCTAAGAAAGCGGAGATGCAATCTCTCATCTCTCTCTCAGCATACACCTTCCCTGCCATTATGGACTCTAATCCACTGGAATTGTAAGTCAACTCAATTTAAACTTTCCAAATTATCATAGTCTTGCCTCGAAAGCTATAGCACCTGATTTGATGATCTTCAAAAAGAATAAACAAGCTTTAGTTTTGAAACTCAAGAATAAAAAATGTCTAGGAGCTCTGCACCTCCACACGCCTTAGTCACAATACTCTAGCTGTCTCCGAGATAGCAAAGTCCTCCAGCCTCCTGACGTCAACACGCAAGTCCTCCTGCAAGTCCTCACCTTCACCAAGAGTCCTGCATGTGCACAGAGCCCCTGCGAGGCACACACAGAGGCAGGGCTAGGGCGGGGCCACGAGGCCCAAGGCGGTCTCCCCGCTAGCCCACCCCAGCACTGTGACGCTGGGCTCCATCACCCGCTTCCCTTCCTGCAGTTAAAAATGAGGGAACTAAAATTAAATAAGCAGTTCAATTATGAAAAATCTGAAGGCACGCTAGCATTTTCTAAAGACTGTTAGTCTGCTAATACTAATTCTATTCAATACAATGTTTAGATCATTTTCAAAAGAAGACCGATAAGTTATCGGTAATTCAGGATTTTATACACCAGACACAAATCCTATCTCTAGTTTCCAAAAGGTGAAAATCAATAGAGCGGACTTCACACCATCCATCGTGGCTCTTACAGTCTGCACACGAGATGCCCCGGGCGGGGTGAGATGCCCCCGGCGGGGTGAGATGCCCCCGACGGGGTAAGTTCCGCACTCAGTGCCTAGCTGCTGGCAGGATTCAGAGGTGCTGGAGGCTCTAGGGCAGGCAGGAAGGGGCGGGCCCATGAGGGTGTGCTGATAAAGGTTACACCTAGCCTGGGCTCTCCCTTCTCTCTGTCTCTGTCTGGGGGCAGCATGAGGTGAGCTCCTCTAAGGCCACACATGCTCCTTGCTATTCTGTCTTCTTCTTGTCCCAGAAGCCATAGCTAAGGTTAAGTCTGTGTTAAGCTGTCCCCTTTGGCCGTCTGTCACAGCAACATTAACTTTCTGAGACGCCTGCGGCATTTCAACAAACAGCAGTGCTGGTATGTAAAGACAACTGTTCACGTACGCATCAAAGTTCCTTGTTCTAGAAACTCATGAGATTCATAAAAAGTCAATTTTGAACAACTAAAAATTCACAAATGCGCTTCCTACATCTTCTTTGGATCAAACTATCATAAACACATAAGAGAAATAAAACCCTGGAGAGATGGCTCAGTGGTTAAAAGAGCACTGACTGGGGTCCTGAGTTCAATTCAGCAACCACATGGTGGCTCACAGCCATCTGTAATGGGATCTGATGGAGTGTCTGAAGACAGAGTACTCACATATATAAAATACACGAGTAAATAAATCTTTAAAGAGAGAGAGAGAGAGAGAGAGAGAGAGAGAGAGAGAGAGAAAAGCCAGACCTGGGAGGGTTGTCTTCTATTTTGTTTTCTTTTAAAGACAGGCTCTCATAATCAAACTCTGAGCAGTACTCCTGCACCAACCTCTTAAGTACAGGCTCCCATGAGCTACCATATCTAGGTTACTTGTATAGATTCAAAAATTACCATTAAAATAAGATTAAAGAAAAATACATTTTTGAGTATGAATAAGAAGTACTTAAAAAAAAAAAAAGAAGAAAAAAGCTCATGTTAGAGGCTTGACCTTTAACCACCAGGAGTGAGTGAATCATGGCCTCTGACATCATCCATGGGTTAATACACTGAATTATAGTCACACAATTCAACAAATTCTTGGGAGGTGATATACTAGGAGCTGGGCCTATCACTACCAGAAGTGGGCAGTGGGGCTGTGCCTGTGGCCCCACACCCTGCTGGGCCTTGCCTCTGAGATGAGCAGCTCTGCCTGGCCAGGCCCAGAGACAAAGCCAGGGGCCACAGGCTGTCTGACCCCAGGAGCCCAAGGTTCCTCCTCTTCTCTTTACCTCTTTCATGAAGAGTCAGCACAAAAATGAAACTACAGCACTACCTTTACTAGATTAGAAATAAAAAACGCTCATTTGGGTTGAAATTCTGAAGTTTTTTACTTGGGATATATATAAATAGTATTTTGATAAAAGGTTTTTTTAATGCCAAATACTTATCAATCCATTTGACTATTTGTGAAGATTTGAACTGGGGTTGGATCAATTAACCATAGCACTGTACTAATGAGATTCAGAACTTGCTACACTCCTAATTTTGATCCACCATATATATACCTCACACACAAAAACTTTGATATCCACATTACTGCGATTAGCTATCTTATAGAGTTATTACTCATCACAGAAGACACCATCAAAGGGTTATACACAGCTCAAAACATGTATTTACCCTAATTCTGAAAACAAACAAACAAAAAAAACCAATCCCTTTCCCTACGCCAAAGGTAGGACACTAACTAGCATTCAGCAGCAGAGTCTATGAGGAAGGCCAGAGAGAGAAAGGGAGTCACGGCATAAGATCACACTTCCTAGGGAAACACTTCACAGGATTCACTCGTGAAATATCTCACTATTTTTGTTTAACAATTTTAATATGAATCTTAATGATTCCAGAGTGAACAGTAAAATCTAGCCTACTGACAATCTCATTCACAAGAAAACAGGTAAGTGTGTAAAAGTCCAAGCCAGTCCTAACAAAGGTCTAGCCATTGAGCCCCTAGGAAAACAAGTTGTTTTTTTGTTTTTGTGTTTTTTGTTTTTTGTTTTTTTTAGGCAGGGAAGGGGGGTGTCAGAACTCTTTTACTCTTAGAAATCAAGTACGAAAGAATGCCAAGATAATGATGGTATGCTATGTGCTATGAACAAAACCGTATATATCATGGCTGTTCCCCTCTGACCTTGTGCTAAGATTACAAATGTCCTAATCTAAAAGAAAAGTCAAGATCTACATAGAACTAAGTACTTCCACTGTGGCCTACTCCAATTAGGAGTCCCAAAGCAAAAGCCCCAAAGGAAAAGCCTCAAAAGATATTGCCCTGCTTCCTGATCTCTTACCCTCTCAGCCACCAATCCAATTAAGCCTAGATGCTACCCCCACACCCACCCAAGAGATGGCCACATGCAACTGACCAGTCTCCAAAAGGATTCTGCTGTAAGAAAAGGTATACAGCACCCAGTAAGAGTCACCCAGCTCCTCTCTATACCACAGTAATGACTTTCTTTAGTGGAGTGATACCAGTCAAGGGGCCTCAAGCAAGAACATCTGAAAGCCACACCTAAATAAAAGCCCAGAAAACAAGAATTAGTTAGACATGTAAACAGAAAAAAGCCCCAATCGCATACAGTGTTTCTGTCCACTCAGTCAATACTATACCTACACTATTATAAAGTACCTTCTTTCAGTCCCTTCCTGTTTTATAGTTTCTACCAATGGACATGAGAGAAGGGCTGGGGGCTGGGGCTCAGTGGCAGTGTAGTGACCCTGTGCTAAGGAAAGGAGGAAGGGAGCAGGGGAACAACCCAACTGTCAGCTGCAAACCAGCAGGGACAGGCAGCCACGTCAGCCGTGAGTGGATCTGCTCACGGTAACTGTTCCTAGGCCTTCTGGTCACTGTGGAAGTCGAGTACTCTCTCTTTCACAAATACACGCTAAATACATGTGAGTACAACCTGTAATGGTAACAGGCGACTACAAGCCAAATCCTAAATGGGCTGCTTTTTAAAATCCAGAAAACTTTTATTGGAACAGAACAAAATTGAGGAAGTGCTATCACATGAGAAACAGCTGCCACACCTGGGGCCGAAGGTTGAGACGGGTTTTAGGAGCAAACAGATGTGCAGTAAGAAATGGTTAATAACTGCCTCCTACAATACCCAACTTCAACAGGGGCAGGGGGGGCAACAACAGGTATGGGCAGTCTAGGCAAATGTAACAATACAGCGCAAATAAAACAGAAATGTCATGGCTCGCCGGCCAATTATATCAAAATACCACAGGTTGGGTGATGACCAACCAGGGCATCTTAAGCTTTGTCTGCCCACCAGCCCCTTCTGCCTAAGAAAGGTACTCGGTCTGCAAAACAGATACTCCAGTCGGGCTTCAGTGACGGCAAATTGTACAGAAACGTAAAGGAATCTTTGGCACACGCAGCTTCCCATTCATTAAAGTAAAAAGCAAATGTATATACTAATGAGGTGAATTCCTCATTTGTTTATACATAAGGAATTAGATCTTGGCTAATAAATATTTGATTCGGCAGAGCACAGAGTATTTTCAATGTTTTTCAGCTGATTGGTATTTTCATTTTATAATCATTGACGGTGAGAACACTGCTTCACATAATTCTCAGCACAAAATGGCAAACATGAGTTTAGAGCCATTTCAGAAACTGTCAGAAAGTCTGCTGTAGATGCAAGCCAAAATTCATTAGACGTGTTTTTTACAAAAATCAAACTAACAATTCAAATAACAATTTTTAAACATTCTAATCTAATGTAATACAATCCAAACATAAACTAGTTTGATATGACGAATAACAACAGGAAAATATTACACCTTTGTTTTTCTGTAATTAAAGCACTGTGTTTCTAGAAAAGCAGAGAGGTGTGTTCAGTAAAAGCACTGCAATTCCTAACGTCGACTCTCCAATCGAGCCGAGACGTTTCAGGCAGTGTTTGTTGGTGGTGCATGGTAACACAGCATGCAGTGGGCAAGGTGTGCATGCTCTGTGCTCAGAACCAGGCTGCAGAGGAGACGCCCACAGCAGCAGAGGCCTGCAGAGCACCTCGGAGGCTTTACACGCTTGATTTTCAATTAATTTTTAGTCTTTGGTCATTCAGAAACCTTTTACTGATGCCAAAATTCTTCACACACTCTCTCTCTCACACACACACACACACACACACACACACACACACACAGAGTTACATAACTCATGGGGTGGCGGCCCACAGTTTAAGAGCTGGGATATAAACAAAACATTCATTTCTCACAGTTCTAGAGACTAGGTGGCCTGAGATAACGATGCCAGCGGATTCAATGTGGCAACCGACGCAGGATAAGGGTGGGGCTATCCTGAGAGCAAGCTGTCACGATGCTAGGATAGGCTTTCACTGAAAAAGTTTAAAACTAAACCTGACTCTGAGCTCTGCTCAACTGACTGGCCTCTGGCATACACTGTGCTGCAGGACACGTCACATGACTCCAGTTTCAATCTTCTCATACACTAAATCCATGTTTCAGGAGAGGAAAGGTTTCTTAAGAATCTAACTCTACACAGAAAAAAAAAAATCATAATCGCTGGGTCCGCACGAGCGGACAGGAGCCAAGGACCCAGGAGACTAAAAGCTCGCCGCCTCCTCAGTACTCACAGGCACATCATAAAACTCTCTCACAGGCCTTCCTCTGCTTTCATTTTCTGGGCTTCTCCTTCTGAAAAGCCACCTCTGCAGAATAAAGAGAGCTATGTCAATAGAGGGAAGGGACTATGCACAGACCCCCGGCTAGTCTTGAAGTTAGAAAGATTAAGTGAAATGACACTCTGAATTAGCTTGCCTTCACAAAAGTAAAAAAACGCAGGTCCCCCCCCCCCCAGGTCCAAGTAAAAGATGTTGATGGTCCAATAAAGAGCCCTTCGTTGGTCCTTTTCAACTTGCAAATTGTGTCCTTAATTACATTAAAAACATGTGGTTTGAAACAGAAACCAGGGCTGTGAGCTCCCTCAGTGGGTAAAAGCACCTGCCCAGAACTAAGTCTTTGAGGTCCCATGGAAGAAAGAGAAAAAGCCAGTTCCCAAAAGCTGTCACTCTGACCTCTACACAGGTGCTGTGGCATGCACCAGCAGTCTCAAGTCTTCAATAATCATAAATAAAATAAAATACATTTATTTTTAAAAGTCAAACATCATCACAGTTGAGGCTGTGGAAGAGTCTAGGAACTTGTAAATACAGCAACAATCAAGAGTCTTCCTAACCAGATGCCTTTAATCCCAGCACTCAGGAGGCAGAGACAGGCGGAGCTCTGAGTTCCAGGCAAGCCTGATCTACAGAGTGAATTCCAGGATAGCTAGGTCTACACAAAGAAACCCTCTTTCAGTAAATGAGAGGGCGAGGGGGAGGGGGAGAGGGAAGGGGAGGGGGAGGGGAAGGGAAGAAGGAGAGGGAAGGAGTTTCTAGTTCCCCAAAGTTTACTATCTCCTAGGAGAGGTAAGAGGCCAACAATAATTAACTATCTTAGTGTTTTTAAGGGCTAACACGATCACATTTCAAAACAAAAGACTGAATGCGATACAACAGAAGAAAGCAAACGGCCACCCGTGTCCAGAGAAAGGAAACAGCTATCCTAACCAGTAGTTAGGGGCAGGGGTTACACAAAGTAAAGTGACAGGCCAGCACAAGTGTGAGTCACAGAGTAACAGGAAGCAGAGCACACCGAGGCTAGAGCAGAGTCCAGGGTGAACCGGTAAAGGTGGGTCGCAGAGCGCCAAGGGCTGCCGGCCAGGCCCAGCCACACTCCCCTTCCTCAAACGGCCCGGTTTCCAGGCAGCAGATCCACACTTGTCTAAATAACAGGTACCATACCCCCAAGCTCCACTAGGCATGTCTTCCCAGATACCTCAACAATTCTGGGATTGCTCCACAGTCCCCCAGATCTGCCCCGCACTTGCTGGGCAAGTTCTACCACCCTCCACCCAAGAGCAGCACAGCAGAAGCCAGCCACGCTGACCCTTCTCACCTCCCAAACAGCCCTCCGAGGCCCTCACATTTGAACGCTAACATTTTAACCTTCACTTAGTCATTTTTAGTCATTTCACTTTGCACATTTCTCAACCATTTTCTATCTAGCAATCTGTATGACTGTAGGAAAATCAGTTACCATTTTTAATTATTCATTATCTTGCTGCAACATTTCAGATAAGACCCAAACTCAGCGTGCCGTGCAAAGCCCATCCCCACCTCCTTGGAGCTGTTTCCAACATGACCATCATCATGGTCCACACGAGCCTCCTCAGCAGCCGTCTCCATGGCCCACTGCTCTGAGCACTTCTCGGCTCCTGACGGCACTCTCCACACACAGCCTGCTCCTTCCCGGCCGGGGACTCTTCAACAGCCCTATCTCTATGTCTCACTAGCTAACACTTCCTGCCCTTTGGCTTCTGCTGAAGTGCTGAAAGGGTTCTCTTCAGTCCCTACACTCAACTGTTCCAAGACCACAGGCTTTCTTCTCTTCACTTTAACCACATTAACCAAGAGATCTCTGCTTCTTTCACATTTGTCTTCCGCATTACACTACAGGTTCTACTAAGCTAGAGAATGGCTGTATCTGCTATATGAGCCGTCCTTAATACCAATGTAGAATACAACAATTGTAGCTATTTCTGTGAAACTCTCCCCTCTACCCTTCCTGTCCTCTCTTGGTAACATTAACTTAAGTCTCTGGGTAGCCACAGATGATTTCTTCCACTAAGATACTCAAATTCACCAATTCCTACTGACTATACTGCAAAAGTAAGTGTACAATACGTTACTACTGTCCTATAAAATTAACAACGAGGAGCGTTAAAATTCAGCTTAGACTCACTCACTCCAAGCAGACTTCTAAGAGTTACAGAATTCTGTAACCCTCCGGTTACTGAGAGCAGCAGAAGCGTTCCCAGAAGCATGGCGTAGGCATTACCCTACCCTCGCCACGCTCTCAGGGTCATGCCTATCCGGCCCAGATAACCTCAAGATTAATTAGCTCAGCGCATCATCCATGTTCTACTCTTGACATCTCCTTAAGGCCATTCTGTACACTAAATATGTGGGCGGAAAAAATAACCATCAACAAGAACCAACCTCCTGAGCGTGGTGTGTGGCCAGCGCTCACACGCTGGGAAGAGCCGACAAGTTTTTAAACGGCTACACAGCGAGTGTCGAGGCCAGCCAGAGCTATGTGAGACCCTGTTTCAAAAACAACAAAACTGTACAAACAAGTCTTCCTGCTCCTCCACAGAAGCACTAAAACCCTTCTTTTGGACATACACATGAACAACAAACCAGTCTCGCCTTTTAATAAAAGCTGAAAGGCTCTATTGAGTTATCTGTGCTTGACAAGCAGATGTTGTTTCAAGCTAGCATGGGCAGGTGACTCTGCCTCATTTAAAAGCTGGAAGTCGGGATTAGCTCAACTCCTGAAACTGAGTCACTTTTTGAGAAAACACAAGAAAATGCCTTGCTATGGTATCAGTCCTAAAAACTTTCAGTAGAAACTGAAAAGGGGGAGAGGAGGAGCTCCAAGCATTTTCAAGCACATACACGCTTGACTACAAAGGCAGTAACATAAAGTACTTCACAGAGAAAACCACGCCAATGGTTTAGTGCGCACACAAGCTGCCCCTGAAAATGTTTTGGTGGTCGCCAAGGTACCACACAAATCTATGCACACGTGTCTGACGAGAGCTGGTCACCATCTCAGCACTCTGTCTTTGTCACATTGTCACTTGCTAAGACTCCCTGAGTCCCTATTCTTGGTACTGTGATGGTCATTTACAGATATACAAATGGGCGGAAAGCTGGGTCTCTTGACTTGCATGCTCCTACTTCAGCTCCCATACTGTCAGCAAGCGTCCTTCCCGGGCCGTGTACAGTGTAATCTTCTCAGGTGATGTCTGTTTAAAGAGGTTCCCGAGCACAGCGCAAGCTAGAGTACACAAGTTCAGGCAACATTACGGTTTTCCCACAGAGAAATGTGTGATATGATCTTCATTTTGGCCTGAGCTAGAGATACGATATGCTAATGAATCACTAACAGACACTAATCAAGGCGTCTTTAAACACACACAGGACAGGCACATGTACAAATCGGCTGACGAGGATGCTGTGAAGCAAGGCTTCCTAGTTCCTAACCCCGCCATTTCCCCTGGAAGCAATGATTCAGTGTTTGCTAAGCCAGCATTCATTCCAGCCTGTAGAACAGTCAATTACGCAGAGTAAGGCAGAGAGTGGCATATTGAAAAGACAAGAGGCCACTCTGAATGCACCGCCTCTTCACACACGATCACCTCAAATGACAAGCAAGTCTGTCAATTATTGATTAATCATACTCATATGTGGACCAGACTTGTGTCTAGCATTTCGCCTAGCCTGCAGAATTACAAAAAATAAAGTGAGCAGCATTTCAATTGTGTGTTCTAGAAAGGGAAGACCAGCACACCAGAAGCCTAGGTAGGCTCTGCCTTCTAGATATTTAAACCTGACCCAGGTGTACCAAGGTATACACACAGGAAAGTCCATCTGTCATAAAAGTTCCTTCAACCTCTGCTTCCGCCTACCACCTGAGCGCTCAGGAAAGCCAAGTAGGTAGGTATTTGGGGGGGGTGTTTTGTTTTGTTCTGTTTTTGAGTCGTGGTCTCTCTGTAGCCCTGCTGTCTTAGAACTTGTTATGTAGGCCAGGTTGGCCTTGAACCCACAGAGACCCACTTGCCTGGTATTAAAGGAGAACACCACCACGCCCAACAAGTAATGAAATAAGCTTTAATGAGGCAGAAACCCAAAGGTAAAGAGCTTGACAAACAATCATCAGGACCTAAATTCAGATCCCCAATCTCCATGTGAGAGCAGAGCACTGTGGCCTCCTTCTGTAAACACCGCCCCCCCCGCACCCCCCCAGCCCCCCAGCCCCCCACCCCCTGCCCCACTGCAAGCAGAAAAAGAGAACAGGTGGGTCCCTGGAGCAGGAGCACGGGCCAGCCAGCCCAGCCAGGCTAACCAGATGTGTGAGCTCTGAGGGCAGTGTCTGAAAAACTAAGGTGGAAAGCAACGGAGGAACACACTTGACACTTCTCTACACACAAGTGCACACAGGTGCACACAGGCACACGCAACAAATATCAAACGTAAACACTTAAAGCAGAAGTCAGAGGAAGCCATGCACGCTGAGAACAACCTGCGTACAATCCCAGCACTGGAAGGCCGAGGCAGGAGGATGGAATAAGTCAAGGTTTGCCTAGTAACTTTAGCAAATCTGGTGGTACGGGCCTGCCTCCATGCACATGCACACACACACACACACACACACACACACATACACAACTGAACACTGTAATGGTGATATCAGTGCTTTGTTATTGAGTGTGGGGTAATATAGCAAGATTGTATATTAAGATTTACAGTCAACTGATGAAATGTTAGTACTTTTCTTAATACTAAGAGACCTGAAATTCGATGAGAAGGGCTAATACTATTCAAGCTACACTTCAGGGAACTACTCAACAAATGAAAGTATAGTCATGACTTAATAGCTACCAGCACTCAACACCTACCCAACCTACTCCACACCTGAAATTCAATAGTTAGCAACGGCTGCAATGGAGCAAACCTATCAAAACCACTCAGACACTCTTCTGAAAATCTGGCAATCCCGCCCCTCCAGTTCACTAAGGTTCAGAAAGGGGAGGGGGCGGGTAGGAGGGGGTGTTAATCTGAACAATGGCCTACAAAACCAAGAAGACACACACCCCTGATAATGTAAGTCTGCTTTTCCTTTATTTTATAGACAGAAGCCCTCAGTTTTTTCTTGTGCTGATTCTTATTGTTCGTGGAATTTCAAAACTACAAGTGGAAGCGGTCTTGTTTTCAAACCATGTCAATGCAGAATATCAAGGCGTCTCCCTACAGTCTCTGGTTTTCTTAATCTTATTTTTAAAAGTCACCTACATACCAAAAAGAGCTATTTCTCAGGGGCTTTTTCAACGTATTTCTTAATACTCTGCATTCAAAACTTCAGAGGTCAAGGCATGCAATAAGAGATCGTAAGGTATTGTCTACAAGCCAATAGCACCAGAGATACAAAACTAAAGTCAAACATTTTTTTTTCAACACGGAGTAAACTTTGTTTTTCGTAACTGTGCTTTTGCATGCTGTCATAACCTCCCTCAGACAATAAAAGAGCCACCAAAAACCTCACATGGGAAAGTTAAACTGTTCCACTTTGCCTGTTAAAGTACTAATAAAATGACACAGGGAGGACAAAAACAGGACCTTGTGCGGAGAAGATTCTAAACAATGAAGATAAACGTACTTCAAGTTTACTCCCCCACGCCACCCCCAAGCACCACTTTAATGAACTTGGAAGATAGTGCCAACACACGCGCGCGCGCGCGCACACACACACACACACTCACACTCACACACACTATCTGCATACATACAGTCATATACAGGGTTTTGGGAGTCCTGTTTTGTTTTGGCTTTTAGCAGGAACAAACCCCAGCAGAGTCCACCGCCCTGGGAGTCCGGGAAGCTCGGACCCGAAAGCAACGCAGGACACCGGCCAGAGCCCCAGCTGGCAAAGCAGTGTCCCAGCACTGCTCCATCTGACCCTCTAATGAGTCACGGGTCCCATCGTGACACCACATCACTTACTGGGACGTCTTCTATTTCTTTCCTCGCGCCAGGAAGAACACGGAACGATTTCAAACTCCTAAGCAGGCAGCCGTGCCCGCAACGGAGCTGCCAGCGGCTTCACGCCGGAGCCACTCTCCAGCCGCCGGGCCGGCCCCGCAGCCGCCGCCACACCCCGGCCTCCCTCACCTGCCTCCCGCCGCGCCCGTACCTTCGGCCAGCGACTCCTCCAGGGTGACCTGGTAGCGACCGACGGCGAACACCCGGACCCCCATGGAAGAGCTTGCGAAGCCGCCGCCGAGCCCGGCGCCCGCGGCCCCGCCAGCCGCCGCCCCGCCGCCGCTGCCCTCCGACTTGGGCATCCGAGAGAACTTCTTCATGGTCCCGCCGGCGCGCTGGAGGGCACCAGGAGGGCACGAGGGCGCGCGAGGGCGAGAGCCCGGACCCGCGCGTCGCGCAGCGGAGCGCCGGGCGCGGCCGACTGTCTTCCAGGGGTCGCCGCCCTTCGCGCGCGCGAGCGTCGGTGCGCAGCGGCTCGCCGCGCCTCACATTCCGCGCGTCCCGAGCGCGCAGCCCCGGCCGCCCGCTGCAGCTGCCCGGCGCCCGCAGAGCCAGCGGGGAGGGCGGGGCCGGGGCGGGGCCGGGGCGGGGCCTGGCGCGCGGGGCGCGAGCCGCCCGGGAAGAGGGAGGGGCCGGCCGAGGTGGGCGTGGCGCTAGGCCCCGCGGCCTGCGCGCCCTGGTGACCGCAGCCCGTCCGCGCCGGGCTCACGCCGATGCCGCCCGCCTCTTGCGGCTGTTGGGGGCGCGGCGCCGGTGCCAACGGCTTGCAGAGCCGGGCGCGGCGCGCAAGCGCGCTGTCCGCGCCGCCGGAAGTGACGGTTCCGGCCCGTGTCACGTGGAGGAGAAACGGGCACACCTCCGTGGGGGCTGGGGCTAGGAGTGAAGTCCGGGGTCCCGGTTTTTAGGAGGTGGTCCCCACGCGGGTCGGCGGGGCTGCTCAGGTTGGAATTGTGTGTGTGTCGCACTGGGGTCCTTAAATGCCGCCTGCAGCTTGACCCACTCTCGGAAGCTGCCCGCTCCGAGTCTCAGCCAGTTTTCCAGACTCTCTCCCGAGAGGATCATTTTTCCAGGCTCCCCGGAGCGTGGGCGGAGGAGCAGCGCGAAGCTCGCAAGTTCCCACGGGGCGACTTGCGAAGCCCAGGTGTCCTCGCACTGTACCGGATGTTTGCTCTCGGAAGCGTTCTGCGGTTTAAGAATTACTTGGGAGAGCTTTAAAAGCCCTCTGTGTGCTGTGTAGGAGCCGTGCGATTGTGTTCAGAAACAGGTACTAAGATCATTTTTAAAGAATCGCTATTGGCTGGGAAAGACGTAACTGTTGCCCGAGGTCACACAGCTGGCTTGTGGCCTGGAGCATCAAAGTCTTACTCGCTTTCAGCCGTTCTGAAAAAGAAGGTTAGGGTCAGATCCTTAGTCCAGTCCAGCAGATTTAGGACTGTTTGGAAACAGAGGCAGCAATTTCAGATCCCACCCGAACAAAAGATTCGCCCGTTTGAAAAAGAATGCCTGATTGCCTCACTCTTTATAAACTGCAAGAGTCTCCTGCCTGCGGGATGGGCACAGGAATGCGGACAGAGAGCATGTGAAGTGGGAAGGATTGCCAAATGGAGAAAATGTGGAGAGAAGGGGATTCTCCCTCCAGCCCACTTCCTGGAGATGGAGTCACTTTGAAGCCTGAGCCTGAGCTGGCCTGGACCTCATTACCTACCAGAGATAGCCTTGAACTTGTGATCTTCCTGTCTCGGACACTGTGCCCCCTGGTACTGGGATTATAAGCATGCACCACTATCAGGACTAGCTTGGCCTCCTCTCTATAGGTAGAAAATGGTTCAGTAGCCCAAGTCTAATCTTAGCTGAAGCAAGAGAACCATGAGTTCGAGGCCAGCCTGGAACGCATGCCAAGATCTTTTTATTTCAAATAATAAACTGAGCTTGAAGTTTCCAATTTCATAAGCTAAAAAAATCTATTTTTTCCACTCATAATGTAATACTTCTCCCATTTTCCAATATAGGATTGAGGTTTTCTCCACCACTGTTTTCTTTATCTTTTTAACGAGGTACAGGCAGAGGCATTAGGAAATGTGCTTAAGCAAAAGACTTTCGGCTTCTAACCCTCTGTTCACTCTTCCCTCTGCTATTTGAAGAGAAGCTGTTTGTCCGGTGCTCACGGCGCTCCAGATGTAGGCATTTCACCGCATAACCCACTAAACTGGCATTCTTCATCCAAAGGCCTGACCTTTAAAGTACATTCCAGCTCAGTGGAAGTCGGGTTATATGTCAGATGATTGATGTGTTGTGGCACTTGGGAGTTTCCATTTAGAAATGAGCTGGCCATCTTCCTTACTGCGAGGAGTCAGAGGAGTCGCCTTCCTCCAATAGTTGTGTTTTTCAAGCAGAATAATGGAGAGATGTAGTCATTTTGGGCGATTCAAAACTATGGATTCGCTTAACAAGCAGTTTGGGCCTCACACAACTTAACCTCATCAGGACACTAGAATAAAAATCCTATAACCATAACACCACCAATGCTTCAGTAGAGAAAATCACTTCCTTGAACCCACAGATCCTGACTTGGGATTTTGAAAGTTAATGTTTAGGACCCTGCGGGAAACTGGTTACCACTAAGGCATCCATTGAAATACAAGGAAATGTGCATGCAAGGCTGACAACCTGAGACCAGTCGCTGGGACACGTGGTACAACCTGAGCTCCTGTAAGCTGTCCTCTGACCACACACACACACACACACACACACACACACACACTGCTAATTCATAACTGTTTGAAACTAATTAAGGGGGGGGTTGGGCTGTGGAAATGGCTCAGCAGATCAAGGTGTTTGTTTACAGCACAGGCTTGGTAATATAAAAAATTTACATAATACTAAAAAAATCAGAAAAAGATAAGATATCGAGCTGTTCACAATGGCACCTTTAACATGAAGTACATTTCTGCAACAGAGCTCCAACTACATCCTGACCTGTTTACCACTCTACTAGGCCGAATGAACCTGGAGAGCGGGGCCTAAAAATAAGGCAGGCTAAAGTCTCAAGCAATAGCCAACTTTATTCAGAGCATCAGACAATATATGCTCGGAGGGTTAAGCAGAGTCACATGAGTAATGTGTACAATTACAACAACAAGCCACACATGGCAAAAACATGTTTTTTCCATAAAAGCATATGAATAGCATGCGAACAGCAACAGCCAAAGTAATCTATCTGCTGTACCTGGAGGGCCACAAAAATACATTCCAAGAACACTCCTCTGTTTTAAAGAAGCGGGTCACAAGACTCTAGTTCTCTCCGTGTTTTCTCACACTCAGAATTCTCTCATGACTCTAGTAGTCTGACACTGTTTTGTTTGAAAGGGACTTTTTTTTAAATTGTCTATGTTTGTAGAGATTTTTGCCTACATATATGCCTGTGTATCATGTACATGCCTAGTGCCTACAGAGGCCAAAAGAGGAGGTTAGACCCTTTGGAACTGGAGTCCCACACAGTTGTGAGCAGTCAGGTGTGTACTGAGGACTGAACCCTGTTCCTCCAGGAGAGTGCTCTTGAGACGTGAGCCAGCCCTTCCGTCCACTGAGCCCGCTTTTAAGGAGTCAGCAGCTTCACCTCCAGATCTAGACCTTGGTCCCCACAGGCCTGACTGGGAAGGGTTCGGCCGCCAAGTCTGTAGCTCCCTTCACTTACTCTGATGGCAGGTATACAGACCATCCTTTCTAGGGAGGCATGTAGAAGAATTCTTATCCAGCAACGTGGTTGCTCTGACTGGAATACAGATACGCCCTTAGTACACACTTTTAATCCCAAACAATGAAGGTAAAGTTAGTTTATAGAAGGAAGCACCATGTTTGATAGTGATGTCTAATTGAGTGGCAGACAAAGTGACGAATAAGAGAAAGAGTTGACAGAATAGGATCCGTCCAGCAAGAAGAAGAAAAGGAAGAGCACAGAGAGAAACAGGAAAGGACAGTTTTACCAGGACAGATGCAGAGAGAACAAGCTAGACACAGGGGAAGACAGAAGGAGCCAGAGAATGAGAAGGAGCGAGATTAGAACTCATCACCAAAGTTAGTGTGAAGCCAAGCAGAGCAATTCAGTCAGAGGCCAGGAGAAGCCAGTTTGGGTGAGTCATCTTGGGAAGAAGTTTGATCCAGAACAGCTGAGTTGAACTGGCCAGTCAGAGCTAAGAAAGAACTAGAAAGGATGAGCTAACTCACCAGTACGTCTCAGACTGGAAACATTCTAGGCATAAAGTAGATTGTATAGAGAGGCTAGAAGCTTCCTGGACCAGACAGAAGTTAGCAGACAGAGACGGTAAGCCTCTGAGACAACAAATACCACCGGAGACTGAAAACTGCATTTCGGAGACGTGTTCTGGGCTGGAACTGCAGCCGCATCCTGCCCTTCTAAGTGTAGCTTCCCTCCTGCGGCCGAGGCAGTGCCATGGTCATGTATCAGAGCTAGTCTAAAGTGAGCTGTGTTCACTAACTCAGTCTTACGACAACCTATACGGTAGATCCTATCACTGCTCCTATTGTGCAGCTCAGAATACTGATACATACCTAAGGACCTTGTGACTTGTAACTGGCTTCAAAATCGGTTCATTATGAGTATTCACTGACTCTTAAACATATGTGTACGCCTAACACAAAATATGTCACATGACAGCTACAGTTTGAGACGATAAGACACCTCCTGCTCTGGCCACACATGTGACACGAGTGTCCTGTCACAGCTCAGGGAACCCTGCTACGATAAGTGAGATTACCTTTAGGTTCCCATTAGCTAGATATTTATTTAACACATACTTGCTGCATATCTTCAATGACTGAATATATCGAATAATCTAAATTCCAGTTTCAGAGTTTCCTTCCTTAAACTAGAAATTCACACACAACCACGTACATAATAGAGATGGGCAGATAGGCCTCTAAGGTTGTACTCTCACTGGGCATGATGACACACAGAACACCTAGGACTTAGGGTTCTGAGGCAGGAAGAGAGAAAGGAGGAGAGGGCTGGGGAGGGAGGAAGCCTCTCCTGGCTTTGGAAACAACTAAGCTCTTCCCATGGAAAACTGTTGAGTTCTGTCACAGCGTTCTTAATCTACACTTTCAGGGCGCTCACATGGGTAGACACATGAATCTACCCAAGTGACTAGCACCAAAGTTGGCTTTTGCCTCAGTCTCTTGTCAAAACCCACACCTTACTTTAACCAAGCTTCTGTCTGCTCTTCCGCAGCCTTCAGTGGGCAAGGAACCGTTTGTCAGGTGCTATGAGGAACAGATTGATGTTGGTATCATATTCAAGACCAGGTTCAATACTCAACACTGGTTTTGAGAGAGAGAGAGAGAGAGAGAGAGAGAGAGAGAGAGAGAGAGAGAGAGAGAGAGAGAGAGAGACCAAGACCCTGTGGGTTGGGGGAGGGGAGGACGAAGGAAAAGTGCTTCAACCTGCCTCAGGCTAGCACTCTGTCTACATATGTTACTTCCTGGTCCTCAAAGACAGAATCACTGATCAAGCCCAACTTTCAGCAATTTGACTCCAGCCGCCCCGAATCACTTTCACTTCTTATAAAGCTGTTTCAGGACCCAGTGTTCAGTCAGGCTAGACATTATTTTGTTTTCAGTCATCTAAGTTGCAACATAGAACTGCAAGGCCACCTCCCCCCAACTCCCCACCCCACCCCACCCCCTGCTCCTCACCCCCAACCCCCCTAACCCCCGCCCGAGAGCACTCTCCTGAGCTCTGTCATTTTTCCAATCGCAGGTTTGAATGCACTGAGCCCTCATTCGTACTTCATACGTACTCCTCAGACTTTCAGCTCTTGCCACTTGATAAGGCTTCTCTCGCATGCCTGTCTCCGTCCAGCGTACCTACTGTTAAAGATAGTGGTAAAACTGGGGTTGGGGAAGGGTTGGGAACAGGGCCAGACCTCACATCTATCTGTGACTCCAGGTTTAGCCCACCTGCACCTGAATGTTTGGCGTCTTTAACTTGAGAATGATCACTGCCCTCCCCCAGTGGCTGCAGTCAGCTTTCTGTGTTTTCTGTTTTGTTTTTGGGTTTTGAGGTAGCCCGCATTATGAATATCAAGCACTAAAGGCCAATAACAGTGCTGAACTCGCGGTGGGCGGTTTTGTTTGTTGTTGTTGTTGTTGTTGTTGTTGTTGTTTAATGCAATTCTCCTCTTTTCTGCATGATCTTGATCAAAATCACTCCTGAAATGGCAGAGCAAGGAACCAAATCACCCGGATCACATTACCCTCCGTTGCGTCTCAAGATCTGTGTGGGTTTTGGTCCCTGTCATTTCTTAGTTTATTTTCTCCATTTTGGTAGGCTTTAAACAGCAATCACTGCCAAGGATGACACAGGCTGGGAGCAGAATGTCCTCTCCTCGGGCTGAAAGCATCTTGGCCACAGTGTCTTTTTGCCTGTGGCCTTCTAAGCGTCACACTCATGGACTGAAGTGTGCACTGGCCACTGTCAACCAGAACAGCGTCCTGGGTTTCTAAGAATGGCCTAAGAAATTCAAGTAGCTGAAAAGGCTGGGAAATTAAGAAATGGGGAGGAGTTACTTTAAAAGCCAATTGCCATGCATCTTGAGGGCTTGAGTTCAATTCCCCAAGACCCACCTAAAAAGCCGGAACTGGTGGCATATGCTTGCAATGCCAGGGGGTGGGGAAGGAGGCACCATGGAGGCAGGAGGATGCTATCCTAATTGGTGGACTCTGTTGCTAAAGAGGCAAATAGCATCCTTGAAGATGACATTCAAGGTTGGCCTCCATTCTCTCTCTACACACATGAACACACAGACGCACACATGCATTCACACACGCCTCAGATGAGCACACATTCGTCTGCATAAGAAGGAAATCATATTCTGACTCTGGAGTGAAAACCATAAGGATGTAAAAAGCAAGGCAGAGTACTGTAATGTAATATAATCTGCAAGATAAAAATAGGAGAGAAACTCAGAAACTTGAAGGAAAACTAAAGAAAGCCAGGAGACCGGATGAAACCTGGTCTCACCGCTCAGAAACCAGGAATCTGCACAGCACAGCACTGACTAATTTACCACCGTCTAAGGCATCTTAACCTGATGACCCAATTTGCTCTTGTGTCTACCCTAATGCCAAGCATTCATTTCTCCCCTCCTAACCATCTATTTGACACACTGAGCTTCTAACCTGACATGCCTTCAAGTAATTTTTCCAGCTTTCCCACTTCATAATATAGCATTTCTTAGAATTACCACAGCCATTTGTCGGTGTACGAAGCCTAGCATGTGTTTCTTAATTGGATGGTGCATATAAGCCTGAAAGTCTTAACTGTCAAGTGAAATATAATTCATGGTTTCTTTCTCCACACCCCTCTCCTTTCCCTCCCTCCCTCCCTCTCCTCCTCCCTCTTTCCTCCCCCTCCCCTTTCTTTCCCACTGACCTCCAGACATCATGCCTGAATTTTAAAATGCCTCTATGACAGCATCCGTGTCATGCTTAGAAGACACCGCCATGCAGCAGACATCTTGATCTTCATATTCTTACCCGTCTGCCCCCATCTTCTGAGAGGTCTGTGAGAGCATTGTGTCTTAGGTGGCCCACTTGGGCCTGATACAGCCCAGGGCCACTTACTCTGCATCTGGCCAGTCGTCATTCTCGATAGCACCCTTGCCTGCTATGAAACGAAGCTTCTTGGATGAGAGGCGAGAGCTATGCATTATCCCTGGATACAAGGATAAGTATTTAGAATACTGTACGGAACTAATATCAATTTGGAAATCTGCCCGAGTAGGTTCTTCTGTAGCGTCTGTGATGTCTCCCACCATGGATACTTGGCTAGATTTACAATACCTCTTAAGTGGCCTTAAGCCCAGTGAAATAGCTGTTGGTAACCCCCCAATATATAAGTGTTACTATTGTACCCTTGGGGATGTCATGCTGTCTTGGCCACTGCTGTAGTCTGTAGCAATGTCTTTCCAGTAAGCAAAGGAGAGCAATGACAGTCGCCTATACTGTCTGGGGAGTCTCTTGGGTGCTACCCCTCCCCCCCCAGCGTGCCACACAAAAGGAGCTGTCTCTTACCTAGCAGTGAGGATTTTGTTAGAAAGTCTATGCCTAGCAGAGAGCAAATTACAATCAAATGTCATGTAATCCCATAAAACTGTTATTCACATATATATATATATATATATATATACACACACACACACACACACACACACACACACATATATATATATATATATATATATAAAACTTTTATTTTGTTCTGTTTTGTTTTTGAGACAGAGTTTCTCTATTGAGCCCTGGATTTCCTAAAAACTCACTCTGTAAACCAGGCTGGTCTCAAACTCAGGTCCAACTGCCCCGGCCTCCCGAGAGCTGGGATTAAAGACGTGCAGCCAACTGTAAGGCCGTTTGTGGCTTTCCCAACACCCCCAGTGTTATTTACCTCTCCCTCTGTATTACCCTTCCTTCCCTCTCTTCGGTTAAGCCCCCTCCGTGCCATTTTTCCTTTCCCCACCATCCTAGTACTTCTACTGGACTGTCTCCCTCTCTAGAGCGCCTTCCCTTTTCTCCCATGATGCCTTTCAACTTTCCTAGCTTCTGAGGCTCCAATTCACATGCTCAAAACTAAAGATTACAAGCTAGCACCCACAGATAAGAAGGAACGTATGGTTGTCTTTCCGGGTCTGCATTACCTCACTCGGTATGATACTTTTTACCCATGAAGTCCCAACAGTGTGTTTGGCTGCATAAGACCTGCACAATAATGTCATCATTTGACATGCTAGCATAGACACACCTTACACGAACAGCTGTAAATAACCAATTGCCACTGAGAGAAAAGGGATACATTTTCTCCAGGGAGGGGGCCCCTGCTAGGTTATCTAGTCCCAGGTAGATAAGCTATTGAGGTTATAAATAATAATTACAAGAGGTCATACATTCAAGAGGAAACAACACAGGAGGTAGAGGGAGAAGGGGGAGGTGGGAGTGGTGCAAAATCAATACTCATGTACGAAGTTCTCAAAAACTAAAACAAACAAAGAAACAAAAAGACTAAAAAATACCCACCATTTTAATCTTTTGATTTGTATTTTGGACTAAAAAAAAATGAAACAAATGCATTAGGGAGACAATTAGTATCTATCAGAGAGTAAATAAAGATTAATTTCATTGTACTGTTAGGGACACAAATAGCCTCCAACTATAGATGCTTCCCCTAGAGACACCCTGATAAATTGTAACTAGACATTGTTTAAACGTGGGTTTTCACATTCATTTTTATTCTGGTGAAACCCAAGACCGCCTATGTGCCTATTCTAAGCTGAAATGCATCTTTTCTTTTTTACCCATTTCTTAACTTAGGCTATGTGCAAATTTCTTGTTATTGAACTTCTTCAATTATGTTATTTGCATGTCACTATAAAAATAGCACTTGAGATAATCTTTCTATAAAGGCTGATTGTGAACAGGGTGTGGCGGTAGCTCAGTGCTTGGGATGCTGAGGATGGAGGATTGCCCCAAGTTCAAGGCCAATTGGGGTCACATAGTAAGTTCTATACCTGCCTGAACTACAGGGTGAGATGCTGTTTTTTTAAAAAAGGCAAATGAATATTTAAACAGGTTAGTTTTTACACTTCGGTACCACATCTGTCCTGCCCACTCTATTATCTGCTAATAGCAGCTGCCCTGTTTCTATGGACAGATAACACAGGTGTTTACTGTAACAGCCACTGCTTGATGTCGATGGATAAGCTAGTGGTGAGTCAGACCCTCTGAAGATACAATCTTGCCACCTTCAGTAACTTCACTTTGGCCAAGGAAAGGAATCGTGGGCTGAAAGAAATCTATATGTTGTTAACATTTTATAAAAATTCTTTTCATTTTCATGCAAGCATAATAATCTGTTGAGTTCCCATGTTGGACTCATATTATAGATAAGTGTGTTTACTGTGATCTCAAAACTCACGAATCTAATGTAGTCCTGGGTGTGTAGGCAGTGTATGTATTAAAATTACTCCCTCTGTATCACAAGTGACTCATTCATTTTTTTACATTAACACACTTGATCTCTGAAAACTTCTCTAATGATACATTTAAATCAAAATAGTTATTAGAAATTCAATGACCATATTTTGTACTGAAGAGGATTCCTCAATTACAAATTTGACTTTCTCCAACTTTTAACTTTCAGAGCTAAGAGTAGTTTAAAAGACAGCTTTTCTATTTTCTTTCTCCTCCTCCTTATTTTTCTTCTTTCAGCTTGAGGTTGGAATCCAGAGTATCACTGAAGCTAAGCATATACTCTACCACTAAGCTAAATTCTAAGCTACAAACAAAAACAAGCTTTGAATTTCCTTATATGACATCAAGGTCCTGGGCTCAGTGTTTGGCACTGCTAAAACCACACCACCACCACCACCACCACCACCCAGAAATTATGAATATGGACACATTTTCTTACTTTATAAGTTCATTTTAAATTCCTTGTCTGGTTCCAAAACAAGTGCAACCTACTCATCATCCTAGCCACTCAGGAGGCTGAGATGGGAGGGCCACTTGACTCAGTTGTTGGAGACATAGCAAGACTCCTTCTCAAGACAAAAGAAGTCTTCAACCAGAAGGATCTGTCACTCTGCGGTCCATGTCTGGGCTTGTGGTCCTGCCACAGCAGGGACTGACTATATTGATGTCCATGGCCCAAGTTACTACTGACAGCCATTTGGATGTCCCTGGTCTGTTCTGCCACGAGGACCATGATGGGGTCGGTCATCCATACCTGCCAAAGGAGTCCATGCTGAGGTCCGAGGAACATGCCGACACTGGAGGCCACATGGATGTCCATGGTCTGTGCTTTTGCCAGATGCCACGTGGAGGCCATGCTCCGTGATCCCCCTGACTGTAAAGATCAAGGAAGCGTCTCCTGCAGGGCATCAATAGTCATTGATAGAGAGAAGGAGGAGGAGGAGGAGAGAGACATAGAAGGCTTCTATGACGAGACCTACCCTGGTCCCATCTCCAGAAGAGTAACAGCCTAGACGGGAAGCCATTGAAGAGGACTCTTGAACATTCCAATAAGAATGCTGAAGTGTAGCTCTCCATAATAGATGGCTTCTGCCGGTGTGGGAGAGGGGAAGGATTTGCTTTCTGTAAGGGGAAGCTGGCTACCAACGGTTTGACCATGGGCAGCATAAATTTTACATGCAGATTTTTAAAAAAAAAAATATTTAGGGGGATACCTGGCGAGGAGGACTGGGAAGTAAGGTGATCATGGTGCATTATGTAAAATTCCCAATCAATAAAAATATATAAAATAAAAATAAAAATATCTTTAAAAAAAAAAGATCCTTTAGGAGTGGTGGCCAGCAGACCATTATCATTTTCATGTTGTCATTTCTCTATTTTAAAAAAACAGCAGCAATCACTAATTCAATCTGCTAATTTACAAGCATATCCCAGTTGTGGGATCATTAATATTTTAAATTCTAAAACCGTCATTTTTAAGGAAAATGCAAAAATTTACATTGGAGTGACTTAGCAGAAGTCTTTTGTCCCACTGACCCATACAATGAATGTAACAAGAAGGGCTTTCCCTTATTTTGTAGTTATGAGGAGTAAATATGCTGATGATAATGCTTTCAAGAAAATACGCTATTATTTGTAAAACACACCCACAGTTTCTTAACCACCAAGTCAAGATGTTTCTCGATCATGTAAAACAATATATTTTGTGAAAGAAAAACAGAGGACTACAGACTGGTGAGTTCTGTAGTTTTTGCTCACTGTCAAAGAGAATAAAGACCAGCAATTTCACATCAGTGATATTCTCTCTGGCAAAAGTGTATTGCCAAAGAAAGGAAATAGCATTGGTTAACTTGCTTATTAAACTATGATGAAAAACAGCTACTTTTGTGGGCTATTTGAATAATACATTTCAACTACACAGAGAAGCTCCTAATAATGCTGTTGTTTTGCTTGATTTGTTGGATACATTATTATGCGGGGTTTGTAAAAACTAGAAATTCTGTGAGAGCAAAAAAAGAAGGACATTTTTGCATCTGCACCAAGTATCTATGAGCTAAATTTACATTTTCAATTCTAATATCAAGATTATCTTTTATAAAGAGCCCAGCACTTTTCCAATTCATATTCAATTTAGGATTCATTAGTCAACCAACACTCATTAAGCCAGAAACTCTGTGTATGACTTTGCAAGGGATAAAATTATTAATAAGGCACGTTCTCTTCTCTAAGGAGTTACAATCTAATGAAAAAATAGATTCATTCACATCAAACACAAGGCAGACTGTTAAGTGTCTTAGCAGAGGCAGGAAGGATTCTGGGAGCAAAGCAGGAGAGACTGACGGTTATGAAAGTACATAGCAGCATTCCATGGATGGGCCTGTGAGAAGGGATTGGAAAAGAGCTGAGATCTCAGCAGGTGCCGCCGGCCAATGGTTACATCTCCCCCCAGGCCTTCTGTCTGATCCTCTTGTAAGTGTCTCCTCCTCCTCCTCCATTTTTTTTTCTAGAAAGTTGAGACAGAGTTTCTCTGTGTAGCCCTGGATATCATAGAACTTGCCTCTATAGCCCAGGCTGGGCTCAGATTCAGAGATCTGACTGCCTCTGCCTCTGCCTCTGCCTCTGCCTCTGCCTCTGCCTCTGCCTCTGCCTCTGCCTCTGCCTCTGCCTCTGCCTCTGCCTCTGCCTCTGCCTCTGCCTCTGCCTCTGCCTCTGCCCCTGCCCCTGCCCCTGCCCCTGCCCCTTCCCCTGCCCCTGCCCCTGCCCCTGCCCCTGCCCCTTCCCCTGCCCCTGCCCCTGCCCCTGCCCCTGCCCCTTCCCCTGCCCCTGCCCCTGCCCCTGCCCCTGCCCCTGCCCCTGCCCCTGCCCCTGCCCCTGCCCCTGCCCCTGCCTCAAGTGCTAGAAAACTGGCGGAGACAGTGAGATCTCTGTGCCTCACTGGCCAGTGACCCTAGCCTACTTGCTAAGTGAGTTCCAGGCTGGTGTGACACCCTAAGAACCGGAAAGGAAAACAGTGAACGATGTCCGAGAAGCAACACACAAGCTCGTCCTCGGGCTTCTGCGGGGACGCACACCGACGTGAACGCAGGGGTGCAATCCGGGGAGAGCTAAGGGAGCATAGGGAATGGAATGTACCAGTGAGCGACGTACTTGCTGTCTCGCTTCTAATGCTGACCAGTTGCTCTGTAGCTTGAATAAATGTAAAATTTCCAAAGGTGGTTATAATTTAGTCAAGGCAGTGACTGCATTGCAAGAGTAAGACATGGCAGAGCCTTTTCACTACTGTGATCCCTGTGACGGGTGACATCTGCCCCACAGATAGACAGGTGGGATTCCTTGTCCCTGTGTGCGATCCCCGACTTTCTGCCTCTTATCTACCTCATTGAGGGGGGGCACAGTTTTTGAGGCTAAGTGGGAGCTGAGAATGTAGTTCAGTGGTAGATCACTGTGCTAGCAAGTACAGGGTTCCGGATTTAATCCCAAGCACAGAAAAAATACGTAATACTATGAGATGTCGTTATGCCCTTAATTTGTTTGCTTATAGTATACAACTGATTTCAGCACGTTTGCAAAGTAAGCTGGTGGGTGTCAAAAGTAACAGGTATGTATATAGTAATATCTAATTAGTAGCTCCTGTTTCTTTTCACAGACATTCCTGGGGGAATCACCAGTTATAACAAATCTTACAGACAGGGAAATCGAGACACATGGCAAGATGCAGCTTTAGAATAGCTTCAAGTCAGCATTCTCGATAAATCCTGCGCCTGAGCTGAACTCTTGCTACTGAAGAAAGTGAACACCGTGGACTGAATATTGCTACCGAGTAGGCAGATTTCCTCAGCTTAAGAGTAGAATCAATTGTTATTCTGTTGCCGTTTAATATCACTATTCACTGGTTCGAAAAACATTTCAAATGAGAAAATTTGAAACAAATAATTGCAGAAATCAAGGCCCAAGGCGGCATACTCTTCACCACAGGGCTTCTTTATTTCTTCCTTCAATGCAATAAATGTGTGAAATTCCCACTCTAAGCCAAGCACTGCTATACACTGGAGGCCAAAAAAGAAAATTAAGGCAAGATCTTTGATTTGAAATAGATTTCATTTTTATGGATTGGCAGCCTTGGTGTTGGCTTTGATATCTCCTGCATGGTATCACTTTCATGAGATTGTCTAATCAGATGCTGGCCTAGAAAATTTCAGGGGAAAAAATCTGATAAAATGAGTAATAGCTCCCAATAGACCATGAAATATGAGCCGGGGTCTCATTAAAGGGAGACTCTTTAATTCAGCACCCTCAGAATCTCAGTGAAATGATCCCCCAAATACTAGCGATTTGGACTCTTCTAATGTGAGATAACTTGGGTTAGAAAAAAAGAAAAAGAAGAGGAGGAGGAAGAGGAGGAGGAAGAATAAATCCAGCTTTCTTGTCAGAGGGTAGTCCTGTACCCTCGAGTTCAAGTTCAGCTTCAAATTTAAGTTCAAAGTCAGCCTGAGATCCTCCCACAATGGGGCCTCTCACTCCTTCCAGAACATAGGGCCCAGGGAGCAGGAATCAGAACTGGGGAACAGCTAGAACTGCAGACAACAGAGCTGCTTGGCAGAAATCCAACCTGTTGAGTTAGCAGATCTGTATAGAATAAAAGTAGGATGGGCCAAGGTAGGAGCTCCACGGAGGAGTAAGCACTTACAGGGCTCAAGACCTCTGCATCATCCACAGTATCACAAAAGACAGGAACACACACACACACACACACACACACACACACACACACCTGCCCCCATGCTTGTCACATCTCCGCGAGGGGTGGAAGCGAGGGGTAGGCTCAGGCAAGGTCTTCAAGGCTATCAACTTTCTTTTAGAGTAAGAGAAGCAAGGCGCCACTCTAGACCCCGAGTTAATGAAGGAAAGAGCTTGAAAAATACAGGATTCAGAATCAAATGCAGCTTCATATTTCCCACACAAGCTCATGCAAACACAGAAGCCTGAGGTCTCCCTGGAACAGATAGCGTTCTGGTCTGCGGAGTAGACCAAGGGTCCTCCGTCTCCACGACCTCCTAAACGCCTGCCTTTGAGGCGTGGTAGGTGGACTTCCTATTTTTCCAGCCCTTTGGCTTAGAGATATGAGTTACAGTGAAATCTCCTGAAACGAAGAACTAAAACTACAATTCTATTTGCTCTTCCTCTAATTAGAGAGAGGGGTGGGGGAGACTTTTTAACCTTGTCTTTTTAACTAACAGAAGAGGCCAGTTATGGATAGAGAGGGATTTGGAAAGGCCCAGCCTATCCCTCAGTCTTTAATTCCGGGGTGTATGGTCTCAAGAGAGCTTGTCCACGCTGCTGTGAACTTGCCGCCCCTCCCTGAGGAAAGTACGATTTGGACTCCCCAGTAGCAGGTAGCAAAGAGGTTTGGTAGTAGAAACACCCTTTCAAATGCAGAGAGTTTGGGGAAATATCAAATGAATGATTGTTAGTCCTTTTAAGTCTGTTACTATATGCCGTTTGTCTGTTAGCATGCTTTCATTTTGCACCTGTGCTTAAGGCCGTCAGCCCAAGTGAATGGAACCTTATAAGAGGTATTCAGGGTTAACCATTAAACAAGTCTTCAACTGTTTCTTTCTAGAACAAGAAAGGTTGTACATTCTCCGTGTTAGGATGAGCATTATAAAAGTAGAGGTCGAGATTTTTAAATCAACTCTCTGCTAAGTTCTTACTAGGGAGAGAGTGTGAAGTTCAGATTAACTGAGGTGGAGTTTCTGTTTAGGTGTTCAGTTGACTTGGCTTGCTGATTTGACTGGACTGGGCACGATTTAAACTAATCAGACTCTGTGTGTGTGTGTGTGTGTGTGTGTGTGTGTGTGTCTTTTTTTTTTTTTACTACTTTCTTTCCTATGTTACCAGTAATGATTATGCCATATCTTTTGCTTTATGTAAGCATTTCTAAGAGCTGGTAATAGACAACCATGCCTATTTTTAAGCCAGACACTACCCCTAAATTTCCCTATTTATTAAAAGAAGGATGAGCTTGAAGATCTTTTTTTTTTTTCCCTAGCCTTAGCCTTCCAGGATTTTATGTTAGCTTTTAAATGCTGACGCCAATAGAAAATATTTTTAGAAGCAAAGTCCTAGGAAGTCTTTAATAAAACCAAAGTGATGACATTCATGTTCTCCACTAAAGTTCCCTAGCATTTCTTGTCTGTCTTTTAGCGTGGATCTTTACCACAAGATCCCCACCACATCTCTCCCGAAAGGAAGGGTCGGGGAGAGCGGTCACAGCTTTCCACTTAGTAGCTCTACAACATGGGTAAGGAATTGTCCTCTAGGACTGAGATACCTCCCTATAAGATATGCATGGCCACAGCACATTCCCAACAGAGTTACTGGGGAGATTAAATATGATATTGATTATATAAAGCACTCAGCACATTAAAGATTAGCAAAAAAAAAAAAGTTGCTATCGATTTTTACCACACAGAGCTATTAAATTCAAAAAAGAATGCAGTACCCACAAGAATCATTTAATAAGAGAAGTGACGTGATAGCATCCACGGGGAAGATATGAACATTCCTGGGGGAGGGCTTCTCTGGAAATTTAGCATTTTAACTACTACATGTCCCTTATTGTTCATGCTTTATGATAAATTCAGTACTTCGTCTTGAACCGTCCCTTGCAAGCCTAATTCAGTGCATTTCCCATGTTCATTTTGTCTCAGAATTTACCCTGCATTTCTCTCCTTTCATCAGAGCCCAGCTGTCTTCCCGAGCGTGGTAGCTCACCAGGCTTCATAGTGAATGGTTTGGTGTATTCATCTGTTCGAAACCATGTTTGTATCCATACTGTGCAGGGTGAGGTGGGGAGGGGGGTGTTATCTAAATAAACGATATTAGCGGTGGGAGTTTCAGGACGTTTTGTGACTCTGCGGGGAAGCAAATTGGTGGCAAGTGCCCTTTTCAGTATCTTGGATGTCCACCTGCTTTGCAACAAGTACAGCTTGGTTTAGGATATGAAGATCTTCAACAGAGAGGCTGCGACTTCCTCAGCAGCACACAAAAGCCCCCGCAGGCAACATTAAGTACTATTGGGTATTGGAAGACTTTTGTTGATTGCGGTTTCTGCCAAGTAATCTGACTAAAGCCTATGGTATCAAGCAAGGAGAACTCCTTCGCAGTTACATCTCTGTCTTGTCAGACCCCACAGGGACAAAAGAACTTGACATAGTTTCTTGGAAGGCTACCATGGAGGAAGCCCACCTCACCCCAAAAGTTGGCTTTGGGGTGAGTCTAGAGATAATGCACACCTCAGATGTTTCAGGTGGGCAAAGTGTGTCGTGAATTTTAGTCCAGGACTGCTGAGTTCAGGGCTGGGCTCTCAAACCTGAGGCTGAATCAGCTTTGGAAACTCTCCGACCTCGCCGAGCTTCAGTTCCCTGAACATTGAGTCAAGAATGGCATGCACGCACCTCACAGGCTTAAGAGTTAATCCGTGTGAAACTGTCCCATACAGTGCCTGCCTGTGGGGGGTCACCTGGAGGATCAGGCTCCACTGTCATGGCACACACTATAACAGGATGTGCCTACCCTTCTGCTGGCTAGCTTCATTGACCACGCATACTAGGTATTTTTTGCTGTTTTAGTCAGAATGCACTCTGAAATGGCAAAATATGCAAACTCGGGTCCAGATGAGTACAAACTCAAGGCATATCTTGGAGTTCCCCTTTCAGTAGCTTCCACGGAAATCTCCCAGCATTCACCGAACTTCATTTTACTTCCCCAAATCACCTCTCACTTCTCTTTTGTTGCACGTCCGTCCTGTCTCACTAGGCTTGTTTTTAAGAGGGCGTTTTTTCTTTTTTTTTTTTTTTCTTCGTGTGGGAGATTGTGATTGATGGCACATTCTTTAGCCATGAGCAAACGAGTCATCTAGTGAGAGAAACATCTCAATTCACATCCTTTCTAAAGGGTGCCGCTCGGCAAGTCTGTCTCAAGATTGTTAGGTTTCATAGTTACCACCAATTTTCAGTCTATCCACATAAATAAAAGGCTGTCTGGGTAGATAACAGAAAATTACAGATTTTGAAACGGTGGCTAATCCACACAGCGGAATGAAGCCAAGTTCCTCCGCCGGCTTAGGGATGGTGCCAAGCCTGTTAAACGAATTTAGCCCCTCCCCCGCCTAAGTTCCTTTTTATAGATACTTGATATATTCTTTCTTCTGTAAACTACTAAAAAATATACATAACAACTTCAAGCCTACTCTTCCAAGAAGACTGTGGCTCCTGGATTCCAATAAAAACACAAATTGCAAGGCTGGGCTCTGTCGTTTGCCTGGGTTTCTCTAAGGTATTGAGCTGACCACGTACTGAAGCCATGGTACATGATACTTTTCAGTGAAGAGAACCCAGACACACATCGCCTGCCCCATGTTGTTCTGGCCAGCCTCAGCACATAGCAGGGGACAGTGGCATGGCTGAGGTGGCCAATAGTCTTGACTACTTCAGTTTACCCCTGCTCTTAACACTCATTGCTTCCTGAGGGGGAGCATACAGGTTGAATCTGTTGTCCCCGTGAGTGAGTGTTGGCAGAAAGCTATTCAGTTCTACTATCAACACCCTGATCTTAGAGAACTCTGGTTGAGAAATATCACCTCACATCAAGCAATTTTAGGAAATATTTTTTTCATTAAAAAAACTAGTTATCACCAAAACCTCTTCTTTATTTTTTTTATATACTAAATAACATCTCCCATGAGTTTGTTAGGAGATCTCATGAGCTCCTACGTCAGACGTTTATAGAGAACGTCTTGGCTCTGAACTGAGGAAATAGAATGCTGTAGAATTACACACATGCAACTACCAGATGGAGACAAGTGAGTAAATAAAGAAAGCCCACTCATACAGCCCGTCGTCTGTGCTCTGCAGGAATTTGTACATGCATTGGAAGCATGATTTGCCCACAAATTTTCCTATCACACACACACACACACACACACACACACACACACCCTAATAGGAGTCAAAGAAAAAGTATTTGGGGAATTTTATAAGAAAGTTTTCAGCCAGGCGTGGTGGCGCATGCCTGTAGTCCTAGCATTTGGGAGGCAGAGGCAGGTGGATTTCTGAGTTCGAGGCCAGCCTGGTCTACAGAGTGAGTTCTAGGACAGCCAAGACTACACAGAGAAACCCTGTCTCAAAAAACCAAAAAAGAAAAAAAAAAACAAAAAAAAGAAAGAAAGAAAGAAAGAAAGAAAGAAAGAAAGAAAGAAAGTTTTCTATTTCTTGAATCCATTAAAGATGCCTAGGATATGAAAAACTCACAACGGAAAAATTTGAATAACATGAATCAAGTTGAATTTGGTCATAGAGACGGAAGATTTAACTCAGCTACTCAATTCATTCTTCCCTTCTTGTCCATTGACCATTATATTTCCAGTTTGTCTCCCAGTTCACATTAATTCTGTGGCAGGATTTAAAAAGTAACACCGATTTCTTTCTAGTTACCTTCATTTACCTGCAAATTTTATGATGTCTTTTTTTTTTTTTTAACAGCCGGGTAATACTCCAGTGTGTAGATGTACCACATTTTCTTTATCCATTCTTCTGTTGAGGAACATCTAGGTTGTTTCCAGTTTCTGGCTATTATTTATAGAGCAGCAGTGAATATGGCTTAGCTAGTGTCCCTGCGGTAGGATGAAGGACTCTTTGGATATATGGCTAAGAGTAGTATGGCTGGATCTTGAGGTAGACTGATTTCCATCTTCCTAAGGAACTTGAACGATGATTTCCATAACAGCTGTACTAGCTTTCTTAACATGATTTGTGAGAGTATGATTCATTTCAACGTTTCTAAAAGGTCAAGTGTTCCAAAAACCTTAATAATTATTTTGGAATTCCAATGTAAATATTTATTTTTTAAAAAAACAGTCTAAAGTGGATATACAAATTTATTTACAAACATTTATTTTAGCATTATGTATAAGAAAACACCACAAAACGTGTATAGTAACTACGAGACACTGGGTAGACCAAAAGAAAACAAGTCACATATATAACTGAGTAAAACAGTTAAAAAGTAAAAACAGAGAGACAGAGAGACAGAGAGAGAATAATAGGCTAGAGTCATCCACTGACAGCTCCTCCAGAGGACCCAGGTTCAGTTCCCAGCACCCACATGGTGGTTCCCCATAGCTTGTAACTCTAGTCCAGAGGGAATCAATGCTTCTTCTGATTTCTATAGACACCAAACATGTCCCTGTCACACAGACATACATGCAGGCAAAACACCTATACATATAAAGTGATTTTTAAATTGAAAAGTGAAAGAATACTTGTGATTTTAGCTCATCTTATTTCAATGCATCTATAATTTTTGCATATAAAAAATCCAAAGGACATACACCAGGAAAGCAGTCATGGTCATGACTAAAAAGTGGGTTTGTGGATAGCTGCACTGCGCTGCTCTTCGGGGATTTGTTCTCATCCTGTGTTTTCCAGAGAGCACGACCCTCTATGACTGAAATAAAATAACAACAAACACTACTGAATAATTATTGAATAATATTCAACTACTCAAATGTTTGTTTACTTATGTGGCTGGAAACAAAGGTGCACGGGCTTTTATTGATTCTCACAAAATTTGCTCAATTGATCAAATACACAGAATTAAGCAGTTTCGGTAATCTAAGTGTAATTATAGGTTTTAATTCTTCCATTTCCTCTATGAGTTAGTACAGATTCTGATAAGAGGATGGTCACTCCATATATCATTCTTAAAATCACACATATGTATTTTTCTGCTAGCATAAGAAATATTTTTCCAGAACTGAAAAGCTAGCCATGTAATTTCATTTTCTAATAAGAATACATTAATAAGCACTCAGCACAGTGGCACATGGCTTTAATCCGAGCATTCAGGTACCAGAGGCAGGTGGATTCCCTTGATGTGTCTGGAGTTCCAGGCTTGTCGAGGGCCGCATAGAAAAACCCTGTGTCAAAACAAAAATGTACATAACTTAGTATCTAAGTCATTTACATAATTTATATGCTATAATTCAATTCTATTTATGGAAAGTATGGTTTTTGAGAGCAGTCTTTCAAAGGTTACTCTGTTCTTCCCAGCACTGTGCTTGTGAGAGATGCTACCATATCACATGTGTGCCTCAGTGCAGGGCAACACTTCGCAGAGGGGCAGAACCAGGCTGGTTCCTGCAGAGGTCTGTGCTACAACTTTCACTGCTAGTTGATCTTGTGGTGAACAAAACCATCTGCCTGTCCTTTGTTATTAGAACCAACCAACATCAATTTATGTCTTGCCAGCCAATAGCAGCCCTGGGATAAACAGAGATTTTTATGACCAGTGGCATAAACTGATCATAACTTCTATGTGCTTTCCAGTTACCCAGTGATCACTGTCCCCACCTCCAACTCCTGTGTGTGTGTGTGTGTGTGTGTGTGTGTGTGTGTGTGTGTAAAGCCCAAGGCCAACCTTCAGCTTCAAATGTTCTACAGGAAGTGTCCACCTTGTTGTTTAGCTTTGAGACAGGGTCTCTTATTAGGTAATGTGCCTGGCCAGCAACCTCCAGGTCTCTCTGCCTTGGATTACAAGAGCCTGCCCTTAGGCCCAGTGTTCCATGGAACTCAGATCAAGCTGAGCTGCCTTGCTCGCACAGTGTCTTAGTGTTGTTTCCTGTTGCTTTGGGAAAATAACCTATCAGAGGTGGCTTAGAGGATAACGAGGTTATCTTTGTTCACAATTCTAGGTTACAGGCCATTACTGAGGAAAGATCAAGGCAACATGGACGTAAAGAAGTTCATTATCTTCAGAGTCATGAGCAGAGAGAGAATCAATACATGCAATATTACTAGTGCTTGTTTCTCTTTGGCTCATCTAGGAACCAAACTGCACGAAACAGTGCTACCACAATGGGTGGGCCTTTACCTCAAGCCCACACCCAGTGACTCACCTCTAACCAGGACACAGTTGCTAATCCTTCCCAAACAGTTCCACCAATCAGGGACCCAGCCTATGGGGACCATTCTCATTCAAACAACGACAGTACTCAAGTCAGTTCTCCATAGACTTGCCCATCCACCAACTTGACTAGAGAAGGCCTCACAGACTCTTTCCAGGGGGTTTCAGAGAGCATCAGTTCAGTTTGACATCACTAATCCTTGTGCATGGAACGCACTTGACTGAGGAAACCCTTATTCCTCCTTCGGTTCGGTTCATGCAGTCCCTGGGTCAACCACCTCTGCTCACATTGTGTCGAATTTAAGCAACTGTGGCCTGTAATCTAGCTGCAGAAATTGATTTCCTTCTGATGTAAGGCTCAACAGAAGTTTCAGGCAATCAAAATGTAAACAGACTAATCTAGTGACTTGGAAAGAGACTATTGGCAACAACAGGAGGCAGAGCAGATTGCAATACAGGAAAATTAATATTCATCAGACAAGGGTAGGCTCAGCTCTGGCAGAAAGGTATAAAGGAACCTTGTGAATGGATACAAAATGTCTACAGTGCCAGGCCTGCTACAGGGCTGCAAGTTTTGTAGCTTTGTATTAAAACCTGCCAAAAGTTATGACAGTCAAACTTAGTCTGTGTGATTTCATTGAGGCCTTTGTTTTGTTTTTTTTGTTTTTTGTTTTTCATTTCCATTGAGAAGTGACTGTAACAAATGTGGATCTGTGCTGGGAAAGCGAACGAATGGCTAAATTTAAAAAAAAAAAATTTGCATGTTTTAAGTACTTTATTTCCAAACTTTCCCCAAATGTTAATTGGCCTTGGCAGATTTGCTTGTATTTCAAGACACTTTTATTTTCGTTTCTCTTCTTTGCAATATGAATCTGAGACAAGAAAGACAATATCAATATTTAAGGTGGCAGAGAAAGCGTTTGGCATTTGATGCCACACACAGATACTAGCTGACTGTTCGTGCCACTGCTTATAATTAGTGTGCATCCATATTAATCATGTACTGTATTTCCAATGCACGGAGACAAGACAGAAACTCTTGATTACTGCAGGCTAATGTGTTGTCAACACATTTCAGCTTTCTAGTTAATCATGGTTAACTCAAGAGATGTGATCTCTTGAGTAACAGATTGAGTACTTCAAATGCTTGGGCTAATCCCTTAAAGATAACCCTTTTAGCTACGGGACTGCTAGTGTCGTAGCACTGTGCCCACTGGTGAACACGGAAGACGCTCTGTCCTCCCTAGATGAAATGTCATACTTTTAATTTGTTAGTATAATTTGATAATGACATTTATCTCCTGGTGCCCGACCCTTTTGTGATGTGACCTTCACTTTTTGTAAAAATAAAAAAAAATAATTTTAATAATTTATATTATTATTGTAAGCAGAAGATTGTATAAATAGCAAATACTCTCTCTCTCTCTCTCTCTCTCTCTCTCTCTCTCTCTCTCTCTCTCCCTCTCTCTCTTTTTTCCCCAGAAAAGTCTAAATTCTCCTCTACCTGTATCACTTTCCATGTCTTATCGGCTATGGAACCCTGGCATCTTTACTAGAAATGGCTAATATCAGAAACAAACAAACAAAAACCCCACAGAGTTCATTTGACATTAGATACTGAGATTCTCATTTGTTCTCTGTTTCTGGGCTGCCATCTCCTCCCACTCTGATCTCAAACTCACAGTCTTTCTACCTCAGCTGCAGCCACGTTTTGTCCATTTGACTTTGAAAGATTTTACACAAATTTTGAGTTCTTTGTGGACTTAAAAATATTCTTTTCATGAGAAATATATGTAAAAATATATAACCAGGACGCTGAAATTAATTGCTTTCAGTGATTTAAGGCCTTAGGCCCCAGGTCTTGAGCTACATCAAAACCTCTAATCATAAATATTTGCGGAAGGGTATTGACATTCATTAGTGGGTAAACATCTTTCAACCCTGGACAGATTTATATTTAGAAAAAGTTAAAGCATATGTGAGCTGGCAAGATGACTCATGAGATAAGGACACGTGTTGTCAAGCTTGAAGACCTGAACTCAGGACCAGGGCCCACACAATGGAAGAAGAAAACAGACTCCCTCAAGAGGTCCTAAAACTTCTAATCTTGTGTCATGCATGCACACATGCACACACGCACGCACGCACGCACAAATGCATGTGCATGTGCACACCAGCACACATACACCCCCACTCCCCCTACCCCCAACTTGTCCCCCCACACACCACTACCACCATACAGAGTAAAAATGCAATAGAAATTTTAAAATGGTCACTACACATTTGTCATTTAAAAATCACTATTAATTATTTTGTGTGGCCACATGTATAGAGCTCAGGCAATAACTTTGTGGCTGTCAGTTCTCTTCTTCGACCCTTATGTGGACTCTAAGAATCAAACTCAAGCCACAGACTTATTTAGCAAGGGCCTTTAACCCGTCAAGCCCTCTTGCTGGCCATGTCACTTTAAAAAGAAATAACCAGATCTTAAATGCTTGTACCCATCTGTTAATAATATCACAGCATTGACACCTCTCTGAGAATTTTTCCTCTTGCTAGAATTAGTTCAGATATCCTATAGCAGAACCTGTTCTTTCTCTGTCAACTAAAATTATTTTAACTGAAATATATGCATCCATTTCAGGGACTTCCTAAGATTCTGAAAAAGAGCATTTATGTTCTAGTTCTGAGTACCTCTGAAGAAGACTAGACAAAAGATAGGTCATCTCTAAGGTGGAAATATTGCTTGTTTCAATCAGAAGGCTATATGTGGGGACAGTAGCTCCAGAAGGAACCAGTTAGAGTAGAAGACCTGGGAAGTGGTGTGAGCTTGGAAACCGCAGTATCTGGAACCCAAGAGAAGAGGGAAAAGCCATGTCAGATTTGGTCCAGAGTCCAAGATCGGAGCTCACAAGAGATCACCAGGTTTTTCTTCTTACTGTTATTTTCCAAAATAATGTTTTAGGGCTTTGCATAAAAGTGGCCCCCATAAGCCCACAGGGAGTGACACTATAGGAGGTGTCGTCTCACTGGAATCCGTGTGGCGTTGTCAGAGGAAGCTATCACTTTCTCTTCCTGCTGCCTTAGGATCAAGATGTAGAACTCTCAGAAGCTGTCCTTGCGCCATGTCTGATAAGCCGACCCCAATTAGATGGTTTCCTTTGTAAGAGTTGCTAATAAAACCCTAATGAAGACAAATGTCAAATTACTCAGTTCTAAAGTCACTGAAAGTTATGTGATCCAATGAGTTAGCCGGTAATAAAGGGAGAGTATCTGACTGTGAAACAAAAATCGCTGTAGAAAATACCCCACCATCTCCTCAGGCTAGCCTTGAGCTCAATACCTTCCTGCCTCTGCCTCTCAGATGGTGGGACTAAAGGTGTTCACCACCATGTTAAGATGAGTGTGGAAGTGACTTGACTTGAGATATTTTTGCGTTAGGAATGACCTGACTCATTAAATGTCAAGGAATTATGTGGAACAGATGTGCTCATTCCATGCCACACTACACCCAATATTTTTGACACAATCACTGCCATGGTCTACATGCTTGTGCCTCCCCAAATTCACATATTAATATCTCAACCTTCAAGGCAATGGTATTCAGCAAAAGGGGCTTAGGGAAGCGAACAAGCCATGAAGCAAGCGCCCACATGGATAAGGCTTGCACCCTTAGCATGACGTCCAAGGGACATTGTTCATGCCTGCCATCAGTAGAGGACATAGGAAAGGCATCGTCTATGAGGAATGGAGACCTCACCTCCCTAGACACAGAATTCACCCTCCATCTGTACTTCCCAGCCTCCATAACTGTGAGAAATGACTCTCAGTGGTCTATAAACCATCTGGTTCCTAGCACCTCATTATTGCAGCTTGCGATGAGTACGAATCCACATAACTAGAGTGTGTAACACCACACTTACTGCTGTGGTAAGAGTCAGCCTGGTGACAAGGACAGTATTAACAACCCCTGTCAATCCAGCACTGATTGGATTACCCATAAAGAATTGTATTCCTCTTTGGGTGTCCTGCTTAAAGTTTATAGATCTCCTGGAAGACATTCAGGAAAAAGCTACCAAAATTATACAGATACAAAGTCACGTCATATGAGGCCTGACTATAAACAACCAAACAAACAAACAAACGGGAATTATTGAGCTGGCAAAAAACAGATTTGAAAAGAAGCAATAGTTTACACATTCTAATCTATGCTGTACAACATGGGTGGATTCTATGAACGCCTGGAAGACCACTCTTAGGCTGTCGCCAAAACAAAGTATTCTGCAGAGCCTAGAAAAATAAGGAGAGCTTTCTCCCATGACACATTAGGGATAACCTGCTGGAGTGTACAGGCAGTGACCTCCACAGAAGCTAAATTAAATGGCTTCAGTCAGAAGGAGAAAGCATAAAAAGCAAGAGAATTCATGTCTAGTAGCCAACAGGATCAAGGAAGGATAAGCCAAGGCCAAGGCCATTTCTAGCCTCAGAAGATGATGCTGAAGTGTCCAGGGCGCCGCTCATTGAAAACAGCCAAGTGTGGTGGCAAGAACTGGAAATCTCAGCTCTTGGATAGAGGCAGGAGGATCAGGAGATCAAGGGCCTCCTCACATACATAGGAAGTGTGAGACCAGTCTGGGCTACACAGACCTTTGTCTCAAGAAAACAATAAATCAATAAACTGAGAGGAATAGAAACCTGTTTAGTTAGTGGAAACTCTAAGAATATAGATTTTTTTGTGACCTCATTCACTTTATCTAAAAATATCTACATCTGTGCTTGATATTGCCCAAACAGCCAAGTAGTCTATATATAGATATGTAACATGTTTGTTATTTTAAAAAATGCGAAAAGTGCAGAAGCATAGAAAACAAAAATAGTGCTGAAGATGTCCCTGAGGGGCAGAACACTTAACTTGGTGCGAGAGGCCTTGGGTTTGAGCCCTGAAGATACAATATAAACACAGAACCAAAATCATAACAATGAAAAAAATCTTTAATGGTATGCTAATATTTATTTTTTAACAATACGAAACACCTTCTCACCCCCCTGCTCCATCAAAGCTGGCACCAAAGCTTGCCCCCTTTGACAATACTCTTTTTATCCGTATTTGAAAGCTTACAACGAATGGTATTGTGCTGGTTAGTTTTGTGTCAACTTGACACAAGCTAGACTAATTTGGGAAGAAGGATCTTCAGTTGAGAAAATGTCCCCATCAGATAGGCCTATGGGAAAATGTACTTGTGGTACATTTTCTTGATTGAAGATTTTCATAAAAGGCCAAGCTCATTGTGGACCATTAATGCCATACCTGGGTTATAAGGAACCGGGTGGAGGAGGCAGTTAGGAGCGAGCCGGAAAGTCCCAAGAGGCCACTGTTTCGAGGCCTCTGCTCCAGTTGTTTTTGTTTTGTTTTTCTTTTATCTCTCTGCTCTAGTTCCTACTTTTCCTACTTCCAAAACCCTGTCATGAGTTCCTCCATTGTCTTCCCTTGATATAGAACTGTAAGCAAAACAATTCTTTTCCTTCCCAAATTGCCGTTGGTCATGGCCCTCTAACAAGACATAGAAACATTAACTAAGAAAGATACATTGTTACTTATCCAAATTCAGAGCCAATGCATGGACCATAGAGTCAGGATGCCCAGGTCAAAACACCAATTTGGTTACTGCGTAACTTCTGTAAAATGTGGCCTGAGCCCCAGTTGTGTTTGGCCAGGATATCTCTACTTGGTGCGAGAGGCCATAGGTTTGAGCCCTGAAGATACAATATAAACACAGAAACAAAATCATAACAATGAAAAAAATCTTTAATGGTATGCTAATATTTATTTTTTAACAATACGAAACACCTTCTCACCCTCCTGCTCCATCAAAGCTGGGAACCTAGATGGCTCCAGCTTCCCTCATACGAGGGTCTGGCCACATAAATTTAAGAGAGGTGGGAAGAGGCATGGTTTCTACTGGGCTCTTAGTCAACCAGAGGAAAATATACCGCTGAGCTCATGTATTCACTTCTCCGAAACTAGCTGATAGTCTGCTGTGCGTCACCTGAGAGTGGTAGTTCGTTACTGCCTTTCCTTACAGGCAATGTTAGAGGGGGGAGGGCTCCCTGCATGCTACCCAGAGAGTGTACAAGGACTGGAATGACAGGGCTCAAGAGGTTAGCAATGCCTAGGGAGGTGTCTGAAAGGAGAAAAAAAGGAACAGAGCACCTGTCTCCCCCACCCTTCCCAGCCTTGCAAAACCACTGTTGTTTGCACTGATTCAGACTTTGTTCTTCTAGACGTTCCCCTGCCCCTTCTTTACAAAAGATGTCAACTTCTTATATGTTTCATACCAAAATCGTGTGTAAATGACATGTGCAAAATCACGTGCAAATGATGCGTAAATGACATGTGTGTGTGCATAAACACACACATGCATGCACATGTTTGTGGGGCTAGGTATCAAACTCAGGTCCCGATGCAGAAGTGCTCCACAATACATTTGTAGTGTGTGTGTGTGTGTGTGTGTGTGTGTGTGTGTACTCAGCTTTATTTGCTTATTTATTTTTAATTTTTCTTAAAATGCTGGATCTAGTAACTTAGGGCTCTGTGAACACAAGGCAAGCATTCTCCCATTGACTTATTTGATGTCTGGGCCAACTTACTCTTTTTAGTGATTCTAAGAACTCCATGAATTAACTTTCCCTAATAACAGCCATTTATGTTCTTGATACTTTTTTACTGTTAAAAATAACCATGCACTGGGAGTCACCTTTGTCTAGGGAGAGATGATTGCTGTTGCTTCAAGCACAGTGGGCTGCTTTTTGCTGAACATGTCTTAACTTACGCTAGGCGCTGGCTTTGTGCATGTTAAGCTGCAGAAGACTGTGTGACCTGTACTGATAGTAGGACTCTGCCAGTGAGGGGACACCTTGGCTTCAGCCCTCCCCAGCCTGGGGGAAAAAAAAACATAGACTTGCTCTGCCCCACACATCTGTTTAAGTTGCTAACAAATTTCTCAGGACCAGACCCTCTCCCCTTCACATCTGTGTTGCCTTACTGACTCAGCAGGGCACTTCCTGACTGAGATTTCCAAGACCAGGGAAGAAATTGCATCAGCTCGTGACCTTTGAACTAGGCATCTCAACTATATTACCTTCTCTGGGGCACTGTTCACAGCTCATCTGCTGGCCAGGCTGTTAAGATAAGGAGACAACGAACTCACTTTTTACGGCCAATCATTGGTATCACCTTTTGTTTCCAAAGGATGGACCAGTGACTCTTTATGATCTCCTCCAAGTGAACATTTCCTCTTTTCCTTTGTGAGTCCACATTGAAGACTTCTAAAACGTTAACTGGTTAGCCTTTAAAGAATTATTCTTTTTTAATAGTGGTTAAAAAACAAAGACGGCTGATCCTGCAGCCAAATGACTGAGGTGTGCTGTTTTTGAAAGAAAAAGTGTGAGTATTAAATATTTCAGGTTAGAAATGTCGTATTTACAGGAAAGCTACCCAAACAGCACCCCCACCACCACCACCACCACCACGCTCTGCCTCCATTTTCATTCATACTAACTTCAGTGAGAAAAACGTTTTTATCAGAACAATCTGGATGGTGAGCACACCTATTTAAATGCTATAAAGTCTAAATTCACAGAAGACACTTCCAACCAGAGTTGAAGATCTAAAAGGCTAGTGCTGTGAATGTACAAATATGGTAGGATCTGAATTCTTTACATTAGAGGGAACAGAAAGTGTTTCATTAATAAGTTTGTGTTGATTATATACCTAAATAATATCATCATCGACATATTAAGTCAGTGAGAGTTAGGAATATTCTTAGTCAGCCCAAATCCAAAATCTGACAGGCTCTACAGTCTCACACTTCTGCACACGGACATGTGGCGTTGGGTCTGATGTTTACATATGCATAGATTTTGTCATCCCACATCGGCAAACCGAATTCTGACTCCCGTTCTCTGCTCTTCCACATGAAGGATATTCAACCTGTACTAGCACTGACTACTTTGAGATATGCTTAATTGGGTTGCTAAAACAGTTTAAACCGTATGCAAATTTATGTTACATTTCTGTTGAAGAGAAACTGCCCAAGACAATCAGTTACAAAATTAAGGCAATGGTAAGATATCAGGATCTAAAGTACCAGGATCTAAAACTAACATACAGCATCCAAAACCTAAGCTTTTCACACAGACAGAAACCTTACTATGTTATGCTTTTTTTAAAGTCCATTTAAATCAGATTTTAAAAAATACAACACAAAAAATAGACTTCATGAATAATAAAGTCTAATCTCAAAACTGGGTGTGGTGGTGCTCATCTATGCTCCCAGCACTCACTGAGAGTCAGAGGCCAGCCGTAGGCTATGTAGGCATTTGAGACCAACCTGGGCTGCAGAGGACAGCCTGGGCTGAAAATAAGTTCTATCTTATACAAAGAAAAACGTAAAGCGGTCTTGGCAAGATGGCTTAGTAGGTAAAGGAGTCTGGAATCAAACCTTTTTGACTTAGATGGAATGAGAAAGGATGCTTGAAATGTGCCCTCGGTCTCCTACTTAAACACCTGGGTGTGTGCACAACATAAATTAAAATGTAACAAAAAACGATGTGAAAAGAAATACCTCCTCCCCCTCCCCCCATAAAAAAACCCACAAAGAGGACTGGAAGGGGTGAACACACATGTTTTTATTTTTAAATCTCAAAATTATCAAGATGACTTATCAGTTCCTTACCTAAGTCATTTAAATGAAACCCCCAAATCCCTAAAATGTACCTCTATCTTTTTTTCAGGAACTAAAAAACTGATGTGAAATAAATTTGTAGGGAAAAATAAATATACCAGAATTCCCCGGAAAACATCACAAATAGCTAGAAGAAGTGCCCAGTTAACATCAACTTTTAAAATATACTTCAAGACTTCTATGATTAAAATTAACACAAGCAACCAGGCAGAGGTTTCTCTGAACCCTGTGGGACCTCAGCTAAAATCTCAAAGAGAAGGAGTCCTAACTGCCCATATCTGACGATGGCTGGTGGACTTTCAAATCCTAAATAGTGTCAAGACAACTAGGTAGCCATTTGGACAGGGGTGAAATTAGATTCCTTCCTTATATAAGAAGGGAAAACTGGGGCTCTACTCTGAACACCAGAGAAAAGGGAGAGAGACAGACAGACAGATCCAGAGACAGAAAAAGAATAAGGCTTAAGCCTGTAGTCCCCAAGCTCCTTAATGCTGCGACCCTTTAATACAGTTCCTCATGTTGTACTAACCCCCAACCATTGAATTATTTTCATTGCTACTCCATAGCTGTAATTTTGGTAGTTATGGGCTGTAATGTAAATATTTTTGGAGATAGAGTTTGCCAAAGGGGACGAGACCCACAAGTTGAGAACTGCTGCTTTAGATAAATCAGAGATAAGAATGAAACGTAAGCAAAGCATACAAGCATGGGAAGGCAGACATGGTGATTCAACGCTAAAGACACTGCAGCAAAAGCCTCTCAAAACCCAGATGCAAAACCACAAAGATACTCACTCTCCCAGCACCCAGGATGCTTTGGTCCCGTTCTTCTTGTTGGCCAATTGCACAGCCTTTCTCCCTGGTCTAGGACTCATCCTTATATCCCATTGTAGTTTGCAAGAGGAAACTTCTCTTTAAGGAAGTTACTTAGAAACGATGCCTCTATCTCACAAGCTCCCTTCTCATTGGCTAGTATTTAATCATAGTATATTCAAGGGAAAACACAGTTATAAAATGCAGTACCTACGCTAAAGGCTACAAACCACACGAATCCCTTGCCAACTTCTCTTACAATGTTGGAAAGAGAGCAAGAGCTTAGCTCTTCAGAGTCTCTTCTTCTGAAGTCCCGGACGCTCCTCCCACCCCGGGGCCCGAAGACCTCCCCACGGCCCACTTCCTCAAGCCGCAGCATCGGGAATTAGGTTTCAATATCTTATTATAGCACCATTGTTTCTTTTTCAAACTAGAAAGATCAGCAACAGTTGTTTCTAAACCTATAAGGTTCTTCTTGGGGTATCTGTTAGCAGCAGAAGGAAGTACACAGCAGCTGAAAATAACAATATAAACATCTGTCAGCTAAAAAAATAAAAATAAAAAAATCTCTGAAGGGCAGAGCGAGCAAGGGAAAGTTTGTATTCTAAGGCCCTAGCTGCTGTCAGTCAAGGATGTAAAGTAGCGATCTGGCTGTGTGCACGAGGGAAGGATGACAATCAGCTAAGGGCAGAGAGAAACAGATACAGTTGTTTTAAGAAATTAGAAAGCTTTCTTCTTCTTTTCTCATCCAGCACTTGGTCAGCATCATCTGGGCGCTCACAGGTCCTGCTGGAATGGGCTTTATCCCTCCCAGATCACTTGCTCCTCCCTTGATTCATTTGTAGCATTTATTTGAGTCTTATCCCCTTTAAAATATGGCTGTCTGTCTCCGTTAGGAATATTAAATCTTCTTATAAGCAGTAGGGTGTGTCATTACGTTTTATTTTCTGCAGTTCCTTACCAAATCTTGGCTTTTTAATGGACCTGATACGTGTTTGTTGCTTTTGGTTTGTGTGTGTGTGTGTGTGTGTGTGTGTGTGTGTGTGCGTGTTTCTGTGTGTATTTTTAATCACCAACTATTTTTGACAATTGCGGGTAAGAAATTTATTCAATTCTTTCATACAACACCCCACCAATATCGCGCATGCTGAGTGAAGCAATTACAAATCTCTGGGCACTACTAGAAACTGGGGCTCATAAAGGGAATGGCCTGATTTGGGCAGAACCTGCTGGGCAAGTGGGTGGCCCCCAGTGCCTCTGAAGAGCCAGCATCCACCCCCTCCTGCCTGAGAGCAGAGAGCTGCAAGTACTGACTTGTAGGCTAGAGAGGGACTGGAAGAAAAGCGCCCTGTTCACCTTCTGTGTACCGGAAGCTAGGAATTTCTCTAAACCTTGGCTCGTCCTTGGTTACCAGGGATTGTGCGGTTCCAAACCATCGTAGGAACAGAAGGATCAAGACAGTACCCAGAATTCCTCCCTCTGACTACTTCACCCAGCAGGGCTCAACCTGTTTGAAGAGAGCTCATCTCCTGCCTCCCCTCTCCCTTCCCTCCCCTTCTCCCTCTCCCTCCGCCCCTGTGTTAATTCCTTCGGAATTCTCCAGCGAGGTTTCTCCAGGCACCTCACCCTCCTGTTTGTTCCTTCTGAAAAGCAGTTTTGCTTCATTAAAATGTGGTGAAAGGAACATCACATTTAATTGAATGAAAACTGAAAAAAAAACAAAAAAACAAAAAAACAAACGGGCGTGTTAAGTGGGTTGCTGCCTCGGAGAATGACAATGAAGGGAGAGACTGCAGAGAATACAGAGCTAGAGACTTCGGGATCTCTAATGCCCCGTGGCCCCGCTGCCCCGGGTGCCACAGGAAGACCCACACCCACACACCCAGAAACCCCAGGTTTTCAGAGCTTGAGCCCCCTCCAGACTCAAGGAATCAACGTCCACGTTTTTCCAAGAGCTTGAAAAGCCACAGAGGTGATCTGGGCAGACTGGAACCATAAAAGACTTCAAAGGGCCTTCCTTGCACTTTGCCCTGGGGAACCTGTTAAGACCTGCCCTCCCCTTCCTGTGCTCTCTTCTCCGTCCCCTCCTCACTCTTCCTCTATCCTCCCTTCACTACCTCTCTCCCCTCCCTTCTCCTCCCCTTCTCCCCCCACTCCTCTTCTTTTCCCTTCCACTTCTTTCATCCCTTCCCCTGCCTTTCGCCACCTTTCCCTCCCTTCCTCTCCCCTCCCCCTCCCTCCTCCTCTTCCTCTCCTCTCCCTCTCTACCACACTCTTAGTCACACTTAGAACAAAAAGGGTAGCAATTATCCCACCTCAATGTTGTGATATCTAGAAACATCTTACCAGTTTTTTAAATAAGAAATTATATTGGGACACTTGACCATAGCAAGAAAAATAATTTCTTCTATTTTATAAATTAGAAAAATGGGGTTTTCAAAAATTAAATGAGGTATCTAATCTGTGACTGCCAACCAACCCACCCACCCCTACGCCTTATCCCCACTCCCCCACCCTCACCATCACACCCCACCCCCACCTTCACCCTGGCATCATTCCATCACACCAGACAATCCTTGCAGGGTTCTGCAACTTGCAAGGAGAAAGCAAAAGAAATAGAAAGTTAGGGAGAGAGAGAGAGAGAGAGAGAGAGAGAACCAGTTCCACCCCAGAAATGACTGACTCGGAATCTGACTGTTCCAGAAAGAGATGGAAGATAAAGAAGGACTCATGTCAGAGGCAGGAGACTTGTAAATGGTGGATTCTGTCACCTCTGACAATTCTGCCTCAATCAGGTCAACAAGATTCAAAGGGATTGGGGTGGGGAGACGGAGAAGAAATGGGTGGACTGTGATGGAGTAACCAGTGCATGAAAGTTGTAAATGCTGACCCAGATGGCTAAAGGAGAAACTATAGCTTTTATAATATATATTACAATATATATTATTACACACATATTGTCTATAGGTATTTATGTACAGTTTCTAGATACTGTAGACTGTAGTACTATAGGCCAATCACTAAAACACTCATTCCCTCTACATTTTTTTAGTCAAAGTCACAGAGAAAATTGAGATAATTTGAAATGCCAAAAGTGTATATTGAACCAGGAGTGGTAGATCATACCTGTAAGCACAGGACTTGGGAAGATGAGGCAGGAGAATTGCTGAGAGTTTGCTACCAGCCTGAACTACAGACTTCATTGCAGTGCAGCTGCGAGCCTCTGTCTCACAAAAGTCAAAACCCAGCTAAAACGGGACAAGCCCCGGTGTGCCACTGCCTGACCGCATCCCAAGCAAAGGCTGTGCCTTCTCTTCCTCCCCTTTATTTCCCACTGACGCTTTGCACACTTGCTTTACTCCTCGACACGATCATGCTCTTCTGAGAATAAAATCCCCGTTTATAAAGTTACAGAATCATCATTACATCTGAGAAACAAAGCACTCATTTATCGTCTCGTATACTGCTCGCATTCAAAGGTCCCTAGTTGTCCTCTGGATATTGTTCAAGCTGCTTTTATTTTTCTTTAATGCGCAGGGTCTAAGCAAGCTTCGTGTGTTTGGTGATAAATCTCTTAACTTGATTTCAACCTATAGCAAAGCATTTCTTCTGCGTCCTCTGACCCCCACGCCTGCCCTCGTTGCTTCTCATCCTGTAGACTATATCGCAATCTGGATTTTATGGGTTTTTTTTTCCATAATTTGTTCCAGATTTATACTTGTTTAAAACTGAAGCCACTTTGGTAGGAGTTGCTGTCCCGAGATAAGCGTTTTGGAGTTAAATGTTGCATTTGAAGTCTCTCCGTAGGCTAAGGGAAATGAACTGGGACTGGGTTGGGTAAATTACTCTCTGGCACCAGTCAAATCCCGCCCACCTAATTCCACAAGTGATGCTTTTTGGAACTCGGCCATGCTCACTGATTTACATATTTTAGAGTTACCTTCTGTCTCCTGCTATGAAGGCACATTTGTGTAGGTGTAACAGAGACCACGTGGTCTGTGAAGCCTGGAATATTTACTCTCTGGCTTGTCAGAAGACAAAATTACAGCTTTACACAGCTTGGCTTTCAACTGTGGTTCTAGAACCTAGCAATGCTTCATTCTATAAAATAGAACAAGTGTTTAATGCACCAACCAATGATGCTTAGCTTCCGAGGTGGAAACAGACTTCAAAAGAAAATACAAAGACAATGAAGAGTGAATTGGTGGTCTCAGCTCTGACATCAATTAGAAGGAATTTCCTTCCTTTAGGGGCTAAGCTTGACCTTCTCACCTCTCACCTCTCTCCTCTCACCTCTCACCTCTCACCTCTCACCTCTCACCTCTCACCTCTCTCAGCCTGCCTCCTTGTTTCACTTCATATCAATGGGGCTTGTGGATTGGAAAGTTAGCTTGAGTGACTCCATTTTGTTTGCTCCCTTGGGTCAACTGCAGGAGCTTAGGCCCAACCAAAGACCTCCTACAGTTCTATTTAACAATCCTTCTATAAAGCAGATTTCCTGACCCCTAACCAGATGCAAAAGACATCCTTTCTGAGGCAGAAGATTCCTTTCTGCTTTGGCCTCTGGCTAAGGTGCCTGTCTCACAGAGTGCAGTGGTTTGTCAGTGGAGAGGAAGTGGGAAGGAAGTGCTCTTACAAGGACCACTCATCTTGATTTTTAAGATGTCTTCCCGTTAACAACTTCTTTAATGGCTTTACCTTACCCACTTGGATTTAATCCAAACACTTAGACTTCAACTTCAAGGAAAGGCTCTGTATAACCCGCGCCATCATTTCATTTGGATTTCATTTCATTATAATATTGGTTTCCTGTATTCTAGTTTGAGTGTGAAAACAAAACCTGCAAACAACCAAAACAAGAACAGAAATTAAAGTGGCATATTTCAGTGTGGATTTTTATCTGAGGAAAGAAAGGTAACTGAGCATAGGGGGTGAGAAAGATTAAAAAATAAAACAAAACAGAGTACAGTGACATACATGTATAAAATGTCATAATGAAAGTCATTGGTTTATATGCCAATCTTACAAGTCAACACATAAATAAATAAATGGAATGAAGGAGTGGCAATTGGCAGCTGTCACAAGGACTCCAGGTCATTCTGGTGCAGGTGGTTTGAAACCCCACTGCTTTAGTGAGAGTAAATATTTACCTTTGATCCTTTTATGTTTTGACACAAGTCTGAACCTGTTCCTCTTCCTTCAAAAGTTGAAGGCATGTGGGCTGTGGTTATGAACGCCTGGAATCTCAGCTCTTGGCACGCTGAGGAAGCTGGCTTGTAAATTCAATACCAGTCTAGACTACTTAGCAAGTACATGAACTACATGAAGAGACTCACTTTCCATAGATAGATAGATGATAGATTGATAGATGACAGAAAGATGATAGAGGGATATATATGTGACAGATAGGTGATCGATGATGATAAGTAGGTAGATGATAGATAGATAGATGGATAGATATTAGATAGATAGATGATAGATAGATAGATGATAGATAGATGATAAATAGATAGATGATAGATAGATGATAGATGATAAATAGATAATAGATAGATAGATGTTAGATAGATGATAGATAGATAGATAGATAGATAGATAATATGACCTGATAAACTGCTTCAGAGCTCTTCTTCCTATGCATGCATCTTAATCTTGTTACACACTCACTATAGCCTGAGTTCATGGGACTGTGCACACATGCTTATTATCATCTATTACAGGACATTAATCAATATGTGCTCTTTGACCTTATGGAGTTCATTGGATTTCTAGAAGTCAAGAAGAGTCTTTGTCCTCAAGACACTGTACCTAGCGCATAATCAACTTGAGATGAGTATGTGCTTCCATAACTGTAACTGTTATTTGAAGTAGGTTTTAGATGTCTGAAGCTGTTGATACAAACATTATTACATTATGAATGCTGCTAAGTTTCATAAGATCTTTCTTTCACATTGATCATTTATCATATAATGTTTTTATTTCTGAAGAAGATTTAACATTAAAACATACCATACATAGAGTAGAGAAAGCCTCAGACTCTGAGAACTACTCCATCCTCGACATCTGTTAAAGGATCCATGACAGTAAGGTGTTAAGAGCATGTACAATGCAACGAGAGAAAGATTGATCCCCAAACTGAAAGCATAAACAAGAGATGTAAACAGTCACACCACCATAGATGATATCCAGATGACCAACAAAGATATTAGCAGGCACTCAAAGCTTTAGTCATCAGGGAAACCCAAAGCCACAGTGAGACATTGCTACACATCCACTAGCAAGAGAGATGATGAGGACAAGGGGCAACTGGAATGCTTGCACATAGCTTGTGGAGAGGAAACTGGCAGAATCGTGTTAGAAAACTGGCACTATCTATGAACTCTAAGTATGTGCTGTAGTGGTTTGAATAGGAATGACCCCCATAGAGTTATGTGTTTGAATGTTTGGGCCGCAGAGAGTGGCACTATCAGGAAGTGTGTGGCCTTGCTAGAGGAAGTGTGCCATTTTTGGAGTAGGTTTTGAGGTCTAGGAAGTAGTCAGCTCTCTACACTACCTGCAGATCAAGTTGAAGAACTCTCAGTTCCTTCCCCAGTACCACGTCTGCCTGCAAGCTACCATGTTTCCTGCCTTGACGATAATGGTGTGAACCTATAAACAGTAGCCAACCCCAATTAAATATGTTCCTTTATAAAAATTGCCTTGGCCATGGTGTCTCTTCATAGCAACAGAAACCCTAACTGAGACATAAGCCCACTCTCTAGCACAGTCATCCTTTTCTTAGACATGGTTGAAGAAATGTGAAAAGTGGGGTGTGGCAACACAGACTATAATCCCAGCATTCAGGAGGCCGAGCCAGGAGGATCACTATATTTATGGCTGGGCAGAACTACATAGCAAGACATAAGAATATAACAGCACCACTGTTGACAACTACAGAACTAGACATAGTCTCCAAGCCCAGAAACAGAATGGTCACATATGTTTTGAACATTCATAAACTAGACTACTATTCCACAATGAAAAGAATAGATATCTGATAGTCACAACCCACAGATGACTCTCACATACATGACCTTGACTAAAGGAGGTGAGAGGCCCAGTGTGGTGGAACATGCCTCCAACACCCATACATGGAGTTAAAGTCTAAGGTGTGTGTGTGTCAAGGCAAGTTTGGACTACATAGTCAAGTTTCAGGCCTGACAGGATTATATGGTGAGTCCCTGTGTAAAAAAATAAGTGAAGAATTAACATACATTTTATAAATACATATATATATATATATATACACGTTTCAAAATATATAAAATTAATCTGTGATATTAGAGGTCAGCAAAACAGTTTTATCTTTTGGGGAGGGTTCGGTGGGTGGGGTTTGAAAGAAATTTTTGAGGGTTCTGGAAATGAACTTTGATCTTGGTCATTTCTCATGTCAAAGTTCATTAAGTTATATATTCAAGACTGATATGCTATACATTTTATTATAGATTTATTATTTCTTTATTATCAACTAAAAATGTAAGAATAATAATCTGGGACAGACTTAGATGGCGTTGGCAGTTTACCAAATTCAGGCTGTGGCATAATCCTGCTAACCCATGAACAGGAATTAATTTTCACAGTATTCCTTGTTATAAAGATTGAATATATGATCAGGGAACAAAAAAAACACACAATATTTCCTAATAAATATTAATATATCATTGTGCCACTGAAAAATTCACCTAGGCATAATAATGGTCAATTTTCAATCTAATGGTCAATTTCTGTTTGTTTTTCGTAAACACAAAACACAACATGGTTTTCATCTACCACTTGATTCTTTAAAAACACATGTGTTTTAGAACTACCAAGAACTAGGAATATAGCTCAGGGGTAGATTTCTTACCTAGCATTCACGAAACTTTGAGTTCATTTTCCATTATTGAACCAAACAGCAATAGCAGCAGCAGCAGCAGCAGCAACAACAACAATGCAACAAAACCAAAAACAACAACAAAAAGGGGGAAAATCTTTTTAAAATGTTTATTTTAGGATTTTTAAATAAATTTTAAATGCACCAAAAGTTTACTTAATAACAATTTCAAAACTATCCTAGTGGCCGCCTGGGTGTCTCAGTGTGTGAAGGTGTGCTTGCTACCAAGCCTGACGACCTGAGTTTGATCCTGGAGGCTACTTGGTTACTTGACAGAGCCCAACTCCCACAGATGTCTCTGACGTCTACGTGTGTCATGGCAGGTACCTCCCCTCTGCTCAAATAAATAAATAAATAAATAAGTAAATAAATAAATAAAAGTTCAAAACCAAATAGAACAACAAGAACTTCAGCGTTTGTTTAGCCTTTATAAAATGACTGCCTGCTAGCCAGGCACGGCCAGCAACAGCATGGGCTGCTGCTGTTGCTGCTGCTGTTTGGTTCAATGTTGGAAAATGAACTCAATGTTTCGTGCGAGTTGGGCAGATCTTATGAGTTCAAGGCCAGGCTGACGTACAGACTGACTTCCATGATAGTTAGAGTCACATAGTGAGATGCTGTCTTGTAATAAGTAAAATAAAATAAAATAAAATAAAATAAAATAAAATAAAATAAAATAAAATAAAATAAAATAAAATAGTGGACCCCCCACCCCACCCCACTCTTGGGAGCTGACCACAGTGGGAGGTTCATGGACATCTGCAATCATTTTCAGGGATTAAAAACTGAATGTTCAGTGGTTCTGAAGATAATTAGTAGCAGACAGTGAGCACACACCAGCCAAGGACCCACTAAGTTCTCTGATGGGGACGAGTCTCTCCTGATAGAGTCACAAGTTGCCCATTGTCTTTTGCCTAACCCAGCCTCTTTACCAGCACTCCTGCTCCGCGGAGACTTTGGCAAAATCAGTACTAAGAGGTACCCAACCTCAAGCACAGAGCCTGGCTTTGTCTCCTCTCAGTCCTCTCAGATAAACACAATCTGAACAATAGGACATTGTCTGCGGAGGGGTCGGGGTGGGGGGTGGGGGGTAGGGGTGGGAGCGGCAGCACTGGGACCGGGTAATGGGTAGGAGGGCTGGTTAGTCCAATTGTCCTTTCTGACTAGTTACTGGCTTGATAAGGCTTATTTATCCAGTAGCTTTTTCTTCTTTTTTTCTGAGCAGATTCCAGTAACTTTTGATGCTCCCTCCGGTGTGACTTTATACAGAGGGTCCAAAGATGCCCCAGGGGAGGGAAGCTTTCTAGAAGGCTCTTTTCTGTAGCCAAGGGCAGAAAGGCTTAGAGCATTTCTGTAGTCTGAGTATCCTTTAAGTTGGAATCAAGGGACCAGTTTTTTTCTCTCTGAGAATTGTCATATTCTTTTCTTGTAGTACTCATAAATATTTAACCACGTTTCTTTGATGCTATAGTTGGAGTTGGGATGTATTTAGGGTCTCATATATTGTTTTAATCTGCTTTCTGTTGTTATAACAGAGTTCCTGAGACTGGGTCGGTTACGAAGAAGAGAGTTGGGGCTCACACTTCCAAAGGTGGGGAAGGTCTGGGTGAGGCAACCATGAAACGGTGAAGTCTGCTGGTGAAGGACCTCGAGAGCAACAATCAGTGCCTGCAGGCGCTGCTGAGGAGAGATGGGGACTCGGGGTGCAGCACAGTTCTCCGTATTGAACTCTCGGCCTTGTACATGCTAGGGAAGGCTTTTTCCCGAACCTCTAACCCCCAGTCCCTGGCTTCATTTGTAACAGCCTATTGGTACACTGTTAATCCATTCCAAGGAAACAAATCTAGTGTCATGAGAATAATATTAAGCCCTCCAAATCTAATCACCACAAAAAGGCTCCAACTCTACTAATTGGGCACCAGGTCCAAGTATGAGCATGGCCCAGGACAAATCATACTCCAAGCACAGCACATAAGTGTTTAAATCTTAAATTGTACAAAAATTGCATTTTTAAAAAATTTACCATCGTTTCTACCATCTTTGTTCATTGTATCTCTATTTGGGTCACCATTATTATTGTCTTTTCTTCTCCTCAAATCCCTTTCTCAGCTTTATTTATAAATTCCTTCAATTAATATTTTGCTATGTATTCACTGTAGCCAATCGCTGATCTGGATCCATCGCTGATTTGAGGGATCCATCAGAGAACAGGATCAAGTTCCGGGTACCGCGGTCTGGTATTCAAATTGATAAAACGAAAAGATAAACACATATATTTACAATGCATAAAATTATGCCATATGGAAAACACCACAGAAGACTGTGGCAGTGCCAACGGATAGAGAATGATGCGTGGGTGGCTATTCTAGGTACTTTGGTCCATTTTCGTCTCTCCCACGAGATAAAACTGCTTTTGGTATCTGCCTTTCTTCTCAAGTCTTCTGGGGTAATTGTAAGGGGCTGCTGCGCCTCTTTCCCTTCTACCCTGCTCCTTTCTCAGTCCAGCTGCCCTTCACCCGCACTTTTCCCATGCTGCCCTTCACCCGCACTTTTCCCATGCTGCCTTTCACCCACACTTTTCCCATGCTGCCCTTCACCCGCACTTTTCCCGTGTTGCCTGTCTTAGTCAGGGTTTCTATTCCTGCACAAACATCATGACCAAGAAGCAAGTTGGGGAGGAAAGGGTTTATTGAGCTTACACTTCCACACAGCTGTTCATCACCAAAGGAAGTCAGGACTGGAACTCAAGCAGGTCAGAAGCAGGAGCTGATGCAGAGGCCATGGAGGGATGTTCCTTACTGGCTTGCTTCCCCTGGCTTGCTCAGCCTGCTCTCTTATAGAACCCAAGAATACCAGCCCAGGGATGGCACCACCCACAAGGGGCCCTCCTTCACTTGATCGCTAATTGAGAAAATGCCCCACAGCTGGATCTCATAGAGGCACTTCCCCAAGTGAAGCTCCTTTTCCTATGATAACTCCAGCCTGTGTCAAGTTGACACACCAAACTAGCCAGTACATTGCCCTTCACCCGCACTTTTCCCATGTTGCCCTTCACCCGCACTTTTCCCATGTTGCCCTTTACTCTAATACTTCCTTCCCATGATGCCCTTCACCTCCACCCTTCCCATAGTGCCCTTCACTCCCATTCTTCCCATGCTGCCCTTCACCCTCATACTTCCCATGATGCCCTTCACCCCCACCCTTCCCATGCTGCCCTTCACTCCCATTCTTCCCATGATGCCCTTCACCCCCACCCTTCCCATGCTGCCCTTCACTCCCATTCTTCCCATGATGCCCTTCATCCTAATTCTTCCCATGCTGCCCTTCACTCCCATTCTTCCCATGCTGCCCTTCACTCTCATACTTCCCATGATGCCCTTCACTCTCATACTTCCCATGTTGCCCTTCACCCTCACCCTTCCTATGATGCCCTTCACCTTCACCCTTCCCATGATGTTCTTCACTTTTATACTTCCCATGATGCCTTTCACTATCTTCCCATAAGTCACTACTTTCTCAGTCTTAGATGGTTCTGGACTCCTTATTATCTTCCTCATGTTCTCGCCTATCACTTCTAGGAGTTTCTTTAAACAATTCAGTCCCAACATAAAGAATTTATATGAGTGCTGAAGACACAACTTAATATTATTCGTATGTGTTGAAAATAGCTAATTTAGAAACAATTTTTGTATAATTCAGAGAGTTTCAAACAGGCTTAATATATTTCTGTATGTGGTATAAAGAGCTCTGAGTTCCCCTGATTACCCTGAATATGCTGCCTACATTTACATAAATATCAATTCAATTACAGTTTTGCCTTTATATATAACCACTGTGGTGGCTATTCAAAACCGACTTTAGGGCTCAATCAGGTAAAGGTGCATGCCACCAAGCCTGATGTCCCTAACACCTACATACTAAAAGGAGAGAACCAATTTCCATAAGTTGTCCTCTGATCCCCACACGTGTGACACGGCGTGCACATGTCTGCATACATACCCAAACACACACATTGAAATCTGGAATGGAAATGACTCAGACACAGATCCACATCCAATTTTCATTTGACTCAGACTTTGAGCAGAACCCAGACCACCTGTTGTTCATTCCTCACTGTCTGGAACGCAGCCCTCATTTCTGGGTCTCCTCCGGAGAACACAGAACAGGTTTGCACATAGCCTTCCGTTAAATAAGTAAATCCAACAACGGAGGAGATCCTACTATTTTGATTAACTCCATGCAGAGACTCAATTTCCAAGTTTCTGGATGAGGCCTTTGGGACCATCTGCTGTCAGTAATATATGCCAGCGCTCAGCATAATACCTGAGCAGTAATTACTGCTGAATGCTTTGATGAACAAGCAACGGGAAGGGACGGACGGGCCAGCTCTGGTAATCAAATATGCACAAATGCTTCGGAACCATTTGAATCCGCCGCATACATCATTTGGAATCAGCGCCAGCCCTTAGACACTTTCATTTTCATAATATAAAGTAGTTTTTATTAGAACAGTAAACACAAAGCTGATTATCTACACGGATTCAAAGGCCTACCGAAAGGGAACTTTACACTCTAATTAAGAACAAAGCACCTAATTGCGTGAGATTGAACCTCGGAATCACCTCTTTGTTTTTGTTTCATCTTAAAATGCTGAACCAGGAATGAGGGAGACGGGAGCAGCGGAGGAGCTATTCCAGGACATAATTAATGGGTCGGGCCTCCTAACTGCTTATGAGCCACACAGGTTAAGCCAGAAGGGTGGCAACAGTGCGGTGCTTAAGAAGCTGAGCTGTTGGTTTTGCAGGCTCCTAGGCTGCCTTCTGTCTGTTTGCCAAGGCATGAGTACGAAACTCTGTCTGCCTTTTGGCTTCTCTCCTGCCTCCCTGGCTTCTGATGCCAGCTTCTGGCTTAGCTTCATGCAGACAACAGTGACCCATCTAGACTTGTCAACTGGGAATCTATGAGAATCTCTTGCTTCACTTCAAAGCGTCTGAACCAGAATCAGCACTTTAGTGAGGTCACATGCCCCACACACTAGTCTTAGTCAACACTGCGTTCGGGTCCAGCACTAAAAACCTTAGCTCTCCAATTCGGGATGGGGCCAGGGAGTGGGCACTCAGGATCACTGGTTAGCGTGTGGAAATGAAAATCCCTGGTCCCTGACATAGAGATTTTGATTGGATCAGTCTAGATGGGGCCTAGGAACCTGGTTTCTCTTGTCTGGCCTGGTTCTGAAGCCAGGCTTAGTTCTAACCTTAGCTTTCTGCACAGTTTGGTTCGAGTCCCAGTTTTACTAACCTGTGATGCTGTACCTCAGACCCTGCTGTAAGAATGGCTTGCAGTGTTGGCTTTCGAATGGCTCCACTCAAAGTTCTTACAGAGGCAACATAGTCTCAGGAAGGAAGCAAGCTTGCAGCAGTCTGGTTTTAAGATTTTACATAAGACTGGGGAAATATCAGTTGTTCGTATTTAGATGCTGGAGATGAAGCTTCCAGGGGTGGTGAAGAGTCACCATCATTTGCTTGGTTCTCAGCAGTTTCTCCTCTATAGCCTAGGGACCTTCTCCTAGATTTGGAGTTCTTTCATCCTAAGCCTCAGATCCAGGGCCTTCGCAGTTCTAGAAGGCTATCAGGTAGCTCAGAATCAATACACTTGTAGAGAAAGGCCTATAAATAGGTTGAAATCTGGGCAGAGTTAATAGTCTGTGTGGCAGTAATCTCTCAATAATTTTATCTGGGAGTCACCACTATTCTCAGTCTTTTTGCTACTATTCTGAAGAGACAAATCCCACAGCAAAGTCACCCAAGCTGGAGTGTCTAGCAGGGTCGGGCACCTTTAGTACCCATCTTCACAGAGTCCATCTAATAGAATTGATAATTTCCCATGTGAAATGGGTGTGCCCAAGTAGATGGCTGGCAGCCAGAACTTTAACCAGTGTTCATCACGCCATATGGATGGGTGTGGTCCCATCTTCTATGGCTTCTAGAGTTTACTTCACTCGAAGTAAGTGCCATGCTACCGAGATTTTATTTTATTTTTATTTTTATTTTTATTTTTATTTTTATTTTTATTTGTTTGGGTCGATAGTGCACTCTGTGAGCCCATGGTAAGTTCTCTATAAATATTGACTGAACGGATGTGTGACTATGGTAGGTAGGGCTTGTTAGTTCACAGCTAGCTTTTGGAGTCAATACCTAATTCTCAGGTTGTGCCAACCCTGAGTGGGAGCTTAACTCTTCTGTACTTCTATGCTTAGATTTCCTCGTTCCTAAGACATATTGGACATAACACATTCCGTTTCATTCCGCATAGTTAAGAAATACTTAGAATGCTATCTATACTTTTGGCTATTATTTTATTTACTATAATGTAACAAATCATTCTAAAATTTAGTTTTTCGATCAAATCTAGCTCTGGATGAGATAAAGATTAAGCTGTGTTCTACTTGCTTTGTAATTTCAGAATATTTGGCCATGTGGGTCAGGTGACCCATTAGAGAATTATGCATTGTACACTAACATCACACATTCTGCTTGGTAGTTTCATGGAAATTGTGTAGCCACTCTCCCTCCAAGTCTCCATTGTTTTCACACACTGTAAATGTTCTCAGGGTGAGGTAAGGGGTTCTCACATGGTTTAGAACCAGGGAGTCAAAGCAAATAATAGATCCAGCCCAGATTGAAGGCATAGGAGGGGCTGGACCCCAAGAAAAATGATGCACTGGAGACAGCATGAACAGACCCGTGTCTCCGAACCTTCCTGTCTAAGGAATCCTGTCTCTGGCTTTTACTAATGGCCCCTCTTTGAACTCCAGGCCTGAGCGTCCCCCTTCATCGTTGGCTTTGTTCCACAGCCTTCATGCCTCTCTATTTTGGTTCCTCTCTGTAGCATCCTCGTGACCCGTCACTTCTTTCCACCAGTGCATGTCACTGAGCTGTTCCTACTATTCATATCATAGCACATGACCAGGCTCTGGGGACAGATAAGGCTCATCTGGCAGCCTCAGCACCCTACCAACACCCGCGCACGCCTATTCTATCACCCCTCCCATCCACTCTCTTAACTCTTTTTTTCTTTAAGATTCAGTTTATGGGCCCCCTCTTCTAGGGAACTTTCCAGGAAGGCCACTCTCCAATTTGATATATACAGTTTCTTGAGGGAGGAGACCATTTATCTGACAGATTTCATCTTCATCTTCATATTTCTACCACACTATGGAAGAGCAGCAGAGAGGCATTTCAAAGCAGAGTTTAATGCTTGAGGAGAGGCTGATAAGAACAGTCGGGAGTCTTGAGATGATCTAGACTCTAGATTCTAGAGGAATCCAGAGGAGGAGCCTGGGGGGGGTCACTAGCTTACAAGATGCATCCCAGACTTCAGTGAGGCTTGAATAGTAGTGGTGGTCTCTGTGTGTGTGTGTGTGTGTGTGTGTGTGTGTGTGTGTGTAGAAGAGTGAAGAGGTTAGGAGTCTGTAAGGAAAAAGAGGAGTGTAATGAGTGGCTACCTAGCAGACATGTAACCATGTAACAGACAAGGGTTTGTAGGTCAAGGTAAGGGCTTTGTATTTCACAGTGATGTGATGAGATGCCTCATTGACCTCTGTTCTTGGGTTTCTCTGCTTCCACATTTAGAAGACTAGCAGGGAGGAGCAGCTTCATGAGGCAGGAACCTAATGCAGCAGGGAAGATGGCGACCTTTCCTGGAAAATGAACGGAATGGACTAGAGTAGAAGTCACTCCAAGGCTTGAGGAGGATGAGGTGAGGGATATGTACTGACAGCGAGCGACTTCTTGGAGAAGGAAATGTAAAGCTCACTCTGGCTGTGCTGAGTTTGAGACTTTATTGCATATTTAGTTGGCTGTGTTCTAGACAGCTAATAAGTGTAAACTGTCTACAGAAACTGGACAAATGAATGTGGACGTGATTAGCTCTGTCACATAAGCTGGAACAAATGTTTGTGATTAAGAAAATAATAACCAAATACAATGGATAAACACAATAGAAGTTTATTTCCACCATTCAACAAGTCTGAGAAAGTTCCAGGTCATTGGCAAACTGTGACTAGATTCTTCTCTACAGAGAGTTGGAAACAAAAAAACAGTAGAAATGGTAGAACATAAAATGGTAAGAGAAAGAAATAAAATCTCAGTCTATTTGTAAAGATTCCATCAAAGGGATGTTGTTATAAAGTCGATCCAAGAAATTGGAAGGCAGCTTGAGAACCACATAGGTCTGAGACATTTCTGTTGGTATGTATTATGTATGTATGTATGCATGTATGTATGCATGCATGCATGAATTTACTGTTCTGGGATCTGCCCAGGTCCACAAACAGGCTAGGCAAGTTCTGTTCAGCTGAATTATAACCTTGACCCCAGTGACTAATTGTTAAAGGTTTTTTTTTTTTTAATTTTAAATAGGAAGAAGTTGGAATATTTAAATGTTAAGGAGGGAGGAAAAACGGGAGATGCAGGGAGGTGAGAGATTTCACGAGCCCATTTTGAGTATGTAGAGGAGATGTCAACAGAGCCGGGGACTTTAGGTAGACACTGGATGGCTTATCCATTACAGCAGTGGGCTAACTGAGCATGTGGCCCAGAGGCAGGAAGGGTGACTATCAATTTAGCTTTATCTCAAACTGGGGGTGGAGGTGGCATAGAGTTTGGATCACAGAACTTTTATTGTTTCCTCTGGGACAACTCTGTTTTCACAGAATAGCAGGACACCCTAGAGACATGGAAATGCCCAGAGAAGTTCCAATCACTGCCATATTAAAAACAATTCACCATTTCTCAGTAAATTCTACATGTTACAAAGCATTTATACAGTCTAAACCTCAGCATTGTGCAATGTGGGGATATTGCAACATAGATGTATTTCTTAGGTCGGGTACCCAGCACAATACCACTGAATACATGCTGTGTGTGTGGTCTCTAGCATTTCCCCTCCCCATAAAACCAACCAACTAACCAACCAACCAACCAACCAAACAAACAAACAAACAAAATCAAACTGGAGTTCTTGCTCTATAAGAGATACACAGACATGACTACAGGCAGGACAAATCATGTATGATGTACGTTAAGCCATCTAAGATGTATTCCACATCACTCAGGCTATGCCATCTATAGATAATATTCGATAAAAGCAGCAGGAAGCATTCCCCGAGATTTGACTATTCCCCAGCACCAACACATCTGTTATCTTTTCTTCTTCTTTATAACAACCCATTGTAGGAGCAGTTATTGTGATCTCCACTTTACAATTGAGGGAAAAATAATAATTAAACAATTTTCTCCAGCTCACACAGGGAGGGTTAGTGAAAGCCCTTGAAGCCCAGTTTATCCCATAGTGTAAACGTTCAGTGCTACATTGGATTGACTCCTAGAAATTACTATAATGAATGGGAATAAGTGAATCCCTGGGACAAGTACTATACAGATTTAGAAGAAAGATGGGTACGTCTCGGCTGAGACATTCTCAGCAGACTTCAGAACAAAGTGTCATCAAATGGAGCCATAGAAAGTGAGGATTTCACAAGGCAGAGGTGAGAGAACAGGTCAGGTCCAAGATTTCTTAAACTAGTAGTTCCCAACCTGTGGGCTGTGATTACATGGCGATGGATGTCAAATATGCCTTCACAGAGGTTACCTAAGACCATCTTGAATATCAAATATTTACATGATGATTCATAACAGTAGCAACACTACGGTTATGAACTAGCAACAAAAGCGATTTTATGGTGTTAGGTTGCCACAACATGAGGCACTGTATTAAGGGGTGGCAGAATTAGGAAGGTTGAGAACTGCTGCATTAAACTAACTTTTGTTCTCTACTCCCCTTCTGGATTTCCAGGTTGGCCTTCCTGCCTTTGCATTTGCGTTGGTCCTGAAACTGAACAGCCCCTTGTACAGAAAGCAGCTTGTTTAGCTCAGTTCTGGGGGCCGACAGTCCTGATTCTAGCAAAGCCATGTATTTGCCGAGGGCTTCCTGGTAGACACATCAGAACAGGAAATCACAGAGTGAGAGAGGAAGCCAAAGAGACTGAGGAAGCGCTTGTGTCGTTCTGTCATAACAACCTATGTCATGGGAACTGACTATAGAGTCCCATGAGAGCAATTCAACTTCTGTCAAGGACAGTGTCCTGAATCCCCTGCACTAGGATTTATCTCTTAAGAACTGTACCACCTCTTACTAAATCATATGGGCCCTTGTAGGTCACAAGCAAAGCATGCGCAAACCCAGGCAACTTCCAAAAAAGATGTTTAGTGTTTCAGGGTGGAATCACACCTGACTTTCTTGCGTTCTTATTTCTCTCTAGATTCCTAGAATGGACAGGAGAATTCTAGTGAAGTGAATGAATGAATTTATGTCGTACACATGGCATTTTAACGAATGACAACCATTCAGAAACGTAAACAGTAAGTATATTTGTTCGGTGAACACCTCTGTCTGTCCAACTTCCAGATTAAGCAATACAGTATTCTGGAGCCCCAGTAGCTCTTCCCTGATGCTTTCTGGTTTGTTTGTTGTGGTGCTGTGAATTGAACCCAGGGCTTTGTGCACTCTAAGCAAATGCCCTGTCACTGGGCTACATCCCTAGTCCTGTCATGCTGTGTTCTAACCAATGCCACCAGTCCTTGTCAGGTCACTGCCTGTCTTCCCCAATGATGGATTTACTTTGTCTATCTTTGAACTTTGTACAAACAGAGTTCTACATTCTGTTCTTTGTATCTGGACTCTTCTGTTTAGTGTACTATTTGTGAGTTTCATCTCTATTATCAGATATAGCCTGAGGATTTTCCTTCTCATTCATATATTTTAAAATGTGTTAAAAATCTTCTTTTTAAGCCTGGTTCAGTGGTGCGTGCTTTTAATCCCAGCATTTAAGAGACAGAGCCACGTGGATCTCTTAGAGTCCAAGGCCAGCCTGGTCTAATATATCATGTTCCTTGTCAGTGAAGGCTACAAAGTGAGACCCTGCCTCAAAGACATACAAACAACAGCAAAACACTGAGTTTAAATTTTTTATTCTCTGTGTGCATATGTGTGTGTGTGTGTGTGTGTGTGTGTGTGTGTGTTTCTCTTGTTGTTCTCTTTGGGCATTGGGTAGGAAATCAGTGTTTCACACACACTACAGAAAGCATTACCATTAGGCTACACCACAGGCCTGCTTTACTGTGTATAGACAATTTTGATGCAAACACGTATATAGATAAATTCCAGCTTGGGAAACTTAATAATAGTGTTATATGGATGAATATGTCCCTCCTCTTCCTCTTCTTCCTCCTCCTTCTCCTCCCCCCCACCCCCCACCCTCCCACCCTCACCCCCACCCTCACCCTCACTTGTTAGGATCTTTCTATGTAACCTAATATAGCTTGGAACTCAGGAACCTTCTACCTTAGAATCTCAAGTACTGGTATTAGAGTCATGGGCCACCATGTTTAATAACAGGAGCATTGCTGACCACACTTTCTGTAAATGCATTCATTTTCTTCTGGGCATAAACCTGTACATACATTTAAAATCTGCAAGACTTCATTTCCTTTTCCTCTTTTCAGTGAATTTACGTCCTAGTGCCCTGCTGACCCTTCAGCAGTTATAGATGTGGTTATTTCATCTAAACAGCCACTCGGCATGCTCTTGCTTATCGAGAAGCCACAGAACCCTTCAGTGACTGGGTTCCCAGTGAACACTGTTGAGATGAAGATCGATTACTACACGGTAGGCAATTCAGTAATGATCAAGTGAAACTGGATCTACAAGCTCCTGGGTAGCTCTGCTCCAAAGCTGGAAGCACAGCCAATCTCATTGTTGCTAAGTAATTCCCCTTATAAAAGATTTGTAGATCATTGTGCTTGGCCAATAGGGCTTTCTTTATCACTGTGTGTACACGATAAACAATATTTGACTGGCTTGATTCCTGATGCTACACAGAGTGTTTTGTCCTCATTTAAAAGATTGTGTGTGTGTGTGTGTGTGTGTGTGTGTGTGTATGTGTGTGTGTGTTTGTGTGTAAAATACCATGTGTTTGTTGGTGCTCACACAGGCCAGAAGATCCCTGGAGCAAGAATTACAGGTGGTTGGGACTCACCCAGTGTGAATGCTGGACTAAATTTATGTCCTTTGGGAAAGCAACAAGAGCCATCTCTTTGACCACCATCTTTGTTTTGCTCCTGAGACAAAGTCTCACTCTATATAGCCTGGGCTAGCCTCAACTTTGTGACAGCCTTCCTTTGGCTTGCTGGGCACTGGGTTTGCAGCATATACTGATACATTTTCATAGTACATGATCCTATCCTACTTGATAGATTGGTCATGAGCCATGCAAAGCTATTGAACATTTCAAAGTGAGGCTATTGTGAGAAACAAGTACTTAATTTCATTACTTTCTTTCTTCCCTTCTTCCCTTCTTTCTTTCTTTCTTCCTTCCTTCCTTCCTTCCTTCCTTCCTTCCTTTCTTTCCTTATTTATTTTTCTTTCTTTTGTTTAAATAATGCTTGAGTCAGTGAAAACTTTTAGTCATGCTTAGACCCCCTTGGCTCTGAGAATCTGCTGCTTCAATTATACATCTTGTAAAATCAAATTCACATCAAGTATTTTTAATAACTATTTCACAAGCAAATTGAGACTTACGGTAAGTATAAAAGACAAGTAAAAAAAAAAAATGTCTTCAAAGGGTCCAGGATGGGATGAGCTGTTGATATGCCTCATCAGGAGAAAGCTCAGTCTTGTGGTGAACCTCAGCTCAGTTCCCTGTACCCTGTTGGGTGACTCACAATTGCCTCTAACTCCAGCTCTGGGAGTGGGGGGAATCTGACACGACACTCTCTTCTGGCCTCTGAGGGCACCTGCACACACATGCCATATGTTCAGGAGCATGCGAGTGCAAGAGCACCTGCGTGCGTGTACACACACACATACACACACAGGTATATGAAGATAATAAAAATATCTGATTGTATTAAAAGAAAGCTGGCTAAGAATATCTAATAAGTGCCATATGTCCCTCCTGTATACATGGCTGTGGGCAGGAAAGGGGATCAGTTTCTTAGAGGAGAATGAGAATAATTTATTGGAGCAAAGGTAACTGGATGCACACCTGCGCTCTGCCACTTGAATAGGCATTGCAAGCCAAGTGTGTCACTCAAGTGCAGGCTTCCTCTTCTGAAAATCGGCAACGTGAGTACTGTGGCACACTCTACCCAGACTTGCTGGGTTCCGTTTAGCTTTCTGTATCTCCTGTGGCCTTGGCTTCACCTTCTTCTACCTGTCGCTCTCTCCTCAGCAGTGTGGAAGCTGCTGCTGCCTGAGCCTGGAGCCAGTGGCTACGGCACCAAAGATTGGAGCACAGGGAAATGGGGTGGGGGGAGTTAATGTATAATTTTATGCCCAGAATGCCCCTGGGATAGCTAGCTCAAGCAGAGACTTCATGTGGAAATCAGCTCCCCTGAATCTGCTTTTATTCTTCTTTCCTTTGAGTCTAAGAGCCAGTGGCCGACAATCAAGGAAAGCAAGCGCCTGTGCAAAGACTGAGGGATTCTGTGAGGAAAGTCTGAAGCGCCTCACCCCGCTCTTCCCTGCTCTCCATCCAATGGCCTCCGGGGCTTGTACTGCCACTTCAAGAAGACAGGAATTGCCAATTATTTTCTGATCTGCAGCAGTGTATTCATGTTAAGCTATTTTTACCTATGCTGAATTCTCTCCCACGCCACATACCCGTTTCTCTCTCTCCTCTCCCATCTCATCACCTTAGATGCAAGAAAGCAGCAAGAACATATTGATGAGCTCACAGGACCTTAGGCAACGATGCATGCCCCAATAAACAGCTACTGTTGCCTGTTTCTGTGAAGTCTTTCAGAGTACAGTGTTAGGCTAATGCTGGGATCATTAAATCCTTTGATGGTGGCACTTTAAAAGAGTGTTAATGACTTCAGAGTGGAAACAGTTAAAACTTAGTTCTTTGATTCAAATAGGGAACACCAATATACATGTGCACACCACACACACACACACACACACACACACACACACACACAGGTCTTCTCACGCTACAAGTAATATAAATGTGATTATAACATTTTACTTTAAAAGACAATATATTTCATATGCTTTCAGTTTGTTCTTGTGTGTGTGCGTTTTGGAATTTTTGTTTGTTTTTTAAATAGAATCTGGTTATATAACTCAGGATCTCTGATCCTGCTGCCTCAGCCTCTTGAGAGCCGTGTCTGTAGGTATCTGCTTCCATTCTAGGCCTTAGTTGCTTTTCTTTCATTTAAATCATATGTATTTTTAACTGATGCATAAAATTAAACATTTTTACATATCAGCGGCGTAAGATGTGATATTCTTATATAGTTGTACATTGTGTGATATAAATTGGGTTAGATACATTTCCTCAAGCGGTCGTCATTTCTTGTGGGATTTCCTTTGTTGTTCTGAGGACACAGTCTGGCTAATCAGCACAGGTGAACCTTAAACTCCCAATTCTCCCATTTCAGCTTCCTCATGCCGGGACTATAGGGATGTGCCCACTTCTTTGGACACATTTTGATAAATACTAATTTCTATTTCTGACATTATTACAGGTCAGATAGGCATCTAAGTCATTCAGGGATACAATCTCACTTAATCTCAGTTCAGATACTATCTCTTTAATCTTCTTCCATAGCTTTATTGAGGCTTTTCAACCCTAATTGACAATTGCATTTATTTGGGTATGTGTTCATGCATCACTCTCAAATCCCTTTCCCAAATAGATTGCTCAATATTTTATTGGAACATCAAGCCCTTCTACCTCATCTTGCATTCTATTATAACCATCTGATGACATACCCATCACCCCTTGAACAGGGGCCCGAGGCAAGCACACAGTGTATATTTATTGAATGTCAAAGTGAATGAGCAGCATAGATGAGACCTCTGAGTCCCCCGAAGACTAAAAGGTTAAATCTACAAAGCTGGTGTAGCAGGCAGCAAAATCCCCGCGCTTGCTCTGCGATATCGTCCTTACCTTATGTGGGCTGTAGAAGGAACACACCTTGCCTTAAAGAAATCACTCCCCATTCAACAAACACTCCCTAAGCCTTGCTAAGCCCAAGTTAAGCACCAGGAACACAGAAGCAGACAATACAAACACAAGCCAGCCACTGTGGAGGTGCTTTGTCTGGACTTGACTAGAGAAGACAGACATTCTAGGTAATAAATGAGATACGCACTCTCAAAGAGGCGTATGGGGGCAGAAACGGTAGAAAGGAAGGCTTCCATGTCAAGGGAGTCGCAGGAGGCTTCTGAGGCTTGTTCTCTGAAGGAAGCCTGCTCCAGAGACAGAGGAGTACTGAGCAAAAGTTGTGTTGTGATAAGAACAGGAAGGCAGGCGATAAACAGAGAATAGCCTTGAAGTTGTTTATAAAAGTAACCATCAAATGCAGTCAAGAATGTTGTGTCTGAACAGAGAGATAGATGACGGGAGATGAAGTTAGGAGAATTGAAGAGTCAGGGTCAGGAAGATGCTAAGGAAGCACTCAGGCAGGGTGGGGGTGGGGTGGGGGGCCCTGCATGGTGGCTGCAGTGCCACAAGGGAAGAGCATCACGTCCCTCTTCCTTCTTTTTTATCTATTATTGTTATTCTTTTAAGACTGGAATTCTTGTTGGTTTTGAATGAACAATTCTCCTGCCTCACCCTGGGGTCATTCATCAGTTCCTTTTCTCATATTTTTTTCTTAGGGAGCATGTATATATGTGCATCTGTGTATGGGTGTACATGTATGTGTATGTATGTGTGTGTTTATGCATGTGTATGTGGATTTGTGTGTATGTGTATATGTGCATGTTATGTATATGTGTGTGCATTTGTGTATGTGTATGTGTGTGTATTGTGTAAATGTGTATTATGTATGTGTGTGTGCATGTGTATGTGTGTATATTGTGTAAATGTGTATTATGTATGTGTGTATATGTGCATGTGTGTATATGTGTATGTATGTATGTGTGTATGTATATGTATGTGTGTATGTATTTGTGTGTACATGCATGTGTATGTGTGTATGTGCGCATGTGTGTATATGTGCATATGTGTGTGCATGTATGTATGTATGCATGTGAATATGTGGGTATGCATATTTATGTATTTGCATGTATATATATGCATGTGTGTATGACTGTATGTTTATATGTTTGTGTGTATGTGCATGTGTGTGTATGTATGTGTGTGGGAGGGATGCCTGTGCCACCACACACATGTGGAAGAGGTGATGGGACAGTTTTCAGGAGTCAGTTCTCTCCTAACAAATGGCCCCAAGGACTGATGATGGACTTTATTGCCTGATAACCCATCACACTGGCCTTCCTTTCTTAGTTTTACTTTTTTTGGATAGTTATATTTCCTATGACTATATGCATACATGTTTCTTACATAAACACATAACATGTCCTCTCAATTCTTTCTTCACCGTCTAATCCGCAGGCACCTCACGCCTCCCCTCTTCTCCTTCATTAGTTCTTTGTGTGTCCTTTCAAAACCATCTCATACAAGTCAATAGGTAATTATTTTGCCAACTTTTAATGTACAGCATAGCATCCTTTATACCCCACTACATACTTTATTTAACATCGTACCTTTGAAACCTTTCCACACACAGCACCTAAGCACTTCCCCAGGGTTTGCCAGCTGCATGGTGTCCATATGGATGCTTCATAATTGAGTGAACTAGTCTCCTGTTGGCAAATTTCTGGAATGTGTCCAGTCTTTGATAAATGTATAGTAGTTTTTATTGTACTGTATTTATAGTTTTCAAAGTTATTATCAAATTGCTCTCAACAGGGGTTATATAAAAATGTTTCCAAGGGGTTAAAAAATATCTATAAAACTAACTATAAAGCCAAAGAATCGAGAAAGGTGAATTATTTTTTTAGTAACCATATTAATATGCTCACTTATTTTCTAAAAATATACTGGCTACAACTAAAACTTAGAAATGGAAAACTACATTATATGTTTGGATCAAATCTAGATAAGATTTTTTTAAATGTTGAGGCTTATGGAACCTGGGAAGCCTTCTTTATGAAAAGCAAAATAAAATTGAAGAAACCCAAATTGGCAGTATAGGGCCTTGGGCATAGCCCATATGAGAGAGGGGTCCTAAGATGTAAGCATCATTAGCCTTGAGGCAAGGCTGATCTGTGGGGGATGCACATGTACACCTATACTTTTCCTTTTCTATCAGAGTCATGTTCATATGTCCTGGGCTGCTGCCCCTAGCTGTGTGTTGGTGAGATATAGGTCCATAGGTTATACTCCTGGGACCTGATGGAGGATGTAATATTGCCCGAATTTGCATATCTCCTTAAATGGGTTCATTCTGTTTATGCGACATCTTTCATCTTAGAAACTACCTTACAGAGATTTCTTGTCAATTAGCAATTTGAGCATGATATGGAAGAAATAATGTCGTAAAGAAACAATCCCTGGGAAGAGTTCAAGAGGCCTCCGCCAGCCTCATTAATTGGTAATAGGCGTAAAGGTTCCAGCTGGTGAGTGGTTAGCACTGGGAAATTACTTCCTTGCAGGAAGGCAAGGGAAAGAAGCTGACGGGTTTCCTCTAACGATCTGCAGCCAAGGGCAGCTGGTTTGTCTGCTCAGAGGTTTGTGCTGTCATCCTGGAGGCTGTAGCTGCATGATGGCTTTGGGAAGAGAAGACAGCCAGCTGGTAGGGGGCAAAGAGTCTTCACAGTAGCAGACAAAAGACAACAGCCAAGGGGAGCGAGAGAGACAGCCCACTTAACCAGTTTAACGCCAACCCAAAAGAATATATAGAACACGGAATGGATATTAGAAATTTAGGTTGCCTGCCAAGCAGCATTACGGTTTTAGGGGAACTGATTACATTTAAGATAGAAAGACTCACAAATGATATTTAAGATATATAGGCATTATCCAATTAAGGGAACTTTGGAAGGTGGCCATATCCAGCCACCTGCACTACAGGATCTAGGACTTTAAGTCATGTTGGATTTTAGCCAAATGCGTCTCCTGAGCTGAGTTTTATATCTATCGCCCGAATAGCTGTGGCTGAGTTATTGTGTCCACAGAGACAAGATTGGGTGAGTGCTTGAAGGAACTTTCTGACATTTTCTTTGGTTTTTGTTTGCTTTCTTTTTATTTTCTTTTCCTTAAGGTAGACACAGCAAGTTAGGAGGAGAGAGTCACTGAAGCCTACATCTTAGGCCACCCATTCACGCTCCAAAAGTGACGTGAAAGAGATACCACCCTCTGTCCTCCTTGTTTTGCTATTTAAGTAAATGTGCGTATCATTATTATCAATGGCTTCATTAAAATCTATCTCAGTCTCATGCTATCTCACCAGGTGGCGGAAAGTGAAGCCAATTAGCCTCTGATCATCCAAATTACGACAGAGAACTGAGTGTGGAGATTAGAACCTCTCCTATGATTTGAGATCTTTGTAAATGAACTGAGCGCCTTTCAGAAAGTTCCAGCCCTCTGTTCATCTATAATCCACCAGAGACAAGGAAACCACAGTGCTGTAAGCTTTAAATCCAGGCCGCCGAAGCTACGGGATAACCAACAAACACGGGCATCTTAGCAAATTACACTGCCATTACCTTGAGCCTAGCAAGGTCCTGTGGTGAGACACCCCGTGGGAACCTTGAACATTGGTTAAACAGGTCAGCTATGAGTCCTGTGCTAACTTGGATGGATGATATCATTTGGCATGGCTCTGTATTTGCTGGGCAGATTTCCCAGTGCCCATATGACACAGGGATGCTTCCTTATACATTAGCAAAAGAAGCACATGTTTGGATGAGGGTATGGGAAAGGGAGAAGGGGAGGAGAGTGAGGGTGTATAGCTCTCTGTTCTGATTTTCTCTCTCTCTCTCTCTCTCTCTCTCTCTCTCTCTCTCTCTCTCTCTCTCGTATGCTATGGGCATGCATATGAGTGGTGGTGAGAGAAAAACTCATGGGTCATGGGGTCATGGAGGCTGTGGGCATGCACATGACTAGTGAGAGGAAAACTCATGGGGTCATGGGGTCATGGAGGCTGTGGGCATGCACATGAGTGGTGGTGAGAGGAAAACTCATGGGGTCCTGGGGTCCTGGGGTCCTGGGGTCATGGGGTCATGGGGTCATGGGGTCGTGGGGTCATGAGGTCAGCTCTGGGAGACTGGACTCTGGTTGCCAGGCCTGTGCAGTGAGCATCTCTACCAGTTGAACTATCTTGACAACCTGAATTATGGCCCTGGATATTTCAGAGATTTTCATGGTTTCTATTTTTAAATTCTGATCATGACTATTAATACTTATAGAGTCAGAGCTTTTATTTCAGAGTTTGCTTTTTATTTCTGGAATTCCTTGTGGTTGACAGGTTCACTAATTATAAAAATTCAACTTAAAGGTGGGGGGGATAGCTAATGTTTTAGTTGGTGTTCTTCAGGAGTGTGTGTGTGCCTGTGTGTGTGTGTGTGTGTGTGTGTGTGTGTATTATTAGCTTCCATGATACATTATCAGAGATTGATTAGTTCCATAGTAGCTGTCTTTAGACTGGAGAGCTCAGGAGACTGGCAATTTCTCAGCTCAAGAAGTGGGAAGGCCCAGGAAAAAATGGAAGGTTTCAAAGCCCCTTGGAGTGTTTGTTATCCACACAGAACTAGGCTCAAAAGCTGAAGAAGGTGAAATGTATCTCCAAAAGAATCAACAGCATCAAACAACAACAACAAAACAAAACACCAGACCAAAAAGGCTGCAAAGCAAAGCAAACTCGAAGAACTCAAAAGAAGCCAATTAGGGCTGGAGAGGTGGCTCAGAGGATAAAATCCCTAGATACTGAGTTTTATACCCAGGGTCTGATTTCTGCAAGTTGCCCTCTGACCTCCTCACACATGCTGTGGATTGCGCAAGCCAGCACCTCCCCCTCGAGACACACTAAGAAAATAGATGGAATAAAGACATTTTAAAAAGGAGGTCAAGTAACCCCCGTAAGAGTCTTCTGCTACTGTCTCATGGGTCAACCTATTGGCCAGTGCCAACCACAGTAAAGGCAGGTTTTTCTCACTCAACTTGCTTGTCCCTTGCCAATGCACTTTAGAAACACTCCCTCAGACACACCCAGAAATGTGTTTTACTAACTTTCTAGGAATGTCTCAGTCCACTCAACAACCACAATTAGCGCCACAGAACTGACTGCAGAAATGACTGGAGACAGCTGCAAACCACTTGTGGTAAGAGCAGTGGTGGCGCACGCTTTTAATCCCAGCACTTGGGAGGCAGAGGCAGGCAGATTTCCGAGTTTGAGGCCAGCCTGGTCTACAGAGTGAGTTCCAGGACAGCCAGGGCTACATGGAGAAACCTTGTCTCAAAAAAAAAAAACAAGAAAAGAAAGAAAGAAAAAGAAAGAAAGAGAAAGAAAGAGAGAAAGAGAGAGAGAAAGAAAGAAAGAAAGGAAGGAAGGAAGGAAGGAAGGAAGGAAAGAAGGAAGGAAGGAAGGAAGGAAGGAAGAAAGAAAGAAAGAAAAAAGGAAGGAAGGAGTAAAGAAAGAAAGAAAGAAAGAAAGAAAGAAAGAAAGAAAGAAAGAAAGAAAGATGATCATACAGTCGTTGGCTGGATTGTGATCTCGCAGCGTAACCGAGGAGCAGTAGATGGTGGATCCGATGATGAACATCCTGGGTATAAACATCACTATTTGCTGTTCTCAGCTTTTGTCTGCTCGGTGTCCTCTGCAGGTAGGGTTTTTAGGGATCTTTTCCGAGGGTTTTTACACACCAATCAATACACATGTAAATTCTCATTTTTTTCTTTCCGGTGTGTTAAAGAGCATGGTAGTCTCCTAAATACCTTGCCCCATTTCAGTTCCCATGTATTGGATCTCTTAGAAGATACAATCCATTCACTTAGCTGGTCTTCATGTCTCACAATAGTACTTTAACGTTTTCTTCATGTAGGCCTTATGCAGTTCTTGAGTTTATTCTAAAATATTGTATAATTTTGCTGCTTTTCTCTTCTATTCTCTCTTTTTGTGTGTGTGTTTGTGTGTATGTGTTCATGTAGGTGTGTGTGTCTGTGTGTTTGTATGTGTGTATTATTTGTGTGTATATGTGTGTGAATATGTGTGTGTTCAGTTGTGTGTTTTTGTGTATGTGTCCATGATTATGTGTGGTGTGTATGTGTCTGTATGTATACATGCGTGTGTATGTGTATATATGTGTTCGTGTATATGTGTTTGTGTGCATGTGTGTGTTTGTGTGTATGTATGAGTATGTATGGTGTAAGTGTGTTGTATGGTGCATGTGGCATGTGTATGGGTGAGTGTGTGTTTGTGTATGTGTGTGTGTGCATTTGTGTATGTGTTCACAGGCAGTAGCATGGCTGCCACAGTGCTTGTGTGGTGTCAGAAGACAGCCTTGGGCCTCAGACCTAGTCTTCCATTTTTTTCTGTGACATGCTCTCTCTCTCTGCTCTTTCCCCACCTATGCATAAGCCAGACTAGCTCTCCACGAGTTTCAGGGGATTCTCCTGTCTTTGTCTCCCATGCCTCCACAGGAGTGACTGTGATGGTTTGTATATGATTGGTTCAGGGAGAAACCCTATTAGGAGGTGTGGCCTTGTTGGAGTAGGTGTGTCACTGTGGGATTAGCCTTTAGACCCTCACCCTAGTTGCCTGGAAGTCAGTCTTCCACTAGCAGCCTTCAGATGAAGATGTAGAACTCTCAGCTCCTCTGCACCATATCTGCCTGGATGGGATGCTGCCATGTTTCTGCCTTGATGAAGATGGACTGAACCTCTGAGCCTGTAAGCCAGCCCCAATTAAATGTTGTCTTTTATAAAACTTGCATTGGTCATGGTGTCTGTTCACAGCAGTAAAACCCTAACTAAGACAGTGACATTATTTCTGATGCTCATTCAGAGAATAATCTTAATACAGAGGCTAAGTGTAAGGACATTGCTGGACTGTATCTCAATCAAGACCATAAAACAATGCATAGAACTGTCTTCTTCCTGGACTTTATCATATATAGTATGTATCTTCTGTGAATGCTTTGTTTGTCCGTTGAACTCTGGTCTGTGTTTCTTTGGTTCTCACAGTCCATTAGACCTCATAGTTTGAGGGAATCCAGGGAAACAGCTCTCTGTACATGTAATTTGGAGCTATCTCAGCACCTAGGGGTCTATACATCTATCAGCAAGATCTTTCTGCATAGTTGTCTAGACTACTGGTTATTGTGAGGACATATGATTTAATAGAAAATAATTACAGTGGATGCCTTCTATCCCTGTATTACTCGTAGGCAGTCATAACTGGCCAGAAGGGACAAATATAGTCAGACTACTATAAAGTACTTTTTGCATAAAGCAGTAAGTGGGTGGCTTTTAAATAGGAAAATCTTACATAGTAACACCCCCAAATGAATATTCAAGAGGTTGTTTGATCTAAACCCAAATACTCCAGATCAAATATCATTTTCATTATATAAAAAAATCTTCACATTCTCAGAACAATCTACAAACCTGCCCCCAAATTACAGCAGAAATATTTTTGAACTTCAGATTTCCATTATTCAGGGGGAAATTACAAGGTCTGTGGCTCTTTGGAGTCCAAGTTTCTCTCTCGATGCCCATTTTCCAGTTATTTCAGGTTTTCCTGGCAGCCCACAGGGGAGATGTGGAGATCATGAGATTTAGAGACTTGCTTACAAAATTACAGAGGAGAAATTCGCCAAATCCAACCTTCTCATTTCACAGGTAAGAGACTCAGGAAGGACACTGCTAAGTGACTTCTCTGACACTCTCCAAAGGCTTCTGGGAGCTGGGATTAAAGGCCACGCCCTTGCTTCCTGCTGCACCACATATTCCCAGGAACAATGAGAACACACTCTCCAATACTTACTATTGACAAAGATGAAGCTTCAGACAATTCATAGGGCATTCCTCCAACATGTTCTTTTCCTACTGGGGATTAGTCATTCCATGGTTGTCATTAGCAACCAGATAATCAATGACCTAGAATAAATTAGTCAATCCTGACTTATCTGTACCTCATGTCCTATAGCTCTGCTACCCAACTCACAACTACTGTAACACACACTAGCTGAAATGGGATTATTTTTAAAATTATTATTGTTATTATCATTAGTGTTTCTAAGTGTGTGTGTGTGTGTGTGTGTGTGTGTATATAAAAGAGAGATTGAGGGAGTGTGCATTAGTGTTTCTAAATGTGTATATGTTTGTATATGAGAGAGACATAGAAGGAGAGTGCATTAGTGTTTCTAAGTGTGTGTGTGTATGTGTGTGTGTAAGAGATAGAGACAGGGAGGGAATGGAGGGACTATGCATTAGTGTTGCTAAGTGTGTATGTGTGTGTGTGTGTATGTGTGTCTGTGAAAGAGAGAGACATAAAAGGAGTGTGCATTAGTGTTCCTAAGTGTTTGTGTGTGAGAGAGGGAGAGAAAGAGAGGGATGGAGGGAGTGCGCATTAGCTTTTCTAAGTGTGTGTGTACCATGGGAGTGGGGGGAGAGCGTGTATGCATGCACACTACAGTGCATGTATGGGGGTTAGAAGATGACTTTGTAGAACTGGTTCTCTCGTTTCGGCTTTACCTGGATTCCAGGGATCTCCCTCGGCCTGTCAGGCTTGTGCAGCGAATGCTTCACCCGCTGAGCTGCCTCACTGGCTCCTAGCTGTATTTTTAATTTGCATCACACTTGTTCTTTTTCTATTTCCTGTTTATTGCTTGCTTGAGTAACTATTCTTCTGACTGGGGCCCCATCCTGCCCTTCACACCCATCTCACTAGCGGATTTCTTTGATGTCATTTCCCTAGATATTTTTTTAATCTCTTAATTTTTATTGACATGAATTATTATTATATCTCATCAGGACCATTGGTGTTTGTCTCTCTCTCTCCTCTTCAAACTATTCTCCACACCACCTCACTGTCATTTGCCCAGATTATAAATACTGCCTCATTAGTATCTTGTCTGAATCTTTATGCTGTCTTCTTTGCATCCGGCTGATCAAGTCAACTGATCAAGTGTTATTTGTAGTGTCAGATTTTATAGACACAAACATCCTTAAGCTTTTGCATTGATTAAATTACTGCATGCCTACCCATCTTTGCAGTTTCCTTCATCTAAAACACTGTCCTTTGATCCCTTTCCCCAGATGTTTCCCCTTATTATTCCGATTCATCCTTCAAGATCCAGTACACACGGGCCAATGAGATGGCTCAGTGGGTAAGGACACTTGTTCCTAAGCCCAATGAATGACCTGAGTCTGATCTTTGGCTTCTACGTGATAGAACCAGCTCTCCCAAGTTGGTCTCCAACCTCCAGCCATGAGTCATAGAACTCATGTGCTCCACCCATTAATAAATAGATGTAAAAAAGGTTTATTAAAGATTTGATATATAGAGGCTGGAGGTACGGTTCAGTGGTAGAGAGTTTTCATGGTATGCATAAACCCTGGCTTCCATCCCCAGCATCGAATAATAATAATAATAATAATAATAATAATAATAATAATAATAAAGCAACAACAACAATATCCAGTATAAGAATCATCCCCTAGAGGCAGAGCTTATTTTTTGGTTTCTATGTCAAGCAAGCCCTGTATATACCTCTATTATACAGCATACCATATTATAAATCCTTATTTATATACTACCTTGGTATTTATCTTTGTCTTAATGCCTAACACAATACCTGACTGAATATCAAAATAAATAAAATGAAATCTCTAGACAGATTTGTTTGATGGGAAAATGTAATCTGTTATATTTACAGAGTCCTGAAAATAACTCTACTGGGTGCCTGCTACTCAGAATAGAGTCATTGCAGGAGCTATAAAACAGAAACGGTTTGGATTTATAGAATTTTAATAACTATAATTTAAAACGGTTATCCTTTCATCAAATCATATGCTTGTTTCTTCACTGTAAAATCACCGAACACAATTCTCACCACGTGACATAATAGTCGACTCAGAACAACAGGCAGATCAGAGAAGACATCTGGCATTTAATAGAGGCTTCATGTATCTTCACGGCCATTAGTTAACAGTCGCATAGCTCCAGTTTTAGTCAAATGTCGTTCATTAAACATTTATTAAGGTGTTCTGGACTTCTGGGCTCTAAGGACACAAATAGAAAATGTTATTATGTATGTACTTATAGATCAGATATCTGAGGTTAAATATGTTGTTTACCAAATTAAATGAGGGCATTTAGCAAATTGGAACAATAGCCTAGGGACTGGCTGATGTTTGTTTCAGGACTTCTCATACAGTATCTACTAAAATAAGCCCCAGAGAAAAGATGACTGTGTCTCTATGGGAATCTAGATACTTACCTCCTGTAAAGAATCAATGTCTTTGATTAGCACCTACATTTTACATTTTACCCTATTATTTATTATTCTAAAGGTTTCTTTGTTTTTGTTACTTTGTTTCTTTTATTCTTTTGTTCTTTTTTCCTTTCTCCTTCCCTCCCTTCCCCCTTCCTTCCTTCCTTCCTTCCTTCCTTGGTTCTGGAAATAAAACCTAGAGCATTTCACAGGTTAGGTAAATACTCTACAAACCTCAGATAACTTATTAATAAGGTTTATACCCTGAAAACTGCTGCCAGGACTAAGATATGGCTTCTAATCCACACTTTCATTTGGCCCCAAGGGCCAAGAATGATCAATAAACAAGTATGATATATCAAGGTAGAATAGAAATGAAAACCACATCTGTATATGCCACTATTTATTATCTTTTTTGGGGGGGAAGGATTGAGACAGGGTTTCTCTGTGTAGCCCTGGCTGCCCTAGAACTCACTCTGTAGACCAGGCTGGCCTGGAACTCATAGAGCTCTCTGCCTGCCTCTGCTCGGATTAAAGGCGTGAACCTCCACTGTCTGGTCCACTTTCTAGCCTTTGACTTTAAACGGGTAACTTAATCTTTCTGAGTTTTACCTTCTCAATGAAAATACCAGCCTCTGCCTTGCCCCATCTGAGAATATTTGTAAAGGTCAAGTGAAAACTGCTTAGAGGTCGGACTTAAGAGTGGACAGTGGGTATAGACGGAGGGAGTTCTGGTCCAGAACCGCAGTCAAACACACCACAGTTAACCACAGCCTTGAAGATGCCGCTAGTGCAATGCTGAGCTCTGCACTGTCTGCAGTGCCTGCTGGCCAGTATCAGGCTTGCTGAAATATTGTGGGTGCTTCTTCCAATACTTCTCAGGCAAAGGAAGTCATTAAATCCTAATTTAAGTTGTGAGAAAGGTTAGAAACACACATGCCCAGCCTTCTCACCTTTTATGGTAGAAGATTGGCCGATGACCCCCCACCTGAACCTTTCCCTCAGATGCCAAGAGAAATTACCATGCTAGTTCCAAACGCCTCTTCCTGGACCTCTTGTCTCTGTAACTACATTGTCTGTAGATATGGAGGGAGGAGAAGGTGGACTGCAGACAGCTTTAGCTTTACTTACGGTGGTCTAGGTATCAAACTCAGGTCATCAAGCATGGCAGCAAGCACCCTTACCCACTGAGCCATCCACTCCTATGCACTCAGTGCCTGGTGTATAGTAGGCACATATGTTGATCACATTTGCACAGATTGACAGAACCCTGGAAAAACGGGATTCCTAGGAAATTACTGCTGGCTTTGCTCATCGTTGCTCAGCTCAGAGAGAAACATTGGAAGAGAAAACCTGTCCTCCAGGTAGTCTGTTTTGCCTGAAGCAAATAAGTCCAGGAAAGAGAGACCACAGACCAGCACATAGCTCCCACAACCGATCCACCTCCTCACTCCCAAGCCTCTGTAACGTGTCCCAGTTAGCTTTTCCCTGTGCGGACTCCCCCCATTCCCACGAGAGCCTCCCCTTCCCTGTGTGTCCTTATGAGCACAGTCTCCTCTGAGGTCATTTTCTGCCTTCCCTCTCTTTATGCTGCCTCTGAAATCTAACATAACCGTGATTGAGAAAACTGATAGAACAGCGTAAAGGAAAAGGGATTTGTTTGGGCTCATGGTTTTCAGAAGGTCAAGTCTGCGGCAGCTTGGACTCATACACTTGGGCAGAAGAACATCGGGACAGCAGGAATGCAGATTGGAAGAAGCATTCGCTTTGTAGGAGAGCGAGGAAGCAAGTGATGACCCATATGACTTGTAAAGTCACACCTCAGTGGCCCACCTCATTTACATAGGGCCCATGATCTCAAGTTGCTAGTAGTGAGGGACAGACTCCATGGTAGGCAGACAGATAAGGAGAGGGCTCACGACTAAGGTGAGAAAGAGAACTTCCAAGGAGGCTGGATTCTTTCACCTTCCTGAGCTTAGCCAAAATCATAGCAAAACAAAGGCTGAGAAGGATTTTTCTCCTGCCAGTCAGACCCCTGCTGATGGGCTGGCTCAACAGAGGTTGCCTCCCACCCTTACACAGTTGTGAGGCAATCAGCCATCCTGTCTTTCTTCAAGCTGACTAACCTTAAATTAAGGGGGAAAACCCTTCAGAGACTGAAACAAAACCTAGAGAAGAGGCTGGATTTTTGGCTTCCCAAGTCCCCCCTCTGCTTGGCAGATGATCTTTTTTTTTTTCTGTGTACCTGTTGCACGTGCGTCTTTCCACACTTCCAAAACAAACCATTTATCAACTGCTGATTCTATCTGCTCTCCTTTGCTATGTTCAAGATTTTGTGATGGCTAAAATTGTGTCTTAAGTTTTAATTACTGTGATTAAGAGATCTATACAATGAAAATACCTCTAACCTGTAAGCCCCGCTTGCCCAAGGATAGTTAACCCCTAGAATGCTGGAGGTTGCTCATGGAAGATAATAAACCAGGGGGTTTTGCTTCTGTAAACAAGTCTGGTTGCTCCAACTACACAGGATGAGTGCTTGGCCACACATAGGCAGGAGGTACGTAGGCCGGAAGTATGTCAGGATGTGTGCTTGCCCCTGACTGGACAAAGGTAGGAAGCACATAGCCTTATGGGTTTTGCCTATACAAGCTCCTAATGTAATTTGGCACCATGTTCTGGGAATTCAGGTATGGACCTGACTATTATCAAGAGCCAGTATTTAATAAAACTTACTTCAAAAACTTGGCTCAGAAAGTATGGTCTGATTCTCTCCTGGTAGGAGTGATGTTTTCTGGAAGGCCCCCATTGGGATTGGGTTACCCAAATTCTAAACCTGGAGCTTCACTCCAGGACCCTAGTGCTGAAGGGGCCTCTCAGGACGTGAGCACCTTGAGAGTTCCAGCGCTCTGAGGTACGCTTTTGATTTCACGGACTCTTGGAAGTGAATTGCTGAGAAAAAGCAGCAAGCCTGTGGAGGCCTGCCCTAGTAAATCACAGCAGTCTCCTGTGACATCTGATTCTGTTGGGATCTAGATCTGGGACAATGGGATCCGAACTATCTCATCCAGGGCAAAAAGCGAGATGTCTCACCACCCTGCCTCATTCTGATTGTTTGGATACTGGAAGCCAAGATGGAAATCAGTCAGGCTTAGTTAAGTGTACGAGTGAAGGTGGCCACCACATGTTTTGTTTTTGACCAGTCTCTTCTGACAGCATGAACTTTCTATGTTCTGTGTTTATTGGCTTATTTTTACTGTCTCTGCCACCATCAGCCACGGGGCACTGCTACCACCATTTGCCATGGCTGCTTTGATGGCTTGGGGCTCAGAACTTCTTACCTCTGGAACTTTCTGGTCTCTGTGGCAGGGGTTCAAATGTCCGTGAGGAGTGGATAATATTAAAATTGTTTTATGCTCTTCTGCTCTATGGAAAAATCTGGCTCTCGCGCTGGGTGATGTCTCTTCCTTCTCTAGACACAGCATGCATATTTAAAGTTTCCTCTCTGTTCTGTGTCAGCTGAGCCACCCGATTTTATGACAGGAAAAGAGAGCAAAGCAAAAGAGCCACCAATTTAGACTACTGGTTTCATTTAACTGTCTGAAACTTTTGCTAAGATATACACCTCATCTCAAGATTTGTAGGTCTATTATATGGACTTTCTGCCCCTCGGTATTTGCAAGTTTATTGGGTATGGTTAAAAGTCTAACAAAAGGTTAACAACTGTTTCCCTCCCCACCCACCACTGGTGGTAGGAGGGAGACCTGGCCATGGGGTCATGAGAGCAGGACAGCTAACCCTTCCCCTCACCAGTGGCCCTGTACTCCTCCTGGACAGTGCAGTAGAACTGACCCTGGGAATGGGGATGCGTAAGTGTGGGAGATCTGGCCCCACCTTCTGCAATGACATGGGCAAGGGAGAGGTGCCATTCCAGCCCTTGCCAACAACAGCAGGCAGGAGAGCTGCCCCACGCCCCACCTGACCCTTGGAAGTCATCAGAGTGGGAAAACTGCTTTCCCCTTCCCTGCCTCAGCACTCAGGAGAGCGGACGGACCCTTCATGTCACCTACACAGCGCAGTGGAGATGGCCCTGGATGTGGGGGTGCAGGTGCGCCGGCCCTGAGGCTGTGAGTGCAGGAGAGCCGGCCCTGCCTCTTGTCTGCTGTGTGGTGGGGGAGGTAAAGGAAAGACGCCCTCTTCCCTTCCCTTGTCCCTTGTCACCCATGGCAGGTGGAAGAGCTGGCCCCAGGGTCATGAGAGTAGGAGAACCATAAAACTGTAGAAGAGTAGCTTTTGTAGAATTAGAATTTGCTCTTTTATCCTTGTTAGGTTTAGTCTCAGAAACAAAAACAAACAAGCAAACCCACAATTTTTGAACTGAGGCTCTTTTAGCTCCAAAATAAAACTTTAAGTCGTAAATATAATCCACAGGGAGACTGGAAACTTTACTTTTCAGGTTCTTACAGAGCACCATCACAGAATACCACACTTTCTTGTATGACTCAACTTATCAAGAGAGCTAAAGTTTAACAAAGTTTTTAAAAAAGGAAATGTATTCTTAAGTCCTGCATTTTTAGCCACGTTTATTACCTTAGTAAAAATGGCTGCCAGTCACGTGTTTGCCTCCATCCCATGGGGCCATCAGCTAAGATGGCAGTAAGTCACATGTTTACATCCAAAGATGGTGTCATCATACCACATGGTTCCTTTAAGATTACTTGTGTGTAGATTTTTTAAAAATTATCAACCCTCAGTCTTATAAATTTTAAGTTAATGTTTTAAACTTTTTATTGGTTCTTTGTGAATTTCATATCACGAACCCCAATATCATTCATCTCCTCTTCCCCCAGTACTCACCCTCCACCCTTGCAACCTTCCTCCTCCCAGCGTATCACAGCGTGTTTACAACACACCCTTTTGTCCACACTTCTTTGCTTGCAAATGTTCATTTCAATGACTTGTTGGTCTGATACTAGGCCTCTGGCTTCTACCTCACTATCAGTACTGGATCCTCACTGAGACATCCTGTTGTTGCCCTATGCCATGGAGCTCCTGTAGGTTTGAATCTATAGGACTGTCTTCTTCCTGTACTCTAGCAGTTCATAGATGGGGTAGACATTGGGGTGGGTCAGTTCAAATCCCTGCCTCTGGATCTGAGAGGTATCTGAGCTTTCACGCCCTTGGGATCACTGGAAAGACCCACAACCAGAGCCAGCTCTACCCTGCTGCACAGGTGAGGTGCAGGGCTCTCTTCCAAGTGTTATCAGGGATGTGGCCAGTTCTCCTATTCTCATGGCCCTGGGGGCAGCTCTCCCACTGCTAGAGACAGCAAGGGATGAGAGAGGGAGGAGAGGGAGGAGGGCATCTTTCCTTTACCTACTGTCATGGTTTGAATATGCTTGGCCCAGAGAGTGGCACTATTTGGAGGTGTAGCCTTGTTGGAATCCATGTGTCACTGTGGGTGTGGGCTTTAAGACCCTCATCCTAGCTGCCTGGAAGTCAGTATTCTGCTAGTAGCCTTCAGATGAAGATGTAGAACTCTCAGCTCCTGTACCATGCCTACGTAGATGCTGCCATGCTCCCACCTTGATGATAATGAACTGAACCTCTGAACCAATAAACCAGCTCAATTAAATGTTGTTCTTATAAGATCATAGAGGATATAGCTTCACCACCGTCTTGATTGGAGGTGACCACATGGTATAAACCAACTAAGAAGGCAACAACATTTCTAAGATATTTTGGATTTGGATGGATTTTTATGTAATAATTCTTGCCTGAAAACAAAGTCATAAAAACAATATTTATAAAAGTGATGATTTAAAAACAATACTTGTTTAATAATGTATTTAAGGTGCACCTCTGTGTGTTCATATGTAAGAACATACCTTGTGCTGGCAGCTGAACTTCGTAATGTCAGAGGCACCCGTGTGGTGTAGGTTTTAAAGGCATGAAGGGGTCATCGAGTACATAGAGGCTTGGGACTGTAGGAGGGCTGGAGTTCCTAAAGAGGGCCCAGGAGATGCCTGTAATGTTGGAGACGCCTATGCCGAGTGATAGCATCAGAAAGAACGGCAGCAATGCACCGGAACTGGCTGGAACCTGCTAGACCGTATGTGTTGCTGAAGGTGGAGTCAGAGGTGACTCAGGCCCCTTGGAGGGGGATCCCAGATGTCGTCCTCACTGTTGGAGTTTTGTCTTACCGAGTCTTAATGTGGCTGTGCCCTTTTCCCTCTTGAATAAACAAAAAAGAAAAAAAAAGAAAAAGGTACTTAATTTATGTTTTGATATTGCTGGAGAGCACAGTTGAGAAATTTTAAACTTTTTTTTAAAAAAAGGAAATGTTGGAGTTTTCCAAAAATAAAAAACTTAAATGAGTAAAACTGGAAATTTTATTTATTTATTTATTTATTTATTTATTTCATATATGTGTGTACACTACACTGTGACTGTCTTCAGACACACCAGAAGAGGGCAGCTGATCCCATTACAGATGGTTGTGAGCCACCATGTGGTTGCTAGGAATTGAACTCAGGACCTCTGTAACAGCGATCAGTGTTCTCAACTACTGAGCCATCTCTCCAGCCCCCATGAACATTTAAAAATATTTAAATGTATTAGTCTATGAGATATCTTATGTTTATAAAATGTTTTAGATTATGATGCGTTTATTAAAATGTAATCTTAAAAATATATAAATAAAAGGCTAAAGAGTGAGGGCCCTCAGCTATGAGCACCAAACACCGAGCACCAGACACTGGAACATTCCTGTCGTGCAATGTAGCGAGACATGTTCCCAGGCAGCCTGCAAAAGGCCTAGAGTGTTCTCCTTACCAAAGGTCTATTCAGGCTGACAGAGACAGACGGAGAGAATGCAAGTGGGAAGAGAGCATCACCTTTTGAAAAACCCTTTAGTAGCTCTAGCTATTTTGATAAGTTGAGTCATATGAGAAAGTATGATATTCTGTAATGGCACTCTATGTCAGGACCAAGAAAGTAAAGTTTCCAGTCTCCCTTTGGATTATATTTATGACTTAAAGTTTTATTTTGGTGCTAAAAGAGCCTCAATTCAAAAATTATCTTTTTTTTTTTTTTGAGGCTAAACCTAACGAGGATAAAAGTGCAAATTCTAATTTTATAAAAGCTACTAACTTATAAGCCATTAAAGATGATTGAAGACATGCAAGGTAATGATCAGCCATCTCACAATGGTCAAATTCTTTTTTTCCCCGTTAATTTATTCATTCACTTTATATCCCCATTGCAGCCCCCTCCTCTCTCTCCTCCCACTCCTACTCTCCTTCACCCTTTTCCCATTCCCCCTTGCCTTCTCCTCAAAGAACGGGGGAGTACCCGCCCCACATCCCAACCCACCCTGGCACGAGTCTCATTCTCATTGCTAAACCCGTCCTTTCCCACTGAGGCCAGACAAGGCAGCACAGCCAAGGGAAAGGGATCCAAAGGTGGGCAACAGAGTCTGAATCAGCGGCAGCTCCCAGTACTGGGGGGAACCCACATGAAGATCAAGCTGTACATTTGCTACTTATGTGTAGAGGGCCTAGGTCTAGCCTGGCGTGCTCTGTGGTTGGTGGTTCAGTCTCTGTGAACACCCATGGTCCCAGGTTAGTGAGCTCTGCGGTCTTCTTGTGATGTGCTCCATCCCTCTGGCTCCCTCCATCCTTCCCTCCACTCCTGCCCAATCCTCCCCAGACTCCCTGAGCTCTGCCTGGTATTTGGCTGTGGGTCTCTGCATCTGTTTCCAGTGATCAGATCCTTTAATGTGTTCAGAACTATACTGGTTGTCATGCTAAGGACCAATGTAATTAATTACAGAAATAAGCTTTACCTGGTTTCTTCCATACGGTTTCAAGGTTAAGCCTAATACAAATAACTAAAAACAAGTAAAGCTAATTTAAAATCAGATATACTTAATGAGTCACCCTCAACCCCTTCTCAGAGATCTGCTGAATGTGACGTTTAAAAGGGCTAAAGGGAAAACCTTCCTGTGATAGACAGAAATGCCAGCTCCTTGGGGCAGTCCTAAGGTCTTCAAAAAACACAGATGGGGCACACACCTGGACTGTGGTGATGCTAGCCACTGGGAAAAACTGCCCCGTGTTTCCCCTGCTGCCAGGACCCTGCACAAACTGTGGATGCTATAGGGTTGGCTGTCTATTCAGCCTAAGTCAAAATAGGCTAATTTCCCCAAGTTTCTCATCCACAACAGTCCTTCTGCATTCTGTCCTGTGCAGCAGCTGAAGATGCAATGCTGTCCTGTGAAACAGCTGAAGACCTATAACTTCTGTCCCCGCCCCCCGCCCCTCCCCTCACCTCCGGCCTCCATCGAGGCCATGGAGATCACAGGAGTGTACTAGGGTTATCATCCAGGTAGCTGGTAAGTCTGTCATTTTAATAGACACAGAGGCCATTGGGTTTATACTTCCTGCTATAATTTATCCTTGTCAGAGCTCTGATGGTGTTGATAGCTAACTGTAGCTTTGTCAGTTGGTCAGTGGCAAACAACCAGCTTCTCCACCAAGGTTGCAGCTGTCTGGCCAATGCCTGTCATATATAAGAATCAGGCTTTGCTTTTCAGGAGCTCTTGGGTCTCCCGTTGAAAAAGACAAACATGCACAGACAAGTTTGTCTTATATTAAAGGGTAAACAGGTTTCAGATGTAACGTTCATTATGCTTTGATTTTTGTTTTGTTTTGCTTTCCAGACTAGGTTTCTCTGTGTAATAGTCTTAGAAGTTGCTTTGTAGACCAGGCTGGCATCAAACTCACAGAGATCTGTCTGCCCCCTACTTCCAAGTCTTCCCAAGAGACATGTTCTTCTGTAACAAGATAGTTGCCCCTACTGTACCGGATGTGTGCTTGAGCACACATAGGAAGGAAGTATGTTAGGATATATGGTTGTCCCTGATTGGACAAAGGCAGGAAATTTATAGCCTTGTGGGTTTGCCTTTAGAAGTCCCTGGTTAATGTAACCAGGCACCATACCCTGGGAATACGAGTATGGTCCTCCTGGCCAGTATCCATTGCCCTGGCCAGTACTCAATAAAACTTGCTTCAAATTTGGCTCAAAACTTGTGATAGTGGTCTTATTCTCACCAGGGGGATTGCCAATCTCCCTGCTGCTACCTGTTCAGCTCAAGCTTTTTTTCCCCTGCCTTTTAATTCTTTAGCAGGCAAAGAAAAGGAACCCAGTCAAATCACACGAGCTCGGGGCAGCAGAGTCAAGTTCCAACCACAGCGCTCTGCTCACCTCTGCAAAGGTCGCCTGTTTCTCAGAACTTTCTGGTCTGCGTTTTGTTTCCCCGTGCTTACTGTCAGCTTATCTGAAAGCAGAGACAATATCTACACACAGCCAGAATGCTCTCCTAACTCGAAATCTCCTCTCTAATTAGTCAGTTACTTACATATTCATCTTCAGGCAAAGTCTCGGGACACGGACAAATTATGGATAAATCATTGACCAAGACATAACAGGAATGACCGACTACTAGTCTACTTTCTTCAGGTCTCCATTTCGACCTGAAGCCTCCTGAATGCAGCAGGTTGTATTGTCCTCATTCCTCTCAGCTTCCTGGACTACCCATGCTCCCACCAACACTGCCTGTTAAGTTCTAGTTGCGGTGTCTTAGGTTTTCCCTGATGCACTTTTCTCTAAACCTTTCCAATCTTTTCCACAAGCCAGTGCCCAAAAAACAAGACACAGTCGTGTCTTCTCAGCAAGGGACCCACTTCTCTTGTTCCAGTTTTCTCAGATCTCTGAAGTAAGGACTGAAACGCTTGAGCAAAGCACTTCAGGGACAAAATATTTGTTTTGGGCCGGAGCAGCCATCGGTTGCCTTCATCACGGTGGCAAGGGCATCTAGGAGAGCTGTTTACCTCACACATAGAGGAAGTGGAAAGAGACAAACATGGAGGGGTCAGGGACAAAATACCAGCGAGGACTTACTCTAATGACCCACCTCCTTCGGGCAGGCACTGCTTCCTCAGTTTCCCCACCACTTCCCAAAATAGCTTTACCAGCTGGAGACCAAGCGGTCCACCCAGAGATGGCGGAGACATTTCAGTTTTAAATCATGAGAGTGTGTAGTACGCATTTGTTAAATGAAGAAATAGATGAGCAACGACTTTGCCTGTTGGGCTTCCCTGGCTTTCATATTTCAAAGAGAAAGAATCTGCATAGAGTCACACAAGTCCGAGGAGGCTTTTGTTTTGCCCTGAGTTCCCCCTGCAGAGCTAATGGCTCCCATAGAAACTGAAAATGGCGGCACTCATACTAACCGCTCTTACTAACCAGCTGAAATGAAGCTACCCATGTGGCCTTCTGAGGCAGCAGCATAGATGGACATCTTTCCCAAAGAGGCCAATTGCAGTCCGCAGGGTAATAGTCTCTCCGCCTTACTTCTCACCAAAGAGGGTAACCTGAAGTAGCACCGTATTAACTAAATAGCCATGGCCCTATTGTTCTGACTTTCTGGTTGTCCTTTACAATGAAAGTATTTAAACGAATTCATTTTTCTGTTCCTTTGTTTCTGCTTTCTTTAGCTTTCCTTTGTCTATAACACAGACTTCTTCTGCTCAGCCCCTGGGAACGCTTAGTCTATTTTATGGAATCAAGTGTTGCCCAATTCCAGAATTGAGAATAAAGTCAGCTGAGGTCATTAAGCTGAATTGTTGTAATTTGGGCATTTGACACCAGTAACTAGGAGGCTCAGAACGCAGCTGTCTTCAATCATGGTTCCGTCTAAGTCAGTTGCTCTTCTCCCCATCTGGGCCTGCTTCTCTTCCTCCTTTACTGTTATCTCCTGACTCTGCTTCCTTCCCTTCATTTTCTTCCTCCATCCTGCCTTCCTCCCCTTCTCTTTCCTGCCCTCCCCTCTCCTCTCCTCTCCTCTTCCTCCTCTCCCCCTCCTTCCTGCCTTCCTCTCCTCCCCTCTCTTCTTTCTCCTCCCCTTCTTTTCCTCATCCTTCCTGTCTCCCCCTCTTCCCACTCCCCACTTCCTCCTCTTTGTCCTTAGGGCTCCCCTTTCTAATGCTTTCTCCTGTAGCTGAGTCTCCAGTCTGTCCTCCTTTACTGTCCTCAGAGAAAGAAAGTCTGTCTCCACACCACTGTTTTAACGTAAAGAAGAATTTTAGACTTGGCCAGACCTATGTGCACGGTCCAGTGTGGTTGGAGTGGAGGTGAGACATGGTGTTTAGCAGTAAGAGAAGTCATGGTTTTTCCAAAGGAAGGGATGCTGGGCAGATGAAAACAGCACAGGTGTGCCATAAATATTTTCCTAGGGTTTTAATTAAGGAGTAAAGGGGGGGGGGCTGCTTTTAATAGGACACCGCTTCCTGCCCCTTGAATGGAAGCTCCCAGAATGGAGTACCATGACGATCTTTTATCTGATTCGGATCATAAACCCTTGAAAGACGGACTGCACTTTATTCTTTGAGGAAAAGGTATGAATTAAGTCAAAGACCGTAGTAAAGAACCCCACCCTAAGCCTGACGTTATCTATCTGCTCAGCAAAGCAGAGGACTTTCAGGACAGCGCTCATGTTTATTCTGGCTTCTAGCCTGGTGGGAATTCTGGGACTTTGTTCACAGATAAACTGCCTCAACCTAGGAGAGGAAGTGCGCTGTTCAGGAACCCCCCGGGGCTGTAGATTCCCATCTCGTGGAGGCAGGAAAAGCTGCTGGCAGTGTGTTCCTGTGCCTGTGCAGGTAGGGAGGCCTTGAGGGCCCTCGTTTCACATAGATGCAGTTCTACAAGAGACTGTTACAAGCTCAGCTCTTAAAGGGTGGGAGTGTGTTTTCTGAGTTCAGCACTTGTTGAGTTGTCTCTGTGTTTAAAGTCCTTTCAGAGAATCAAGAATCAGAACTTAAGAGGGAGAAACTCAACTGTCCTTGTTGCTTCCGTAAGGTGTGCTAGTTTTCGCCCCTTTGAATGAGCGTGGGGTGGCTGGGAGCTTCCATAGGTTCTATGGAAGAAGGAAAGGAAGACAATGTCCTGAGCGTCCTTTTCAGATCACAGAAACATGACTTCAAGACTCTAATGCTGCTGGGAAACAAACCGGAAAAGGTTAAATTGGTTCCCTTTCTTGACAACAGTTTTATCATTTCACGAACTGGATTCTGAGGAAAGGAATAGTGAAATTGTCATTCTCTTAACATAAGTTATAAAAACAAATGGCTAATCAGAAATCAGCAAAAGTTATAAATACATTTGATGAACTAGGAAAACACTTCGGGAAGAGAAAGCAACCCCACGTCCCACGTTTCCTGACATCCTCTTCTGGTTTTGTGGTGTTTCCTCTCCTTAGTTTTCAGGGTGTTTATTTGAAAGGAAGTTTCTCTATAGGAGAGAGACAAGAGCCTTTCCACCCATCCCCATATACACGCTGGATTAAAAATGTGTTTCTTTCGCAGTATTATTCCATATCTTATGTCCTGTGGCCTCTGACCCATGTCGCTGGGTGATCACATGGGTTCTGGAGGCAGTGGTAAGAAGTCATGGAAAGAGAAAGCATTACTCATGGTCAGGAAGCTGTGACAAGCAGATAGTGAAAATTATCAGTGAGCACTGTCTGGGTTATTGCAAGGTATCGTCACTGTGCCTAGTGCTGGACAAACCCATGTATATCACAGACTGATCACATGTCTATGATTCTTTTTGTAATTTTGTTTGCATGTGTGTATGTGTGTGTGCATGTCTAAATGTGTGCTTATATATATGCTACATGTATGTGAGAGTGCAAGAGTGTGTATGTGTGCATGTATGTATGCAAATATGTGTGTGCACATACATGTATGCATGTGTCTGCATGTGCATGTATATGCGTGTAGAGGCCTGATGGTGACACTGGGAATTTTCTTTGATTGTTTCTTCACTGTGACACGATCTCTTGCTGAACCTAGTGCTTGCCAGTTCCAGCAAGTTCAACCAAGCAGCTTGTCCTGAGGCTCACCGCATCCTATGTGCTGGGCATCCAAAACCTCGTCTTCCCACCTGAAGCCAGAGCTTTATCCGCTGAGCCACATCTTCAGCCTACCTATGAGTCTTAATTAAAAAAAAAAATGCTTTTTAAGACGTGGTCTTACTGTGCAGCCTAAACTATGACCCAGACTGGCTTCAAACTCCAGATCCTTCCACTTGGTCTCACAAATGTTAAAATTATAGGTGTGAGCTCTTGTGCCTGTCCCAGGGTTCTCAAAAATCGGGATTTCTGCTATGGTTAGGGTTATGTTTTCAGTGGTCATAGTTCATTTGGTGAATCATGAAATTTAGTTTGATGAGAAGAAATAAACTCAATGCTATAATACCCTCGTCAGGTGACTACTACCCCCATTTCATAAATGAGGGATGTTAGTTTTTAGGAGGCTATTTTTAGGAGCTGGCCCAAAGTTATAGGGCTAGGAAATATAAGGCTGTATCTGTAATCCCTTGGTCTTAAGAGCTTTAACTGAAGGTTATAGTCTATCATATATTAAAGCTTTAGATAATTCAGGATGTATCACATTACTAATGTAACTAAATGCATATCAAATCCTTAGGGAGCCATATTGGCACACACCTTTAACCTCAGCATTCTGGAAGAAGGGTCAGGAAGATCTCTGTGAGTTCCAAGACAGCAAGGCTACACAATGTGACTCTGTCTCAAGAAATAACCCCCCCCAAAAAAAAGAAAAAAGAAAAAAGAAAAAAAAAGAAGGAAAAGAAAATCTATTCTCCAATGTGTATATCCTGCAAGGGAAACAGGGTGTGAAAAAATCACTCACTAGCACTGTAGTGAAATTAGGTTAAATGTCAGCCTGCATCGTACAATGCCAGCGTGTGAAAATTCCATTGTCAATTTAGACTATTTGAGGACATATCTAGAAAATTTTCTGCAGACTGTAAAGTACTATGCAAAATTCCTATATGTGTGCATATGTTTGCATGTACAAATGTGCTTCAGACCTGGAGAAAGAAAGCTGTCTTATTACCATCCATGGAAATTTAAAAATTCATCTTGAGCTTAAAATAGGCAAGTGACTTCTTAGACAAGAGAAAGTTCTATGTCTTAAAAATTCAAATAATTATATGTTATAATTTACCCAACAGTTTATATGAGAGCTATTTCATATGTCATATGATCCTTAAACAGTCCATGAAATTTATGTGTGGACTATGTGCATTGCAGGCTGTAAGAGTGGTTATAGCCGATAATGACTGCTTATCACCAAGAAGGCCAGCACATTTGACCACAGTCCAAGAGCATAAAAGTGGTGCCTACAGATAATCTATTTCTAGCTCTTAAGGAAGTAACGTCATCACTAACTGGTTAGTGCAGGTATTCAGCAGCCTCAAAGGTTAAACATGAAAGGGCAGTCAGAAAATTGACCTTAAATCATCCATATCTTTCAAAAGTTATGGTGGTGTTCCTCAGACACATTTCTCACTCCACAGAGATCTAAAATGCCTATGGTGCTTCTTAGAAGTGTGTGAGAGCCTCCAGTTGTCTAAAATTAAAATGTTTCTCTAAAAACTTACTGTGGGCTTGGACAGATGTCTTAGTGACTAAGAGTGCTATTCCTCGATCATGAGGATCTGGGAGCCTAGCGCCCATGTGACACATGCACTCACACACACATGCGCACACAGATACACACAGACACAAGCACATATACAGACACAGACACACATATGCAAACACACACACACATGCAAACACACACACAAACACTCACACACAGACACATACTCACACAAACACTCACACACAGACACACTCACACAAGCACTCACACGAAGACACAGACACACTCACACACAGATACACACTCTCTTTGACTCACACTCTCTCTCTTACACACACACACACACACACACACACACACACACACACATCATTGGCCATAATTGAATCACATGACCACTCTTGAGTCTGTTACTGACAGGGGAAGACACTGTATAGACCAGTTATGCTACTCACAGAAACTGGAATCAGCCTTTCTCAGGCTGGGAGGTAGGAGGAAAGAAGGGAAAGAGGAAAAGAAACAAGGATGATTCTTTGGGTAATAAGCCATCAACAGCTTTCACTGCGTTCAGAACTTGTAAAACCTTTAGTACTCCATTCTAATGATAGATTTGATGGCAAAACTTTTCGTCATTAACAGGTTCCATCTTTAGAGACTTTGGTCATTTTCCTAATTACAGGAGAATGCCTCTGGAAATTTCTAAAACACAGCAAAAAAAAAAAAATCAAGCACACAGGCTTCTATTTTATATATACTTTAGCAACAAAAGAAATTTCAATTTATTCCTGAAAATAACACGTCATACTCTCTTCTGGAGGGACAACGGTAATGAGTGGACTCTGTTGCAACGAGCCAGTATCAGAGAGGGGCAGCCGCTGTCGTCATGCGGGACTTCGATTCCCTCTTTCCCCATCCCCTCCCCCACCCAGAAGTCGCCCTTCAGCATTGCCAACTTTCTGCATCATGACACAAAGACATTGCTGGTTAGGATCATTGTGGCCTGAAGAAAGGCAGGCATAGAGCCAGCCAGGCTTGCATGAAATGCACACTGTTTGCGGAATGGCCGTGCTGTTTTGAAAGCTCCCTTTATGAAAGACTAGCATAAAGTCAACAGCCCACGGTTGCTCAAATCCACGCTTGGGCTTCCTTGTCTTGGCCCACCACTTCCCTACTCGGGACAACTAGAGTTAAGTTGCGTTTTCAACTATGTCCCCGGGGGAGTGTTGAGTAAGATGAAAAAACATGCCGGGTCACCAATAAATCATTTCGGGAAAAGGGGGCATTTCAGGAAAATTAAACAAAGCATAGAAAAGCCTTAGCTTGCAGTTTGTTGTTACAGAATTTGACTGACGGCTCTCCAGGCTCAGACCAAGACTAAGCAGGAAACTCTGAACAGGGAAAAAAAAAAACCTCCGGTCCTGAGTATAGATGAGAACAGACAATGGTACAGCCATTGTCCTTTTAAACAAAATCACCGGTGCCTAGTTCTTTAACCCTTTCTACTTGATCTGACGATTGGGAGGAGAACGTCTACAATGACAACGGGATAACTCCAAAATTCCCACAAGGCTGGAACACAAAGTTTCAAAAGTATTCCAAAATCCCGCTGCTACTTCCCCGGATAGCTCGCAGGTGCAGGTAAATCGCTCTCCCCGGGATCTTTGCAGATGAGAAGGTGCATGGGACGGCAGTGTGCACAGCTCCTTCAGCGGACATGTGGAAATACTTTCTGGGGGTTGAAAACAAAAATCATACTTTTCCTATGCCCCCCCCCGTGGTTTTAGACTGGCAAATTGTGTTGTGGCCCTCCTACTTTTATTTGGTACGCATCCCCAACGCCCAGTTGTCTACTAATTGCTACTGTCATATCATCCCACAACGCTGTCAGCCCAAATTCATTAGCTGAGCTCATCTGTGGCTGCCGCCACAGCAACCAGCTGAGGAAGTTCAGGGATTTTCCCCAGGAGCCCACGGCGAACAAAAGCACCTTGTCATTTCTTTCATTTCTAGCTCTTGTCTACCCCAAGAGGGACTGGATAGAATTCAGAACATATTTTTCATCTCGAAACACAACTAACCCACCAGGTCAAAGGCCAAGCCTGTTTCTTTAGATGCCGTACTGACATCGTCTTATTTTGAAGGCTGATTTCCTGTCATCTGTCTCTCGGGGAAAAAAAAAATCACTCAGTTCTCTCAACTTCTGTTTCATACTTCCTAAAACTGACATTGCTAGGATGAATACATTCCTTTTTTAAAAAAAATATTTTCTCATTCTATCAGAATTTTATACCATGTATTTTCGTTGTATTGAGCCCTCCCAGCTTTTTCCATATCCACCCTCTTTACTCTAACCTCCTGTGATGGTTGTTGGCATATGCTCGGCCCAGGGAGTGGCACTATTAGAAGATGGTGACCTTGTTGGAGTAGGTGTGTCACTGTGGGCGTGGGCTTTAAGACCCTCATCCTAGCTTCCTGGAAGCCAATGTTCTCCTAGCGGCCTTCAGATGAAGATGTAGAACTCTCAGCTCCTCCTGCACCATGCCTGCCTGGATGCCGCCATGTTCCCACCTTAATGATAATGGACTGAACCTCTGAACCTGTAAACCAGCCCCAATTAGATGTCCTTTATAAGACTTTTCTTGGACATGATGTTTCTTCACAGCAGTAAAACCCTAACTAAGACACCTCCCTACCTATGTAACTTGAATTTTCTACCCATTCTCCAACCACACTGAGTCAAGTGATACTCAACTACTCTTGGGAGAGAGGCCTGCCCTGGAGTGCGGGCCACCTACTTGGAGTGACGTGATTCAAGAGAGTTCACTCTCCCTCTCCCAGATGCTCAGAGCTCTGCAGCTAGTGGCAGGTTTCCTGCCCAGCTGACTACCTAGGTTGTGCATGCTGTTACAACCCGCTTGAGTTCATGTGCGCACCTGCTCTGTTGTGTCTGGAAAACACTGTTTCCTGAAGTCATGCTCCACCTCTGGCTCGCAGTCTCTTAACTCCAACATTAGCCTACGTCCCTAAGCCACAGTGGGAAGGTATGATATAGACCTCTCATTTAGGGCTGAGAACTCCACAGAGTCTCTCACTCTTTTCCCATTGACCTCTTCTGGGTCTCTCCCAATTATTGTCTGACTGTAGGAAGCTTCTCTGATGGGAGTTGAGAGGTGGTCTGATCTGTAGATCTGTGGGGGGCAGCAGTAAGTCATAGGGAGTCATTTGAATACTCGATCCATTTGACAGAATCATAGTAATAGGTTCTCACCTAGGGCCCATAGTCTACCTAGCCATAGCTTCTTGGCCAGGAATGAGTTGAGTACCATCTCATGGTGAAGGGAGGGGTTGTTTTAGATCCAATCAAAAACTGATTGGTTGTGAGTACATTTTTAGATCAAATAAGGAATTTGGGAAGCATGGATATATGCTTATACCATATATTTAATACTCTCATGAATACAAAAAATTATTAAGAATCATTAAAATTTTTAATGTCCCCTTAGGACATTAACTAGCACCATAAGGGAAGCCGAGGACACTGGCTTTCTTCGCCTTCTATTAGTCCTTCCAGCTCTTGGTAGTTATGACTTCATAAATATACAGATTCTGGTTGGTTGCTCATCAAGGTGGTTGAAGAGGTCAGTTTGCATTGCCAGGTGCATAAAGTGAGCACGATTCTTCCCAACTTCATAACAGACCTGTACAAGCAGCTCTAAAAGACTAAGTTCTTGATTCTTGGTAGCCTAACACTATCCCATAACTGTCTTCAGGCAAATAGATCATCCCACAGCAGTATATTTTATGGTTTATTTAGCATGTTTAGAGAGAAGTCATTACCTTCGTTCTGTGTTGGGATGGAATTTATTATTCCTGTCATCCATCACCTGTCTGCGAGTTTAATTATGTATGTGCTCGGCTCTGTAGAGGATTACAACAACAGTATTTTTCCTTTTGTTATACAAAAGTCAAGTACCAGAGGAGAAAACTATGAAGCTCTTTCTTAGAAATACAATAGACCACAACACAACAGAGAGACCAAAGGAGTTTCCTGCTATTCTTCTCAAGCATGGTGGTTAGGCTTAGCCTCTTTCTAGACTCTTGTCTAACTGGATTCAATCCAAAGGATGCCCTATTTGCTGCAACAAGAGAAAGTGGTCATCCTTACTGCTGCTCATTTCACCACACTGCTGTGTGTGTGTGTGTGTGTGTGTGTGTGTACACATGTGGGTGTGGAGGCTGTAAAAAGACACTTTGTGTCTTCCTCAATCAATCACTATTTATTCAGACAGGGTCACTCTTTGAGCTGGGAGCTTTGCTGGTTTGTCCTTATCTCTGATTCTCCAGTGCTAGGAATACAGGCACACTTCCTTTCCTGACTGTAAGGTGGGCTCTGTGAATTTGAACTGAGGGCCTCATACTTACACAACAAGTGCTTTACTAACTGAGCTGGGTATTCTCCTTAAGAGTCCCTGCAACCTGCCCTGTCAATTCTTAGTGACCTTTCTGAGTGTAGACTTCCATCTATCTACAGAGTCACTCCATACATTCAACCTGGTTACTCCCTGGAGATCCAGTGTCATCCTCGTATCCACAATACTGCCCAGGCCTCACTACAAGCCGGATAAACAGCATGCTGTATATGGAGTCTCTCATGTAAGCCCTTCAACAACTCTATGAGGTAAATGCCCCTGTTCAGCTCTTCTGGCTCTTGGGATAGCATGCAGCATACAGCATACAGGTGACATAGGTGGGACTAGAGCCCAGGCATTCTCTCAGCTACTGTTCTCCAGTTCCTCCTAACTCCTACACAGATAGAGCGTGGGGCATTTGGGCAAGAGGAGCCTGACAGGACAGATCCCAGCTGCACAGAAGGTCTCTGCCTGACCCTGGTTTCCTCTGAGTTCTTTCAGTGGGAAGACGCTTTTTTCATTTCCTCTGTGCTCAAATTAGCTTTTGATTATTTTGTCCACACAAAATGCCAGAGACAGCCCAGATTGTACTCATTAAGGGCTATCATGTCTCCTGTTGGTTGTTTACAAGAAGGGTTCTGCTTGGCCTCAGCTACTTTTAGGTGAAGTCATCTTAGGAAAAGTCGAGAGCCATAGAAGCAGAGCTTTTAAAAGTTTCAGTATAAATCTCCTGTAAAAGAAAAGAATAGAAAAGACCAAAGTATAGATTGGATTACCAGATTCACCTTGGCTCTGTGGGCATGAGTGGTGTGTGTGTGTGTGTGTGTGTGTGTGTGTGTGTGTGTGTGTGTGTTTGCTTGTATGGAGTCCAGAGGTTGATACTGGGTATCTCTTGATCACCAATTACTCTTCACCTTATTTTTAAGGCAGGGCTTCTCACTGAACCTCGAGTTCATCAATTCACCTAGACTAGCTGTCTAGGGAGCATCAGGGATCCTTCTATCTCAGCCTCTCCAGTCCTGCCCCAGAATTACAGGTTTATGCTGCTGCTTCTCCATTTCCCATGGGTTCTGGGGATGCAGACTTAGGTCTTCATGCTTGCATGGGAAGTACTTTACCGACAAAGCCAAGTTGTCAGACTTTTAATGGTGACTTTTGAATGGTGAATCTCCAGTAAGCACCTCAGGGAGCCTAAACAGCGATATTGCAGAGCTGATAAAAGTCTTTATGAGGAGAAAACTGAAGAATAGGCAAGAGTTGGAAGTTAGGCTTGTAGCTGTCAGGGTGCCAGGCGGAAGCCCTGTTAGGTAAGAGGAACCTTCTTATTTGATGAAAACAAGAGGCCAAGGGAGTCTCTGCATGGTGGGAAGAGAACTGATTTACTGGGTTTTAGTGTTTGGCTTTGAGTTCTGAGCAACAGAAACAGGAAGGAAGCAGCGCTGTACTGCATCTGGCCTCTTAGGAGACCTCAAGATGGGGCACAGGATAAGCCCAGTCTTCTGCCTCACGTCCTCCTCATGGAATCTTGAAATGCACTGGCTTTTTCTTAAACGAAAATTTGTAGCACTCAGTGGTAAAATACAACCACCACCCAAATAGAAGGTTCTGGGTGCCAGGGACGTATCTGATCTCTTTCCTGAGCACCTGGAGCACAAAAGTGGCTCAGGGGAAGGTTCAGGAAAAAAAAAAAACACTTCCGAGGCCCAATCATTGAGAGTAGCCAGAGAAATATTTGGGAAGTTTTTTTTTTTTTTCTTTTATTCATATAAACAATGATAACAGAGAAGATGGCCAAGGAGGGGAGAGACCAGAGAGATTGAGGCACACAGAGAGAAGTAGAGGGAGATGGAAGAGGGGGAAGGAGGTGGGAGAGAAGGAGGAAGAGAAGGGGGAGGGTCAGAAGGAGAGGGAGGAAGGGGAGGAGGGGAGGAGGAGGAGGAGGGGAAGGAGGGACAGGAGAGGAAGGAGGGAAAGAAGGGAGAGAGAAGATAGAGATCATTCCTCATCTGTTATGACAACTGAGTTATTTTTGTTCATATCTATTTTGTATTTGTGACTTCCTGCAGAAAAGATGTCAGATGATTATGATGAAATAGTCCTGTGCTCAATGTGGTGTATGTGCACCAGTGTGTGTGTGTGTGTGTGTGTGTGTGTGTATGTGTGTGTTTGACTTTAATTCTTCAGTTCTGCTGAAGTGACTTCCCTACTTCTCCTGATTCAGCAGTCAGCACTGAGAATTATAAGAAGCAGGATTAGCTCACAAACAAAACAGCCCGTCCCTGCCTAATAACATAGCTTAGTGATAATGAGGGTGAGGCACTCTGGGAAGGCCACTCCCCCTCAGAAGTCTTAGGACATCTAAATTGGGAGTTGGTGATCTTGTAAACAAATTCAAATTACCTTCTAGCAAAACCTCAAACTACTTGTTGGAGATGGGTTTTGGCTAGAAGATGTGAATACGGATCAAAATCAAAAGCCACATAAATACTAAAATAGCCAAAACAGAGACACAGTCATGCCAGGAAACTCATGAGGCTTCAAAGGAGGTTTAAAGAAGGAAGAGCTGCAGCCAGAAGAGCTGGTGGCGTTGCCGGTCTGTACTGGAAATGTCGACATCCTCTGGAGAGGAAGAGGAAGGAGCTAGCGGTGCCAGACGAGCAGCTGGACAATGACAAGACAGGAAACCAGGCGCTGATGACAGTGAATTGCAAATCGGGAGGAGGGACGCATCAAAGCCTCTACGGGGTCGCTGAAACTGTGGGCAAGGGCAACGTGAAAGCCACAAGGGGCTCAGAACCAGCCACAGGCCACATACTCATGGTCTAGCCGGTGGCCAAGTCTCCATTTATTTCTGTTGAAATACCATGAAAGGGCCCGAGTCCTACTGCAATCATCCCAGAAATAGTCTATTGTATTTTGCACAGGTTCAAACATTGCCTTGAAGGGCAGCCATGTGAGAGACACTGTTGTAGATGTCTCAACAAAGTGCTGGTTAATGTTTATAGGTAACATTTAAGTGTATTTGTTCCCAGGACTTTATGGAAAATATAATTTAATCCCAAGGTTAAAGGGCCAAGATAGAACAGGTATAATAAATGAATTCAGCAATCTTTCTCCAGAGCGTATGCTCTAAGCCCTCCCACTCCATCTTGCCTAATAAACCCGTAAAGTAGAAGGATGATGGATCTATGGCTTTGTCCTGAACAAACTTTCAGCTCATTTCTGTTTACCTTTGCTCCACTTGCCAGAATTCCCTTGCCAACCTTTGCGGGGAGAGATAGCAGTTGAATGCCCAGAATTAAAGCGCAATCCCCAAACCCAGAAAACAGTCTAGGTTAACAAAGCCCGGAATGGAGGTCAGTCAGGACAGAGACATAGATGGCCCATTCAGGTACAGTTTTACTAATCTCCTCAGAAAGTCAGAAGTCGAAGTCCTTTGGCGGGATGAGTGGGTGACCAGTAACTATTATTTAAGAACATAGCAATATTTGGGGAAAGACCACCTTACCAATAAGCAAATCTATTACAGCTATTATTAATTAACAACTTGATATAGTTAAGTGGTGCAGCAAGGCTGTAGCTACTTTGTGGGTTCTTCTTTCTTCCACCCTTCTCCATCTCCTGTCTACACTTTCAACCCCCTAACACTAGATAGGAGAGGGAAAAGGATAGAAAGGAAAGTGTGGGTGTTATCATTAATAGGTGGGACTGTTCCTGCTGATAGGGGTCTTGAGTTCCTTGGGGCAAGTTTGATCTTTGCTGTCAGGATATCTGGTTTCTTCTTGTTTCTTTTTTCTTTTCTTTCTATTTTCTTTTCTTTTATGTTTGCACAGGACTACTTAGCAAACTGTGACCAACAACAACCAATAACAACCAACCAACAACCAACAACCAACCACCCTACCTCTCATATTCATATATATATATATATATGTATATATATATACATATATATATATACATATATATATATATATATATATATATATATATATATATACCCTGAAAAGTTTCCAGAGTTCCAAACATCACACAATCACAAAAGCTCTCGTGTAAGTGTCAAAAATCGTGTCTCTACCAGAGCTTGAGGAAAATCACAGTCAGCTGCTTCATACAAGCTAAGGCAGCCCCATCCCCCACACCTGGACATAAAATGAAAGCACACTCCTTTCTGTGTTTTTTTTTAAAGAAATCAAAATTCTTACTACAAAGTGATGTCTTTTTTTTTTTTTTGCTTTTTTTTATTGCTTCTGTGTTCATATCTTTTTTTTTTTTTTTTTTTTTTTTTTTTTTGGTTTTTCGAGACAGGGTTTTTCTGTGTAGCCCTGGCTGTCCTGGAACTCACTCTGTAGACCAGGCCGGCCTCAAACTCAGAGATTTGCCTGCCTCTGACTCCCAAGTGCTGGGATTAAAGGCGTGCGCCACCACCGCCCAGCCAAAGTGATGTCTTAGTTTGCTTTCTATTGCTGTGACAAATATCATGGCCAAAACAAAACAAAACAAAAAACCCAAATCAAAACAAAAAATGAAATAAAAAACGAACAAAAATGACCCAACAAAACAAAACAAAAACCCAGAGCAGCTTGGGGAAGAGAGTTTATTTAGCTTATTCTTCGAGGACACAGTCCATCTTTGAGGGTAGGGGAAGGAATCTGGAGGCATGTTGAAGCGGAGAACATGGAGAAACCCTACTCACTGGCTACCTCTACCTGGCTCCTCAGCTCAGTTTCTTACACAAGTCAGGACCACCTGCCAGGGAGGCACTGCCTAGACGTCCTGGAGTATCCCACACCCATGACTGATCAAGAGAAGGCCCCACAGACTTCCCTACAGGGGAATGTGATGCAGGCACTTTCTCATTTGAGGCTCCCTCCTTCCAGAGGACTCTGTGTCAAGTTGAACAAAAACAAAACAAACAAAAACAAACAAAAATTACCCATCACAAGTGATTTGTTTAAGGTCATACTATTTATTTCAAATTTCTCTAAGTCTTATTTTACCCAAGAATTATACTGTTGTCTGGGAGGGTTTATTTTGAATTAGACATAAGTTTTTATCATTTAGATGTAGGTTCTATTTCTTTTTCTTCTTCTTCCTTCTTGTTCTCATTCTCCTTCTTGTTCTCGTTCTCCTCCTCCTCCTCCTTCTTCTTCCTCCTCCTCCCCCTCCCCCTCCTCTCCCTCCTCCTCCTCCTCCTCCTTCTTTAAATCTGGAGGTCACATGCAGAGTCTTTCATGTGCTAGGCAAGTGCTCTGTCACCAAGCTAGCATTGCATTCTGATGTACTTTTTGGATTTTGTTGTTAAAGCAATTAAAACTTCAGAGATTATGTTTCTTATTTGACGGCCACCTTGGGCTTGTGTAAGGACATGTGTCTCAAACATGCAGGTCCCATTTGGATGCCCTTTCATAACCCCGCTGCTCAGCCATGCCCCATGGGGATGGCTACTCAGAGTGACCTAAGATCTGAAGACACAGGATTCCAAATGCATAGGAAGACTGACAAGTGTCCATGGATAAGATCTACTTAAAGGGCCAAAGAGAGTTCACTCGGTGCACGTGGCCGTGCAAGAGACAAATTGTAAGGTATGTTGTGTGGCCACAGTGGAAGGACAGTTTTACTTTTTGAGGAAAAACCAGAAATGTCTTAATAGCTTTACCCTACTGTTTATGTCAAAATGCCTTCTAAAGGCAAACTTTTGAGTGCTGAGCACTCGTCAGCCTTTTCCCGAGTGAAACCACTGTGTCTGGACGGCTACGATGGGCTTTGAGTTAAACTAAGGGGACTTGGCGATACTTATACACTGTCGCCCTATACAGAGTGTCATGTTTCATTTTAGAGAATAAAAGGATAGAAATACTTTAAAATATTAGACAAACACTCACCCAGCATATAACATTTTATTAAATCAAATACTATTATATACTACAATAATGGCAATATTTTTATTTCTGTTCAGTGCTTGGAATTGAACCCAGGGCCTAGCCCATGCTTACCAAGTACCCTACCACTGAGCCACACCCCAGCTTATAGGAGTCTATTTAAATACATTCCCTTTGAGGGAGGATGCGCTCTTCTTGAAGGTGCTGCAATACTAGGTCAATTCATGGTCTAGACCGAGCAAACTCCTATTCCACCTCCTATCCCCAAAAATTCCATTTAATATATTACCCACTATTAGAGGACGTATCAGATTTTCAACTGGTAAGAACAGATACCGTATTTTCTCTTAGGCAAATCAGAGAAGTGAGCCCGTCCACCATCGCCTCCTTTTGTTTGTTTGTTGCTTGCTTTTGTTTTTTTAAGGCAGAGTTTCTCTATGGAGCCCCGCCTGTTCTGGAACTTGCTATGTAGACCAGACTGACAAAAGAGCTCATAGACATCCTCCTGCACCACCACACCAGGCTTCACAAGATTCTTAAAAGTCAAAGGCATTATTGCAATACTCAAAACAAGAATAAAGTGATTGTCCTTGAGGGCATTCTGCCCGTTCGTTCTCGTCTTTATTTCCATGGATGTTTTGGATGGAAGGAACCCATGGCCGACCTCACATCCATTCCCTTCTGGTCTCTAACAGAACCCGGCTTTCAGCTGGGCACAGTGTCAAGATGTGCTGGCAAGATGGGCGGGGTGCGACCGGGCCTCAGAGGACACGGCAGGAGTGGCCCATGTTGGATTGCCTCTCCCCAGGCTCTTCTATCCGGGAACACAAACTAACCCCACGTTCAAGCGTCTTGCTTCTGACACCAGACGCTTGAAGCTTACATTTCCTTTAAGGCACAGCATAACTCAGTACCAGCTCTTCCCACCCCCAGAACCGTGAGGGATCTCAGAGTCCAAACACCTAAGACAACTGGAAATCAAGAGCTTAGCTTGAAGCAACAGGCTTAGTTGCTATCTTTCAGTTCTCTCAAAAACTCCAAAGATGGTTATTTAATCTTCTATTTTTAGCTTTGGGACGTTTGATTTTGCTAAAACAGACAAGGAAAAAAATGACCCAAGTTTTTTTTAGTTCCTAGATTCTGTCTGCCTCTTTGTCTGTCCCTCCCCCTGTCTCTAACATACACACACATACACACAGAGAGAGAGGGAGAGGGAGAGGGAGAGGGAGAGGGAGAGGGAGAGGGAGAGGGAGAGGGAGAGGGAGAGGGAGAGGGAGAGGGAGAGGGAGAGGGAGAGAGAGAGAGAGAGAGAGAGAGAGAGAGAGAGAGAGAGCCCTCTTTCCTAAGTAATATTCAACAATAGCATGTTTCCTTTTGGTCAGAATATTTATTTTTCACATATCCATATTCTACGTTGAGTTCATAATGTTCACCTCATATGATTCTCAGGATACATTCATGAAGTAAGCAAGAGGAATATAAAATATTTCCATTTCTTCTACGTAGAAACTATTTTCATCCTCATCACCACTCTGAGGTGTGTGGACTATTATTGTCCCTAATATGTAGAAATGAGCCCACATCATCTGGTCCAAGGCCGTGAGCAGAAGCTGGCTTTCGGTGCAAACTTGTGGGCCGGGTGGCTGGGCGCCAGGGCAGTTAGTGAATAAGGAAAATGGAAGTTAAAGGAGCTATCAGAGTCACGGCATTGGAATTAAAATTAGGGTTTGCTCATCCCTATTTCAATTCTTTTCCCATTACACCGCCTTGCCTCTCCCTAGAACTTCATTCTCCAATTTGCTGAGTTGTCCGTGTGGGTGTGTCGTCGGTGAAAAGGCCCTTTTCAGAGGGTCAGCCACAGTGAACTTCAGCTGATGTCCTAGCACAGCGCTGCACACATTACAAAAAGGATTGCTTTCGCTGGCGCCTCTCCCAACCCTCACACACCGGCTCTGGGCCCGCAGCCATTGTCTCTGACAAATGACTGTGTTGGCAGTGTAGGATACCCCCAGTCTCTCACAGGGCTAGCCCGTACCCAGCTCAGTCCTTTCCTTTCCTTCACACACTCAGGGCAGCTGGAGTGTTTGTTCACCCGGGAAAAGGTTTTGGGAGACTTTGCGCCATGGTCGCTGTTGTGGCTTTACAACAGTTTAAACGTTTGAACTAGGAGACATAAGAATGACCACGAAGTCTAACATTAGGGATATTTTCGTTCTTCTGAAAGAGCTGAGAAACGAAAAGGTATTGGAAAAAGGCCCTGCACCACTCTAAACCATGGCTGAAGTGAACAGGGTTTTGCTGTTTTTGTTGTTGTTGTTGTTGTTGTTGTTGTTGTTGTTGGCTATTGAAATAAATATTAAAATTCCTCAAAGTTGGTAGCCTGTTAGGCAGTTTAGGTCCCATTGTGGGCAGTAAACTACTGAGCAGATTCTAAGCCCACTGTTTACCAGACAAGTGACTGCAGAGAAGAGAATTTAAAGTTCTTAGTTGAACTTCATGTTTTTAGTATATATCAACAGTACAAGACAGTGGTTTCTTACATTTTCACACATACATGTGTTGATCCTCCCACATAACCACATTTATGTCTCCCACTTACTGGCCCCTCTGTCCTGTAATAGTTTCTCTCTCTCCTTTCCTCTCTAATGATATACTATAGATCATGCAACGTGTGGTTCTGACTCTGGCCTATTTTCCTTAACATGATAATCTTCGGCTTTATGGTTCTATCCATTTTCCTGAAAAAAATTATGATTTCCTTTTTCTTAATAACTGGATAATATTTCTCTGTCTTTGTCTCTCTCTCTGTCTGTCTCTGTCTGTCGGTCTCTGTCTGTCTGTCGGTCTCACACAGAGACAGACAGAGACAGAGAGAACAGTGTGGTAGAAAGTACACATAAGATATGCTTTCTTTATCCATCTATCCATCAGAGAATAATTAGGCTGATCCCATAACTTGGCACCAATGGAAGACCAGATAGAGATGGAGAGAGGAGGCGCAGAGAGGAGAAGAGAAGGGGAGGGGGAGGGAGGGGCGGGAGAAGGAGAGGGAAAGAGGAGCCGGAGAGGGAAAGGGTGAGATTGAATCTATCCAAGTCTAGCTTAGTGAACCAAGCAATGAATGGGTAATGAGCTGAACAGACAATTTCATTTCAAGGGAAGATGTACAATAGTCAATAAGTACATGAGAAAATGTGTAGAATCCTTAAACATCACAGAAATACAAATCAAGAGTGCTCTGAGAGCCCATCTCGCCCCAGCCAGTGGTGACCATCCAGAAAATTAAAACTATGATAATAACGAGACCTGGGGAGAAAGGAATCCTTACACAATGCTGTTGGTGGGAAAGCAAATCAGTGCACCCACCTTGAAACTGTTGTGGAGATTCCTCAAAACACCCAAACCCAGAATTTCCATACGATTCAGCTACCCGACTGATCTGTACACTGCTACAGGGATACTTGCTAAGATGCAGGCAGCTCACGGAAACTTATAAAGCAAAGACCTTACCAAAGTTACAAGACTGTCCCACACAGGTGACCGAGGGCAGCTAGTCACCTTCTTGAAAAGCCTATGATTCTTGAAAGCTGTCCCGGGAGTCCCCTGCCCGACTCAGAGGCAGTGCACCCAGAGTCTACTCTTCCTTCGCCACTGTTTTCTGCTTATGTAACCTTCTGGACGGGGTGTAACTTAGAAATCTTGAGACTTTCTGAGTCTTATAATTACGGCATTTCTCCCTTTAGCTAAGCAGGGTCTTTGTCCTTCTAGAAGAGGCTCAGGATTCTTTATTCTTTATTTCTCTGTGAAAAAAAAAAAGTCACTGGGATTTTAAATGTGGTTTGCATTGAATCTATAGATCTATTTACCAATATAGCTATTTCTCCATAGCAATTCTGCCAACTCCAGAGTGTGGAAGGACTTTCTATCTCCTAGCATGTTTTTCAATTTACTTCTTTAATATTTTATCACTTTCATTATAGAAGTCTTTCAGGCCTTTTTTTCAGGTTTATTTATAAGTATTTAAGGGAAGGGAAACTATTTCAAATGGATTATTTTACTAGTCTCTCTGTCTCTCTGTCTCTCTGTCTGTCTCTCTCTCTCTCTCTCTCTCTCTCTCTCTCTCTCTCTCTCTCTCTTAAATCAGAGGCTCATGTAGATGGGGTGACCTTGAAAATCTGAACATGTGGTATGGCTGAATTCTTGACCTTCTTTCCTGCCTTCACCTGTCAGTCTCCATGTCAAGATCGTAAGCACATGTCACCACACGGCTTCCAACTAACTTCCTCCTTCCTTCTTTCCTTCCCCTTTCCTTCCTTCCTTCCTTCCTTCCTTCCTTCCTTCCTTCTTTCTTTCTTTCTTTCTTTCTTTCTTCTTTCTTTCTTTTTCTCCCTCTCTTCCTCCCTCCCTTCCTTTCTTTTTGTTTTCTTTTCATCAGATTTGGTTTGGGCGTATAGAAAACTAGTGATTTTTATATGTTTACTTTGTGTTCCCCACCTTTGCTGAAGATGTTTATTAGATTGAATATCTTCTACTGAAGTGTTTGAGATTCTTTCAATAAAGGATCACGGCATGCAAATAGGGGCAATTGGACTTCTTTTCCTCTGTCTGGGTCCCTTGGAGTCCTTCTGCTTTCCTTATGGCTCTGGGTGTGATTTCAAGAACTACGTTGAATAAAAGTGGTAATACTCAACAACCTTGCTTATACATGATCTTAGAGGTAATACTATAAGCCTTTTCACATTCAATATAATGTTAGCTATAGAGCTGTTGTATGTGTCATTTATTATGCTGTTTATAGTTCTCTAGCCCCACTTTCTTCAGGTGTTTTACCACAAAGACTTGTTGCACTTGTTAAGGATTTTTTTTCCTGCATTGACTGAGGGATTATGGGATTTAGGTCCTTCATCAAGAAAATTGGTCTAAGGTTTGTTATTGTGTCCTTACCTGGTTTGAGAATCAGGCTCACACTGGCCAGTTTATTGTAGAATAAACTGAAAGCATTCTTTCCTGTCCTACTTTGTGCCATAGTTTGAGGGGCATTTATATTAATTCTTTAAGGATCTGGCAGAACCTGGCATTGAATCCCTCTGGTATTATTTTGAGAAGCCATTTTATTGGTTCTTCAATCTCATTGGTTAAAATTGACCTATTTAGAGATTTTTTTTTTAAAAAAAATCTTCTTAACTCAGTTGGGGGTAGGTCATACATCTCTAGAAATACATTCGTTTATTCTAGATTTTCTAACTTACTGCAATATTGTTTTCAAAAATACTTTCTAATATATTCAGGGTTGTCTGTGGTAATATCTCTTTTTTCTTTTTTCTTTCTTTTTTTTTAATTTTTATTTTCTATATTCTATGTTTACATTCCAAAGGCTTTCCCCTTTCCCAGTTCCCCCCCTCCCTATGTCCCATAGTTCCTCTCCCCCACAACTATTCCCCAATCATTCCCCCTCCCAGTAATATCTCTTTTATTTCATGTCTAATGTTTGGGTCTTTCCTTTCTTTCTTTTAGTCGGTTTGGCTAATGACATGTTAATTTTGTTTACCCTTTCAAAGAACCAACATTTTATTTCATTGATCCTTTGTATTGTTCTTTTAGCCTCTATTTTTTAAGTTTCATTTATGATCTTATTATTTTTCTTATTTTTTCTAAAATATTGAGGGCATTGTTAACTTTATGTATATAATTTTTTCCTATATGTCTATATATGTGCCTGTGGAAGCCAGAAGAGGGTGTCAGATCCCTTGGGACTGGAGATAGACATTTTGAGTTATGGGGGCACTGACAACCAAACCAAACCCAGATCCTCTGCAAGAGCAGAAAAAAGCTTGTAACCGCAAAGCCGTCTCTCCAACTCCCCACTGCTCCCCTTCCAATGTCTATGAAATCAGTCTACTTTTATCTCCCAATTTAAGTGAGATCATACAGTGGTTGTCTTTCTGTCCCGGGCTTATTTCACTTAACGTGATGGCCCCTGGTTTCAATCCTGTTGCTGTAATGGCAAACTTCATCTTTTATGACCCAGGGGAATTCCATCATGTATATGTAACCACATTTTTTTTTAGCCACATATCAATTGACGGACATTTAGGTTGTTTCCATTTCTTGGCTATCATGAGTAAGTGCAGCAAGAAATGGGAGTCACAGGGATTTTGAGACTTTCATGTTCATTGGGTGCACATTCAGTCCTGGGATTGATGGATTATGTAACAGTTCTGGTTTTGATTTTTAAGGGACCCTTCATATTGATTTTTCTTTTAAATAGTGGCTGTAGTCATTTCTATTTCTATAGAGAACAGGAGCTCCTCCCCCACCCCATCTTTGCCAGCACTTGTTATCTGTTGTTCAGCAAGTACTTCTGTGACACGTGTGCTAGGCCCTCTCTAGATGGATGCTGAGAGTCCAGCAAGAAACAAAACAGACAAAAATCCCTGCCTGGAAGCAGAGGGTGCACTTCAGCACTGGAACGGTTGCCTCCTGTGCTGTGAGTCCTCTCTTCAATCTCAAGCACTGAACATGAATTCTGTCTGTCAACAGTGGTACGGGGTGGGGGCGAGAGCATGTGGATAAAGCCGGTGCATTGTCTGTTGGTGACTGCTAAGCATGACAGAGGAAACTAAGAAGAGGAGATAGAGCATCAGGACAGATGGCACCATATCAGGAAGAGCACATAGGAAGATGAACCAGTAAAGACCTCAAGCAGATCCATGCGGAGCAATGGAGGCAGAACCCACAGCGCTCCCAGAAGTACATAGAACTCACTGCAAGAGCCTGGCACAGTCACAGACCAGCAAAAAGACCAACTTGGTTAGAGCAGACACAACCAAGGGGATGGGTGGAGAAACGGGAAGGGACAGACTTTGTAGCCACTTTAGGAATTTTGTCTTGCTGTAGGTGAAGTGGAGGCCTTCATGGGATGGGACAGAGATGTGACATGAACTGACTTATGTTTTAATGGGAACATTTTAATGACTGCGTTGTGCAATCGGCAAAGCACTGGGACCAGTAAGGGGTTGTTGCAATAACCGAATGAGACCTGATGCAAATGTTTGCTGGTGGATTTGATGTGGCACAGAAGGTTCAAAAAGAACTCCAAGTTTGCGGCACGAGAAAGTAAAGAGATACTATTCCATTTGATGTATGTGCAAAAGATCTAGGAAGAACAGATCTGGGACAGACACAGCGCTGGATATTAGACCCACTAATCAAATACCAAGCCAGTTGGATAGAAAATGAAAAAAATAAATAAAAACAAAAGGACATGACTGCCCCTAGGTATGATGGAGAAGACAGTTTATTGCAGATGTGTGGGAGAACATAGCCAGAGGTAGAGACATCTGGAATAGTCCAGAGTGCACATGACCCTGGGCCAGGTCATGAGAGGACAGCGGGGGGTGGGGGTTGGGGGGTGGGGGGTGGAGCCTGTGCCAACAGAGTGGCATAGCAACCATGGCTGAATTATATAGGGAACAGCCTGTATAACTCCAGGGGAAGCTGGAAGAACCAGAGAAATAGAGAGAATAAGGCTACTGGTGAGTGCTGTGTACTCTCTGACTCACCCCAGGGACTCTCCCTGCCTCAGAAAATGTTCTTTATGTCAGCTTAGTTTATCAGCTATAACCTTAAAAAGGTTAGCTAGAAACCCAACTCATAATCCTATTTAATACTTTTGTTATTATTGTTCTACAGGCATGGGTGTTTTGCCAACATGAATATCCATGTACCATGGGCATGCCTGGTCCCCACGGAGGCCAGAAAGGGATGTGAGGTTTTCTGAACTATGGTTGTGAGCTACCATGTGAATGCTGGTAATCAAACCCAGGTCTCCTGGAAGAGCAGAAAAGTCAGTGTTTAACCCAAAAAGTCATCTCTGCAGCCCCCATAATCCCATTTATTGATATGAATCCTAAGGAAATGATTTTAGTTGTGTCAAGGTGTTTATACGTTTGGTTGTTCATCACAGTATTACTTAAAATAAAGAAATCTAGAAGGAATCTAAGTGCCTCAAGATGGGGAAAGGTTAAATAAATTGGCATATATCTATAGAATAAAATATTATATATCCATTGAAATTACTTTACATAATTTTTAATTATATTGGGAAATGATGTTATAAAATAGATAAAATAAAAATTAATACAGAGTTACATACAATATGATCCTAACTTTTTACTTTCCCATGTTCAGGTGACAAAGAATATAAAGACATATATGTAATGTCAGTGGTAGACAGATTTTTTGTCTCATATTTGTATGTTTTGCATTTTTTCCACCAGAGATATTTTTATAATTATATTTAATTTTTACCAGTATTTTTTTTATTTTCTATATTCTTTGTTTATATTCCAAATGATTTTCCCTTTCCCGGTTCCTCCTCCCCAAAAGTCCCATAAGTCCTCTTCCTGCCACCAGTTCCCCAATCAACCCTCTCCCGCTTGTCTGTCCTGGCAATCCCCTACAATGCTGCATCAAGCCTTTCCAGAGCCAGGGCCCTCTCCTTCCTTCTACTTGGGAATCATTTGATATGTGGGTAGTGTTTTGAGTATTCTGTGCTTCTGGGCTAATATCCACTTATCAGTGACTGCATTCCATGTGTGTTCTTTGGTGAATGAGTTACCTCACTTAGTATGATATTTTCCAGTTCCAACCATTTGCCTAAAAATTCCATGAATTCATTGTTTTTAATTGCTGAGTAGTATTCCACTGTGTAAATATACCACATTTTCTGTATCCATTCCTCCATTGAGGGACATCTGGGCTCTTTCCAGCTTCTGGCTATTATAAATAAGGCTGCTATTAACATAGTGGAGCATGTGTCATTATTGCATGCTGGGGAATCCTCTGGGTATATATGTCCAGGAGTGGTATAGCAGGGTCCTCTGGAAGTGTCATGCCCAGTTTTCTGAGGAACGGCCAGACTGATCTTGCAATCCCACCAGCAGTGGAGGAGTGTTCCTCTTTCTCCACATCCTCGCCAACACCTACTGTCTCCTGAGTTTTTAATCTTAGCCATTCTGACTGGTGTGAGGTGAAATCTCAGGGTTGTTTTGATTTGCATTTCCCTAATGATTAATGATGTTGAACATTTCTTAAGGTGCTTCTTAGCCATCTGAAGTTCTTCAGGTGAAAATTCTTTGTTTAGCTCTGTACCCCATTTTTTAATAGGGTTATTTGGTTCTCTGGGGTCTAACTCCTTGAGTTCTTTGTACACATTGGATATTAGCCCTCTGTTGGATGTAGGGTTGTTGAAGATCTTTTCCCAATTTGTTGGTTGCCATTTTGTTCTTTTGACAGTGTCCTTTGCCTTATAGAAACTTTGTAATTTTATAAGGTCCCATTTGTCAATTCTTGATCTTAGAGCATAAGCTATCGGTGTTCTGTTCAGGAACTTTTCCCTTGTGCCCAAGTCCTCCAGGGTCTTCCCCAGTTTTTTTTTCTATTAGTTTCAGTGTGTCTGGCTTTATGTGGAGGTCCTTGATCCACTTGGAGTTGAGTTTAATACAAGGAGATAAGAGTGGATCAATTTGCATTCTTCTGCATGCTGACCTCCAATTGAACCAGCACCATTTGTTGAAAAGGCTATCTTTTCCCCACTGGTTGTTTTCAGCTCCTTTTTCGAAGATCAAGTGACCATAGGTGTGTGGGTTCATTTCTGATCTTCAATCCCATTCCATTGATCCACCTGCCTGTCACTGTACCAATACCATGCAGTCTTTATCACTATTGCTCTGTTATTGTTTTGAGGTCTGGGATACTGATTCCCCCAGAAGTTCTTTTACTGTTGAGAATAGTTTTAGCTATCCTGGGTTTTTTGTTATTCCAGATGAATTTGAGAATTGCTCTTCCTAACTCTATGAAGAACTGAGTTGGGATTTTGATGGGGATTGCACTGATTCTGTATATATTGCTTTTGGCAAGATGGCCACTTTAACTATATTAATCCTGCCAATCCACAAGCATGGAAGATTTTTCCATTTTCTGAGATCTTCTTCAATTTCCTTCTTCAGAGACCTGAAGTTCTTGTCATACAGATCTTTCACTTGTTTGGTTAGAGTCACCCCAAGATACTTTATATTGTTTGTGGCCATTGTGAAAGGTGTAATTTCTCTAATTTCTTTCTCAGCCTGCTTATCCTTTGAGTACAGGAAGGCTACTGATTTGCTTGAGCTGATTTTATAACCAGCCACTTTGATGAAATTGTTTATCAGCTGGAGGAGTTCTCTGGTGGAGTTTTTTGGGTCACTTAAGTATACTATCATATCATCTGCAAACAGTGATAGTTTGACTTCTTCCTTTCCAATTTGTATCCCTTTGACCTCCTTATGTTGTCTAATTGCTCTCGCTAAAACTTCAAGTACTATATTGAAAAGATATGGAGAGAGAGGGCAGCCTTGTCTAGTCCCCGATTTTAGTGGAATTGCTTCAAGCTTCTCTCCATTTAGTTTGATGTTGGCTACCAGTTTGCTTTATATTGCTTTTACTATGTTTAGGTATCGGCCTTGAATTCCTGTTCTTTCCAAGACTTTTAGCATGAAAGGATGCTGAATTTTGTCAAAAGCTTTTTCAGAATCGAATGAAATGACCATGTGTTTTTTTCTTTGAATTTGTTTATGTAGTGGATTGCATTGATGGATTTCCATATATTGAACCATCCCTGCATCCTCGGGATGAAGCCTACTTGGTCATGGTGAGTGATCATTGTATTTTAAAGTAGAAGTTGAGATGTGGAATTCCTGAGTTATCCCCAGTTATCCTGAGAGCTCTCTGTCTTATTTCACTTGTAGGCTCTAATATTTGGTACCTTTTCTCCCAGAACAAAGGGTCAAACTGAGTTGACTCTTCATCAGGGTGTCGAGCTGTCACAAAGCGAATGCGCTGGTATGGTGGCTGTAGGAATGGTCTCCTTGGAGCCCTGGGGCAGTTCATCAGCCTGGGGCTTCACCCAGGGGAGCTGGCGGCAGGCCCTGCAGCTCACTGAACACCTAGAACTCACTCCCGTGTCTAGGCTGTTTATTCATTCACTCACATGCCTGCATTCTTTGAAGTTGAGTCATTTCCTGTTTCAGTCGCTTCCACATACCAGCCCCTTCTCCCCACCCGCGGACACCTCTGGCCCAGAATTGACTGAGCATGCTATCTGTCCTACAATGCAGGGGATATTCTTCAAGGGGGTGAAGTGTTAGTCTGTTGTACATGTCTGTGTCTGTGTCTGTGTCTGTGTCTGTGTCTGTGTCTGTGTCTGTGTCTGTGTCTGTGTCTGTGTCTGTATCTGTGTCTGTGTCTGTGTCTGTGTCCTCTGTGTCTGTGTCTGTGTCTGTGTCTGTGTCTGTGTCTGTGTCTGTTTCTATGTTTTTATCTATGGCAATATAATTGCTCTGTGCAGCATGTCCATCTGATTGGGTATTAATGAATAGTCAAGGCAGATGATGGACATCCCCCCAGTGGGCTCGGTGTGTAGATAGTGTTTTCTGTACTGCTAAACAGACCCCATGTTTTGACTGGAAGGCTGGATTTAACACTCTTCTGTATCTTCAAAACGAGGAAGCCACACAGGCCTCCTGGCTCTTGGCAAGCCACAGATTGCCCTTATGTTCTTACTCAGCACTTTGGGTCTTACACAAATGCTGCCTCCACATGTCACAACCAGTTCCTCCAGTCTGAAGATCCCCTGGGTGTGCCCAGAATCAGAGCAGCCTCAGGAAGAGATAGAACCGGTATGGGCAGAGTGGGAACAGGATCCAGGCTTTACAGCTCCACCAGCTTGAAGCGAGCCTCCCTAGCAGCTCTTGTTGCCACCTAGAACCTTCCTCTGCCCCAGCTGCAATCCTGTGACTGATCCAGAAAACCTCAAATGCAGACTCATCGAGCCTAAGGCAGCCTCATCTGTGTTCCCTATAACACCTACCTATGCTTAGTCTGTCTTATACATTTTCCCTGGTTCATTCTCTGGCATGGCTCCCTTACGAGCTGTCATTCTGGAAAATGAGACTGGTTTTATTTAGATTGCATTCATGTCTTTTAGTATAATACTCTGAGTTTATTAAAGAAAAGACTTGATTTTCATGGAAGTGAATCTTGATCTGAAGAATAGAACAGATGCAAGAATGTCGGGTGCCATACAACCCCTGCTCTCCCCGGGTCTGTAAGATTGGGTGAAGACCATATCCCAGGCTTGTTATAGCTTCTAGGAATGTCAGCCTTCATTGATCCTGCTGCCTGTCATTAAACCACACTCATTTCAATGGTTCATATATTAAAGACATTGAGGATGCTAGCCGTATTTATGAAGAGAACCTAATTAAATTCTTGGAGGAAAATAAACACCCATGTACAAGCATGCATAAGGAATTAAAGGGACAATACAATGTAAGACAGTTGTACTGGTATATGGAGTATATGGTTGTAAACCCAGCACTGTGGAGACTGATGCAAGAGAATTATGAGTTCAAGGCCAGGCTGGGCTATATATAATGAAACTTTCTTTCTCTAAATAATAAATAGATAAAGCAATAATGTAGATCTGTGTTTATTGCTGTGCAAGGGTGCTGTGAGAGCCCAAAAGCAAACTGCTAGTATGTAGCTGCTGTGGAGCAGTGAGTTCAGGGAGTTCATACCTGAAGCATCATTTAATATAAACAATCAACTCCCTGAAGACTCGCCCAGATGTGTCCTCACTTGGAGCTTTGAGTGAAAGAGAGTAAGTCTAGAAGTCAAAGAGAAACTCGTGAATGTGAAGCAATTAATTTCCTGAAGGTAAACCCCTAGTCCTTTTGATAAAGGATTTTTCCTTCGCTCTCCAGAATCACCACCACCATCACCTCCTCCTTTTCCTTTTCCTCCTCTTCCTTTTCTTCCTCTTCCTTTTTCTCCTCTTCCTCTTCCTCCTCCTTTTCTAATACCCATGGCATAGACTGAACAATTAAGAAAATGGCAAAACTCCACAAAACTTGTAGGTATGTTGGAAACACATCCAGGGTAGAAAGTTGGGAGAGAACGCTGACCTGCTCAAGCGCTGGAGACTTGATCATATAGAAAGGACCCACAATGGAGACGACATTTCATCAACACTTCCAGAGGGCTCACTAGTGGCTGCCCAGAGGACAATGCAGGGGAAGGAGCCTGCTCCTCCCGTGCCTCTTCCGGGATGCTCTCTGGAAGTGACTTGTCCCGCAGCCAGGAAAGGACTGAAGGAAGGAGACTTTGTTGTCAGCAGAAAGAGGATGAGGTTTGGCATCAAGGATTAGAAAGTAGAGCTTCAGGTCCATGGTTTGTGGCTTCCTTTCGGCCCAGTCAAATGCTTCCTGAGAAACAGCTCTCAGGTAACATCAGTGCTTACCTCTGTAGGGAAGGAAGGGCTTTCCTCTTCTGGACTTGCTTGCTTTATGGACTTGCATGGACTGACACAGCTCTGCCCCTGCCTTTCCACACAGTGTCCACACCTCTCCCTACCACAGTTTCTCTCCAAGAAAGTGCCGGGGCTGTAAAATGGATCCCTTCATGCTTTGGGGTGGCACTGCCTCTTCATGTTTATGAAGGAGTAGACATGAATAATAAGATGCTTGCAAGAATCATTTCTCAGATTTGTGTCTTAAGCAGGGATTAACATGTTCTAAATAAAGTATTTTCCATCCACCAAAATAGAGGAAGACATAATAAGTTCTAGTTTGAGTCTCCCTCTCAAGTTCTCACTTTTCTAGATGGATTCTTTCTTTCTTTCTTTCTTTCTTTCTTTCTTTCTTTCTTTCTTTCTTTCTTTCTTTCTTTTTTCTTCCTTCCTTCCTTCCTTCCTTCCTTCCTTCCTTCCTTCCTTCCTTCCTTTCTTTCTTTCCTTCTCTCTCTCTCTCTCTTTTTCTGAAAGTACAAACACAGTCTGGCAAGGCCAAGTGTTCTGGGACTTTTTTCCTTTTTCTTTCCTTTCTTTCCCATTTTTACATTTCCTTTCTTTTTAAGATGGTCTCTTGCCATGCTGCCCCAGTTTGTCTTGATTCCCTAGACTCAAAAGCTCCGCCACCTCAGCTTCCCAAGTAGGTACAGGTGTGTGGTACCACACCCAGCCAGTGGTAAATCTTCCCACTCATGCTGAATCAGGGGTGATGGTGAGGGATAGGAAACAGGTGGAGGAGCCTCTTTCCTGAGCTTTGCCGGATTAACTGGTGCCGGGAGGAGAAGGTCAAGGAGAAAGAGGTGGGCCAGACTCACAGGTGTCCACAGGTGATGAGAAGAGGGATCTGTAAAGGGCTGGCTTGGCCTCCAGCAGGGGAAATCCAAGAAAAGATGGAAACCAGAGCAGAGAGTGGGCCATCCAGTGATGACAGATATCCAGACCTCAGGAGAGAATAAACTCTTAGAAGAGAAGAAAAGCTGAAAACAGAAAGGCCCAGGATGAAAGAAAGTCAGACAGAGACATACCTTAGAGCCCAGCTGTTCTCTCTTTGAATAGTTATGTTCTACTCATCTATGAAGCAGGGGCTATAGGAACTAGGAGAATACTGGGGAGGATTAAAATGAAATAGGTTACGTGTCATTTCATATTACAAAGCAAACACTCTCTGAGTTATAGGCACTACTTTATCCTATGTAGCATAAATGTGTAAATGGAGCCATAGTAAACCATATTTATATAGATTAGGATGAGATATAAAATGAGATGTAGTTATTGTATTTATACATTATGCATTAATATGTTATAACGTATATTGAAAAAATTACTATTATGTTGGAATATTTATACTTTATGTATAATAATCTTATTCCTATATTATGGCATTACATGTTTAACATAATATTTTTATTTATTCTAATCCTTTTATATTTCATTTCCTTTATCTTAAAATATAGAACCCACCAATTATAATTTATAGCTTTCATATACTCATGGTTCTGGAGTCATCCACCTGAGCATGGTCTCCTATCAGAGGCCATATCTCTAAAGAAAACTGACTCTTTCCCCACTAAAAGCCATCAACAGTCAATAGCTCCTCTAGGGGTAGGAACTCACATGCCTCAACTCCTCCATGCTGCTTGGTTTTGTATAGAGAAGCACAGCTACTATGAGTTCATGAGTGAGCAGACCGGTCATATCCATAGGACAGTGCTATCTGTAATATGGATAGTGGTACATATCTTTAGACTTTCAGCCGAGGGCCAGATATGAGTAAAGGTGCCTATTACAAGCATGGACTATCAGAGATCCTTATTGAATGAGGTAACCCAAACCCAGAAAGACAAATGTCACAACCTCACACTTGTCTGTGGATCCAAGCTCTACGTCTTCAGATCCCTGAGGATTATCGGACTCCAGTTCCTTGGCACACGTTTATCTTCGCCATCGGGATATCTATTTTTTTCTTCTTGTTATTTCTTCTTTGACTAGTTAACAAACCATGACCAACAGCAACCAACCATAAACCCAACAACAACCCACTTATTGGGGCGCTAGCATATTTACCTGTTGAGTTTCAGACCTGGGACAAGCCGCTAAGGTGCCTATTTAACATACCAAAGCAGACCTGGGCTCCAGGTTCTCCCAACATCCCTCCCTACCTCCCTGTCTCAGGGCATGGCTGGTATACCTGCCCTCTACACAGAACTGTCCAGCCTAGGGCTGGGCTCCTCTCACCAGCTGCACTCTACTATAACCCAGACATCTTTGTTCTCTCTCTTCTCTCTGTGTGCACGTTCTCGCTTTCTCTTCCTCCTCTCTGTCTCCCTGTCTGTCCTCTTCCTTCTGTCTCTCTCTGCATGGTGACTTAATAACACTCTCCTGTGTGGCCACTGAACTTACTGCTGCCCCCAGTAAACCTGCTTTTATACTTTAATTCAGCTTGAATTTGCTGATTTTGTTGGCTGAGATAACCTATCATCACCCTTTGAAAAATCCCCAGATTTCCAAATGTCACACAATCACAGAATTGTCGCTGGCAAAATCACGCCCCTGGAGAGCACGAAGCCAATCTTAGTCAGCAACTCTGACCAGTTTTAAGCAGCCCCATATCTCATACCTGGGATTAAAACAAAAACATATTCTTATAATATTTCTGTGTTTTTTAAAGAAACCAAAATTCCAAAACTGTCACTGCTGACGGTATTGCTATTTCCCTTGGCTGCCGCCAAGAGGTTGGAGGTAAGACGTCACGTGCTTTGGACTCGTGACTCAGAGGATCCAAGCTAGTTCTGGCCTGAAAGTCTTCTCCTTGAAGACCAGCTTTCATGGTACCAGAAGGTGCTATGTCAGCCTCCAACGAAGGAAAGCAACCAACAGGCCCCAAAGCTATGATGCCTGGGATGTACATCAATGACCAGCACAGTAACTCTAAGGTGCAATAGACATGTGCATTTCTCTGTGCTATCCAACAGCTCTCTAATTAGACTTAAGACCTCCTCAACAAGAGGGAAATCACTCTTGGTGTTGGAAGCCTAACCAACTTTAGAACTAGTGACATTATTTTGGAATCTTGGAACGGATCCCACAGCCAACACTTTGCTATTAAACCAGCATAATTCCTAACTATACCCTAAAAAAATAATAAAAAAAATAAATAAAACCTATTCTTATACCCATAGAGAAGTATACATCTCAACTCTCATCAAAGAAATGCCTCTTTCCAATAGATGGAGACCATTACAGAAAACTACAACCCATCAAAATACAGAGAACAGGCGATCCTGTGATACCCACCCACAGATGATCATATCAACAACAGAACTCCTGGATCCAAAGCTTAGGAATCATGGAGGAGGGATCTAGAAAGACTGCAAGAGGATCTACAAGCTTGCTATGAGATTTCATCTCTGAGAAATGTCAGAGAAGCCACATCCATGAAGTCTCGATATGGCTGCCTAAACACAATTTGAACAAAGATGACAACAACAGACATTCTAACACGGAAGGAAGAAATCTCATGGGGCCTCAACCCTGTATATACAAAGATCTGGAGGCAAGTAAGGAACGCTGGTAGTGGGAGAGAGAGTCTTCTCTAGGGAAAAGCCTCCAAACTGGTTAGCCAAGACCGTCAGCCCTGAAAGGGACGTTACACAAAGAGAGAGTGAGCGAATGAGAGAGAGAGAGAAATATTAATTATATATTCCCACATATGATTAAAAATAGAGGCCATGAATTTGAGAGAGAGTGACAGAGTACATGGTAAGGAGAAAAGAAATTGATATGATTATGAATCAATTAAAAATTTTAAAATGTTGGCTTTTATTAATTTTTTTGAGTTTTGTACAATGTACTCCTATCATATCTATACCCCTACCCAACTCCTTCCAGATTCTCCCCCTATGCACACAAACTCTTTTTCTCTCCCTTTTTCTCTAAAGCCATTAAATCCAGTTTGTGTTAGCCGACTGCTTCTGGTGTGTGGCCTGCCCTGGAGAGTGTTTAATATGCAAAGTGTCACATCACTGAAGAAAACTGACTTCTCCTCCCCCGGGAGCCATCAAATGCTAATAACGGGTGAGAGTCCTTGCCCACCTCCTCTTACAAGTGGGAATTTTGTCTGGCTTGAGTGTATGCAGGTCTTGTTCAAGCTGTCAGTTGCTGTGGATTTGTATTGCATCTGCCTTGTTGTGTCTTCAAATCACTGTTTTCTTGAAGTTATTCATCACCTTTGGCTCTTACAATCCTTCCACCTCTTCTTCCATAGATATCCCTGGGCCTTGAGGGGAGGGGTGTGACACAGACGTCTTTTAAGGATGAGCCCTCTCACATCTTCTATCCTCTGCTTGTTGACCATTCGTGAGTCTCTGTGAATTCTCATTACCTGCAAAGTGTCTCTGGTAAGGGCTACACCATGCACTGAATTCTCTCTGGATGGTTGTCTCCAGCACCTTCTGTTAACATCCTAATTTCATCTTTCTTAAAAAGCTGGATGGTATTCCATTGTGTAAATGGACCATACTTCATCATTCCTCTATCAGTTGGTGGACATATAGACTATTTTACAATTCCTGGCTGTTCCAACTAGAACAGCAGTGAACCCGGATGGCGAGGTCTCTGTGGTAAAATGTAGAGTCCTTTGGGTGCGTGTCCAAGAGTGGCTCTGCTGGATCCCAAGGGAGATTTATTTTCTGCCCTTCACAGTATCTGTACAAGTGTGCACTGCCCCCAGCAATGGATGAGCGCCCCCTTTCTCTGCATCTTCACCAATATTTGCTGTCACCTGTCTTTTGACCGTTGCAATTCTAACCATGGTAAGATGAGATCTCAAAGTAGTCTAAACTTGCATTTCCCCAAGGGCTAAGAATGCTGAACATTTTAAAAAGTGCTTCTCAGCTGCTGTGTTTCATCTCTTGAGGACTCTGTTTAGTTCCACACCTCATTTTTAAATTGGGCTGTTTTCTTGATGTAAAATTTTTTATAATATATTCTAGATACTAAACTTCTGTCAGTTGTATAACTGGTAGGTATTTTTCCCCAATCTGTGTGCTGCCATGTTCCTGGCCATACAGAGAATTTTTAACTTCCTGAGATCCCATTAATCGTTAGTCTTAATGCCTGTAGTGTCTGGGCCCTGTTCAGGAAGTCCTTTCCTACAGTAAGGCTATTCTCTTCATGTACACCTACCAGATTCATGATATTTGGTCCTATGTTGTGGCTTTTGATCCATTTGGAGCTGAGTTTTGTGCAAGACGAGAGATGCAGATCTAGTTTTCGTCTACTTTTACCTTCTCTTTCTTAATTTGAGCTATGACTGGGTGTGCAGATTCAACTTGCAAAAATTCATCGAGTTGCATATTTATTACCCGTGCCTTGTCCCGATGTATTTAATTGTTCAATAAAACTTTAAACAAATGTCACCCACACAAGGTATAGCTGTTATCACCTTTATATTGACACAGATTATGACTTCAGACTTAGGCGTCCATGTTCTTAAAGCATAGAAAACAGTTCCTGTTTCACCTCAGACGTCATAGGTTAAAGGTTTGAAACTTTTGAAATCTTTTTCAAAGATGACTCAGACTTTTAGGATTTTTGTGTGGGCCAGGCACACACGTGTGTGTGTGTGTGTGTGTGTGTGTGTGTGTGTGTGTACATACATGTGGAAGGCATAAGACAACCTCAGGTGTCATGTTCAGGAACACTGGAACCTATCCCCTCGGGAATAGGTTTTCTCGGTGGCCTAGAGTTCAATAGTTAGGCTAGCCTGACAGCGCAGTGGGGCCAGGGATCCTTCTGGCTATGGTGTTCCAAATGCACACCATCACATCCAGCTTTTATGTGGGTTTGGAGGCCTGAGCTCAGATTTCCCTATTTGCAGGGCAAGTCCTTGGCATACGGAGGCATTCCCCAGCCTCATACTTCCTATCAACACAACAGCCTACCTCTCTCTTCTGCCCACAGCTCACTCTGCCCCAACGTGGCAAAATGGATGGGCAAGTTTGGCAAATGTAATAATTCTGTTTTCAATCTTCCCTCTTTGGAAGACAACAGGTCCAGAATAAAAGGCTCTCAAACCTTATGTATGTATGTTAACCTTATCAAATTCAGATAAAGATGTAACAGAGCAAGAATTTGGACTAAGTTCTTACTGATTGCACAGACCTTGATGTTTTGAATCTTTGTTAACCTTTCTACTATGTTGCTGATGTAATAAGTAATACTTGATATAAAAAAAAAAAAACCAAAGAACCGAGTCGTATGATACAAATAAGACTACAGGAGAAAGAAGGAAGGGAGTGGTCCCTGAGGCTGAGTTCGGGATGACTACACAGGCATCTGTATTCCTACTATGCAGGGTTCAGTTCCAGCTAAGCTCTTTGTGTGAATCCCAGGAAGCAGACCAGCTGCAATTGCTGCTTACCTCTTTCTAAGCCGAGGTATCAGACGTATTCGTTGTGAGCAGAGACACCCTGTGGCATTCATCTGAGCCCCAGAACTTAGCGAGTGTCTCACCAGTGTGGCTCTTGTTTATAAATTGCATCTGTTGGTGTTGAATTCTCCCTGGGCCTTAACCCACAATATGTTCCACGGCGCAGGAAGTAATTTCTTTTCAAGTCCTCAAAGAGTGAGATTATGCAAAGGTCATGCCAATCATATTTCATGGGGGAACATCAACTTTTTTAGTTGAGTATACTTATACAAAGGCCATGGTCCAACATGTTCAGTTATTTGGGTTTTGACAACTTTATGCATTCATACAATCATTGAGCAAAACAGGCTACAAACCATTCTTATAAGCCCAGAGTCACACAGTGTAATTTTTGTATCATACATCTAGTTTCTCCCCACACACAAACTTGGCACAATGAAGATTTACTGATATTACAGCATTTGCCAGTAATCTGACTTTTTTTTCATTTCTAAGTAGTAATGGCATTTATTGATTTATTCTCCCGTTGATATTAATTTAGGCCATTTCCAGTTTGGTGTTATTATGAATAAAGATGCTGTGAGCATTTTTTTATATGAATGTCTCTGTGTGAACATGCGTTTTTGTTGTTCCTGGGTAAATATCTAGAATGGGAACTACTGGGTCAGAGGGCAGCTATATATTTATTGCCCTGAGACACTGCCAAACAATTCTCCAAAGGGTTGAACCATTTTACATTTCCACCATCAACATTGCTTCTACAGTCCCAAAGGAGACATTTTCACAAAGCCTATGATGATATCTTAGTAAAGAATATTTACCATGATGTCTAGGGTGGGAAGGATTTCTGTGGGAATCATCGAAACAGAGTTAAAGGCAGCAGAGGCAAGAGAGCAGATTGGCGCTCACCAAACACAGTTTAGGAGGAAGCCAGCCCAAGGGGACCACGTGGGCAGTGGGCTCCATGGCTACGAGTAGAGTCAAGGCTGTGTTCTTTGGGGATGATGTCCACTCCACACGCCCAACCCTCTGTCCATGCTCCAAGAAATCTGGGTAACTTATTGTTTTTGCTCAAGTTGTACTTCATTGAAATTCTTTTTGGAGTGTCCCTTTCAGTCACAAGTTCCCTTTCTTGTCCAGCAGCCAAGACAGAGGAGCTTAGCACAGCCTTTCTGTCTCTGCTGTGAACTTAACCTTGGGTTCCCACTATTAAACTGGCCAACCTGATCAGCTCGGGTAGCCTTGGCTGACTGCTACAAATTGAGAACAAGTTATTGTTTCTCCTTTGGCCCCTCCCCGTAGAATACTCTTACCCAGGTTTTTTGATTTATTTATGTGTGGGCTATTGTGTTCCGGGGAGGGCAAGGCCTTTTGGCACTGCTGTAAGATTATGTCATCTGAAACAAAGGCTTATTCTCTAAGGCCTTTTAAAAAGGTGATCATGACAGAGGCCAGAAAGAGTGGGGAGTATTTCTTTAATCTTAGCTTTCTTCAGTCATAGCTGATTCTGGTGTGTCTTCCAGTTCACTCAATCCTGCTGGGAAAAGATTAGCTAATGTAGATGACTAGGGTCCTTACTCCTCTGACCAGATAATCTGCTCATTTGTTACACACTCTTAGCTTAACCTCCACAGCCCGAAACAGTCCAGCCCTTCTGATGCCATAAGAAGAAAGCGTCCTTGGTGCCTAGCTAGCCATCAAATGTTTATCCCTGAACTTGAAGGAGCCAGTTCTGAAGTCACGTTTCAGTCAGACGTGTTTCAATTACAAGAGGCAAGTTCCTCAGAGGTGAGATGGCAGAGATGGGGACAAGGCTATCTATCGGGTGGAAGAAAACAGCAGGTGTCTCTCCTAGAACACCTGTACTGGATTTCCGGCATGCCTGGGATGTTCCTGGTACCATCCGCCATCTCTCATTAGCACAGGGCCCTTGGTGTGCTTGTCCTCAGCTCTCAGATGAGGTCACTGTGCCCCGACTACTTCCTCCACTAAAATCCATGTCCTACTTGAGTGTCGTTTACCTCTTGTCTGTTTATGAGCCTGTATTCATGCATATGTGTGTTTGTTGTGTATGCTTGATATCTTAATTCCTGGATTCTAAAACTCCATAAATCCAAGACAGTTATCCATGTTGTAAGTTTTCAACACAATGTTCGGAATCATCTCAGGGCTTGTGCCAACTCCCCTAATGTGCCTTTTTAGTCAACAACCAGTAAATGAATAACTGGCCGAACATTAGGCTCAATTGTTTAAAAAAAAAGTCTCAGTTCAGAGGTGATACATGGCCCGCCAGAGCCATCAGGCTATAATGAAATCTTTGCTATGGTATCTGGGACAGAGGTGAACTTTTTTTTTTTTTTAATGGCCTGAAATAATTGGAGATGGAGCTTCTGTAGTTGCTTTGCTCCCGTGTAGAAACTGAGGCTGAAACTAAGCAGAAAAAGCCAGAGTGTGGAGATGAAGAAAATCCACAGCCTAACAATCTATTCTGAACTCCCAGTGCCTAAATTTTTCACTATTCTACTTGTGTCTTTATCACATAGAGACCTTAACATATTACAATTAAAATATTAATTAAAACAGTCCATGATAATGCATTCATAGTTGATAGCACTCCTGTACTCTTTCTGGAGAACAAGGAAACACTAAAGCACAGCGATTTCTTAGGGAATGCACCACAGGTCACATGGGATTGGGGGCTGGGAAGCTGAACCAGCGGAGCTGGAGAAATGGCTCCATGGTCAAAGACTCCGACGCTCTTGGAGAGAACCCAGGTTTGCTTCCTAACATCCACACGGTGGCTTACTACCATCTGCAGCTCGGGTGCCAAGGGCTCTAATGACTTTAATTTTTACCGTGTGGGCATCAGGCACTCGCATGGTAGATCAAGCAATCGGAACACTCCTAATTAAAACCAAACCCACTGGACTGCCACATTGGTTACCGGAACTTGCTGCACATCTATGAGGGTGTGTACAAGCTTGGCCCAGAGAGGGGCAAGAGTGGGAGGCGTGGCCTTGGTGGAGGAAGTGCGTCATTATGGGCGTGGGCTTTAAGACCCCTCTCTAGCTGCCTGGAAGGAAGTCTTTTAGCTGCCTTTGGAACAAGAGTTGGGTCTCTCAGCTCCTCAGCCCCATGTCTGCCTGGACGCTGCCAGGCTCCCACCTTGATGATAATGGACTGAGCCTCTGAACCTGTAAGCCAGCCCTGATTAAATGCTGTCTTTTTATAAGAGTTGCCTTCGTCATGGTGTCTGTTCACAACCGTAAGCCCCTAAGACACCATCTTGTCTGTGCGTCACCTGACACCGTTCTTCAAGTTACAGGAGTAGACACCTCGTCTCACCCAGAGGACAGATAGGGTTACACTTCTGTGATATCTGTCATACCTTGTCAGCTAGCAGGCTTTCCAGAATTTTCCCTAAGAGGTTTTTTGATTTTTTTGTTGTTGTTGTTTTGTTTGTTTGTTTGTTTAATGTTGAGGATTGGACTTGGGGCTTTGGATGTAATGGGTCTAATGTGGAACTGTGTTAGCTTGTTTTTCATTATTATACTAAATACCTGAGTCAAGCTGATCTTTTAAAGACTGATTTAGTTCACAGAGTCTTGGAGTGTTGTGCCAAGTTCAGCGCAGCTCTGTGAGGGCCACTGGCAGCGCTGTGGGCATGACAGGAAGAGAGCACACAGCCAGTCAGGAAGCTAGAGAGTTGTTCGAGGGGTCTGACTCTGTGTTAAAATAACCCGGTGTCCTTGATGCAATCTCACTAACGTAAGGGTCTTCCCCCAGGTCCCCCCTGTTAAAGTCTCCACTCCCCTTATGACGAACTCACAGTAAATTCCAAGCCTGAGACCCATGAACACACCCAAACTATATCCAAACCTCAGGGATTTTGGTGTTCTAGGTGCTGTTAATACAGCTCAAATTTCTCCCAATCATCTGAGTTCACCATCTCAGTCTCTATCAAATGCTGCTGGAAATCTATTCCCAGGGGGTGTGGGGGACCCTTTCAAATCTTAGAATAAAATTTCTGTTCCCTTGTCTAAAATACCATGCCTGTCTCTAAGTTAGGCCTAAGCAATCAGTTGCTTTTCTGCTGGCCATCCTCACAGAGACAAACCCCAGGAGAAAGTTCTACAGGACAGTCTGAAGGGCAGAAGAATTTCCTACACAGGATAATTAAGTTGGCAGCAATGATTTTCAGCCAAGATGGGTATCGTTAGACTTTTATTTAAAAGTTTAAAATATTTGCTGTCACTCAACAACACCACTAACAAAATGATTTTAGCTTGTGCCTTGACTAGTATAACCAGCCTTTACTTTCCATTTGCCATAATGATGAATGTCTCTACGTCCCAGAAGCCAACAGTGCCCAACTGGATAATATATATGCCCAATAGTTGAGAAGATCACAAACAGTGATAGTTCATTTAGAAGTGTACATGTAATTGGTGCTTGAAAGAATTTAAACACATTATTGAGTTGTGATGATTCTTCTTGGCAACTGTGTCTTTTAAAACAGGAAAGAAAGTAAATGATAAATATTAACAAATTCCTCTCATACAAGAAATCCCACGAGTCATGATTCCAATCTTATACCATGTAGGTCTGAAGATGGAGGAACACACTCACAATTTATATCATTTTTCCCATAATTTTAATGGTCATTTTTTACATATTCCTGCAAAATTATATGAGTAGAATCAAAGCTTCTATAGTATTCAGCAAAAAAATACCTATAAACCTAAACATTTACCCTAAGCAAGCCGCTTCTCTGTCAATCTCTAGATATATAAGATGAAATATTAAATAATGGCTAAGAAAGTGTCTAACTGTAGACGTTGGTATTTAAAACAGAGCCCTTTTTGAGGGAGTTCTTGGTCACAGTTCAATGCATATGACCATAGCGACAGAACCTACCCAGCTCGTCTATCTCAAAGACATTTGTAGCTGGCCATAGCAGCTTCAAAGAGTCTGGTGGGGAAGAAGAGAGAGCCAAGGTATTGATGTTTATCATCCGTTCGTTCATTCGTAAGTAGGTAATGTACTTCCGTCAGGTCCTACTACAGATCCTGAGAATATGCTATAACTGAAAGGAATCTGCCTCCCCTTCCACAGAGCATGTTTTTCTAGAAGACACATCATAACACGCATGAAAAAGAATGTCTTGAGTTTTATGTAGGAGGTAGAGCAGGACGACAAGAGACAGGAAGTACTTGAAATGGTTTTTCATGGATGGTGGCTATGGAGAGTGGGCTATCGGAAGAGAAATCTGATAGGTCGAGAAAATGAGGCAATTTCATGTTCTGGAGGACGAGTGCAAAGGCCCTGAGGTGGAGGGTGTCTGCTTCAGGAGCAGGGTGGAAACCTGTGCAGCTGGAACCCTACAGAGGAGTCGCGGTTCCCATGGTGCTGGACCTGCGGCTTTCTTGGATGGGCGTGGCCTCAGACTCTCTTGTGTGCATCTCCCGCTTTTGAAACATCACGGGGCAATACACAGCTCCACCGAAGTGTAGCAGCTGTTCAGCTTGGGTGCAGGCTCTGAGACTCACCGGCTCTGCTTAGAAGCACCAGGTGTTCCTTGGGGGAGGAAAATATAATATCTTTGGTTTTCAGCAAACTTTATCTTACTTTCAATCAGTTCCTCCAGTCCCCGCCTTTTCTCCTGGTGTACCGCTAACTGCCCGTGATGGACATGTCGAGGCAAGTGTTCGGCTCCCACTCTGTGCTGGGTTTTTCTGAACGTGACGCACACCTAGGCATAGCTGGGAAGAGGACATCTTAGTTGAGAAAATGGCCCCCTCAAAATTGGACTGTAGGAAGAGCCATAGGGTCTTAACGGTTGATGTGGGAAGGCCTATGCACAGTGGGTGGGACTGCCTCTGGGCAGGTGGTTCTACATGGTGTAAGAAAGCAGACCGAGCAGGTCACGAGGAGCAAGTCAGTCAACCACACTCCCCCATGGTCTGTTATCAGCTCCTGCCAAGCCTTCCCTTCGTGGTAAGCTCTAAGGTGAAGTACTCTCCTCCTGTCCACCTCACCCCTACCCATGGCCCCCCCACGAACTGCTCTTGGTCATGGTGTTTTAGCACAGTAGAAGACACCCTAACTATGACACACTCAACCTGCTTCGTGGGAAGGTCTGGTATTGCAGATACTAGAGAAAACTTGTTCTCTCTCATTTTAACTACTACATGAAAACATTAAATTGTATATATTTGTTGAGTTCTGAATCATGCGCGGTGATCAAAGCAAGAGGGTCACTCAAGGATAAGTTAAGACCTTGCGGCCCTGGGGACATCCAGCCTCTCTGGACTGAATGTCAAACAGCCGTCCAAAAGTGTCTTTATTGATTGTTACACAAAAGTCGTTTTTTAGTAAAAACAAGTTCCTCATACCAAAGCCCCCAATCTAATCCGTATGTTTCCCGAAGGAAAACCTCATGGCTCTGCAACATTAGTCCTTATTGTGCGCTGTTTGCACTGTTCAATAATGCAAGATGCTCCGTGTTTGCCAGGCCCCTCCTGTGACCAAAGTCCTGCAAAGGCTGTAAAGCCCCTTCAGAAAACCAGCTCTGTAGATAACAAAAAGCAATCACTGTTTTCTGCGACAGTTCCTTCAAGGCCAAAGGACTTCTAGAAAACAACACTTCATTCTGACATCTTCCCTGGACATCAGATCCTGCTAGAATTCCACTACATATGTTAATGAGGTGCAGCACGATGTTTTAATCTGTGTATATATTCTATAGTGTTTAAATTGGGTCAAACATGTTCATCTCCTGAGACCTTAATCATTTCTTTATGCGAGACCAAAATTCTTTATTCTTGCTTTTTGACATATAGAGAGTATTTATTGCTGAGATCTGTAGTATACTATTGTTCAAAAAAAAAAAAACAGAACGGAAATTTAAATAGTATCACATTTTAATTTATTGTGTATGTACGGGTGTATGTGTGTCAGAGGACTACTTACGATTTTCTCCTTCTACCACGTGGGTCCTGAGAATGGAACTCAGATTGTCAGGCTCTGTGGCAGGTTCTTTTGTCCAATGAGCCACCTCACCAATCTACTTCAACAATGCTCTGTGCTCCTATACAACTGGAATTCTACCCATTTTCCAGCCCTTCCCCAGACTCTGGATCTCCCCAGGCAACCGCCATCTGAGTCCTTGCTCAACTTCATGAGATTGTCTTAGCTTGGATTTCTGTTTCTGTGAGCAGACACCACAACCCAGACAATTCTTATAAAGGACAGCATTTAACTGGAGCTGGCTCACAGCTTCAGAGGTTCAGTCCGTTGTCATCATGACGGTTAGGTAGGGCAATGTGCAGGCAGACCTGGTGCTGGAGGAGTCAAACCTTCTACACCTTGATCTACAGGCTCTCAAGGAGGAGACTAGATTCTATACAAGGTAGGGATTGATCATAGGAGTCCTCCAAGTCCACCTGCACAGCGGCACACTTCCTCCAAAATGCCACACCTCCTAATAGTGACACTCCCTATGGACCAAACTAAGACAGTCACTCATCTAATAGATCCCAGGAAGAAAAGAGACAGGAAAGCAACTGAGGAAAGATATACATTCCCAGCACATGCTCCTTGGGACCAGTGTCATCAAGGTCACCCAATCTGCCTTGCAGTGATGCTATCATAACAGGAAGCCACCCCGGGATTCATCCACCCACTGACGTACAGCCTGCAGGCTTCAGCCACTTCCCAGGGGTAGAATCCATCAGCTGTGCGCCAAACCTTTAACATACCGGGGGCCTTTTATAAGTGGGCCATAAATATCCTGTTCTCATGGGCATCTCATAAAGCAAAATACGTTTAGCTTGTCTTCAAAGGTCTTCTGAGGGAGGATGTCACTATACATTGTTAGCTGGCCTCAAATTTGATATGTACACCAAGGTAGTCTCAAACTTACTGCAATCCTCCTGCATCAGCCTCTCAGGGGATTACCGGAGTCTGCCACAATGCAGAGAAAAAGGTCACATTGTATATGGGCCTGTAAGATGGCTGGCAGGGTAAATGTGACCAGCTGAGTCTGATTCCTGGGACCCACGTGGTAGGGGGTGAGAAACAACCCCAGCACCTTGTTTTACAACTTCACATACACACACACACACACACACACACAGAGTCCCCATTGTCTGGGTAGTTTTGACCTTGTCCAAAAGTTCAAAATCTCCTCTGAAACTGAAGGCAAACTTGTAGCACTGAGCTCCTATAAACACACACACACACACACACACACACACACACACTCACAAAAACAATGTATCTGCGGGTCTGAAACTAGAGAGAGGGTCTGGGAGGAAAGGAAGCTGTCTGAAGAGAAGTGAAATAGACAGCGTTACGGAACACAGGATGTGTGCTCTAGGAAAGGAGAAGTGGGAGCTAACTGGGGAATGAAAAAAAAAAAAAGGACCAGTTGGAGACAGGAGGGGGCGCACCACAGGGCAATGGGAGAGGGAAATCAAACAGATCAAAGTATCAAGACACGCCTGTGTGAAGGTGTCATGAAGAAGATCATTAACTTGTCTTTTAGTAATAAGAATAAGAATAATAGTAATGTGTAAGTGACCAAAATTAAAACATTAAAAAAAAAAGTTATACCTCCAACGTTCAAATGGTTTAGAACAAACATTTTCCTAAATGGGCAGAAGATGGCATAAAAAGGAGGGATTAGAAAAAAATAAGATCAAAAGCCAGCCAGGCAGACATTTAATCCTACAGTTGGATGTCCAGCATCCTGCGTATGAATTCTGGTATGATGTCAGCTCCACAGGGCTTGGAGCCCCGCCCCATGTCCTTGCTGGCTACAGCCCACAGGGCTGTCTCCTGGGATGGCTCTGTTCACGCTCACAGCTTGCAGCCTTCCTCAACAGATGCCTAACACTCCCGGCATCTCCAGTTTCTTAGAATCTGTTGCACCGATACCTTCTCTTTCACAGCTTCATGCACCACGCACAAGATCCCTTCATTGATTCTGACAGTGCTGCACATGGCCTGGCCACCCAGACTTGCCTTTGAAATCTGATTAGCAACCTCTATGATCATATAATAATTGATAATGATAACAACTTTCTCCCTCTATCTTCTTCTCATCTTTCTTTTTCCTTTAAAAAATTCTCTGTATGTATACACGTTTTGCTTCCATGTATATATGTATACCACATGCATACCTCATGCCTACAAAGGAAAGAGGGCATTAGGTTCCCTAGAACCGGTATGGAGAGTTGTGAGCCACCGTGTGGGTTCAGGGAACCCAACTCAGATCCTCGGCGACATCAACCAACCGAGCCATCTCTCTCTAGAATTCGCCATACTTTAAAATTGATGAAAGCAACTATATACCATATAATTCATGTATCATCTAATTCCTTGATAGTTTCATACATAATACATACATATACACATGCATACATACATACAACAAACTTTAGTCTTTTTCATTCCCAGGTTCCTCTCTCATGACCCTTCCATCTCCTGATGAAATTCTTCTTCCCCTCTTTTTCCACGGCTGTGAAATTCTAAGTTTCTCTTTTCTGGTCAATGCCGCACCACATGGGCGATGTCAAGGTCTTCCATTGACTCCAACAGTAGCCAGGTCTCTGGGACCACATCTGCAGTGTGGCCTTGGCATCTGGATTGCTAATCAGGATGAGAAAATCCCGGGGAAACGGTTTCCTAGGCAGCCCTCTGTGGGCAGTGAGCCTCGGGCAGCACTTCCTCCTCAACAGTCTCTCAAATACCCTCAACCAACAATGGATGCCACCTGTCCAAGGTGTGAGCTGCCCTCAGGGCATCTTTGCTGTCCAGGTACAGGTTGTTTGGCTTCAGTTCCGTGGTACTTATCTCTGCATCAGCCGTACTTACATCCTTAGAACGAATTTTCAGAAGGCCTTCAAAAACAACAACAACAACAACAACAACAAAACAAAACGAAACAAAACAAAAAAACCCAAGTTGTACATTTTCCAAATCTTTCCATGCTGCTTTCTTAGTCTCAATTATTACTATAAACCTGGCTTTAAAAGCAGGTCGCAATTTCCTTGCTACAAATAAATACATAATGCCTTGAAGTTTCCTTTGCCAGATTAGCTCACATGCTTTCGCTTCTGCAATGACCATCTCTATGGCGGACTACACTATCCACACGAACTTCTGGGATTCAGGGCTAAAAGCCGTTTTTGATCCCCTTAGCCAGGGGTGCCATCCAGGCTTGTTTCGGGAAACTGAGATTTATTAGCCCAGTTGTAGCCATGGCCAGTCATTTCCATGAGACCATCAAAAAAGTCCACATTCACCTTTCTTTCCTTCCTTCTTTTTCTTTTTTCTTTTAAAAGATTGATTTTATGTATATGAGTACACTGTAGCTGTCTTCAGACACACCAGAAGAGGGCATCGGATCCCATTACAGGTGGTTGTGAGCCACCATGTCGGTGCTGGGAATGGAACTCAGGACGTCTGGAGCCAGAGCTGAACTTTAGAGCAACCAGTGCTCTAAACCACTGAGCCATCTCTCCAGCCCACCTCCACCTTTCTAGTCCTCTCTTTCTCTCAGCCATTAAACAGAGAAAGGAAACACAAAAGGTGCTGGTTGGTTCACAACAGCCTTCAAAGCCACGCCCACAACAGCCTTCAAAGCCACGCCCACAACAACCTGCAACCTCTAATCCAGCCTCTCCTTCCACAGTCCTCCCACCTTTCAGAAAGCTATTCAGATTTTGGAGCCATGGGGAAGAGCTTCAACATCCAATGGATCACTTCCCAAGAGCAGCGCTTCTGCACACGACCCGAACCAGATACCAAACCCTCAACACACAGACCAGGAAGAAGATTCTGATCCAAACCACAGAACTGCTCAACGCTCCACAAGCAGACTATTCTTGATGCAAGTGCCGGACAGGGTTACAGCCTCTTTAGCTATGAAATCTGTGTTGCCCCAACGACCCCAGCCCCACCTAGGGCAGAATAGAAAAGAGGAGCAAACTTCAACCAATCAGTGCAAGGCCGGAGACTGCCATGGACGATACTGAGGCACATCTCTGACTTCCAAAGCCTTCCAGGGAGACTAAGCCCAGATCTCACGGGGCGGGGGAGGCGGAGATCTCTCTCACACCGCACCCTGTGTGGGCATCCTTCTCTTTTTCATTCCTGCTTGCACATGTCCAATGTTTACTGGGATCCTTACCCATCCTAAGACAGATTATCATCATAATTTAAGAAGTATAACTTTCTAAGGTCTCTAGGTGGGGAATTGAAGGAAGGAATAGAGGCTTCTGAGAAAAGACATTGTTTAGAAAGGTAAATTCTCTGTGCTGATAGTCTATCTTGTCATTAGTCCAGAAACCACCAGCCCACCAGCATGACAGAACGCTCTGAGGCTGAATGAAAATAGCTCTTTCCTCTTTCGTGTGGTTTATGTTAGGCACTGCGCATGTGTCACTGCTGTGAGAGAGTCTGACTAACACAGTGTCAGGAGGTCCTGGGTGGGGTGCCTGTAACATGGGCACTTCACACACCTGGCTTTGCTGTAACACGTGTCAATCCCCGGTTTAGCTTGCTGTCTGTATCTGCAGACATGTTTTTTTTTAATTTTATTCTCTTTGTAAGTAGAATTACTGAGAAATTAAGATTATGTGGCTTCACGAAAATTACCCAGCGTGCAATGTCTGGAACTGGGACTTTAGGACTCAAAATCAGTGTCATGTAGCACAAGTCCAGGGGCTGCATGTTGGAGAGCCAGTCATTATTAGCAATGTCTTGGGTAGAAAGACATGGCTTCAGAGTAACAGATAGTTATTTTGAAGCATGAGAGAAATTTCTCATCTCAGAAGAATTTCCACAACTGTTGTCTGTTTCTAGAAATCCCACATTTTTGTATGCATTTTATTTCATTAAATAAATAATAATTGCTTGTTTGTGGAAAGATAGTTCCATATTTAAGCTCATTTGCTGCGCTTGCAAAGGAACCAGGTCTACAACATCCACCTGGCTGCTCACAAGAGCCTGTAACTCTAGTTCAGGGTCTTGTTTCCCTCTTCTGGCCTCTACTGGTACTGCACACATATGTGTATTATAAATATATGCAGGGAAAACACTCATACACATCAATAAAAATAAATCTTTTAAAAGACTTTGATTTATTATTGCTATGTGACTGTGAGTCTTCATGTGCCTGTAGGTCAGGAGAGTGAGCCGTGGCAAGTGTGTGTAAGTTAGAGGACATCTTTCAGGAGTCTGTTCTCTCTCTCTTCTACCTTAAGACAGGTTTCTTGTTCCTCCGCTCTGCATGTTCCGGGTTAGCTTGCCCATAAACTTCCAGAAGATTCTCCTGTTTCCTCCTCCCACCCCAGTGTAGGAGTCCAGGGAATACAGAGGCATGCTATATAGATACCATATCTAGCTCTTACGTGGGTTCCAGGAATTGAACCCAGGTCATTAAGCTTCATCACAAGAGTTTTTTGCTCCTGGGTCCTTTTTGTCAACCCTGGTTTACAAACGTAAGATTTTTTTTCCCACTGTGTACATCGATTGTATGCGGTACTGTGCGACATGGGGACATTTCCCTTTCTTCTTCCAAGTTCTGTTTCTCCTTTCAAATAGCATATGCTATGAACCATTTCATTTCTTCCTCGGTGTCTTGATGTTTTACTTGTAGAGGAACCTCATCCTTTTGATAGGCTTATTCCACACCAAAATATACATTTTGAGGCAATTGTGAATGAGACCCCTAACCCCCATTTCTCAATCAACATACTTGTTACTGGTATATAGGAAAGCTACTTGGTCTTGTATTTTAGTTCTGTTTATTGCATGCATATCAGCTCTTAGAGTTTCTGCTGCAGTCCTTAGGCTGTCTTAATGTCTAGAATTATATCATTTACAAATAAGGGCATCTTTCCTGTTAGAGTCCATGGTATTCCCTTCCCTGGCCTTCTCTTCAAGATCCTAAGTGTTGTGCTGAGTAAGAGCAGAAGATGGGCGCTCTTGACTTGCTCCTGGTTTTAGTGAAAGTGGTCTCAGCTTCTCTCCACTTAAAACAGGACTGGCTACAGGTGTAGCCTTTAATTTGCTACAATATATTCCTTCTGTTCCCAGTCTCCTCTTCTGGCTGTTTATCACAAAAGGATGTTGGAATTCTCAACATTGTTTACTGCATCTGTTGAAGTAACTGGAAGATATCTACCCCCTGGTCCATTTCTGAAATGTGGTGTGTTTATTTTTGGTATATGTTGAGCCATCCCTGCATCTTTGCAATGAAGTCAACTTGATTACAGCAAACAATCTTTTTGATATGCCTGTGAGCTCAGTTTTTAAGCATTTTATTGGGAATTTTTTTCTATCTGTGTCCCATCAGTTTACTAGGCCAGAATGTTATAATCTTCATACAGAGATCCTTGTAAAATTTCTAAGAATAAAGATCTGGTGAAACACATTTTTTCCAAGTAAATAATGTCTGGTATGTACAGTAATAAGTACTCAGTTTTATTCATCAATTATACATTAGTTACACTACCTCACACTTGACACCACACTAGATGGTGAGAAAACAATAGTGGACCACAAATATTCGCTGACATAGCGTTGAGTCAGCTTGGGACTACGACACATGTGCCACATTCTCAGACTGACTTTAATTATATGGAGCCACCAAGTAATTACGGCCTTCTGATTTTGCAAATCAAAATGAACTTGATGCTCAGCAGATAACCTCGACATGAAATGAACACCCTCAGTGCAAGGGCAACCGTGAGGGTTTAGTAAACTAACAAGTACCAAATGCTGGTATTCATGTAACTGTTTACCCGTGGCCAGGTCTGGGTCTCTGCATTCCAGGGAAACAGAACTGAATCTGTACTTATGTACATGCAGAATGCAAAGCAAGGTGTGGCTCCCTTTTGAATTAATGGTTTGCATGCAATATTTTGATCATAGTCTGTCCCCTTCCCAGCTCTTTCCACATCTTAACCCTTCCCCATGCACCCAACTTTATGTCATTTCTCTGCCCCTCCTACCCCAGAAAAGTAAGTGAGAATCAAAACAACAACCACCATTACTTTAAAAAAGAAAACCAGTACTGGAAAATATCATCCTAAGTGAGGTAACCCAATCACAAAAGAACACACATGGAATGCAGTTACTGATAAGTGGATATTACCCCAGAAGCTCTGAATACCCAAGACACAATTCACATATCAAATGATTCCCAAGAAAAAGGAAGGAGAGGCCCTGGTCCTGGAAAGGCTTGATGCAGCAATGTAGGGGATTACCAGGACAGAGAAGTGGGAGGGGATTGATTGGGGAAAGGGTGGAGGGAAGAGGGCTTATGGGACTTATGGGGAGGGGGGAACTGGGAAAGGGGAAATCATTTGGAATATAAACAAAGAATATAGAAAACAAATTTTAAAAAAAAAACAGTAAGACAAAAATCCATAAACAAGAAAAACATGGAGTCCATTTTGTATTGCCCAAAATCTCCTAGGTATGAGGTCTGCCTTGGAGTGTAGTTGATATACCTAAGGACACTCTATTGAAAAAACTGATTTTTCCCCCTTTCCCAATAGATGTCAATTACATAGCTTCTTGGCTAGGGGTGGACTTCTCAGTGCTGGGGTTATCTGGCTTGAACCTGTGAATGTTGTATCATAGTCTTGTATGGGTTCTTGTATCACACTCTCTGTGAGTTCACATGTGTATTCGTCCTGTTATATCTGGAAGATGCTAGCTTTGGGGAAGGGTATCATCCATTACCTGTGGCTCTTAAGATCTTTCTCCCTCCTCTTATGCATAGATCCCTAAGCCTTAAGGGGAAGACTTTGATAAAGATGTCCTATTTAGGGCCAAGTGTTTCAAAGTCTCTTACTCTACACATTTTCCAATTGTGTATTTGTTAACTACCATATAGTGCAAGGATAAGAAGAGTTTCTGATGAAGGGGGAAAGAAAAGATGAAGAAAGAGGAGGAGGAGGAGGAGGAGGAAGAAGGAAAAGGGGGAGGGAGAGGGGGAAGAGGAAGAGAAATGGGAGGAGAAGGAGGAGAGGGTGAGGGGAAAGAGAAGGGGAGGGGAGGGAACGGGAGGAGGAGAAGAAGGAGGGGGAGGAGAGGGAGAGGGGAAGAAGAGAAGGAGTGGGGAGGGAAGAGAGGAGGAGGAGGAAGAGGAGGAAGAGGATGAGGATGTGAAGACTGGGAGAAAGGAAACCTTATACACAGATATTGAGATACATGTGTACAAGTAAGTATAGCTTCTGGGGAAATAAGTGTGGGCGATGCTCAGAAATTAAACTAGAATTACTGTAAGATCTAAGTATACCATTACTGGGCACTTACGGAAAAATAATACATTTCAGTTTACTGTGGAGATACCTGTGTACCCATGTCCATCACCACACTGTTCTCCATAGCCAGACTACGGGGTCAGGCCAGGTACTCACTGATGGACAAATGGGAGATGTGATAAGTAGGTACCATAGAGTATTATTATGCTATAAAGAAGGATAAAATCATATCATTTTACCAAAAAGGAAGGAACTGAAGACCATAATTTTGAGTGAAATAAAACCATCCTCACAAAAGATGAGCATCTCCTGTTTTCTGTCATGTGTGAGGTTTAGGGTGTTGGAACTGTAAAGCAAAATGAGGTCTGCTGGGTATGGAAGGGGAAAGAGGAAAAAGGAGGGCAAAGCGGGGCTGAATAGGATTATACATATATATATATATATATATATGCATGCATATATTTAAACAAATATATCTACACACATATACAGAAGTGTCATAATAAAACCTATTACTATATACAACTAATATATACTAAAATTATATGTCTACTTGTATCATAATAAGTTACTCCATTGATTTATATAAATTTTATAGTTTTATGTGCCAGGTATAAATAAATGTTTAATTAAAAATATAACTCAAGGTTTGGCTCTGATCCTATCAGAAAACCCTATGCAAGCTGCCAATAGAGAAAGCCAATCAGTAGTACCACTCTGCCATGATAGATTCATAGCCATGACTGTCCCGGCAAGGTGTGTCAAATGGTACAATAGTGGTGCTTGCGTCTTAGAGGTAGTCAAAAACGGTGCAGTTGGACTTAATTCCTACTCAGTAGTTGGGAATTCATGCCTGGTACTATAAGACTAGCCAACAGCGGTGGTTGAATAGGTCATAGACCCTAGAGGAGAACCTACTCCTGCCATTTCCTAAGATGATACAGTTTCTAACTATGCTCTGTATACTACCGACAAATGAGTATAGCTATCACTCCTCACCAAAGAAGCTCCTCCCCTCCCCATCAGACAGAGGTCACTATAGCTACACATTTTGCCAAAATGAAGATTGTAAATGGCCCTGAGGAGTCCAGCCCCAATTGGTACATCTACAATGCGACCCCTATACCCAAAGCTCAAGGAATATAAAGAAAGAGGAAAGTGGAGAGATTGTAGGAGCCAGAGGACCAGGTCACCTACTTTGATTGACATAATGATATCTAGAGATGACAGGGATACTACACCCGTGGAGTCTCAACAATGTAGCTGAGGAAACAAGCCCTTCATATTAACCATCCCAGGCAATATGCTAACATGGACAGGAATGATTCCTGTCCTATCTCTGCATGAAGAATGACAGGCAATCACTGGCTGCTGACAGAGGGAGAATTAGTTCTCTCCAGGAATGAACCCCCTGAAGAGTTATCCAATCCCAAGTGGTCAGTTTTAAATACATGTAGATATGTGTACACTAAATGGGCTCAGTCAGTTGTATAAATACATAAACAACAACAACAACAACAACAACAACAATGAAGTACTGGTGAATTTGAGATAGGTAGAGGAAGGAATGGAAAAGATGCAAATAAAACACTCATGTGTGAAATTCTCAAACATTTAATAAAATTAATAATTCTTAGCACATAGTGGGTCTTTGGTTGCCATCGATGGCCTGGATGGATATGACTACTCAATTCTTTCTGAGGAAACAAACTTTCAAAGATGTCGATCAGCTGCCCTGGCTTCTCAATGTTTAGTGATTCTAAACCTATAGAAATCTCTGTGTTGTGGTCCTAGAGCTGTCCAGGCATGTAACCTAGAATGATCCTAACTTTCCCAAGATTTAATTCTCAGAGTGGGAAATGAAAATGGTGTTATCTTCCTCATGAGGCTGTAGGGTTTAAATGAGATGATGCATACAAACTGCTCATAGTGCATGCTGGGAATGTGGTGCCTGATGCACTGAACCCCACAGCCTGCAAGGGTACTATGTGATGACTACAGAGTCTGGGTCTGTTCATTAAGAGGAGACTGTGAAGTCTCAGAGCCAAGATTTAAGAGGAAGCTGAAATTCCCTCTTTGCAAGGAAGTCAAGAATGTGCTGGAACTTGTGCTAGGAAAGTACTATATGGGCCTTATGCAGATTTTGGAACCCTCTCTTGGTTTTTCAAGAAACAAACAGTAAATCTGTGTCAAAGTGGATCTCGTAGTTCTACTTCATGAGGCCAAAGAGAATCGGGAGCTGGGAAGAGGTGTACTTAAGCGGGTGATTACATTGTTTCAATTACATTTTTTAATGTATTAGATACAGTTTCCCTCCTTTTGTAGAACTAGGGGAAGATGACATCTCGATATGGCTGAGACTCACAGAGAAACAGCACTACTCCAGCTCCAAAGGCACCCCAAGCTGCCTTATACCTCAGGAGGGAAGGTCTGAGAGACCTTCTTAAAGAAACAACCCTGTGGCGGGCGGAAGTTCATTCAGAGATGAACCCAGAAAGACCCTGTGTGTCCTCGTGGGGGCTTTCTTGGGGTGGATTCTGAGCTTAGGGAACTTTGGGTTTCCCAGAAGTTTCTGGCAGTAACTGGTCCAGCCACAGGAGTACCTCAGTACACAGAAAGGAAGGCAAGAAGGCCAAGTGAGGAAAGTTTGTGGTCTAGCAGCCAGGGAACATCTCCATATCGAATTAACTTCAAACAAACCAAACAGGACAGAGATTTTCTTTGTCTTGTTGACAAATGTTGGCCTTAGCCAGGAACTGAAGCAGGACTGAGGAGGAGACAGAAGGTGGAGAGAGGGAGGAGGAGGCAGGACTGAGAGACAGGGAAGAAAAAGCAACCCTTTTCTCCCTGGGTCTGGTGGGAGACTTCAACGTTGTATTAAGGATTCCAGAACAATCGGCTGCATTTTCTATGAAAGTTGCTCGTACCTTACTTGACTTCCTACAAAGAGGAAACTTTTGCTTCCCTTGAAATTTTGGCTTTGAGACTTAACAGCCATGAAAAAGGGACCAACACTCAGGGGTAGAGGCAGGCAGGAATCCATGACTTCAAGGCCTGCCCAGTCTACAGAGTGAGTTCCGGACTGCCAGGGCTACACAGAGAGACCCAAAAACAAACAACCCAAACAAACAAACCAAAACACATTTTTATAAACTCCAGATCTGCCCCATACTGGTTTACCTACAGACTATTTTCTTCCTGACAGGAAGCAGAGGATCCACCTTCACCTGAGTAGAATCCCTACAGGGGAAGGGAACTCTTCAGACTTTTAGGGTAGCCTGGAGCCATGCCTCTCCCCCTCCACCAATTAGAGAACTGGTGTACTCCCTGCCTTCAGGTCGTCTCAACGGAAATGAACCGGATGTTCCAACGACTCCGATGCCTTCTCCTGGCGCCCGCAGGTAATGTAGGCTTTATGGCCGTCTACCTGGACCACCCACTTGGGAAGTAATCAGCCTGAAATGACCCTACAAAGGCTTTAACCCGTGCTCGTTGGTCTGTACAGATCTTATTTCTGTCTGTTGTTGTACGAGCAATAGGATCCTCATCATCCCGCCGCCTCCAGCAGCGAGCTGGCCTCTAGCTGACTTCCAGACAGGACCCATCACGGGGTTTCAGAGCGAGGGAGAAGCCCGAACCTGTGAAAACCGGGGCTTCATTCTGTGATGGTCCCCAGGGAGGGCGTCTTTCTGAAGATTAAGAGCCCATTTGGCCAGTGTACAACTTGAAGTATGCTCTTCCAATGTAATCAAATAATTCACACTGAGGCAGTTTGGGAGATAGCTGTCGTTTCTACTGATCTTTATGTCTTTAGAACCACTGCCAATCAGTTTCCCTAGCCTTCAGCTCAAAGAGGACACTCAATATCGCCATCCTTGACACAAACTAATCCATCCTTTGAGTTACAGGCACCCTCTATACTTGTTTTTATTAAAAAATAATTTTGAATTAATTATGCTTATATTCTTGAGACAGAAGGAGGAAAGGCATGGAGAACATGCCCCGAGCTCCCAGAGAGAACTCCCTGTTCCGTTCTCCCAGCATGCTGTCAGGCCTGCTTTCCCAGTTAGAACACTATCATAAGCATTTCTCGTATGTGTCTGTGTGCCTAGCTTTATCTTGACCTCTGTCCATTTTAAGGGTGCACATCTGCCCGCAGAATTTCTAGTAACAGCATTTGGTCCTGTCGGGTTCTGAGTACTTACACCAGTTCTCTCAATCTTTATAGCCTAGGAGATTGATTTAGTTACTATAATTCAAACGTCCCTGATAAGCACCCAGAGAAAAGGGATTAAGTAGTTTGCCACAACCCATGAGCCCACAGTTAGTAATGTCCTAGCTGGAAATAGAGCTTCAGTTAGCCTGCCCCTAGACTTAAGCATTGCAACTAAGAGTCTTGAATTGAACTAGGACTGGTAGCCAAAGGTGAGCCAGTTACAGTGTACCTTGTACCCAGTTACAGGAGAGGCTGAAGCAGGAGAATCATACACCGAGGCCAGCCTAGGCTACAGTCAATGGAAGGTCAGCCTGAGGAATTTAATGGGATCTTGTCTCAAGATACAGGTTCAGAGGAGGCCTGAGGCTGCCTCTCGCCGACTGAGTGCTTGCCTTGAGAGCACACTAAGACATGGACGTTTAAATCCAACAACCAGCAAACCAGCAAATCCTCCAGATGCCTCATCCTTTAGTACTGCAAGCTACAAGCATTGCGCAAACCTTGTCTGAGGTTACACAGCAGACCTGGCTCCTGCTTCCTCACAAGTACCACACTGCAGTGTGTATGAGCCAGGGCTAGCTTTATCCCCCTTCTTTCTCCACCTTACTATCCTGGTAGGAGGGAAGATGCTTTAGAGAACCACCCTTGTGCCCCCGCCTTTAGGTTATCAGCTATTGAAACAATGGACCCCTAAGAAATGGCATGACCCCAGGAGTTTCATGCTTAGAGAAGGGAAAGACTGAAGACCTGGTACCAGGGGAGGAACTTGTTTCCCAGGAAAAAGATCTCACATGGTTCCGACAATTTGTCAGGTTATTTTGAAGGACAAGTTGGAGCTAAAACAGTGATGGACCCATGACCCACAGTAAGCAAGAGTGCTTAGCTGAGTATATCTCTTGCCTTCTACTTAAACCTGAACCTCATTATCAGCAACCTAAAGATGGACTTTGGAATCCCTGGACCTTGTCAGGCTTTCCTCTTCCCAATGGAGCTACATTAAATAAGTCTTCTACCTCTGTGTTTCACTACTGTCTCTTTAATTACCATATTCAGAATGTGCGACTGAACTTCATTTGTGAGTGCTCCAGGACATAGGCTTGTAGCCTATAACCCCTGGTAACATTTGTTAGGGCTCAGGCTGTCCAAATATCCAGAAACCAACTCAAGCTGGACTATAAGATTTCCGGTGACTAGAAAAATGTCAACTTTCCTCGGAAACTTGTAAAACTGGTTTCCATCTGCCAAAAGGAATCATTTCCTTACCTCTGGCAGAAGAGACTCAGGACTCTGTATTGGCATGTGCCCGGGACTGCCTATCAAAGCCCATGCTGGGCTCCCTCAGTCCTTATTCATAAGTGGTTGTTATACACTTTAAAGCACACTCGCTTTCCTGGACATCCCTCTTCCCAGAAGGTTCCCAGAACCTGTTTGTTTGCTTTATAGTCAGAGGGTGTTGGGACCCACTTCGCCACTTCTCTAAATCACAGGAGGGAGGGAGGGAAGGGGAGAGGGAGAGAGGGGGAGAGAGAGAGAGAGAGAGAGAGAGAGAGAGAGAGAGAGAGAGAGAGAGAGAGAGAGAGCCGGCTAGGCAGAGTCAAGGCAGTCGGGGCCTGTTGGCAGATTTCCCAGCCTGCTGGGGCATGGAAGTGCACCTGGGACTCAAGGCTGGGGCTGAAGATTCTGTTGACCTTGGTGGAAAGAACAGAGGCTTTTGGGATGGGAAGGAATGTCTTGTGTACATTTCATCAAATTGTTTCTGTTAGATTGTGGCTTTGTTTCTCAAGATACTGTGAAGTACAGAAAGCCTAAGCGAAAGCCGAGGCTGACGCAGTCCTGACTGGACAGCCTTCTGCTTCCTAACCTATGTCTGTGTTTCCTTCTTTCCTATAATCATCCTCACTGCCCCCTCCGAGGATTGTTCAACTTAGTACAGGAGGAAACCCCCTCCTGTCTCCTGTCGTTCTCTGCTCTTGCACTGGCCACGTCTACCTTGCTGGTCATATTCTGCCTACTGTTTTCTCTCTGTTCTGGACTCTTCTAGATGGTTCTGGATTTTTGCCTCTCTTACTCACAATAAGAACCTTCCCTCTAGGACATAACAGACATGGAAGAAATCCAAAGAATCATCAAGTCATACTTTAAAAGCCTGTACTCCACGGAACTTGAAAATCCAAAACAAATGGATGATTTTCTTCATAGATACCACTTGCCAAAGTGAAATCAAGATTAGATAAACAACTTACATACACTTAAAATCCCTAAGGAAATGGAAGCAGTCATTAAAAGTCTCCCAACCAAAGAAAGCATGGGGCCAGATGGTTTTAGCTCAGAATTCTATCAGACTTTCAAAGAAAAGCAAAATAGAAACAGAAGGAACATTGCCAAATTCATTTTATGAGGTCACAGTCACCCTGATGCTCAAACCACACAAAGATTACACAAAGAAAAAGAATTACACATCAATTTCTCTCATGAACATAGATGCAAAAATACTCAACAAAACCAAATTCAAGAATATATAAAAGAGATTTTCCACCATGATCACAAGGCTTCATCCAGAGATTCAGGGATAGTTCAACACATGAAAATCAACCAATGTAATTGACCATATAAACAAACAGAAAGGAAATGACCACCACCACCAACATCAACAATAACAACAAAAACAAACAAACAAAAACCCATATGATCATCTCACTAGATGCCAAAAAAAGGTCTCTGACAAAATTCAACACCCCATCATGATAAAAGTCTTAGAGAGATTAGGGATACAAGGAACATATCTAAACATAAAAATGGCAATTTACAGCAAGCCTATAGCCAACATCAAATTAAGTGGAGAGAAACTTTAAGCAATCCCACTAAAATCAGAAACAAGACAAGGTTCACTGTCTCATATCTATTCAATATAGCACTTGAAGTACTAGCTAGGACTGAGCCACCAAATATTTTGGGTTCAGACTTCATCTAAGAGAAACTGGCCTTGGGTTGAACTCAAGTAAACTTACAGGCTGGGACCTAGCACCAGTTTCCAGGTTATCCCCCAACAAATCTGCATCTCCAGGTTACAAGCTATACTGGCTAGTTTTATGTGTCAACTTGACACAGGCTGGAGTTTCACAGAGAAAGGAGCTTCAATTGGGGAAGTGCCTCCATGAGATCCAGCCATGGGGCACTTTCTCAATTAGTAATCAAGGGGAGAGGGCCCCTTGTGGGTGGTACCATCCCTGAGCTGGTGGTCTTGGATTCTATAAGAGAGCAGGTTGAACAAGCAGGGGAAGCAAGCCAGTAAGAAACATCCCTCCATGGCCCCTGCATCAGCTCCTGCTTCCTGACCTGCTTGAGTTCCAGTCCTGACTTCCTTTAGTGATGAACAGCAATGTGAAAGAGTAAGCTGAATAAACCCTTCCCTCCCCAACTTGCTTATGATGTTTGTGCAGGAAAAGAAACCCTGACTAAGACACAAGCCTACCCTTAACACTTCCCTTCCTAACAACCACCAATCAGGAGGAAAACAGAAGTTAAGCTTACTGTTTGGCTCCCAGCACCAGCCAATTATGTTAAAGGCCATAATGGTCCCCTAATCAGATGTCTGCCAGGCTACATTCCCCCTTCTTGCCTCTATCAATGCTTGCCTGAAACTAGGCTCAGGGCTCCACCTTCCTGCTGTGTCAGGGTTGCTGGGAATCCCAAGCTCAAGCTTAAACAAAGAGATCCTAATGGGATTGCACCTGATTCAGCTCCTTGGTGGTCTTTTTTAGGATCATGGACATTTCATGGCACAACAGGGCAATAAGACAGCTAAAGGGGATCAAGGGGATGCAAACTGGAAAGGAAGAGGTCAGAGTATCATTATTTCCAGATGATATGATAGTCTACATAAGCAATCTCCAAAATTGTATCAAGGAACTCCACAGCGGATAAACACCTTCAGCAAAGTGGCTAGCTACAAGGTTGACTAAAAAAAAAAAAAAGCCTTCTTATATACAAATGAAAAATGAACTGAGAAAGAAGTCAGTGAAGCAACACTCATTACAATAGCCCCAAACGAAATAAACTATCTTGAGATAACCCTAACCAAGCAAGTGATAAACATGTATGACAAAAACTTCAAGGTTTTGAGGAAAGAAATTGAATATATCACAAATGGAAAGACCTCCCATGCTCATGGATCAGTAGAGTTAATGTCATAGAAATGCCCATCCTTCCATAACCAATCTACAGATTCAATGACTTCATGAAAAGTCATTGAATCCCCATCAAAATTTTAACACAATCCTTTACAGATCTTGAAAGGGACAATACTCAATTTTATATGCAAAAAAAAAAAAAAAACAGGATAGCTAAAGCACTCCTGAATAATAAAGGAGTGTCCAGAGGTATCAGCATCCCTGATTTCAGGCTATATTACAGAACAATAAAAACCACATGGCATTGCCATGATCAATGGAATTGAAGACCCAGACATAAATCCACAAATCTATGGACACCCAACTTCTGATAAAGAAGCTGGATATACACAATGGAAAAAAGAAAGCATCTTTAACAAATGGTCAAATTGCTGGTCAAACTGCATTTCCACACATAGAAGAAATGCAAATAGATTCATTTTTATCACCTTGCACAAAACTCAAGTCCAAGTGAATCAAAGACCTCAACATTAAACCAGACACACTGAATCTGACAGAAGAGAAAGTAGGGAAGAGTCTTGAATGCAACTGCACAGGAGAAAACTTCCTGAACAGAACACCAATAGCTCAGGCACTAAGAGACACATTAGTAAATGGGATCTCATGAAACTGAAAAGCTTTATATTATTTTTTTAAAAGTTTATTTATTTATTATATATGAGTACACTGTAGCTGTCTTCAGTCACTTCAGAAGATGGTGTCAGATCTCACTATGAATGGCTGTGAGCCACCATGCGGTTGCTGGAATTTGAACTGAGGGCTTTCAGAAAAGCAGGCATTGCTCTTAACCACTGAGCCTTCTCTCCAGCCCCCTGAAAAGCTTTTATAAGGTAAAAGATACCATCAATTGGACAAACCAGAAGCCTACAGATTGGGAGATATTTTCATTAACTCCACATCTGATAAAAGGCTAACATCCAAAATATATAAGGAACTCAAGAAACTAGACTTCAACAAACCAACAATCCAATTTGGAAAATGGGGTACAGAGCTAGACAAGGAATTCTCAATAGAAATCTCAAATGGCTGAGAAACACTTAAGAAAGGTTCAACATCCTTAGCCATCAGGGAAATATCAAATCAAAACTAGTTTGAGATTTTATCTTTTACCTGTCAGTGTGGCTAAGATCAGTAACAAAAGTGACAGTTCGTGCCTGTTGGGTTAGGGAAGATGGCCAGATCAGACTCCATAGTCTCCATTACTAAGAGTCCTCACTAGAGTAACACTCCTAGGTTCTGTGAGGTTTCCACTACAGAAGGAAATGCCCCTATTCCAGTCCTCTCTCTCCATTCCTCCCTCCTCTACCTGACCCTTCCTGTTTCCATCCTCACGCCAACTCAGTCCACACACAAAATCTATCCTATTTTCCTCTCCCAGGGAGGTCTGTGCCCCCCCAGTCCTTCTTGTTATGTAGCCTCTCTGGGTTCATGGATTGTCGTCTGATCATCCTCAGCAGTTCATATTCACTCATAATTGAGTATGTATCATGTTTGTCTTTCTGGGTCTGGGTTACCTCACTCAGTATGATCTTTTATAGTCTTACCCATTTGTCTGCAAATTTCATGAAGTCTTTTTTTTCTAATAGCTCAGTAATATTTCATTATTATAAACCTACCACGTGTTCTCTATCCATTCTTTCATTAAGGGATATCTAGGTTATTTCCAGTTTCTGGCTACTATGAATAAAGCTACTGTGAACACAGTTGAGTAAGTGTCCTTATGGTAGAATAAGAGTAGTTTGGGGTTTTGTGCCCAAGAGTGATATAACTGGGTCTTGAAGTAGATTGATTTCTAATTTTCTGAAGAACTGCCATATTGATTTTCGTAGTGGCTTTAGAAGTTTGTACTCTTGCCAGCAAAGGGGGGAGTGTTCCCCCTTGTACCACATCCTCCACAGCATGAGCTGTCACTTATGTTACTGGTCTTAGTCACGCCACAGTTCTTTGAAGGGAGTTGCTCATTGAGGCTCATTGTCACCAACTGCCTCTCCCTCTTCTCTGTCTTCTCCTCCTCCCTGGGGCATGCTTCTTCCTGCAGGAGGAAGGATCTCAATGTCCTCTTCAGTTCTCTCTCCACCACCACCTGGGTCATCCATGTCAGTTAGCAAACCACACCAGTTGGTTTAGTGCAACCCTAGGGCTCCTCAGCAAGTCACTTAGGACCATGGTTTTTTCATCCTCATACAGCTGCACCCAGAGAGACAGGAAGGAAGTGTGGACAACCAGTTTTCCTTAGTGAACAGTGTGGTCTGTGCACACACAGCTGGATGGACTGTTTGCGTGGCTTGGGCTGAGGTATGGCAATTCTTTTTCGAGTGTACTGCAGCTGTTGCCCAGACTGCCTCTGACCCACCAGCCACCCAATATGGCACAGAGACAATTATTGTTTATTATAGTTCAGGCCTTAGCTCAGGTTATTCCCCAACTAGCTCGTATAACTTAATTAACCTGTTTGTTCAAATCTAAATTCTGCCATGTGGCTCCTTAGTTACTTCTCCTTAAGTTCCGGCACCTTCCTGTGTCTCTCGCTCTTTCCCAGAATTCCCATCTCTACCCAGAAGTTCCACCTTTCCTCTCCTGCTTTGCTATAGGCTGCTCTGCCCTTTAGTCAGCCAATCAGAAGGCAATGGAGAAGATGCTTCTCATCAATCTCCCTTCTCGGGGACTGGAGGAGATGTTGAGAGAGTAGGTGGGAGGATCTGAGTCTAGTCACTAACTGGGTAGTTTTGAAAAGAAATTTGGGGTACTTTCCGTGCTTCGTAAAGCAAGGTCTGCAGGCAGGGAGTTACCAGGAGGTCAGCTTCATCTTCTTTCATAATTGTAAACTCAAGAGAACTTCACAACATCCCCCATCCCCCAGCTGAGCGAGTACAAGTTATTGTAAGTTTTCCAAAAGGAGGCAGAGAACAATGGCTTGATGTGGAGCGCTTCACTACAGGGTGAAGGCCCTGGCTGGGTTAAGTGCAGCCAAACTGGCTTACCAAAACCTCACAGCGACAATAAAAACCTGTGTCCTCCCGGCTCGGCCATGAATCTGTCACCCGACCCTGTAATCACGAAACTATACACGTTTGACTCCCTTTATGAAAGAGATATTTCCCCATAGACTTCCTCCAAAGATTTAGAGATATTTTACGGCAGGACTAAAATAAATCGTATTTATTTTTTCTTCAGTTGTTTACTGAACACTTCCTGCTGATTTATGTAGTACTAGGAGCTAAAGGGCTTCTGCTCACCACACAAGACTTTACCAAGTGAGCGTGTCCCCAGACTAAGTACTTTGAAACTTCTTATTGATTCTTTGTGAATTTCGCATCATGCACCCCAGTCCCACTCATCTCACTGTCCTCGCCCTCCACCCTTGTAACCTCCTCCTGAAAGAAAATAAAAAAATCAAACCAACCAACCAACCAAACAAACAAACAAACAAACAAAAAAATCTCGTCTTGGAAGCTGTAGTGTGTCACTGTGTGTCACACAGTGTACCCTTTAGTCTACACATCTTTACTTGCCAATGTTTATGACAATGAATCAGTCTGGTTTGAGGCCCTCTGGCTTCTATTACACTATCAATACTGGGTCCTCACTGGGACTCCTCTCAGATATCCTGTCGTTGCCCTGTGTCATGGCGATGTTCTAGGTTTGGATCTGCTGGCCCTGCCCTTCCACATGCTCCAGCAGATCATAGATGGAGCAGATGTTGGGATAGGACAACTCAAAATCCTATTTGGCTTTGGGTATGGGCCTGGGAGGTAGCTGAGTTGGCCAATATGCCATCCTTCCTAGGCCCACAGCAGCAGGGCACGCTCTCCAGCACTTCCTGGGCTAGCTCACTCAATGCTTCCTCCAGAAAGGGGCAGGGACAGCTCCCCTCCTGCTCCCATGTCCTTGGGGCTGGCTCACCCACACTCCTGCAACCAGAGCCAATTCTACCGCCCTGCCCAGGCAAGGTGCAGGGTCCGCTCTTCAGAGTGTAACAGTCAGTGAGAGACAAGGAGAGATCATCTGCTTTCCTGACTCCAGGGCCGTGAGTAGCAAGGGGTAAGGAGGGGGAGAACATTTACTACTTACTCCATGTCACAGCAGACAAAGTATGGGGCCAGCTCTTGCATGCCCAAGGATCATCAACATAGACCAAAGATGCCTTAGGACTATGTACCTAGACATAGCTCCTGGCAACAGCCTGGGCCTGAATGTCCCCATGCCCTCAGGTGACAGTGCAGGCTATTCAGATCAACACACCTACCCCTTCACCCCCATGGCAGAACACCTTCAGATATCCACATGGTTTTCCATGGGAGCCCAGACCACTGACATCAGCTTCACCTTTGGTGGTAACTCAGGCCACAGACAATGGCACAGACCCCAGCTACAGCATGATCATGAATCCAGACATGGCTTTTTGTGGCAGAGACCTCCTGCCAAGGTCTCCTCATATCTGCCCATCTTGCTGCTGTTGAGAATCCAGTCCCACCTTTCCCCACAGTGTACAAACCCCTTGGCTTTGCTTTCTCTTCTATCTCTCCATCACAAACTCCAACTTCCCATCTCTCCATCACACACTCATCCGTGGTAGTGATGCCTTGGGCAGTTGCTCAGGTGTCTTTCTTCTGGCCACCTCGTGGAGCAGGGCAAGTGCCTGTATGTCTTTCTCTACTAATTGAATTTTATTAAGTTAATTTTTTATACTCTTCATGTCATTAAGTATCCATAACTTTCAGGTAAGTGCTTGCTCATAGCTAAAGTATCAGGTTGCAAGGAGAGGAGTTTTTGCCAACATATGCTGATTTACATATATATTGTTATAGTAAGTGGGAAGTCAAGATCTGAGCCAAGGTTGATCTGATTCTAAACCGAATGCATTCAAGAGAAATTATAGTTGCAGAAATTGGAGCTTATCAACATGATATGCAAATGATATGAAAATGGACAGCAGAAAAGCAAATCATGGATCACATTACCCACACATTTCCTTTGAAAGCTCTTACGAGTAGGTTCTTTAAGACCTTCTATCCAGTATCTTCATTTGCTATTTTTGTAGCATCTAGTCTCCAGACCAGATATATTCTTGATCTAGAGTCTCCTGTCTTTTTCTGTTCACCATAGTACAAGAGCAGGGCTTCTTCCAGATTGCTAGGTTTCTCCTTCACCGTCTTCAGGGACTAACCAGTGTTCGCTCAGTGAGCTGATTTGCAGATATTCATCAGTGAAGGTGAACCATTGCTGAGCTAGGTTATACATACAGATGTAAGATAAACACACACACACACACACACACACACACACACACACACATTTCATACATAGGCAGACTTCCCTTAGAATGATGGAAACCAAAGGACTGAGTTAAATAATCATCTTCTGCAGTGTTTACATGTTTACAGTGACAACAAGATGCCTGGACCATGACATATACAACACAAAACATGTTTCCATGTAGTTACTATTTGGACTAGCTATTCTTAAGCAAGTAAAGTAGGTTTTGTCATCTGGACAACCATGGCTTTGAAGTTGACCTGCCACCTTGTGGAAACTGAAGGCAATGGAAATCACCCTCCTTGATTAACACACTATAATAATGTATGATATAAGGTAGCAGAATATTTTTTGTGTGTTTTTTTTGTCTACTTTTTTTTAATTTTCTATATTCTATGTTTACATTCCAAAGGCTTTCCCCTTTCCCAGTTCCCACCCACCATAGTTCCCATAGTTCCTCTCCCCCCCCCAACTGTTCCCCAATCATTCCCCCTCCCCCCTCGGTTTCTTTACTAAACTGGATGCAATCTTTACAGGCCCAGGGTCCTCTCCTTTCTTCTTCTTGGGAATCATTTGACTTGCTATTTGTGTCTTGAGTATTTAGGGCTTCTGGGCTCATTAATATCCACTTATCAGTGATTGCATTTTATGTGCATTCTTTTGTGATTGGGTTAATTCACTCAGGATGATATTTTCCAGGTCTAACCATTTACCTACAAATTGCATGAATTCATTATTTTTAATGGTAGCAGAATATTTTTTCTTTTTGAGGTAGGATATTGCAACTGTGTGGCAGGTGTGAAGATCTTCTACAGAGAGAAAACTTTTCCTTCAATTTGGCTATCAGACGATGGAGACAATCCATTTCCTAGCAATTTCCCTCGTCATGTTGAAAGAAGGAAGAGGTAGTGTCAACCAGAAAAGGAGATTGTCTCTGGAAAGAGACCCTGACAACTTGTCAGACCGTCTTGTAGGACAGATGTAAGCCTAGACAGTGTGTCCGTGGTGAGTGGGGTCACATTTTAACCCTGACTGTGTAGTTATACCCACCTCTTTCCCTCTATTTAAACCCAAATGCCACATTAATTGATGGCCATGGGCACCACTGAATATCTTCCTTTGTTCTTCTTTCCAATCTTACTGTATTGAATAAATTCTTCTTTTCAGTTTTTCACTATTATCCATTTCTTTAACTGATCTATTGAGGACAAGTGCCCAAACCTAGCTTGAGGGGACTGCCAGGACTGATGCTCTGTCCCAAACGACCCCAAGATCAATATCACTAGGTCAAGAATATCTTGAACTATTTAAGTAATCATCCTTCTTCAACTTCCAAACTAACTAATAATAACACCAGCTTTGTATGACTATCTTATGATTAAAGTTATATATATACATATGTATATATATATATATAAAAAAAAAATATATATATATATATATATATATATATATATATTTGACAGAGACTCACACCTGAACAGTATACAGAGTGAGAGACTTTCTAGCACTAATGCAACATTGTCATCAAACCAGTCTTGTCAAGAATCGTGTATCTATGCAAAAGAGGAGGCAGGATGGTTGGTTGTAGGAGACAGAGGTGATGAGTGACTCCAAGGAAACAGTCTTCCAGATCAGAGCAGCCTGATCCTAAGATCATGGCTCTGCACCCATGTCCTATCATGCTCGTATGCCACAGGCACGTAGTGCTTACATAAGTATCAGCAGTCTATTCCCTCAGCATAACCGCAGAGGCAGAAGAAGCCTCCAGCTGGTCCAGGATGTCAAAACACATATGAACTTGCAGAGACTATGGCAGCACACACAAGTCCTGCACCAGTTCAATCCAGATGTGTCCTAGCACTGAAGGAACAGAGTCCCATCTCTAACCAAGAAGCTATTTACAGTTGATACCTGCTGAGAAAGGGCAAGTCAGTTTTCTCCAATGGAGTCTCACTGTGTTTATCAATCATACTATAGGGCAGGACGCATGCCTAGGCATAGTTGGGGGATACAAAACAAACTCAGTCTCTCTCTCTCTCTCTCTCTCTCATTAATTTCTTCCTTTTGTGAACTTTTTGTTTCATTTAATTTGACATTTTCCTTTTTCTTTCTGGAATTTTGCTTGTTTTGATTTTCATTTTCATGTTTTTTTTAAATTAATTTTGGAGGGTTTTGGGTTGACTTCATGCTATGAAAGAGAGAATGAGAAAGATCATAAAGTTGAGTGCATAGGGAGATGAGGGAAGTTTAGGAAGAATTAGGAGAGGGAAACTATAAAAATATATTGCATGAAAAATTTTAATTAATAATTTTATAACTTAAATTTAGTAGCTGTAAGTACAAGTGTGAACCCCCAACTATTACTTAAAACAACATTTATTAAGGGTTGTGTTCTACTACTGTGCTGAACATCTTTTCATTTTATCTTCAAATTTTATTTTTATTAGTTTTAATTATGCATATATGTGGGGAAGCGTTCACATAAATTCAGGTGCCCTCAAAGGCCAGCTCTCTTCTATATTCTCCTGGAGCTGGAGTAACAGGTAGTTATGTGTGGGTTCCCAGTTCCCAGTTGGCCATTATGTGCCTGAAGTCTCAGCATTCGGAGGAGCTGAGGAGGAGACTCAAGTGGTAGTGAGTACATCAGGTATAAACAACCAGGAGATTGATAAATGTGTATTTCATTTTCTTACTTTCTTTTTCTTTTTTTAAATTTTATTTTATAAATGTGAGTACACTGTCGCTGTCTTCAGACACAACAAAAGAAGGCATTAGAGCCCATTACAGATGGTTGTGAGCCACCATGTGGTTGCTGGGAATTGAACTCAGGATCTCTGGAAGAGTAGTCAGTGCTCTGAACCACTGAGCCATCTCTCTATCCCTTTCCCTTTCCTAAATATGATATCAGAACAGCAGCAGCCACTTCCTGGCATATAGTGTGGCTGTTGGTCATCACTTGGAGGAGGATTCATCATTCTGTAATAGTAATTTAAATATATATTATATATTTATATATAATTAAATTTATATTATTTTTATTTTATTATTATAAAATATAATATAAATATTTAGTATAAATATTAATATAAATAATAAATGTAAAGTAATGGTGGCTATTTTTCTTTATCTTAGCTAATTCCCCAATAATGACAGAGTGAAACCAATGTTTAGTTTCAAGTTTTACTGAAATACCTGGGTAGTCTTTGATTCACTTCATTCCTCTAAGCTAATCTGGCTACTTCCCAGCCAAAATCCCTATAATACTTTCATATAGGGCATTTCATGCTCCAGCTGAAGTTTCCTCTCCTCTCTCCTTGTGGCTCAATCTGTCTTACTCTCTCTCTCTCTCTCTCTCTCTCTCTCTCTCTCTCTCTCTCTCTCTCAATCCCTCCCTCCCTCCCTCCCTCTCTCTCCCCTGACTTGTGGAAGTTCCACCATATTCTCTCTTCTGATCAGCCTTTATTGTCAAGGCAGAGAATAAATGATACACATTGTTTAAACAAACTTGACAAAGGATATTCTTGACATAAGCACTACAATGCCATGTCCAGATTGACACAAGGAAGAAGGACAGATAAATCAGTATTTGAAGAGCACAAGAATAAACTTTACACAGTACACAAAAATATTATGCCTACACCATTCATATCAGGAAGTTGGCCTAGAGTTGTTACTTTGGGGGACTGAAAATGTGAAATGTTGACAACTTTGGGTGCATAGCGGGATAAGAAAGCAATCTCTAATATCAATGGCCAATAGTAAAGTATTGGCCAGGATTGCAGAGACAAGAGAAAGACCCCTCTGTGGGGATCCCCGAGTTTGCATGGTCTTGTTGATGGCCCAAAGGTCTTGTAATAGCTACCATCTCATAGAGAATTATTTTTAATTGCAAAGATGGGAATATTCCATGAGCTGAGGAAAGGGTGTATATTGTAGTTGTTCTTTGATGAGCTGAGTAAGAGCTTCTAATTTCTCCATGGGTAAAGGCCATTGTTCAACCCAGACATGCTCATCTGAGACCCAGTTAAGGCAGGGAGTCTCATATCTGACAGTGGCTCTTAGAATTGGTGGTGATCCCTGGGAGTACATTAATCACAGTCCTCTGTCTGGATGCATTCACTTTCTGTTTTACTGATAAGGACCATATCTAGGGCTTCTAAGATATCTCTTCCTAACAGGTTGGTAGCCATGTCTGAGATAAGAGGTCTGATAAGGCCAACACCACCATATGAATCCTCCCCTGTGAAGGCCTCTTTTGTAGTATATGCCTGGGAGGAAGCTCCTATGCCCATCAGTTGTGCGGAGGGATCCATTCCCAATGCAGTGAGACACCAGATTGCTTTAAAATAATTCTGTCTGCTCTGGTGTCAACTAGGCATTTAAATGGTTTCCGACAACTTTATATTGAGTTTGGTGTGTGAGCCTTCCAAAATGTTAGTGACCCACAAGATTTTATAGGCTTTTCATTTTATTGTTGGGGTTGAAGTTTTCCCCTTTTGGAGTTTAAAGGTCTGAGGGGCTGACCATCTTTATCAATATGGAGAATTGCAATTATTTTTCCAATGGAATCCTTAACAGCATCGGAGACACATGGTTTTAGGAGGGCTGGTTTCCAGGCCCTTAGAAGGGTCAGAGTTAGGACATTCACCCTTCCAGAGTCCCTCCTGTCTAAATTTAAAATATTTTCCTTTTGTTTTAAAGGTCACCCCAAAGCCCTGGGTGAGGGAAGTAGGTTTTTGGGAAGCCTTCCAAAATTATGCCTGTAATGATGGTTTCTCTGGCCACAGAGATCAGGAATTTTGTGTTCTAGGCTCATTTTTTTGTCCTAAGAACAAAATCAGAGAAGGGTTCCTTGGGTTTTTGCTGGAGGACGAGAAGCAAGATATCTCCATCTTGGGATGCAAGAGTTGAGGGAGAGGAGCTTGTGTGATCCCAGGCCTGAAGGGCACAAAGGCATGCCTGATTGAAATCCCCTAGAGGTTGGGCAAACCTGTTATGCCTCTGTGAAGAAGTTTCAGAAGGGATTCCTTCTGGTGAGCAGCAGAATTTCCCATGACAGAAAAGAACGGAAGCACTCAGTCAAATGGGACGTTCTCCCAACTGCAAGAGCTCCAGGGGACTCCACAGAAACTGGGGTGTTAGGCTGCCCACAAACTTAAAAAAACTGTTGACCATCCTAAAGACTTTTAACTGGTTGTTGCGTTTCCGGGTGCTTTCAGAGATTTAGAGAGGAGATTTTTGCTGGCGCCCAAAGTGTTGACAGGGTGTGACCAGAGGACTAAGGGCCTGCAGTCTATACGGGGAGTAGCCCCAGTCAAAAGAAGTTAGTTTTCACTTCTTGGTGGTTCAAATCAAACGTAGAGGAGGAAGCAAGCCCATCCTCAAGTTGGCGTGGCAAGGCAAGATGCAGAAGCCCCTGGTGGGGTGGGCAGGGTACTCACCCTCTTCCACGCATCCTGGAGTGTCCCTGTTGGGGCACCAGATGTGGGCCTCTTGCCCCTGGTCAGCTTTTGTGCACTAACAGTCTCAGGATTTGGAGAGCTCGGGAGCAGGGTCTTAGGCGGCAGTGAGTATAATAGGTATAAACGACCCAGGGGACTATTTCAGAGGACAGCTTGCTTATTGAAATAGAGAGGTCAGGTTATAAAGCTAGAAGGGGTGGGGGAGGGGCGGGAAGGACAAGGAGGTAGTATTGCAAAGGGGCGGGACCGCCTAATCTTACCAGCAAGAGCAACAGACTGCCCTTCACATGATTTTTCAGAAGCCAGTTAGTTCTCTAGTGGGGAAACAGAAGTTTAACTGGCTTTATCATGAAGTGGCCTTTGTCTCTATGGAGTTGAGTAGGCCCAAGTCTGATTTGGGTAGGGAGCAGTCCTATTCCTGCCGTGCTCTCTGGGAGCTGTCTGGGGTATAGGTTGTGTTCTACCATCCCTCATTTGGCTTGGGAACCCCAAGTGATAAGCCGCCTAATATGGGTGTGTCTTAGTTAGGGTTTTACTGTGCTAGGAGCTTAATTCAGGTTCATGGGAACAGCAAGAAGCACTCTTAACTGATAAACCATCCCTTCATCCCCATGAACACCCTTTTAAATATTTCATTTCATTATAAACAATCTTGTTGTTATGCCCAGTTCTCGGGAACCCCAGGAGAACACCAGGAATTGCAAGTCCGATGTAAAAACAAAGAGAGCCTTTATTTCACCAGTTAGACCTGGATCCGAAACCTTTCCCACTGCGGCAGGTTAGGGATGTGATGCCTTTGTCCAGGGGCGTGTGTGTGTGTGTGTGTGTGTGTGTGTGTGTGTGTATAAAAAACTTTAGGGGTTATTGACAGGGGAGGTGGCTAGGGAAAGCCATCGTCAGAGCAGTGTAGCTCCTGACCTGGAAAGTAACTTTCTGGTGCTATCAGAAGCTAGTGTATTTTAACAAACTGCTCACAGCTGTCTGGGAACACTTAATTGCCCTTTTCTCATGGTCTGAGAGTGGGGCTCTTATCATTTCAAGGATGTTCAGTCCTTGTTCCCTTCAAGGGCAGGAGCCCTCTGCACTGGGAGAAATTCGGGTTATCTCTCAAAGGGAGTGTCTGCCTCGGTGACATGGAGGCCAGGGTATGTTATTTTCTGTCTGCTCCCAAAACTGGCTTCTGGTGCCCCCTGGGGGTCATTCGGAGGAAGGGAGTGCCACCATGAAAAGGGGTGCCAGGCTGGGCCCTCTCTGTTTGCCCTCTCCAAATGCCCTGAGGCACCTATGCTGGGGGGGGGGGGAGGGGAGCTCTAACTGCGAAAGCAGAGGGAAAGTGCGGAGGCAGGTTTCCTGCATCTCTTCCTCGTGGGTGTCAGGCCCCAGCCTGAAAGAGCCACTTCACTTGGCTTATGCCTCTGATGACACATCAAGAGCTTGTCTTGAGGTTCCTTTGGTCCCTATTCAGATGTACCTGTTATGCATTTCAAAGCCCACACCAGCATCCTGGCCCTTCAAGCCTCCTCCTGCTCTACTCTGAACATCCAGGCTGCTTCAGTTCACAGGGTGCTTCCCCTCGGCTACTTGTGCTCTCTGTAACCCACACAATTTTTCTATGTCCATTTCTGTAGCTCTGGCCGTGGTCAGTCTGCTTCTTTGTCTCTCTGCTCTGGACTCTTGCAGGTGCCTCTGGCTGTTCTCTCTCTCTTTTAGTGATAATAAAACCCTCCCCATTCGTGGAGTGGTCATTTCAGTGATTTCTTTATTGTGTTCTGACTTACATCTGGTGCTGAAACCTGGGGTGTGGTGGGGGGCACCTAAGTAAAGGCACAGAGAGCTGACAAACTGACGATTCATAGGTAGAAAGGTTTTTATAGATTTATATATATATTTTTGTAAATATGAGAGAGAGAACAGCTAGAGCCTTTGGGAAATTTCAAAATAGCCAGGGCTATGTCTCTGGGGCAGAGAGGAGAAGGGCAGACTGTCAAAGGCCAGGGCTGCTTTCTGCTCTTGGGAGCAGAAAGAAGAGCAGGAGCAGGAAACCTTATGCGTTATACAGACAAACAATAGTTGCAGGTGGGGGAAGGGAATCCTCTGAACTGGAGTAGCCTGGAATGAACTGGGGCAGTCTGGGAGTTAGCGTGCACCGTTAACATGGGTACATGTTAACAGGCAGTTTGGTGCCTCATCCACCAGAGGAAGGAGAGATAGGGAAGTGGCTCTTCCTGGCAGACAGAAATCTGTTTCAGGGATTTCTGAGGAATCGTGGAGGTATCTGCCAGCAATCCTTCTGTCTTTCCTGCCAAAATCCAGCCCCTGCTGAACAACAATAAGGATAGCATTACCTCATTTCCCTGACAAAAATCCATAGGACACCATTCTCCTTCCCTGAGCCCGAGCCTCAAACACACTAAACTGTTAATGGACTTGTTTATGTCTCCTGCACCTTCGCAAGGATGACCCCAAACTATTGATCCTCCTGTGTCCACCTCCTAAGTGTTGGAGATTGTAGGTGTGTACCACAGTGCCATTTCATCACTAGCTTTTTAGACCACAGTGATCAAGCCATAGGAGCACCAAGAGCGTTTACAACAAATGTATTTTGCAATATTTGTTGGCACCAGGCAACATACAGTATTAGTAGATACTGAAAACAAATACACAAATTACACTTGCAAAGGCAGCCATTTTTAGTATCCTGATTTATGTTCAAATGGTTTTGGACTACACAGATTGCAACTTCCTAAGCCAAATAGAAAATCATTAGTAGGTCTTTAATTGTAGATTGAATTTCCCTTATAAACCTCTCCATCATGAATGAGATGCTCTAAAATAAAATGGAGTTCGTTTTTGCTACTGCACTGAATGATGCCAATGACTATCAGGCGGACAGGCTGCCGTCTTGCATTTGCTTGCACTTCGGAGTGTTGTATGAAGGCGGTGAGCAGAGCTGTTGAGGCTGTCCAGCATCAGGGCAGGCAGCCTTTGGGAGTCATCTTCAATCGTCTTCTCCACAGATCTTCAAGAGCACTGTTCTGTAGTCTCCAGAAGTATCTGACTGCAAAGAACAGGACCGACAGGGAAGATTAAAGACAGCATAAACAAGGAGGGGGTTAGAGGTGAATCGGCCCCTACAGTGCTAGGGGAGTCACTTGAGCAGGAGACGCTGCAGCATCCAGCGCAGCACACCTGCTGCGCCCTCATTCTTTCAGTCTGGAGGACAGCCGTGCCCCAGCCTAGCATGTTCTTTGCCGTTCACAATGTTCAAATCCTCCTGGAGTAGTGCAACTGAAAAAATTTCAGCAATGACATATTACATATTAGCTGCTAACAGAAACTCTGAAATCTGTAGCTTAATAAAAAAATAATGTTAACGGACACTTCTATTTGTAATTTAAACACCATGAGGTAAATGGAGGTGTCACTCAGTGGCCTATATTGTGCTTAGCATGGGAAAAGCCTTGGGTTGAATTTCCAATATAAAATCCTTAAAGGAAAAGTTTATTTTGTATTAACTATTGTAACCCTGATAAAAGATCTATGCAGCAGAGCATGAACTCTCTGAATCTCTAACACTTACAGAGGCTAAGAAAAGTCCCTCAAATCAGAGCCTGGCCCCTTACTCCTGCTGGGTCAGTTTCCTGGGAGATTCAGCCATTCCATCCTGCAGGAAGCTCCCTAAGCAGGAAAGTGAACAACTCAAAACAGCTTCAGGAAGTCCCTGAAACTGACCAAATTCACTGACCCTTCCTTGCAAGAGTAAGCAATAAAATCCAATAGTCCCTCTCAGACAAGCCAAGCTGCCAAGACTGAGACCAGATTGACTGCTTGGGAGAAGGAAAAACTAGCCAAGCTGAAAGAGGTTTAGGCCAGAGTCTCTTGGAAAGGGTATTCTCCAACCTGTTGAGCTGCTTGCAGGCTGTACAGTGCACTCCAGGGTCTCAGTTTTGGGGAGCTGTCACCCATGCTGGGGTGGGCTTTGGTCTAGCTGGCTTTGAGTCATTTCCAGCCCTTAGAGGAGGTGTAGCCCGTCCCTCTCCCCACCAAGCCAGCAGAGAAAGGTGCTGGTTAAGAAATGAAGATCGTGTCAGCTGAGGGGTGAGTGCAAGGCTGTTGCATTCTCTCAGCAAGAGACATCAATAGAGGCAAACTCAGCATTCTCCCTGGGGTGCCTTAAATCTTCACATCTGTGTCTATTTCATTTGACTGACCTAGTTGGCGATTACTTCTTATCACTAAAGCTTGTGTTTGGAAAGGTGTAGGTAGGGTAGACATTAAGGTCAAGTTGAGTAATGCAGAAGAGTCACTGGGTAGAGAGGATAGACACCGTGTCACAGTAAGAGCCACAACAGGATTGATACACAGCCTCCCACTGCTGCAGAGGATGGAATTAACTCTTTTCTCCCTCGGTTTTCCTAAGTTTTGCATTGCCATGCGCAGCCTTCTTTGAAACTACTGGCAGTCAGCTACCCTCACTTTGTGTTTAAAGAGTAACTTTCAGTCACTCTGAGCAGAGCTCAGTCACTCTGCCATGGTTTGGGGTTTGAGTGGTCGAGAAAAGATGCCTCAGGGAGACGGCTCATAGGGAAAGGTGCTTGCTACTAGTTCTGGGGATCTGAGTTTGATATCCAGAGATGACATGGTAGAAGGAGAGAACTGCTTCCATGAATTGTACACACATACATGCACACACATAAGCACACCAGCACGCACTCACACGTGTAAATGCATAAATGAAAAGATACACGAGATGCTTACAATAGGACAGTGGGTTGCTTAGGGACTGAACAATCATTTATCTGTCTCTTGCTTCATTTCTCTAGATAGCCTGTATTGAATTTTAGAAATGCTGTTTCACAAAACTGCTTTGCTAGATTAAAAATAACTGTGCATCATTTGTACCTTCCTAAATATGTCTTATTTATTGTTCTTATGAGACAGGCATGGAGCTGGGCATAGTAACCCACACCTTTACTCCCAGCACTTTGGAGGTAGAGGTAGGTGGATCTCTGTGAATCCAAGGCCAGCCTGGTCTACACGGTGAGTTTCAGGACAGCCAGAGCCACATAAAGAACGTTTGTCTCAAAGGGTCAGATATGGTGGCATAGGCCTGCTACCCCAGCATGCTACAGGCAGAGGCAAGAGGATCAAGGGTTGAAGGTTACTTGTGGCTACATATATAGTCTAAGGCCAGCCTGGGTTACATGAGAGAGCATGTCTCAGTCTCCCTGCAACAACAACAAAAAAACAAAACAAAACAAACAAACAAAAAAGCAACAACAACAACAACAAAAAGGAACTGTGCTGACCTGCTAACAGTAACTCCATGGCATGCTCTCCTCCTGACTTCTTTCCCCAGTTACCCTCACATTGTATCAGTACAGACAATTACGCCTTTATAACAGTGCTTTTCAAGTTACTATAGATCTAGGCCCTCATCTCTTGCCAATGGTGTGACTACAACTCTATCAACCTAAGTGCCCAAGTCATTAATTCTTGCTGTTCTGTATACCATGCTCAGTGATCCTTCTAGAGCACGAACATTTCTTAGCCCTTAGTTTGCATTCTGTCCGCAGGACACAACACCTTCGTACCCTCCTGGAACATGATCTTCCCATGACTTCTGTCCCACCGCTCGGGCCTGAACGTGCTCCCTCCCTTCAGCATCTCCCCCTTCACCTTCTCTGCTACAGGGCGGCAGTGATGGGTAAAGCTCAGCTCTGAGGCTCTCGCTTCTTCACTCCGCATTTTCTGTCCATGGAATCTTCACCCTTATCCAGAGATTCAGAAACATGACCACTGCAGTTTGACTGTGGAATGTCCCCCATAGTTTGAAGGCCCAGTACCCAGCCCGTGGCACGGTTTAGAAAAGTTATAGGTAGAGGCTTGCTGGAGGCAGTATGTCAGTAGGGTGGTGCTGCATGTCATTTTAGGAAGCATGCTTCCCCTTGCCTGGTCTCCTTGCCCGGTGCCTCGGCCCCTCGTGACTGAGCCCCGAGATTTTATCACCCAGGAGTCTATCTTGGGAAAGAGCAAGAAGTGCCATTTTCTACAAGATGGTCAGAGAAGAGGGAAGTGTGAGGAAGTTCCTGGTCTTGCAGGTGAGTTTAGGATATGCTAGGAGACGGTATACTTAGCTCTGCCCCCACGGGCTCTACTCCCACCCTGCCTATTCCTCCCTGCCGGTGGCATTTCACCCTGGTTCCCAAGGCTCACTGGCTAAGCCCCCCCCCCAAACCTGTCCTTCCTGAGAATGCCTGGAGTTACTGCTCCAGGTCCTCAGACAGGCCACCCAGAGGTTGGTTTCAATAACCGTTGCCAATGACCGCTCCACGGTTCTGCCCTCTTTCTTGCCCACCTAAATTGTTGGCAAATGGAAAACACCAGTCAGCCTTACTATTTAATACCAGCCAGATTTGTATCGATAACTCTCCAACCCCAATATGCCCATGCAAAGAACATACAACTCAGCTATAATATTTATAAGCTGCGTGCCTAGATTGGGCAGATCCACCACTACACTACTCTATTCCCCAGCTATGATCCATTGCTATTTGTGGCTTCTCCAGGCCACGTGGTTCTGCTTCTTCTTCCACCTCCTCTTCTTCCATCCTCTGTTCTCTCTGTCCCTAAAACTTCCAGCCCCACCTTTCCCTTCCACTGCCCAATCTCAGGTTCTTTATTTGACCAGTTAAAATGGGGAGAAGGTTCACATGCAATCACCTAAATACATGATCTACTCCTCCTTGGGGCAGCCCCTCTTCAGGAAGCAGAATTAGCGTCAAAATCCAAACAGCATCAGGGCGATCCACAACAGGGTGGCCTATTGGTTTAGTTTGGCTTTTTTCTAGCTGTGACCCCACTTGTTATTCTCTGTCTTCTGAGTGCAGATGACTGATCAGCCAGCTTCTTGCCCCTGCTCCCACCCTCCCACTGCCCGTAGCCAAGTTCCTCTATGCCATAATGGAGTCTTTCTTTCTTGAACTGTAAGCCAAAAGGGAACTCTTGATCCCCTAAGTGAGTTAGTTAGTGAGTTTGTTTATTCGTTTACGTACTTATTTTAGAAAGCAAGAGTCTCACTGTGTAGTTCTCCATAGCCTAGAACTTACTGTGCAGATGAGGCTTACCTCATAGTCATAGAGATCTGCTGCTTCTGCTTCCGATTGCTGGAATTAATGGCATGCAACCATGCCTGATTCCTGAAGTTTCTTTCATCAGACAGCAACAGAAGGCATCTGGTACACTGACTCTCAAAATGGGCCCACACTAGCAACTACTGTGGCTGACCTCTTCAGTTACTGCCTCCTAGCTTAGCCCAAACTCAAGACATGCAAGACCAGGAACTTCCTCGCGCTTCCCCAAGGACAACAGCCTCTTCCCGGACCCTCGTGTAGACAATGGCACTTCTTGCTCTTTCCCAAGGTAGAATCCTGGGTGTCATCCTTGACACTTTGTCCTCGTTTCTCTTGCCAAATCTTAGGTCCCTCCCTCTTGAGCTTCCAGTTTGGCTGTGTCTCAGTCTCCCATTCCAGTCAGACCTACTCCAGTGTGTCTGTGTCAACCCCTCCCCCCACACATCATCCCACATCTCTCCTACTCTGTTTAAGTCACTCTTCACAGTCACCAGAATTTTTTTTAATGACGGAGACATCCTCTTGTCTACCCTTCTCATTGAACTCACAATCCCTTGTGCTAAAGACAGGATTATTTAAATGGTGACAGAGAAGCCCTACATGGCCTGGCCTCTCTACCCTGTTTCCATTGTTTCTTCTGCCTCGAGATCTTTCCAGATCTTGGCCATCTATCCCAAGTTCTTTCTTTAGAATGTTCGGCTAGCTCCATACCTACAGGCACAACCCTCCCCTTCCAGATCATCGTCTCTTGGCAGTCAAGTCCTCTTGTTATATGACCTTTTAGTACCGTGTCTCTCTCCTTCACATTAAAGTATTGATTTTTGCACATATTTATAATTTCATAGGAGCAAAAATATTATTTATCGTCACAATTTTAGCCCTGAGTCTGACATTCCCTTAGTAAACTCTCCATGCTTAGGTGAATACAGCACAAATTCCCCAAGTTTGGGACTCAGGCTGAACTCATTTCACTACGCTATGCTCGAGTATTCCCTGAAGTAGATTTTCTAATTAAGCAATTGACTTCAGCTTTCTTTTCCTTTGGCCTCTTGCCATGATTCTGTCTCTAAGATGCATCTTAGGAGCCTGTTGAGCGGAATTCCAGAGGAGGAACCTAGTTCCTGTTGTTGGCCTGATAGGTAGACTCAGGACCCATTGCTCTAAGAAATGTTCCTTTCCATCCCCCAAATGTCTTTTTTGTCAGTTCTTGTATTCCTGTCTTCCATACTGCACATTTAGGACTCTGCTAGATTACGCTGTTCCAATTACCATCTATGTTAATGCATCCTTTAAGCCTTCATCTGGAGTCCATACTCTAGGCTACAAGATTGCTCAGAATCTCGGAGTCGTTACTCTATTGCCCTTATACTATAGTTTTTATTACTGACTAGGGCAGTCTAACAAAAATGCAGCCTCATCTAAATTTCCATGAATGTATTTTTTGGACAGGGCCTCAAATATGTAAGGCAGGCTGGCACCAAACTAGAGATCCTTCTGCCTCAGCCACTCCCAAACTATGGATGTTATAGGTATGTGTCACTCCACCTGAATCGTCTTGTGAGGGAAGGAGGATTTTCCTTTTTACTTTCACTCTCCCTTTCCTTCTCCTTACTAGTTATCATCCATGAGAGGACGGAACAGCAGTTAGACGTCTGAATAGAATACTAGAGAAATCAGAGGATGACAGAGTCCAAGAGTGGACTGTATGCAACTAACTCTGGAGTTTCAGAAACTACCATCTTTAAAAGACCCCACTGGCCAGCCAGGAATCCGTAAATGGGATTACCTGACTACATGTGCAGCAGCGAGAAAGCACGGAATCTGTATCATTTCACATCTCAGACTGGACTCTTCAGTGGTGGGTTTTTCTTTTTATAATACTACAAATAGTTTAAATATCTCCTAATATCTCCATTATGCGGACCACGGGGGTGGGATGGTGGTGGTGGGGAGAGAGCCACAGCTTAATCTAATTTTCTGGTTTGCTGAGGGTGAACCAGAAACCCTCCTGGTGTGTCAACCTTGTTACTGACGATTGTTATAGAACATGTGAGTCTGCTTTTCTGCCCCCGCAAGTACAGCATGGTTAACGTTGTTGAATCTTCCTGTGATGATTGAAACTATTGTAATGTGCCAGGATCAATTCACATAGAACTGAGTGTAGGTAGGCTGCTAACAAAACCCATGCTGAGCCCTAGGTAGAGCCTGCTGCTCTTTGGATCAGTTATGATTTTGACTTACCCATGCATCTTTCTCAGTCCAAGTTTAGCAGAAAACACAGACTCTGGCTTTAAAAGCACAAAGGAATTTGGCGAGCACATCTAGCTGCCTGGTTGAAGTGGATACATTCCTTCATTCCTTTTAAAAAAAATCGTCTGTGGGCCCTGAGGCTGGAATGCTTCTAAGACAGTTAGAGATCCCTAGGCCAACGTGTATGCCTGGTTAAGGGTGTCTAGTGTGGGCAGGGCTGCATTGTGGGTAGAAGAAAGACTCCAGCTACTCAGTGTGACACAGGAGCATGGCCTAGGCCAGACATTCATGGTGGCCAAGGTTAAGCAATCACATTCCTCAGGAATCAGGGCTTCAGAGTCCTGGGGGGCTGGAATAGGGTTGCCAAGAATCGGGATCTTCACAGCATACAGTGATCCCACAGCTGGCCTGGGGGGGTGCACTTGTTTCCCAGCTTGAGGCTCTCAACACTTCCCTCCTGGCTACTGGTTGCTATCCTGTTTGTCCTCATTCTGTTGGCCACTGGTTCTCAGAACGTACCAGCCTGGGTCCCCAAAGCTGATTTTCCTGAGAAAGTGTGTAGAGCATCTAAGAACTCAGAGGTAAAAAAAGTCATGCGGTCTGTGGGGCCCTTGTGAAGTCAGACCCTACACTAGCTGACCGGAATAGCTGGGAGGTTCACTCAACCTCAGTGCCCAGACTGATTCAAGGAACCAGACTGGATGATTTCCCTCAATTACCAAAGACCTTTGTGTGTCATCTGGGGGCTAAGGTAGAACAAAAGAAGGCCAAAAAAAAATTAGAACCCACAGAATACTGCTAGGAAGACCTGGGCCAGTTCCTTAGCATTTATTAGCTAGCTGGGATATTTCTACTTCAGCTAGGACATTGAACCAAGAATTTTATGGTATGGGAGACCTTTTCTGAACAATTCTATCAATTTTATCAGTTTTACTTCCTTAATAATTCTTAATTTATTATCTGTGTCTGTACATTGGGACTTGGGAACAGTGGTCATGGGTTCACTGTTTAAGCAGAAAGGAAGGAGTATCAGACATTTTAGAAGTATTCTCATCAGAATGGCAGAAATAATGGGATTTAAAAAAAAAACAAAAACCAAGAAACTGTAACGACTGATAAATTCAGTCACATAGCAAGTAAAAGTTCTCTTGGGAAAGCTGAGGCCAAAAGTAACGAGAAAATATTTATAAAGAGATAAAAAAGAGAGCTAATCTGCTTTATGTAAAAGGAAGCCTTAGACATTAACAAAAAGCAATAGAAATCCAAAAGAGGAAGAATGGGCCCAAAACACAGACAGACACAGCACAGGAAAAAAGAAATAAGAATGGCTCTTAAAATGTGAAATACGTTCAGTTCTAACCCGCACCTGTTGGTCTATGAAAATACAAAAGTGTTGTCTCCGAGGTCCTGACGAAAACACAGGAAGGGGAGCCAAGAGGTCATCTTTACCAGAATTTAAACATATGTTTTATCTACCTCAACCATTTACCCATCACCCCCAACAGTGGTACCTCATGAAACTGGGTATGTTCACTGTAGCACTATTTTGAATAGCTAGGGACTGTAAACATCTGTTAATGCTATTGAAATAAAAAATAAATAATATACAGCCATGAAAAATGAGAAGCCTTCCTCATACTGTAAAGATAGGAACTGAAGACACAGAACCCATCATCTCTGGTGTAGAACAGAGGACTTCCTCCTATTATTATTATTATTGTTGTTGTTGTTGCTGCTGTTGTTACTATTATTAATTTATCATTGCTATAGTAGGGATTAATCTTATAGCCTTGAACATGCCAAGTAAATGTTTGCTACTGATCTACATGCCTAGTTCACTAAAGGAAAATGTGAAATATGTAATTTTCTTTCCTTACTTTGCCACAATGCTGAAATAACTGTTTAAAATCGCTGCAGCATAGACAATAGACCACCAACTTACACGAAAGGTTTATTTTTCAAAAGAAAATTTTATGGCCAATAAACCTCTTAAAAGATGGCTTACTGGTGAGCACCGAGGCTGCATTCTGCAACCAGCTCGCCGGCCCCTGGACCAGCAGTAGCGGCGGGCCTCCATATTGCAACCAGGACACAGCTGGAAAGGCCCAGGTAAACACCCCTTCCAGGGCTACACTCACGGGGGTATCTGCTAGGGTCTCGGAGCCAAGCAGGCGGAGTCCCGCCTAGGCTCTGTGGGACATCCCCGAGCCCTCTGGCGAGCACCAAGGCTGCGTTCTGCAACCAGCTCGCCGGCCCCTGGACCAGCAGTAGCGGCGGGTCTCCATATTGCAACCAGGACACAGCTGGAAAGGCCCAGGCTCTATGGGACATCCCCGCCCTCTGGTGAGCACCTAGGCTGCGTTCTGCAACCAGCTCGCCGGCCCCTAGACCAGCGGTAGCAGCGGGCCTCCATATTGCAACCAGGACACAGCTGGAAAGGCCCAGGCTCTGTGCGACATCCCCGTGCTCTCTGGTGAGCACCGAGGCTGCATTCTGCAACCAGCTCGCCGGCCCCTGGACCAGCAGTAGCAACGGGCCTCCATATTGCAACCAGGACATAGCTGGAAAGGCCCAGGTAAACACCCCTTCCAGGGCTACCCTCACGGGGGGATCTGCTAGGGTCTCGGAGTTCCTTGCAACCAGGACACAGCTGGAGAAGCCCAGGTAGACAGACTCCAACAGGGGCTACAATCGCATGGGTGGCAGCCAGCTTATGATCCCTTAAAGCAGCAGTCACACATATTCACCAGTAGAGAAACAACAGGTGAGCCCAGCCTCACAGGAGATTCAAACACCAGCCACTGACAACAAGGCCAACTAAAACCAGAAATAACCAGATGGCAAAAGGAAAACGAAGGAACGTTACTAACAAAAATCAAGGCAACATGACAGCATCTGAACCCAGTTCTCCAACAACAGGAATCCCTGGATACCCTAAAACACCAGAAAAACAAGACTTGGATATAAAATCACTGGTCAGGATGCTGGTAGCTGAACACATAGAAAAATCTCGTAAAGAAATAGAGGAGAAAATGGATCAAAAGTTAGAAGCCTTTACGAGGCAAATACAAAAATCACTTCAAGAAATGCAGGAGAAGATGGATCAAAGAGAAGAAGACAATAAGGAAGAAAGACAAAAGTCACTTAAAGAACTACAGAAGAACGTGGGCCAACAAGTAGAAGCTATGAAAGAGGAAGCACAAAAATCTATTAAAGAAATACATGAAAACACAATCAAGCAAGCAAAAGATCTGAGCACATCCATCCAGATACTAAAAACAGAAGTAGAAACAACTAAGAAATCACAGAGGGAGACAACATTGGAGATAGAAAATCTGGGGAAGAAATCAGGGGCCATAGACGCAAGTATCAACAATAGAATACAAGAGATAGAAGACAGAATATCAGAAGCCGAAGATACCATAGGAACCATTGATTCAACAGTCAAAGAAAATACTAAATGCAAAAAGGTGGTAACCCAAAACATCCAGGAAATCCAAGACACTATGACAAGACCAAACCTAAGGATTATAGGTATAGACGAGAGTGAAGATTTACAAGTTAAAGGGCCAGCTAATATCTTCTATAAAATTATGGAAGAAAACTTCCCCAACCTAAGGAGAGAGATGCCCATGAATATACAAGAAGCCTATAGAACCCCAAACAGACTGGACCAGAACAGAAATACATCCTGTCACATAATAATCAAAACTCCAAATGTAATAAACAAAGAAAGAATACTAAAGGCAGCAAGAGAAAAAGGCCAAGTAACATATAAAGGAAAACCTATCAGAATAACACCAGACTTCTCACCTGAGACCATGAAAGCTAGAAGATCCTGGGCAGATATCATGCAAACTCTAAGAGAACACAAACTTCAGCCAAAACTACTTTACCCAGCAAAACTCTCAATTGCCATTGATGGAGACATCAAGGTATTCCATGACAAAACCAAATTTGCAAGATATCTCTCCACAAATCCAGCCCTACAAAGGATAATAGGGGGAAAACACCAAGACAAGGACGGAAACTACACCCGGGAAGAAGCAAGATAGAAACCTCCTCTCATCAAACCCAAAAGAAGATAACCTCTCGAATATAAAAAATAAATAAGATAAATAAATATAATTTCAAAAATGTCTGGAGGTAATAATTACTATTCCTTAATATCTCTTAACGTCAATGGACTCAATTCCCCAATAAAAAGACATAGATTAACAGACTGGATACGGAAACAGGACCCTACATTTTGCTGCATACAGGAAACACATCTCAGTGTTAAAGACAAACACTGCCTTAGAGTAAAAGGCTGGAGGACAATTTTACAAGCAAATGGTCTCAAGAAACAAGCTGGAGTAGCCATTCTAATATCAGATAAAATTGACTTTCAACCTAAAATCATCCAAAGAGACTCAGAAGGTCACTTCTTGCTGGCCAAAGGGAAAATCCACCAGGAAGAGCTCTCAATACTGAACATCTATGCTCCAAATGCAAGGGCACCCTCCTTCGTAAAAGAAACCTTACTAAAGCTTAAAACACACATTACACCTAACACAATAATTGTGGGTGACTTCAACACCCCACTCTCCTCAATGGACCGATCAGGAAAGCAGAAACTAAACAGGGACACAGTGAAACTAATTGAAACTCTGGACCAATTGGATTTAACAGATATATATATAGAACATTTCATCCTAAAGCTAAAGAATATACCTTTTTCTCAGCACCGCATGGTACCTTCTCCAAAATAGACCATATAATCGGTCACAAGACAGATGTCAACAAATACAAGAAGATCGAGCTAATCCCATGCCTCCTATCAGATCACCATGGAGTAAGAGTGGTCTTCAATAGCAACAAAAACAACAGAAAGCCCACATACACATGGAAACTGAACAATACTCTACTCAATGACACCTTGGTCAAGGAAGAAATAACAAAAGAAATCAAAGACTTTTTAGAATTCAATGAAAATGAAGGTACAACCTACCCAAATCTATGGGACACAATGAAAGCAGTGCTAAGAGGAAAACTCATAGCTCTAAGTGCATCCAAAAAGAAACTGGAGAGAGCATACACTAGCAGCTTAATGGCACACCTTAAAGCCCTGGAAGAAAAACAAGTTAATTCACCCAGGAGGAGTAGAAGACAAGAAATCATCAAACTCAGGGCTGAAATCAATCAAATAGAAACAAAGAGAACCATACAAAAAATCAACAAGACCAGGAGTTGGTTCTTTGAGAAAATCAACAAGATAGATAAACCCTTAGCCAGACTAACCAAAGGACACAGAGACAGTATACAAATTAACAAAATTAGAAATGAAAAGGGAGACATAACAACAGAAACTGAGGAAATTCAAAAGATCATCAGATCCTACTACAAAGGTCTATACTCAAAACAACTGGAGAATCTGGAGGAAATGGACGATTTCCTAGACAGATATCAAATACCAAAATTAAATCAGCATCAAGTAGACCAGCTAAATAGTCCCATAACCCCTAAAGAAATAGAAGGGGTTATAGAAAGCCTCCCAACCAAAAAAAGTACGGGACCAGATGGTTTTAGTGCAGAATTCTACCAGACCTTCAAAGAAGACTTAACACCAATACTCTTCAAACTATTCCACAAAATAGAGACAGAAGGGACACTGCCCAACTCATTCTTCGAAGCCACAATTACGCTAATACCTAAACCACAAAAAGATCCAACAAAGAAAGAGAACTTCAGGCCAATTTCTCTGATGAATATAGATGCAAAAATACTAAATAAAATTCTTGCTAACCGAATCCAAGAGCACATCAAAACGATCATCCACCATGATCAAGTAGGCTTCATCCCAGGGATGCAGGGATGGTTCAATATACGGAAATCCATCAATGTAATCCACTACATAAACAAACTGAAAGAAAAAAACCACATGGTCATCTCATTAGATGCTGAAAAAGCATTCGACAAAATTCAGCATCCTTTCATGCTAAAAGTCTTGGAAAGAGCAGGAATTCAAGGCCCATACCTAAACATAGTAAAAGCAATCTACAGCAAACCAGTAGCCAACATCAAAATAAATGGAGAGAAACTTGAAGCATTCCCACTAAAATCAGGGACTAGACAAGGCTGCCCTCTCTCTCCATATCTTTTCAATATAGTACTTGAAGTTCTAGCAAGAGCAATTAGACAACATAAGGAAGTCAAAGGGATACAAATTGGAAAGGAAGAAGTGAAACTATCATTATTTGCAGACGATATGATAGTTTACCTAAGCGACCCAAAAAACTCCACCAGAGAACTTCTACAGCTGATAAACAACTTCAGCAAAGTGGCAGGTTATAAAATTAACTCAAGCAAGTCAGTGGCCTTCTTGTACTCAAAGGACAAGCAGGCTGAGAAAGAAATTAGGGAAATAACACCCTTCACAATAGCCACAAACAACATAAAGTATCTTGGCGTAACTCTAACCAAACAACCGAAAGATCTGTACAACAGGAACTTCAAGTCCTTGAAGAAAGAAATCGAAGAAGACCTCAGAAGATGGAAAAATATTTCTTGCTCCTGGATTGGCAGGATCAATATAGTAAAAATGGCCATCTTGCCAAAAGCAATATACAGATTCAATGCAATCCCTATCAAAATCCCAACTCAATTCTTCATAGATCTAGAAAGAGCAATTCTCAAATTCATCTGGAGCAACAAAAAACCCAGGATAGCTAAAACTATTCTCAACAATAAAAGGACTTCTGGGGGAATCAATATCCCTGACCTCAAGCAGTACTACAGAGCAATTGTGTTAAAAACTGCATGGTATTGGTATAGCAACAGGCAAACAGATCAATGGAACAGGATTGAAGACCCAGAAATTAACCCACAGACTTATGGTCACTTGATCTTTGATAAAGGAGCCACAACCATCCGATGGAATAAAGATAGCCTTTTCAACAAATGGTGCTGGTTCAACTGGAGGTCAACATGCAGAAGAATGCGAATTGACCCACTCTTATCTCTTTGCTCTAAGATCAACTCCAAGTGGATCAAGGACCTCCACATAAAACCAGACACACTGAAACTATTAGAAAAGAAACTTGGGAAGACCCTGGAGGACTTGGGCACAGGGGAAAAGTTCCTGAACAGAACACCAATAGCTTATGCTCTAAGATCAAGAATCGACAAATGGGACCTCATAAAATTACAAAGTTTCTGCAAAGCAAAGGACACTGTCAGAAGGACAAAACGGCAACCAACAAAGTGGGAAAAGATCTTCACCAACCCCACATCCGACAGAGGGCTAATATCCAATATATACAAAGAACTCAAGAAGTTAGACCCCAAAGAACCAAATAACCCTATCAAAAAATGGGGCACAGAGCTAAACAAAGAATTTTCACCAGAAGAAATTCGGATGGCCGAGAAACACCTTAAGAGATGTTCAACATCATTAGTCATCAGGGAAATGCAAATCAAAACAACCCTGAGATTCCACCTCACACCAGTCAGAATGGCTAAGATTAAAAACTCAAGAGACAACAAGTGCTGGTGAGGATGTGGAGAAAGAGGAACACTCCTCCACTGTTGGTGGGATTGCAAAATGGTAAAACCGCTCTGGAAATCAGTTTGGCGGATCCTCAGAAAATTGGGCATGGCACTTCCAGAGGACCCTGGCATACCACTCCTGGGCATATACCCAGAGGATTCCCCTGCATGCAATAAAGACACATGTTCCACTATGTTTATAGCAGCCTTGTTTATAATAGCCAGAAATTGGAAGGAGCCCAAATATCCCTCAAAGGAGGAATGGATACAGAAAATGTGGTATATTTATACAATGGAATACTATTCAGCAATTAAAAATAATGAATTCATGCAATTTGTAGGTAAATGGTTAGACCTGGAAAATATCATCCTGAGTGAGCTAACCCAATCACAAAAGAATGCACATGAAATGCAATCACTGATAAGTGGATATTAATGAGCCCAGAAGCACTAAATACTCAAGACACAAATAGCAAGTCAAATGATTCCCAAGAAGAAGAAAGGAGAGGACCCTGGGCATGTAAAGATTGCATCCAGTTTAGTAAAGAAACCGAGGGGGGAGGGGGAATGATTGGGGAATAGTTGGGGGGGAGAAGAACTATGGGAACTTTGGTGGGTGGGAACTGGGAAAGGGGAAAGCCTTTGAAATGTAAACATAGAATATAGAAAATAAAAGTAACTAAAAAAAAAAAAGATGGCTTACTATCAAATTCTTAGTATTGAAGAGCTGGAAAACAGTTGCCATTTTTTTTTTTTTGGTTTTTTTGAGACAGGGTTTCTCTGTGTAGTTCCGGCTGTCCTGGAACTCACTCTGTAGACCAGGCTGGCCTCGAACTCAGAAATCCTCCTGCCTCTGCCTCCCAAGTGCTGGGATTACAGGCGTGCGCCACCACCGCCTGTAATCCCAGTTGCCATTTTTAACAATTTTTTTAAAGATGTATTTGTGTCTAATTTCATGTGCATGTTTGTTTCGCCTATATTTGTTTGTGCACCATGTCCGTGCGGTACCCACAGATGCCAGAGAAAGCTGTCAGGTCCTCTGGAACTGGAGTTACAGATGGCTGTGAGCTTCCATGAGAAGGCTAGGCACCAAATCCAGGTCCTCAGGCACCACTGAGCCATCTCTTCAGATCCCAGCTCCCACCTTTAAGGGATGTTTTGTTAGAACTATTTTAAACCCAAGGAGAGAGGGACTTAGGTCAGCCTGTCTATGTCTTAAGGAGCATGACAGAAAGATTGTGAGCAGAGAAGGAGGAGCCATGCCTTGCAGTTTCCACGGGAGACTTACTTGGATGGCCGAGTACAGAGAGTAGCCATAGTGCTTCTTGAACTCATGTCTGATGTCCAAAAGGTCAATCTCGGATCTGGAAACCATTATTCTGTTCAGAGTAAACTCATCTGTTCCGGCACCCTGGGAAGAAAGGACCGTGAGAACCTCACCAGTGACTCAGTGACATGCAGATACTCAGTTCTAAGAGTTAGATGATAGTCAACAAAATATCCAACCACAGTAACTCCTCTTCACTCATTTAGCACCAAACTCTACCATTCATTTATTAGAAAAATATGTGTTGAGCCCCTGTAATGAGCCTTCACCGTGCTATGAAGAGGAAGTATTCCCTAATGAGCTTCTAGTTCAACAGCAGATACAGGCTAGAAAACAGGCCACTGAAAATGAGTCTGACACCAAGCCCAAGCACAGAGCCGCTTTGGAGCTACTGGCAGTTATTAGCTGCTGGGACAGGAAGAGTCAGTTTCCTCTAAAAATTCCAGCCCCTGATAAGTCACCCACATACCAGTGAAAGGCCACAGGTGCAAAAATATTTGGGCACCTCAAATTGACCTTGATCAGAAAAAAAAAAAAAGACACAAAGTTGGGTGGAAAGGGAGTGGATCTGGGAAGAGCTGGATGTGGGTGGGGGAATATGATTGAAACATGTAACAAGTTCTCAGTGAAAGAATAAAAATCATTAAATAAAAAGTTATTTAAAATTAGTCTGACAGATGGGAGATACTAGATTCTATAGAGGTGAGTTTTACCAGAGCAGACACAGATAATAGATGCAATAGGGAAGGGGGGTGGTCTTGCATAGAAAGCAAAGAATGCTCTAGTAATGGATTCTCTCTCTCTCTCTCTCTCTCTCTCTCTCTCTCTCTCTGTGTGTGTGTGTGTGTGTGTGAGTGTGAGTGAGAGTGAGTGAAGTTTATGAAAGTTTAGGACATATAAATAATGAGCAACAGCAAATGATACATCTGGAAAGCCTAGACTTCAATGATCATGAAATGAAACTCCAACCGTATCCCATAGTTGAGCGCTGTCACAACATTGTAAACTAAGAATGCTGAGATCACATCTTATTCCTGGTTGGTTTCAAAGACCGTACGTTTGCAATATGAAGCACGGGTTCCAGAGGAGAAACAGAAGGAGATCAAGGGAGTGAGGAGCGTTTCTGTGACCCACACGGGCATGTCTGCAGCAATAGAGGACGGTCATGGCCTCAGCATGAGAACTGTTCACAGATGGAGAGAACAGGCGCATGTGTGAGGTGTCCGTGGGTAGATGGTCAAAATTATGACGTACCACTGTGACAATGGGGGATAGAGAGTGAAAACTCTCAAGGTAGCTGTTAGGTGAATGCTGGGTCTCTTTAGTGATGTTCCCGACAAATGCCAGTTGAAACATGAACTGTGTGCCAGGCATTATCTTCTGGGCCATGCACACAGCGGTGAAGAGATTCTGTTCCCATGGACTTTATTTTCTGCTAGACCGAGATAGCAAACTATCTGATTATTTTAATGAATAGTAATAAGAATGAGGAGAAAATGCCGGGCACTGGAATGCAGAGAGATGGAAAGAGAGCCAGTTGACTGTATAACAGAGGGGGTGTTACATAGGGAACATGGCGTTGTTCTGACCTAGCTACCTTGAGAGGCACACTTCATATAGGCTTTTCAGTTCATGGTTCCTGGGGCACAATGTACCTTCCACTTCCTGAGAGACCCATGTCCTCCTCAGGCAGCAAAGCATTCACGATGCTTTGTGTTCCTCTGTATGCTCCCTTGAAGTCAAGGAAACATGGAAGCTTGACATGACAACTGGTCGAAAGACATTAATCTTGTGTACCCTGTGCACCTTGCAGACACCATGGTATCCTGGCAAGGACAACTATATTGATCCTGGAAATTTCTACTATATTCTGTCTCTGATAAAGGCATAAAAAGTCCAGTTGCTCTCTGTACAACTGCCACAGCCTCAGTCTTGCTGTGGATCCTCCAACAGGCCAGATTTAATTCCTCACGGCCTTATCAAGTGACCTTGGTCCTGTAAGTAAGCGTGGGCACTTACGGGTTACTTCACTTTGAGCTGAGACCTGAAATGATAAGAAAAAGCTAGCCACATGGATGGTGGAGGAACACTACAGATAGGAAGACAAACACAAAGCTGCCACTGGGGGACAGCTGTGATGAGAGGGAATGGGAACGGCAAGATGTTAGAGGTGGCTGAGGCAGAGCTCAGTGTCCAGAGCTTATCAAGACCAGTTCTGGTTGGCACAGCCTGTGAGAACGCTGAATCCAGGAGCCAGGACTGGTGGTGGCCTGAGGTGAGGGAAATGAGAAACTGTAATGACTGATAAATTCAGTCATATAGCAAATATGTTGGCTATAGCTTTTACAGCCCCAGGAAATGCCCACTAAAGGATCGAGGAAGTGCTTTTGTGGAGCTAAGCTCGGGTGTAGGAAGGAAGACTTGAAGAGAACACGTGTTATCGAAAAGAGCATACAGGCTGCTGACTAGGCTGGGTTCCTGTGGAGTGAGACTGCTTGAGAGGCCACACATCTCAGGGGCTGTTTGAGGTCGGGCATCCCACAAGTTCTACTTCCTACACAAATGAAGCGAGGGAAATTATTTAGACAACACTTTATTAGCTCTCGCTACTTTGGCTGGTGCATTTACTATTATATTTTGAGGCAAATTAGTATAAAAATTAGCCTCAGAAAGAAACTCACTGAAGTAGAAAAGAAATATAACATCCCACCAATATTAAACAGTATTTTTATTCTCTGTGAGGGATGCTGTCTATGAATATAATATAAGTTCCAGACTAACCTTCAAAGCCTGATGAAGTCTTTGTGCCAAAAAAGCTGGGGTGTTCCTTGTACAATGAACTGTTTGTTGTTGGGGAAAAAAAGCAAAGTAGTGATTAGTTTCACTTAATAGAAACTGAGTCTTACTACTGAATTTTACTCACAAGGAGCAAAAAGCTGCTAATCCTGGATTTCAAAGCCAAGTAATGTCATATTTGCACAGAAATTCAAAACAGTAATTATCTTCAGCCATGGGGAAAATAAAATTATGTGCCAAAGATGCTCCCACATGTCTGAGTCATCTCCATATCTCTGATACATTGTGCACCTCATTTTATGCTGATAATTCCCTGGGCTGTATCACAACTCAGTTTCAACATCTTTGACTACCAATGAATAGCTTGGGCTACTAATGACCATGGAGATGTGGTTATAAATAGCTCACTTCATAAAAAGGGCATTAAACTTCAGCTTAAAACCAAATCTCTGCACAGATGGATCTTCCTTTAAAATGACTGGGTTAGGATGTATAGGCTAGAATTGGAACAACTATCTAGAACTTGAGTTTATTCATTTAAAAATATATATTACAGTCTCCCAAATCTTCATTATGAGATGGCAAGAAAAACAGAAATAAAACCAAAATTAGGAAACTGACAAAACCACAAGTAAATTAGTTTTCTTTGAGCCAAAGTGAAAATACATAGGAAGAGTAAAATCTATAGAGAACACACCTATTCATGCAACACAGTTGTTTCTGTGCTCTCATGTCTGATTCAGGCAGGAATCTGAGCATAGGTGAGCAGATGAATTTTAAAATGGATTTGGGGCCTTGTAGAAAGGCTTGGCTTTGCTTATAGTGACTTACATGCTTACATACAGCAAGACAAAGACTTGCCGCATGTGGCGGTTTAAGTAGAAATGTCCTGCATGGACTCTGACATTTGAACACTTGGTTCCCAGCTGGTGGCACTGATTGGGAAGGTTTAGGAGGTGTGTCTTTGCTACAGAAAGTATGTCACTGTGGGTGCGCTCTGAGAGTTGAAATCCTTGAGCTAATTCCAGTTCAGTCTCTCTGCTTCTTGGCTGTAGTTCAAGATGTAAGCTCTCAGCTTCCTGTTCCTGTTGCCAGACCTGCAGCCCCTTCTTTCCAATTAGGACTATTATTTCTGTAGAAGCATAAGCCCAAATAAACCCTTCCCTTCATCTCTAAGTCACCTTGATGATGGTATTTTTTCCTCACGGCAACAGGGAAGTAACTAATACAGTGTGTAAATGACTTAAGGAAAACTTAAGAAGTAAAGTTGTCTGACAAAAAACCAGCCCTTCCCACTACTACCAATAAACTTTCTTCAAAAATATTAAGTCTTAAGATTTGGACAAAAGCATCATGAGTCTCTTTTTCCTTTTAAATCTTCTCCTCTATCTTCCCACAACTAGACATACACACTCCTTCTCATGCTCCTTCCTTTCCTTTACCCTTCCTTTTCTTTATGTTCCTAAGTATAAGATTTGTTCTTTGTATCTAAAAATATGGGAAGCAACAGAGTAATAACTCAGTAGTGAGGAACTTATTTTTGCAAGGGGAAGGGGAACTGGAGGAGGAGCCACCTCAATTACAATCATTATTCACAGTTCACAGTTACTTGTTTCCTACCATCTTTATTGTCTTGACCAAACTGTAACTTGATATAGGTTCCCAATCTCTGATTTGCTCCTGAATCTTGAGCAAGCATTAAAGTTAAGACCATACTCCTTTATCAACTTATCTTACAAACTCAGATACCCATGGTCCAAGGAAGTCACTTAATCCACCTGAGCCCCAGGTTTACGGTGTCACCAGGGGGATGAACTTCCTTGTTAGGGATTGGTTCTAATGCTTTGAGCCAAAATTGGGAGTCTGCGTATCCAAATGTTGAAGGTCCTTATCCCCAGTTGGTTTTTGATTGATCAATAAAGACCCAATGGCCAATGACTGGGCAGGTAGACTGAGGCATTACCTTTGGATTTGCACTGGCTAGGAACTGGAAGGAGGGGGAGGAGAATCACCAGAATTCGGAGGCAGACAGGTCAGGTTTAGAGCTATAGAAGGAAAATCATTCAAAATGTAGGTGAGAAGGAATGCAGCCCCCAGAAGGGCTGCCCAGAAGCATCTTGGGCAGCAAAGACTAGATGCTTGCTCAGAAGGTAATAGGGTATACTGGTTGGTTTTGTGTGTCAACTTGACACAAGTTGGAGTTATCATAGAGGAAGGAGCCTCCCTTGAAGAAATGCCTCCATTAGATCCAACTGTTAGGCATTTTTCTCAATTAGTGATCATGTGTATGTGTATGTATGTTTCATTTGAGAATCAAGTCCAGGACAGCCAGGGCTCTGTGACTCAGAGGGCTCTGGTGGGTGACTGGGAATGCAACCTTCCAGGAGCACTGAGAGGTTTAGCCAAAATTACCACTACACCTGCTTTGAGGGATTGTCAACGGTTTAGAGGAGTTGACATTTGTGAAGGGTTGAGCACAGTGCCCAGCATACAGAATTTGCTTAAAAATAAAAGTTAAGGCACCATAATTAGGAGTCATTCCTCAGATATGGGAATTAGCATTTGGAGACAGAATCTCAGGTACCAGGAAGAGGAAATTACCCCGAGGGATCACCTGAGGTGATCTTAGTGCAGGTGGCAAGAATTACTACAATGAATATTGGAAAGGACTTCCCACTGGTGAGGTGACAAAGGTGTTCAAAGTCATGGTATTCCCCAGTGGAATTCTGAAGTCAATTCTACAGTGTCCCTAAGTAGATCTAAGTAGCCTAGATCCCCACCTCTCTGTGAATGTGTCTGAGAGACAGAGAAAGACAGAGGCACATGCATGCATTTTTTGACTCTTTACTAAAGTGGTCAAGAATCCTGACTTTGAGTAGTGCCTCATCCTTTGATCTCATCTTTCTTTTGAGACACTTTCTTAGTGCCCGGAAGAGCAAACTGTGAGACCTCATTGCCTGTGTGACAGCACTGCTGACCACTCATTAATTTATGTGTCTGTATGGGGATGGATCCATCTGAATCCCACCTGATCAATCACTCAACCAAAGAGGAAGAGATCTACAGCTCCGATTGGCTCCAGTTCAGGAGGCCATTGACATCTTCCAGGGGTAACAAAGTACAGCAGAATACCAAATCGATTAAGAGTCAGTTTCAACAAGGTTCAATAAAAATGCCAGTAGAATGTAATATTTCAGCTCTCAAAGAGGGTATAATCTAAACACAATGACAAGCCAAATACAAATTTAAAAGTAGATAACCTCCTCCACGTATTATTTAGCAATATTGGTTGAGACAGCTGCTTGTGCCATGCTGGGGGCTGTAGGAACACAGAGGTGGATTAGTCCAGAGTCTTATAATTAGCTCACCTTGATATGGACTTCAAAGAAGTACAAACAGTTCCATTTATTAACACTCAAGGGCTTACCGATGGCCAGCAGCAGGTCTTCAAAATGCCCAGATAATTCTCCTTTAATGCTGTCCTCAATGTCCTTCTGGCTAATATTTCTGTACTCATCAAATGCTAAAAAGAAAAAAAATAGCACCATAAAAATAAAGCATCCCAGAGGGCCACGCTTGAATATATTTCACACTTAAAAAACGTAAGATGTAGCAGATCAACGAGCAAGCTCAGAACCTCAGCAGCCGTCAAAAGTTGGACACAATGAAGACTCAACTCCTTAGGCCATTTCTTCAGTGATCTCCCTTCCCCCCTTCCCAGCTTGAAGCCGTTAAAAGAGCTCGAAATGTTCTGTGACAAATAACGTATCTATTGTGAAATTGTAGCAGTTCTAGGAAGCAATGCTGGGCTACGTGGTCAGAAGTGTTTTACCCGATGCAGGATGTTAACCGGGAAGCTTTCCTAAAACATTGTTTAATATTAATTGTATGGTGTGTGTGTGTGTGTGTGTGTGTGTGTGTGTGTGTGTTCATGTGCAAAGGTCAGAGGACAACTTTAGGAGGTATAAGTTCCCTTCCTCCACATGGGTTCCTAGGGCTAAACTCAGGTGATCAGGCTGGGTGACAAGTGCCTTGACCTGATGAGCCACGCTACTAACCCTGTCGAGGAGGGTTTGGATTTTCTTGTGCAGAGGGAGTCATTCTCTAAGGCAGTACGGCCCTCTTCACACCTACCAGAAGCCATCTCTATGTCTTGATCAATATACTTATGTCATAATGTGTTCAAGAAGATTTCATAAGCCAAGTACATTTATTTCAATGAAGTTTTAGTTGCTGCTATTTTGATTTGAAATGGGGGGGGGTCTCACATATGTAGCCCTAGCTGGCATAGAACTTGCAGATATCCTCCTGCCTCTGCTAGGAGTAAAGACATGGACCATCCAACACATTTTGAAACAAAGAAAATTTGCAAAGATAGATAGGGGTCACCCTACCTCCCTGTTTTCCTACCAAGACCTAGATAAAACCACTAATACACTGTGCGTAAAAATTGCTGTCCAAGTTTAAAGACGCAGATTTCAAAATTAAAAGTCACAGCGGCAGCCTTCTGTTTTCTCAGCTCAGCATACGGTTGGTACTGCACTGCAGCTGCTCTCTAAACGGACACCTGGCAGCCCCTGTCAGAATATAATCCCACTAGAAGCTCTGGGTGCTTCTAGAACAGCTCAGGGAGATACCTGAGTGAGTGGCTGGGTGGGACTCAGCCAGGGGTCTCAGAAGAAGAGCTGGTTCTTACCCGACCCTCATCTCCCTTCATATCAGAAAGAAGCCACCGTTCACATCTTTAACCAATCAACAAAGTAAGCTTCCTGTCGATGCCAGGGCGAGGCAGGGCGATGCCTGACTCCTCCAGAAGGTGGCGAGCCAGGGACAGTTAGGGTGGAAGCTTGGCGGCCAGCTCCTGCTGTCTGCAGGATTGCCTCTGTCTTCCTCATTCTCATCTTCCAGCTACCCACGGGGTAGGTAGCCTGCTAAGTCTTCAGGGCAAAACGGAAGAGAGTGTCAGTGCTACCTAGTTAAAATGTGACTTGTCCACTTGGCCTCCAAAGTGTTTCTACGTTAACAACAAAGACCTTTGCAAATGCAACACAGAGCCAAGAAGACTTGAGTCATACATACTGAGTTTCAGCTGTGGAAAGCTCCGTAGACACAGGATCTCGGTGAATTTGTCTTCGTCCGTGCCCCATTTGTTCTCACCAGCATTATAGAGGATCTGTTGACAAACGAAAGAAGCCCTGTGGGTCAGCACGAATGTAATTCTTTCTTTATTTGAGGGAAGGGAATGGGAAGAGTGGGAGTTTCACTCAATGTCAAAGGCCAATCAAATCTGAAGGTCAAACGCAGGACCTGGGGGGGGAGGGGGGTGGTGGATACTTGACAACACAGTGACAAGCAGGGGCTGGGCTGAATGACACTTGTCTCCAGGCTTTACCTCGGACAGGACTGGAGAGGACAAGGCCAAGGCAGGGTGGTGGGGGTGGGTGTATGTAAAAGCCGTTCTCCTGGCTGCTCCTCACCTGAGCATCTTTTTTGGCCAGATGTTCATCCACTTTGAGGCTTTCATCTCTTCTCCCCTAAAGCAGCAGAGATGAGAAAAGTAAGGTCAGCCCTTCAAGGACACAGTGCCCCGTGCACCAGCTCATCTTGGTAGGCAGGTTTTTCCATGACGCAGACTATGTAGCAGAGAAACATCGGGCTCTCTTGGCTCCGGGCCTGTCTCTGCCGTTGACAGTCAGTCAGTGTAGCAGGGCACACAATCTAGGGTCTCAGCCTCCTCTGGAAACCCAAAGGTGTTACAATGAAAAGACAGGTGGAAAGCATTACAAAAACTGCTTGCTAAAAGACGAATAATCAAAAAACATAAAGATCTTCTGAGGATCAGGAAGAAGACAATCAACAACCCAATTTTAAGAGAGTAAACGATCTAAGGAGACATTTCACCAAAGAAGATGTTTAGATGGCAAGAAAACGTGGAAAGATGGTTTTCATCCTGTCCCTGGGGACTATAAATTAAGACAGGATCTGTTAACATGATTAAACTCCAAAACACTGACGACTCCAAATGCTGGGAAAGAGGGGAAACACTGGGAACTCAACTTTCACTGCTCGTGGGAATGTAAGTGGTACACGGACTCTGAGAGACTGTCCAGCAGTTTCTTACATTCCTAGGTCTATTCTTAGAGTGTAATCTAGAAATTATGCACTTTGACATTTATCTAAGCAAGATGGACACATGTCCATACAAAAGCTTGCACATAAATATTTAACTGGATTTTGTTTATAACTGACAAAGCGTTGAAGCAACCAAGATGCCCTTCAACTGATAAACAGTTTATTTAACAAAATATTATTCAATAAAAATAGGCACAAGCTGAGCAGTTAGTTGTTGTATCTGCTGGCTTTGTGTGTCAACTTGACATGGGCTGGAGTTATCACAGAGAAAGGAGCCTCAGTTGGGGAAGTGCCTCCATGAGATCCAGCTGTAAGGCATTTTCTCAATTAGTGATCAAGGGGAGAGGGCCCATTGTGGGTGGTGCCATCCCTAGGCTGGTAGTCTTGGGTTCTATAAGAGAGCAAGCTGAGCAAGCCAGGGGAAACAAGCCAGTAAGGAACATCCCCCCCATGGCCTCTGCATCAGCTCCTGCTTCCTGACCTGCTTGAGTTCCAGTCCTGACTTCCTTTGGTGATGAATAGCAGTGTGGAAGTGTAAGCTGAATAAACCCTTTCCTTCCCAACTTGCTTCTTGGTCATGATGTTTGTGCAGAAATAGAAACCCTGACTAAGACAGTTGTGAAAAAATATATGGAGAAACATTACAGGCATATGTGATATCCATTATGTTGGTAGGATGACATGTTTTTTGTTTTGTTTTGCTTTGTTTTGTTTTTCCGAGACAGGGTTTCTCTGTGTAGCCCTGGCTGTCCTGGAACTCACTCTGTAGACCAGGCTGGCCTCGAACTCAGAAATGCGCCTGCCTCTGCCTCCCAAGTACTGGGATTAAAGGCGTGCGCCACCACCGCCCGGCACGACATGCTTTTTGATATCACTAAGCGGTTGGCTCTGGAAACAGGAGTGACCCTCCAAGTTCTGGCTCAAGGCTGTTTATGTCACGTGTCCTCCAAATGCCCCTGTCCTGGGTCAGGCTGGCTCCCTGACTCTGCAACCAAGAGAAGGCAAAACAGCTAGCAGCTAAGAGTGCTAAAACATGCTGATCTTGAAAACAGCTAAGAAGTAAACTATCTCCATCTGCAGTGACAATTGTTTATCATATGATCATATCATAATATTACAATGTCTACAGTGGGAAAGGGAAGGCAGAAGCTCACTGGAGAGAGAATTGTGCCCGGGACGGAGCAGGGCATCCGGTCATTTCTGATAGATGGCTGTAAGCGTTGGTTTGAGGATGCTCTCCATCTTTGTGACTCACTGATGGTTCTTTTACTCGGAAGCCTCACCAGCAGGCACACTGTGCCCCGCCTACGACTCTAATTTCAGAGCTCCACTCTGTTCAACTGTGTTTCCCCACTGAACCGCTGCTGGGGCTTTGTAATCACCAGTTTGATGTTGCTACCTTCTGTTACTCTTTCAGCTGGGATACTGTGGGGTTTGTGCTGGATGATGCCAGCGGCCCCTTTCGATGGAGCAGTTCTAACCTTCTGCAGCTACTTTAGATAGTTGGTTTACTTTTGCTTGCTATAAGAAACTCACTCATTCAAAAAAAACCAAAAAAACAAACAAAAAAAAACCAAAACAACAAAAAAAAACCCTCAAAACAAAAAACGAAAACAAAACAAAATACAAAACAAAACAAAAAAGAAAAAAGACCCAAAAGCCCTAAAGTGCAGCTATCATAAGTCAGTGTCCTGACCACACAGAACGGCAGATGGGTTAATGCTGAAAGCGGGTCTGAAAAGGCTGCATGTTGAGTGACTTCCACCACTGGAAGAGCCAAACTAGAAGCAGAAAACTAAGGGTAGTTTCTAAGGGAGAGGAAAAGGGTGATATAAATCGGCAGAAGACAGACTTCCTGGTGAAGTGGAACTATTCTGCATGAAACTGTAACGGAAGGTCCATCCATAGATCTGTAAAACTCCATGGAACACTTGAGTGGACCCTAAAGTACTGATTTCTACCCAGCCGGCACCTCAATTATTCTTTCCTACTCTTCACAAGACCTCAAGGGGTTAATGTCTGTCTAAAGTGCAGTTTCACGGGTATGAGCACGGTTCCTGGAAGCTTAAAGTAACTTGTTCAGATAGAGAAAGCCATTAGGCAGCAGCAGGAGAGTCGGTCTAGTTATCCAAAACCAGCCCTGGAGGGCTATTCTTCCTGCGTCCAGCGGGTGAGCTCGCTTCAAACGAGCATGCGCGCCGGGACACACGCCGCTGAGGCCACGCCTGCCGCTGCCCTTCAGAGGTTTGGGTTTGTAGATTCAACCTTCCTGAGGTTTTCAGCAGTTAAAGCTCCTGACTCTATAACGAGGATGGACTATTTCCAAGAGGAATAATGCCTCACTTTTCAAGCGTGCCTCAGCCGGCATGCTGTGTCTCTCGGGATTTTCCGAGATTACACATCAGGAGCTGTGTAAATCAACAGCAAGAAGTCAGCGAGACAGGGCTTTAATTCCGTCCTCTCTTACCCAAGCCTGTGAATAAATCTCATCCTTGACTTTACTACCTTGTTTTTTTTTTAATGTGTGTGGATATTATGCATGCATGTGTGTATATGTGCCACACGCATGCATGGTACCCACATGCCTGAAGAAAGATTTTGAGCCAACATATGAGGGTGAGACTCCGATCTTTGTTCTCTGAGGAGCAGCCAGTACTCTTAGCTGCTGAGACACTTCTCAGCCCTCAAGTTAGCATCTCAAAAAAAAAATACAGGGACTGGAGAGATGGCTCAGTGATTAAGAGCACTGACTGCTCTTCCAGAGGTCCTGAGTTCAAATCCCAGCAACCACATGGTGGCTCACATCCATCTGTAATGAGATCTGACACCCTCTTCTGGTGTGTCTGAAGACAGCTACAGTGTACTTACATATAATAATAAATCTTTAAAAGATACATATTATTTATTACACATTAGTATGTATGTGCTTGGTGGGTCACCATCGCAAGTGTGGAAGTCAGAGAGTCACCTCATGGAGGTGAGTCTCTCTCTATCCACGTTTCTGTGAGTTCCAGGAACTGGACCCTGGCTGCAGGAGTTCTTGGCAAGCACTTTTATCTGCTGCAGCTCCCTGCATTACTCCCAACATTACTGAAATCATAAACCTTCCAAGTAAAGTCAACAGTGGCCTCATATGCTCACATAATGTCACTTCCAAGGTATCAGGGACAAAGTCCTAAAACAGGATATGTTTTTCCCGACTTTACTACCCAGTTCTGAGAATAGTCCTATGTCTTCTCATTTAATTTAAACCAAATGAGTATTCTTTGGAGCCCAGAAGAATTCTGTATGTTCTAAAGATGCAAGCATGGCAGAGAATGAGCAATTTTGAGTTCAGGTGGGCGGGGCGTCAGAGCTGCACACCGTGAATCTCAATGGAAACACCTGTAATCTGTAGACCGACCTGAGCCAACCGAGGCTTTTTGTTGTGGTCGTATCACCACCTACGCTTCTGTGATCTTGGTTAAATGCCTTACTGATAACTGCAATGCAAATGTCATGTGAACAAAGTGCTTCACGGAAAATGAAAATCTCATGGTCCTAGGTTCTGTTCACTCCCGGAAAGACAGGGGAGGCAGATCATTAACAGTGAAACCTTACATCTGCCAAAGTCAGCAGGGCTTTCCGGAAGTCTCCAGACGTTTCAGAGCTAATGTCATCTCCGAGGCTCTTCTTATACACTGAAACCAAATAAGAATGAGATTAAGTCCTGAGGAACTAAAGCAGACTGCAGCAGTGCAGAGGACAGCGGCCCAGGGTCCCCTCTGTTTGACTTCCTGACACTCCGCTAGTGTGGGATGGAGGCACTGCTCTGGGTGTTGTGAGAGGCAAACAGGAAGAACTGTGGTTCTGGGTTCAGCTGTGGTTCGTTTCATCTGACAGGACGGGAATCAACTAGTTGGCTTTAGCTTTTCACATTTACTCCTCCTTCACATCAAGAGTCCTAACCTTCAACAGAGGTAAATCAAACAGCCCGAAGCTGTGCTCTTGGTGAACTGCGAGAAGCCCAGTTACTAAGTTCTTGATCACACGGAGGCAGGCGTGAATGAGTTTGCTGGGAAGTCTAATCAAAGGGATGAACCGTCGCCACTGTGTCCTTCCCTTCTTTGATTCTGCCTCTGTGGATTGAGGCGCAAGGCTAGACCCTGCCCATCACTATAAAGAATGGGGCCTGAGTCTCGGAAAGTTGTGAGATGCTATAGACACAGAATTGTCAATCTCCAAACCTCTACATATAAAAGAATTAAATATTGATAATGTGTAAGCCACTGCTATTGTTCGGTTTTATTGAGTCTAACCTTCATCTTTAGAAATCATTTTGAGCTGAAAGGGTTTGCAGCTCCATAGGAGGAACAACAATATGAGCCAACCAGTACCCCCAGAGCTCCTAGGGACTAAACCACCAACCAAAGAATGCACATGGAGGGACCCATGGCTCTAGCCACATGGGTAGCAGAGGATGGCCTGGTCCAACATTAATGAGAGGAGAGGCCCTTGGTCCTGTGAAGGCTGGATGCCCTAGTATAGGGGAATGCCAGGACAGGGAAGCAGGAGTGGGTGGGTTAGTGAGCAGGGGAAGGGGGGGTGAAATAGGGAGTTTTCAGAGGGGAAATGTAGAAAGGGGATAACCATTTGAAATGTAAATAAAGAAAATATCTAATAAAAAATCATCAAGAAGTGCTTCTAGATTATATTAATATTGCTCAAAAAATAAGGAATAAAAAAGTAACCAATGCCAGCTTTGTGTTCACATATTCTAGTATATTCTATACTGGTATAGTGTATAATATACAGTAGTATATTATATATTAATATGTATATATATATACAGTAGTATGTTATACACTATACTAGTAGTATATTATATATGTATATATACAGAATATTATACACTATACTAGTAGTATATTATATATATGTATATATATATATACAGTAGAATATTATACTCTATACTAGCATACTATATACTATACAGTAGAATATTATACACTATACTAGTATACTATATACTATACTATACACTAGTATAGTATACACTGTGCTAGTATACTATATACTATACTATACACTAGTATATTATACGCTGTACTAGTATACTATATACTATAGTATACACTAGTATATTATACACTATTCTAGTATACAAATACACTAGTATACACTACTTGTAGTCCCTTTTGCATGTCAAGTGGTAAACTGTGCTCACTTTTACAATTTTACTTTTATTCTTGTTTGTAAAGATTTATTTATTTTCCTTTTATGTGTATGAGTGTTTTGCCTGCATGCAAGTAAATGTACTTTGTATGTACCTGGTGCCAACAGAAGTCAAAAGAGGGGTCAGGTCTCTCTGGAAATGAAGTTACATTATTATGACCCACTATGTGGGTGCTGAGACTGAGCCTGGGTCCCCTGTAAGAGCTGCAAATATTCTTAACCTCTGAGCCATTCCTCCAGCTTTGATATTTATTCTTAATATTTTGTGGGTGAGGCCCGGGTCTTGTGCGTGTTCGGCAAGAGCACTACCACTGAGCACATTTCCTGTCCCGCCTACAACTTAACTTTTCTGTCCTGCTCGTTTGGAGCAGTGATTCCCTTGTTGGTAACACATATCTGGATGGAGGCGACACCAGGTGACAATATGAATCCCTTCTACACCCACTTCAATAACTTCATGTAAACTTTCCACATGGATAACCATCTTTAAATCAGTAGAAGGCAATTAAAGAAAGCGTTAGATTGCATCACAGCAAAAATATCCTCAGCACAATTTAATGAAATCTATCTTTAGTGAAATCTATCATTTTTGAAGAAATTCATACAAAAAAAAGACACCAGAGATAGAAATTATTATTATTAATGGTGATAATTTATGCCTACCAGTCATAATATTGTCCCACCCTACATTCTATTTAGAGAAGGAATTTTAATCTAAAAACAAATCACAAGCATTTGGTAATTTTGGAATTATTTAGATAGACTAAATATTAATGCCACTCAGTCTCCTCTGGCTTCCTTCTTCACCACATATTTTGCGGGAAGTTGGACTATTAAAAAAATTAACATGCAGACTGTAAAGGGAAGGGTGGACATGATTCCTGCCCAACACATGTATGTATGCAAACATGACAATGAAACTCATTAAGATGTACAACCAGTAGGTACCAATAATTATAGCAAAAAGGAAATAGGCAAAAATGATTCCAATACAGTTGACATGTGCCTTGTGCGTTCTGAAGCATATCAGGATGAAAGAATGAGGACTGCACTAGGAAGGAGCCTGAATCGGGACTTGGGAGTTCATGACCCCGGATTTGGCATTCTCTCATACACCAGGAACCTTGGAATCCTGGGAAAAGCTCAGTTCCTAGCTGTTTATTTAGACTAGTGTGTCACTGCATAAATGGGACAGCGTATTGCTTTTATAAAGGCCAAGTTGATGACCTCCTTTGATAGATTTTTATGTATGGGTCACTATTTCATATTTCAATGGAGTCCTGTAGAGCTCTGCAAGTATTTTGTACCCACAATAACTTTATACCCTTTATTGCATTCCTGTGTGTGTGTGTGTGTGTGTGTGTGTGTGTGTATGTATGTGTGTGGTGTGTGCATGCACGCGTGCGCGCGCCACAGCCCATGCATTGGGGTCCAAGGACAACTTCTGGAGTAAGTCCTCTTTTGCTACCATGTGGGTCCCTAGACTGTAAACCATATTTCTAGGCTTGGAGGAGTGTGCCTTTACCCACTGAAGTCATCTTGTGAGTCCCACTTGAGTCAAATATTCTAAACACTAATTATGTGCCCACCTGTGCCTTTTATTAACCAGTCCTCTCATCTACTTCAAATTTGCATGCTTCCGGCTAAGCCTGGACTGAGTGGAGACCAGTGGGCAGGGAGAGGAAAGAAATGCATTTTGCTGTTTCTTCCTCCCTGAGAGGCAGCCGTGACCTCTGCAGCAAGCTCCTTGCAGAACAACAGAGGTGCAAGCTCCAGACAGGCAAGATCCTCCCCCTAGAAATCTGAATGCTTCCTTAGAGTTCCTGGCAGCACTGACACCGGGCAGGTGGCTTCCTCCTCCTGACTTCTGTGCCATTGGGTTCTTAACTTTGGACGTATTTGGTGTATTACCATCTATCTTCCATTTCTGTTCTTTTTCTATTTTCTGAAAGTATTGATATAGTTATCTCTATTAAACTCTCTCTCTTTTAAAATGCAGAGTATTGTTTGTGGTTTTCTGCCTGGACCCTAATTCATACATCAGTAACAAATTAGTCACTTTCTATTTAGGTATTTATCATTTAATGAGAATTTCTAGAAATAACCTTTCTCATACCCATCTGGGGCTCAGGATTCCCGTTTCCATGGGTTTTTACAGCACAAGTGGACTTCCTGGAAATGCAAATTTAGGAAACATGGCACTGTCGAGGTCCTTGGAGAACTTTGTGGATGTTGTGTAATTCAGAATTGAGTTGATATTTGGTCCTTGAGTCCTTGATTCTTGGGACAAATCCTTGGACTCTCTCTCTCTCTCTCTCTCTCTCGCTCTCTCTCTCTCTCTCTCTCTCTCTGGCAATCAAGCCTCTTATTCACATTATTCTTCTGAGTTTTTCTCACAAGATGACCAAGAATAGCAAGCAGTAAGATTAGGCAGACCAGCCCTGAGATTAGAGGGTTAAACTTTGAGTCATGTGACATAGTCATGCCAAACCTCCGAGGACAGGCTATGAGATGAGCTCAATCACATGGACAGTGACTCAGTCAATCAATCAATCATATCTCAGGGACAAACCCTGATTAAAAAACAGTGGCTACTGATATTTAAGTGGGCATGGTGACTTGGCAATTGCTCACTAATGTACCATCAGGGTAGAAGCTTCAGATTGGAGCTCTTAGACCCTCCCCCCTGTCTGTCTGTCTGTCTGTCTGTCTGTCTGTCTGTCTGTCTCTCTCTCACACACACACACACACACACACAGAGAGAGAGAGAGAGAGAGAGAGAGAGAGAGAGAGTGAGTGTGTGTGTGTGTGTGTGTGTGTGTGTGTGTGTCTTGTCATTTGGCTGTCCATGAATCACTTCCTTTATAGCAAAACTGTCAATGGGAGTACTATACTTTCGTGACTTCTGTTAGTCTTCTACTGAGCCACTGAACCTGAGTGTGCAGTGAGAATCCTGGGTTACAGGCAATTGGTTGGAGGTGTATGAGGCCTGGGAATGTCTGAGCTTGTGTCTGAGCCTGAAGTGTAGTGGCTGGGAATCACCTATGAGATCAAACCACCCGTGAGCAGGGTCTGATTTACATAGTGAGGACGTTCTAATTTTTACACGGCTGATAGACATCAGCTCTAAATGGCTTATGAAACTTCCCACGCCCAAAATCATGAGCCTGGGTGGTTTTTAACTTATGATAGAAGTGCACAATTATTTGAGACTCTGATATTGATGAAAATGGTTGATTCAATTAAGTGAATGTTGAGGGTAGGGCCCTCTGAATCAAGGGTGCTATAAACACAAGATAGTAACACCAAGGTTTTGTGGTAGATCACATTCTACCATGCCCTGAAAATGCACAATCCATGGTAGGATGCATTTTTCTTTCCCTACTTCCTGCCTTCTCAAGATGCTCGTGCTAGGCGAGATGCTAGGAGAGCCAACTTGGCTCGCACACGTGATCAGTAGTAAAGTCTGGAAGAAAACAAGGTTACCTGTATAATAGGCCTGCGAGATCTCCTTCATCTGCCTGCTTGTCCTGGTTGTTAAGATTTCGATCAGGGCATCTTCATCTGTGCCAGTTCCCTGACAAAGGAAGAAGAAATCTTATCTTTAGAGCACTTAAAAAATTAATTTCATGCTTTTCAGTCTAAATATCTGATTTTGTACAGATGAAAGAACAGCTCTAAGTAAATCAGTGTAGGTCCTCATATTGCTCGATGATAGGTTAATTCTAATTTTAGAATTAAAATAACAAGTCATCTAGAGTAAACCCTCTTTAGATTTTTTCAAGAAAGTGTTCCATTCTACTGTGAAAATAGTCAAAAATAATCCTAGGGAGGAAGAGTGTAAGGGAAAATTGACCGTGTCATTAAAGGTCGGAAGCGATGGTCTAAGAGGATTAGCCCGGGAAGCTGATGTAGCACTCTGTTTAGAAAGGGCTCCACAGCAGTTTTGAATGCGTTCATCTCTGCACCTCTGGGCAGGGTTGGTCAGCACCTCCCAGCCTTCTCATGCACAGAGGTCTTCAACTCTTCAGTAAATGTTGTCGTGGGCCTTGCTGGCTTGGAGCCACCTCTACGCCTCATTTATATCAAGGTCACTGACTCACCTTGTGAAGCTATTTGCAGAAGAACTTGATCAAATAAAGCCAATGAAACTTATAAACAGATTCAATTGTGGCTGGGAGGCCTGCCACTGAAGCCATCTATACAGCTAAATTCTAACCAATGGATATGCACAGAATAATCATAGGCAGACAAGTTCTAGGTGTGCCCTTCTAGAGAGGCTGTAAAACCTTTCTTATCCTTTGTGCATTTTAGATGACTAGGGCTGTGTTGGGGATTGGTTATAATGCTTTTTGATTCAATCTGGAATCCGTGTGTCCAAATGCTAAAGGTCCTTGTCCACGATTGGGTTTTGATTGATCAATAAAGATACTGAGCGAGGGAGACGGGGCAGGCCCGTGGATTGATCAATAAAGATATTGAGTGAGGGAGACAGGGCAGGCCTCTTAGAGTTGTGTGGACTAGGACACAGGAAGGAGGAGATGGAGGATAGCCAGGATAAAGAGTGGGATAGAAGAGAGAGGCAGGAGAGAGAGAGCCAATGAGCCGTGTAAGAATTCGGGTCAGTGACCACTGGCCACTTCCCCAATTGGGTCTAGGGTAGCAGGGGAAAGTTTAGGAGTGCCCAGCCTTTGAGGTAGCCAAGGCGGTTTATAAATAAGCTAATGTGTGGTGTGTGTGTGTGTGTGTGTGTGTGTGTGTGTGTGTTTCATTCTCGGATCCAAAGATAGCTCCTCAGCAGGTATGCCTATGTGATCTCCCAGGAGCCAAAGCGGCGTAGCAACAACTCACCGCAACAATGCTGTCAACTGCAGCTAAGAAGGGAGAGCCTAAGACAGAAGCGTCCTTGATAATGAGACTATCATCATTCTCAGTCTCTGAAGAGAACATTTTCTAATACTTGTTGGTGTTAGCATTTTGTCTAGGCCCTGCCTCACAGTTACCTGGCCACAGCTAGGTGTGCCTGACTCAGTGTTCACTCACTTCAGAAAACTTCCACAGAATCAAAGTCAAGAAAGAGGTTCAAATCTTACACACCTCAGTCACACTGCCTGGGGCACCAGGCGCACATCTGCCTTCTAAGTGTGTGGGAGGTGCTGCTTTGTAGGCGTGACAAGCGTGCTGAGGCTGGATGCTTGTGATCCCAACAGTTGGAAAGGAGAGGCGGGAGGATTATGAGTTCAAGGCCACCTGGTCTACACAGTGAGACCTTGCATTGCTTTGTCTTGTTTTTTTTTTTTTTTTTTTCTTTTAAGGGAAGTATCCTGTTGCTACATTATTCGAACTGAGATGGGCGTGTCCAGGAAGAAGTGAAATGAGACACAAGCTCAGTGGCCCAAAAGGTCCGGAGTGTATGCTGAGATTGAGATTCTCCAATCATATCCAGCTGAACAAAGCACCAGAGTCCCCTCCCCCCCACTCCCAGACTTCACAGGGTCAGGCGAGTTTATGTCTGAGCCGCCCTGCATGGAGATGACCCTCACTGAAAATGAGCGAACGGTTCCTGTGCCAGAAGAGGAAGCTGCCTAGAAGAAAAAGATAACCTAGAAAAAAAAAAGACATCCAGAAACTTCTGTCATAGGGTAAACTCCTCCTAAAATAAACACAAGTGAAAGTTACACAAAAAGACATCAACGGTAACGTTGAGTAAATTCATGTGTAATGTCTGCGGAAAAGGAATGGAGAGGGAACATCATGGAGGAGGTTCCAAAGCAAGAGGCCAATGAAGCAAGCTCCAGAGAATGGGGGTGGGAGGGTGTGATGTCCATCTTGGTCAGGCTACAGTCCCTGGTTATCCAGTCAGATGCTAGTCTGTGTGTCGCTGTGAAGGTACATCATGACTAGAATTAAAGCCCATTATCGATTGATTTTTAACCAGACATACTTTAGATACTCTGCTCTATTTGTGCCTGTTTCATTCTGTTGAAAGGCCATAAGAGCAAAGGCAAGGCTTCCCTAAAACAGAGGCTGTGCCTGTGGGCAGCAGCATCGGACACTGCTGACGGCTCCTGTCGTCCCTGACCACCTGCCCTGTGATCGTGGGCTCACCACCCAGACTCACAAAACATACCTAGTTCCTTACAGTAAATTTCCTAATATATATGTTCTGCCTAATAGCTCCATTTCTCTGGGGAATTATGGCTGGAAGATTTTTTTTTAAAAATCATAGACACCCAGACTCTGTTGGATGATGAAGGAGATAAGGAATTCACTGGAGATTTAAGGAGGTGAATCACAGCACCTCACTTGAAAACATCTTTATAAAAGTAATTTTGACCATGGGGAATAGTTCCAGAATGGGCAGAAATGGAGATGAAGGGACCTGCTTAAGGTTCGGATACAGTGTAACTAAGATGCAGGTGGCTGCCCTAGAGCAGCAGCTATGGATGGAGAAACCGTCGTCCATCCTGCTGCTCTCTGAGATGTGCTTGATGCCGTAGACTTTAGCACAGAGCCCACAGATTTGGTGAAAGAGCTGGGGGTTCTGAAGGGTGAAAGAAAACAAGGGGCTAAAATTAATACAAGGGATAGGGCCTAAGTAGTGGGTGGAGGGTAGTATTCACATTCAATCAAAGAAAAGAAAGAGAACCTTGAGTAGTCAAAAAACAGAAAATGTGACCATCCATGCAGCCCAGGGATATCTGGACTCCCAGTTACAGAGCTCCCCAGAATCACCCCATCCTTTAAAGTGAACAATAAAAATGGTGCCCAAACCCAGCAAGTCTGAAGCAAGTGCCCTGAGAGTTCCCTAATTGGCAGTGAGATCTGGGGATACATCAAGAGCTGGTACCTTCATGGATTTCTTCAGTTGCTTTGCATCAAACACAGCTGGCGCAGTAACGAGAGCCACCATGACGTGCTCAAAGTGGCCAGAGAGATCACCCTTCAAGTCATCTTTCAGCTCCTAAAATAAAAACCCCAAAGAGGAAATCATGAAAGGAGTTTCTGTTCTCTTCCTCAGCAGCCGCCTAGGGAAAGAGAAACAACGCATGTATAAAGATGAGACGAAAGCACGCTCATCCACAGGGAATAGCAGGAATGCTGAGAATATCTCAGTGCATATTAATCTTCATTTTATGAAGTTTCCACAATTCCCCACCTTACAGAGACCTCTGTAAAGCTCAAAGGAAGCTTTACACGTGTATCCGAACGTTGTTCCTCCGAGTATCCTGCATAGTACATATTGTACACACATACTAAATCATCACCCTCAAATACAATTAAAATAATAACTGATAAACAGAAAAGCAGAATGAATGGAGTTCCTAGGTCCTTGGTGCTCTTGATGCTCGGGCTGGGTAGTGGAGGAAGGGGGAGGGTCTTGCTGGTAAACACTGTGTTAAAGCTCGCCTTGCATCTCAGAGACCCCAGTGGGCTCCAGAGAGAGGGGTGGAGACAATGGCTGGTCAGGCTCCTTTAGTGTATCCTAGACATTTCAAACACGACTATGTGTCCTTTGGGACTGTCTCCACACATTACATAAGGAGTCTGTCTCTCTCACCTAAGGGCAGGGCCATGGTTTCTATTTCCAATATTCAAAGAAGTGCTAAGGACCAGTTTTATTTTCAGGCCTGGAAGAGAGGCTGGCAGCCTCTTGGGCAGTTCTGATGGTACAGACTGTCACCGTCACCATCCACCAGGGAGGGACACAGTGGGTCATGAGATGCAACAGGTTGTTTTCTTCATGTTTGAATGCTACATTCCGCTGCCATCTGTCCTTGACCCAACGGCAAAGGAAGCTTATCTTACATGCTCTTCATTCCACCACACAACGAGAGATGGCTGTTTGCCCTTTGCCTCGACACTTTACAGTGCTCTAAAAAGCCAATGGGCCATCCATGTCGCCTACATGTACAGGAGGGGTTCTGACCCATGTGCTTGGCAGTTCGTTCATTTTAATACATGCCTCAGGGTGACGAATCAATGCTAGACATCTAAAGGTGGCTGGGATACAATGCTTAGGTCTAGATATTCACCCTAATAAGAACATTAAGGTATTAGAAGATAAAGTACAATTTTATGGCACAGTATATTGGGTGTGTGAGAAAGGGTGTCTGATAAAGGCGTTTGAAAGGCTGAGGTACTGGAGAACACTCTCAGGGGTGATGTCTGAACTGACTCTGATGATACCTGTTGGAACTCCTTCCTCCCCATACTTCACCACCCACAGCAGCCAAAATGATCTTCCCACCTTCTTTGTTGTGCTGGCTATGGAGCACAGAGCTCTAGAAATGTTAGTTAAGTACTCTACCATTAAGCTAAAGCTCCAGGCTCCCAAATAATCTTTCAGTATTAAAAACTGGACGATATTATTCCTCTGCTTACACATTTCCAATAACTCCCTATTGTAGACTAAAACCAAGACTGTGCATCAAGATGCAAAGCAGTGGTTCTCACCCTTCCTAATCCTGCGACCCTTTAATACAGATCCCTGTGTTGTGGTGCCCAACCATAAAATTATTTCATTCCTACATCATAACTGTAATTTTGCTACTGTTGTGAACAGTAATGTAAATATTTTGGAGTTGGAGGTACACCCAAGAGGTCGAGACCCACAGGTTGAGAACTGCTAACATACAGCTCAAGTTAAGCCCAGTAGTCTGTAGTCTCAGCACCGGGAGAGATGCTGAGGCAGGAGGATCATGAATAGGGGAGCTCAAAACCAGACTGGCAACATGAGAAAACCCCATGCTGAAACCCACAAATAAAAATGTTTAGTAGTCAGGCATGGTGGTGCACTCCTGCATATTTCTAGCTTCTTGGGAGCCGAGAGTGGGACAATCATGTGAGCTAGGCTGAGAAACACCGTGACACTTGAAATATATTTTAAAAAGCTCCAGCATTACACAGCCACGCCCTCTGTCCCATCAATGCCACGCTCCTGCTACCTTGGGGTTCTATCTCCCCCACACCTCCAGCTGCCTGCTGACCAGGACCTTTACATGTGTCCCCCCACCCCTGCTTGTCTTGCGCATCTGCAGATGGAGGAAGTCAGACAGCGATTATTCTAGTAGCCAATCAGGCAGCAGTACCCTACTGACATCACTTCCTCACTATTGATTGATTGTTCTGGCAGCCAGTCAGGCAGCAGCATCATGCTGACATCCCTCACCACGGTCAGGGAACCTGTCACCTTTACCCACCACCATGTCACCCCACTTTTTTTTTTCTTTCGGTTTTTTGGTTTTTCAAGACAGGGTTTCTCCGTGTAGCCCTGGCTGTCCTGGAACTCACTGTAGACCAGGCTGGCCTCGAACTCAAAAATCCGCCTGCCTCTGCCTCCCAAGTGCTGGGATTACCACTGCCCGGCTTTTTGTTTTGTTTTGTTTTGTTTTTGTTTTTGTTTTTCTGTTTTTTTGTTTTTTGCTTTTTTTGTCACCCCACTTTTATGTTCCACTTGCAATGACTGAACTTATGTTTCTGATAGGAGACTAGGCTAGCCCCACAGGAGATGGGAGGAACTGCCTTTCCTACCAGTGAATCTCCAGTCTCCAGTAGAGAACGCTAATTCAACAAAGAGATGACAAACGTTGTGTGTCAATGACAGACTTGTTCGTGTGTAGCTATTTTCAGATATGCATGTAGCTATTTTCTGTCCCTTAGTGGGTTTTCTTATGTTGGGTTTTCTGAGCCTATACTTACATAACTATTTTAACATTGTAAGCGAAACTAAAGGTTACCTGAGGCTACTTTTTTCAGATAGCGGGCCAGATCATTATTGGGAGGACTGTTTTTCATAGTACATGATACTTAGCAGTCTATTTAACCTTTATACTCTGGAAGTCAGAATCACCCTCTACCTCCAGTCTGACTTAGGGTCATCAAAATGTCTCTCTTGAGACTAGGGACATATCTCAGTTGGTGGAATACCCGCCTCACAGAGACCTAGGTTTGATCTCAGTACCACATAGCCTAGTGACTCCTGGCTATAATCTCAACACTTAGAGGTTGAGCACATGGGAGGAAGGGTTCAAAATAATCTTTAACTACGTTATAAGTTCCAGGCCAGTCTGTGCTATGTGAGACCGTCTCAAAAAAGCAAAGGTAAGCCGGGCGTGGGGGGGGGTGTGTGGGTGTGGGGGAGTGGGGGGGTGGGGAGGGTGGCGCACGCCTGTAATCCCAGCACTCTGGGAGGCAGAGGCAGGCGGATTTCTGAGTTCAAGCCCAGCCTGGTCTACAGAGTGAGTTCCAGGACAGCCAGGGCTATACAGGGAAACCCTGTCTCGGAAAAAAAAAAAATCAGAGGTAAGTCTCCCTTCCTGTCAAGCGTGCTGTGGGGAGGGGACTCAGTGATGGCTTGGATCCATTGCTCCAGGGCAGTGCTTCTCAACCTTCCTAATGCTGCGGCCCTTTAATACAGTTCCTCATGTTGTGGTGATGCCCAACCATCAAATAATTTAATTTCATTGTTACTTTGTAACTATAATTTTGCTACTGTTATGAATCATAAAGTAAGTATCTGATATGCAACCCTTATGGATGCGTCATTTGACCCCCAACAGGGTCATGACCCACAAGCTGAGAACTACTGCTCTAAGTCACCATTCTTTCATTCCACAGGGAAGAAGCAGAAACCCCAAACTATTGAGATGATGAAAGCCAAAACCTGAACCAAGAGTCCTGGCTCTTGAGTGGATGCACAGGGAAACTCTGACACACTCAGTCAAAGATCTGTGAATGGCGCGCCCAGGGGTAACCAGGGCACGGGGTGATTGTCCCTTCGCGGCCTGCGGTGCTCACGGTGGTACCTGTTCATATGCCGCTTGGTACTGCTTGACAATCAGCTGCCTCTGTGCATTCGACCGCTCTGTCAGAATGTTGATGAGGGTTTTCTCGTCAGTTCCTAAATGAGAACAAAGTATTTTATGAGCCAAGGATTCTCCTTATCAGTCTCAAACCACAGAATCCAGGGGCCAAAGCAAGCACAGACCAGAAGGAAAGCCTTTTAATTTTTAGTTTCCCGCTTCTGGCTGGCTTAGAATTTGTGTGTTTGCAGTTTTTGTTTGTTTGATTGTTTTTGAAAAGGAAGTTTATTTAGGTGATTTAAGGACTGGAAAAATAAAACCCAGTAAACCCTTGTCTACTCTTTCCTATGCATAGGGAGAGGAGCAGGAAGAACTGTGCAGAGAAAATTAAATATTCATTCGAGATAAAATGAGGTTGGATATCGCTAAATGCTCCTCCCATATGTCAAGTCCATGTAGACTGGTGATCAAGTTAAAAAAGCAGAACTTCTAAACCTGGGAGGAAAATGCACATGAGCTTTATGGCTTTACGATTAAAATGGTACAGTAGACGGGGATCCTAGGAAAAATAGTACTAAGCTTGTTTTTGCAAATGTTAAAACTGGGTGAAATAAAAATGGGAAAATCTTCCATGCTCGTGAGTTGGCAGGACTAATATAGTCAAAATGGCAATCTTGCCCAAAGCAATATACAGATTCAACGCAATCCCCATCAAAATCCCAACTCAGTTCTTCATAGAGTTAGAAAGAGCAATTCTCAAATTCATCTGGAATAACAAAAAACCCAGGATAGCTAAAACTATCATCAACAGCAAAAGAACTTCTGGGGGAATCAATATCCCGGACCTCAAGCAATATTACAGAGCAGTAGTATTAAAAACTGCATGGTATTGGTTCAGTGTCAGGGAGGTGGATCAATGGAATAGGATCGAAGACCCAGAATTGAACCCACACATCTATGGCCAATTGATCTTCGGCAAAGGAGCTGAAAACATCCAGTGGAAAAAAGATAGCCTTTTCAACAGATGGTGCTGGCTCAACTGGAGGTCAACATGCAGAAGAATGAGAATTGATCCACTCTTATCTCCTTGCACTAAGCTCAACTCCAAGTGGATCAAGGACTTCCACATAAAACCAGACACACTAAAACTAATAGAAAAGAAACTGGGGAAGACCCTTGAGGACATTGGCTCAGGGGAAAAATTCCTGAACAGAACACCAATTGCTTATGCTCTAAGAGCAAGAATAGACAAATGGGACCTCATAAAATTACAAAGTTTCTGTAAGGCAAAAGACACTGTCAAAAGGATAAATCGGCAACCAACAAATTGGGAAAAGATCTTCACCAACCCCACATCCAACAGAGGGCTAATTTCCAATGTATACAAAGAACTCAAGAGGTTAGATCCCAGAAAACCAAATAACCCTATCCAAAAATGGGGTACAGAGCTAAACAGAGACTTTCCACCTGAAGAAATTCGGATGGCTGAGAAACACCTTAAAAAATGTTCAACATCATTAGTCATTAGGGAAATGCAAATTAAAACAACCCTGAGATTTCACCTCACACCAGTCAGAATGGCTAAGATTAAAAACTCAGAAGACATCAGGTGTTGGCGAGGATGTGGAGAAAGAGGAACACTCCTCCACTGCTGGTGGGAATGCAAGCTGGTACAACCACTCTGGAAATCAGTATGGTGGTTCCTCAGAAAACTGGACGTGACACTTCCGGAGGACCCAGCCATACCACTCCTGGGAATATACCCAGAAGATTCCCCAGCATGCAATAAGGATACATGCTCCACTATGTTCATAGCAGCCTTATATATAATAGCCAGAAGCTGGAAAGAACCCAGATGTCCCTCAACAGAGGAATGGATACAAAAAATGTGGTATATATACACAATGTAGTTCTATTCAGCCATTAGAAACAATGAATTCATGAAATTTTTAGAGAAATGGATGGAGCTGGAGAACGTCATACTAAGTGAGGTGACCCAGTCTCAAAAGAATACCCATGGTATACAGTCACTGATAAGTGGATAGTAGCCTAGAAGCTTGGAACACCAAAGACATAAATCACATATCAAGTGATGTCTCACAAGAAGAAAGGAGTGGACACTGGTGCTAGAATGGACCAAAACATCATTGTGGGGGAGTACAAGAACAGTGAGGTGGGAGGGGGTGGATGAGGGAGCAGGGAGAGGGAAAAGGGCATGTTGGACCTTTGGGGGTGGGGAACCAGAAAAAGGGAAATGAATTGTAAATATAGAATATATCCAATAAATAAAAAAAACTGGGTGAAATAAACATTAGCATGATACTTTGGGGAGGGGGCGGGGACATGCGCCAGGAGATGGACTTGGAGGGGGAGAAGAATATCTCTGTGGCTTGAGATTTTATTTAGAAAAGTTTATGCCCATGCCCAAGAGTACTACTAATTTTTATAATAATCCCAGAGAGTGATTTGGCAAAATTTCTAGTTTTGAAATAAGCATTCTGGATAATCTCCACCCAGAACTCACAACTCTTGTCCTGTCCTAGAGAAATACTAGCAACTGTGCACAATGAAGTCTAAGCTGGAACATTCTCCAAGGACTTTTACACTGTAATAGAGAAGAGTTATAGGCAATTTGAATGTTTCATCAACATTTCCAGTTTATGATATAATATACAATAGACTACTGTGCAGTTAAAATTAATGACCCAGAGCTAAACTTATCAACATGAATAAATCTCAGAAACATTATGTAAAGAGGTTAAAAAAAAAACCCAATTGGCGAAAGAAAGGATGGTGCACTTCTCTGGTTTTACCGGGAGACACTATAAAAACCAGTATGTACTTATGTATGTAGATGTGGTACTGGAAGTCCATAAGTTTAAAGTCTAATTTAGAAAGGTGATTTTCTCTAGGTAATGGGGTAAAATAAAACTGAGGAAGACTGGTCCGGGACTGAATCTGTCATGATTTGTGATTATGATGGTGATAACCAGTTGAAAGAGCTGTGGTGGTGTTGGTTCGATTTAATTGAGTAGACGTTACAAATACTTTATTTACTGAGACTCGGCTCCCAGTGCACTTCTTCATTACTTCATGCTTTAAGATATCCCTTCATAACTTTTCTAATTCAGGATCCAAATTGAGCCAACTGGCTCTTTAGACGGGAACTTTTCCTGGCTTGTTTTAACAGCGCTACAGGAACTGCAAAGCTCCACTCACCCAATCCTCTGATTGCTTTCCGGATAGCTTCGCCATCCACTGACGGGCTAAAGCCTGGATAATCCTTTATGGTTCCTCGAGGTCCAACCTAGAAGGAAAGTTCTGCTAGTTCAAAACCACACTTTTATTTATATTATAGTTATATATACAAAAAAATGTGTATCCCACATGGTCATTGATGAAATTATGGAAAAGTGTGTATGCTTTTAAAATTCCACTGCCTTCTGTTGACGCCATGTGTGACTATATGATGGCTCACTGAACCAGGCCTGAACACAGCCCAGGGACAGCATGCTCAGAGGACCCTATGAGAAGTCCCGGACTGGCACAGTTCCAGAAAAGATCCCAGAGGCTTTGAATTTGCAGACTAAATACCTGGAGCAAATGCTTTTTAAGCTGTTAGAAACACAGAGCAGAACTTAGAAGTCCTCTGGAAGAGCAGCGAGTGCTCCTAACTGCCGAGCCATCTCCCCAGTTCCCTTGGGCATAAGCATGTGAGAGACCTGTGGCAGCCTGGTTTCTTGCTGTGCTTGGCATAGTGCAAGATCTCCCATCCCTTGACACACTTGTACTACACGAGCAAGAGGCTACCCAGGTGGGAAAAACTGCACGTAGAAAACATTGCTTCTCTAGGGCAATGAGCTGTTTCAACATCAGAGATTCTGAAGACTGCAGGATTTAAAGTACCCACATACAAATTCTAAGAAAACTTAAATTCTCTTCATCCACCGTATTCCCTGGTGAGGATGCTGAGTAAACTACTCAACACATCGTCGATGATGTGAGCAGCTGTGGATCAGAAATTCTGGGATGTGTGAATGGATGTTGACCACTGTCCTTGGGGAACCTTACCCTAAAGAATTAGTAAACGAAAATGCTATTGGACTGTTGTCTTTTATGCTCTGCTGAATGGGTGACAGTGGCCGCAAAATTCTTGTCTGAGAACTCCACTGACATCTTGGAGCTTCAAGAATAGAATTTTTTTTAAAAAAAAAAATAGCTATATCACTAATTTTAAGCACATAAATTAGAAACACAACAGTGGGCTGAGAAAGACCATACTGCAAAAGAACAAAATATTCTGAAATTGCTGAAGAACTACATGACAGCCAAAAGGATGTTGATGATCTTCAAAGTCACCATGTCCTCATATAGTATATTCTGACCTTTTAAATAAAAATCTGTGCTAATCGCAGCAACATCTGACACTCTCTTTTTAAATGGGACTTTCTACCCTGTTATTGAATGGTATTGACTGTGTTGTTGTGAATTAATATGGTCACATCTACGCTCTTCTGAAGTGTCTATTTTCATGAAAGGACATTATCTTGTCACATTAAAGTGAATGGAAAATTAATGTACTGGCACGGTGGAGACGAGAGCCTGCTGACTCAATAGATGAGACGGAACAATTTGTTTCAATGTTGTCAAACAGTGTTTAAAGTACCCCAAAGAAAAAAATTGAAAACTAACAAGCTAGAATGTGCCAGATCTAAAGACAATAGAAGCAATTTAATCAGTCGCTTTAACATAATTCTTTGGAGTTCAAGGCTTAATAAGCTTTATAAATGGGCAGCGACAACTGACTTCATTACTGTCCACTCCCACCTCTGAGCTCTGGAACTTCCCTTATCCACCCGCCCGCTCTGTGTGATGCTCTGGAAGGACCCATTAGGTGCCCTATGCTAGGCACCTTACCTATGTTAACTATGACCTACTGCAGCCGTGATTCTAGCATGGCTGACTCTGCATAAATGACATCAGGACGTAAGGAGACACAGAATTTACTATTATCCACTCAGCTAGCTGAGTCACAGATCTGAGTTTGAATATAGTCTGTGCTGCTCCAAATCACCCCTGCATTTCTGGACTCACGTCTCGGTATCTCCTCAGGTCCCATTTTAAAATGTGTGTGACTGTGCCCTGGATCTACTCCAGATATACAGAATTTTACTTTTAGGAACCAGGTGCTAGGTTCTACATTCTTGTGAAGTTCAATTTGTGTGATTCTATACCACAAGGACACTTAACATGGCTACTTCTGAATACAAGAAGACAACGTGGTGGATCTTTAATGTTCATGTCTTATAAAGACTCAGAGTTTGCACTAGCTGTGACCTCTGCCCTGCTTTCTACCACCTACAAATCAAAATTTGTTAAAACTCCAACTCACAAAACTAGATGAAGATAAAATTCCTAACCCATCCTGCAACTCATTTTCAGGTGAAGGGTTAGATGGGAGGAACAGCTTACATACTAACAGGGTCCTTCTCCCTTTCCTTCCTTCCCTCTCTCCCCAATGTGCACACATACCTGTCAACTTGAAAGAAGCCATGGGAATCTGTTTTTTATTTAGTTGTTTATTTTGCTCTACAGGAATCAAACCCCAGGGCCCCATACATGACAACCAAGCTCATCATCACTGAGCCAAAACCCCACCCAGAACTGGAATTCTGAAGTGGAATTCTGAAGTAGAATTATAGTGAAATATTGAAATAAGTGTTTTAGTCAGCTATATGAACAATTATAATGAATATTATAGGATTTACTTGGTAAGACTTGGTTATTCAGGCCATCCAGCAATATTTATATGATTTATCAAAACTGGTTGTGAAATAAGCAACCAGAATCATATTGTTTAATGCACTTCCATGTGAAAAAAATGCCCATGTTCTACAGCACATCACTTTGCCAGGGCTGGAGGTTTGGCTCTCAAAATGGCTTCCTGGATCAACTCCATAGGAATCTCCTGGAATTTCCAGAGATGCAAATCCTCACGATGTAGCCCATTTTCATAGAGTCTACAATGATGGGGCGGGACTCAGCGTCTGGCTTCATGAGACCCTCAGTGATTTTAATGGAACACCAAGTGGCATAACCAACATTATCCTTCATTCTTGGTCCCCTAGAATAAACTAGAAAACTAGAATAAAGCCAGCAAGCAAGACCTGGATACTGCAGGGGTGTGGAAGCAAAGGAACTCAATTATGAGCTGTTGTTTTAGGAATGTTGGTATTTACAATCAAAGCTGTTTGGATCACCTATTTCATCGCAGCCTTCCTGTTTTGTCCGAGAAGACCCATTTATTGATCCTTAAGTTGAAGTCATTTCCCCAGTACTATAGTCAGTGCTAATGAGAACATCCCATGAACATTTGGCTGAAGCCATTTTCAGGATCATGCTCAGTCAGTGGCCCACCTACTTTCTTATGTGTATTTAGTTTCTTTCCTTTTCTCAGAGTTGACCTTTAAGTGCTCCCTAAAGAAAAAGGATGATGAAACCCACTGGGAAGTAAAGCAATGAAAAGAATAAAGAAAAAATAGGAATTCTTTATAACAAGGACGGTTAGTTGTCGTGTGTCTAGAGCTTTGCTAGGAACACTTTCACTCTCCATGATAAACACAGAAGGCAGGGCACTCAAACCCTGAGCCTGGATGGCCAGAGAGAGGATTAGAAACCTCACCCAAGTTGATACAACCAGTTAGTCCCTCCTGCTGTTCAACTAACTTACTAGTCTAGACTAATATCGCCTTTGAATCTACCTTAGGCCAGTAGAACTTTCCTTACTTCCTAGAACCATCCTTTGGCTAGCCACAGAGCATGGAGCCCTGAAGCCGCTGACAGGGCCAAATCACCCTCGGGGTAATTGTCTGCTGTTACCTTGGCAAACCATCCTCACTAAACGAGGCTGCACCTATTTCTTCACGGACTGTGTCCCAGACTTGCAATACACTGAAGCTCTGTGTTCAAAGGATGAATAAAAGAGAAACGCGGGGCACCAGTTCTGTCGGCACAAAACATATTTAAAGCCAAATGCTCCAGAGCAAAAATGGCAGCCACTGCTAGGACATTCTGAAGGTGAGGCAAAGCCATACCACGCATCATTTCATAAAGCCCCGGAAAAGCCAGATCAAAAAAAAAAAAATTAAGCCTCAGAGAAAACTCTAGGACTCAAGGGCTTTCACAGAGCCTGGGAGAGACGATTACTCTCTGTGCTCAATGGCAAGACACTGTCCTGGGTCATGAAGCTCTATGATAAAATGGGCAGCAGAACAGACTGCAAACACAAAGCAGTCCAAACTTGGAAAGGGTAAGACTTTTTGTTCAATTCTTCAGGTAAGAAATGGTCTCTTAAAACCAAAGGGAGTATCCTATAAGAGGCCCTGAAATCAAATACAGTCACATGAGGTGGTGGCATGAGTCCATGTCTCTCCTATGCCAAAGACCTAACTAGCAGCCCAAAGTAACTGTGACTGGATACAAACTCACTCCCAGTGTCAGTGGTTGAGATAAAGTCATGGTGCACAGGCATGGGCGTCTGACCCAATATGACTACTATCCTGTAAGAAGATAGCTCTGCAAAGACAGACTGGCCTGTGGGTAAGCTGGTGGGGGCATTTTCATGATTGGTGATTAATGTGGGAGGGTCCAGCTCACTGTAGGCAGAGCCACCCCCCAGCTTGGTGGTCCTATGCACCATAAGAAGGCAGGCTTAGCAAGCTGGTAAACAGTACTCTCCTTCATGGCTTCTGCTTCAGTTCCTGCCTGCAGGCACTTCTCTCTGTGAGGTACTATTACCTGGAAGTGTACAATGAAATAAATCCCTTCCTTCTCAAGCTGATCTTAGTCAAGGCGTCTTACCATGGCAATACTACAATACTAACTACAATAGGCTCCTCATTTTACTTGGGGTGTAAAGTGAGTTTCAAAGCCAGATCTTTCATTGAGCTGTGGGAGATGAGAGGGAAGGCAGAGGCGGAGTTCAGCTTCTCCACACCCCTGGATACAGCTTTGACCCCGCCCACGTGTGAATCTGCAAGGTCAGGAAGAGCAAACACACCAGGAAGGAAAGAGCACTAGGGTGTCTCCAACCAAGTAAGAAATGGGCAATTAGGGCTCCCAGAGCTCCCCAAACTCCACCTGCTATGTCCTTGCATTCTCACTTCTCCTTACAGTTATGACCCAGGACCAAGACAATCTTGAACTAAGAAGTGGATGGAGCTCTGAGCTTCTCTCCAACACTAAGCCTCCCCTCAGGACCTCTGTCCTGTTCTCCTTGAGTACTTGACCTAATGGAGGTCTTCTTTAGGTCTGAAGTCTTTCTCTCCATCGTCAGGACAGCATCATGGCTGCCCATGCTATGCTCTCTCTTCCGAAGGGTCTCAGCTTCCTTTGTACAGGGCTTAAACCACTCATGATAGCTTTTCTTACTTATAAAAAGCACCGTCACGGATTCTCTCATCCCGGCACGCTGCACCTTCCTTGTGATCCCAAGCACAACTGGCTTTCAACTGGAGGAACTCCAGAAATGAGATCCAATGTCCCCATCTGTCAAACTGCAAGTCCCCAGCAAAGAAGGGAGTGGTCAGGTGGGGGAAGGGCGGCCACGCCCTAACTGTCCCCAGGAACACATGATCACAGGTGAATTTGACCCATCTGCAGATTGCTGCTTGCAGCATTCAGCAACATTTCCACCACTAAGGATCCCCTCTCCCCCCCACACCATTTTTTTATGGTTTCAGGGAGGGGGAGGGGCAGAGCTAGGGCCTTCCGCACTGCACCCAAGCACTTGATCACTGAGTGGCATCTCCAATAGCAAAGGTGGGTTCTTCCTGTCTGCTACATGATTGGCATGTTCAGAATGTCTCATTTCGCCAGTATTCATTATATTTGCCCATTTCCCCAGTTTCCTAGTGACTATAGATATAATTTACAGTCAAAGCTTCTAAGCTTCGGCCTTAAGAGAGCGCAGTTTGCGTCATTACAATTTCATTAAAGAAACAAAGGCAGGTAAGGTTTTGGAGACCCAGAGCTTCAACATGAGGTGCCAGGTGGTTTAGAGTATATATTCAGCTTTGTCCTGGTTCTTGGCAAAGAGTTTCAAAACCCCTTGGAATTTCCTGAGTGGTAGGAGTGCCTTTGTTCTGTGCCTGAGGTGACTCATCACGGTGTTTTGACAGCTTCAGGAAGAGAGCTGGTCACCAGATAGACCGCATGATTTAGATGACTGAGGTTGGAGCCAGCTCCACCTCTTGGGAAGGAAAAGACACTGGATATTGAATTCAGTGATACAATAACAAGTTAATAGTTTAATCAGTCATGTCCAATTAAAACTTTGACCACTGGCTCAAGGAGATTCCCTGTTGGTGAAGATGTTAATATGCATGAAAGGCAATGTGCTTTGATTGCACAGGGGAAAGACATGGAGACACACACACACACACACACACACACACACAGAGTCTTTAAAACATTTTATTATTTTCTATCCTTGGGTGTTTTTCCTGCATATATGTCTATGCACATATGCATGCCTGGAGCCCTCGGAGGCTAGAAAAGACCATCGGAGCCCTGTATCTTGAGTTACAGACAGTTGTCATCTACCACGTGACTGTTGGGAATTGAACCCAGGTCCTCTGGAAGAGTAGCTAGTGCATCTAGCCACTGAGTCATTTCCCCAGTCCACGCCATTCTGTCTTAATAGAAAGTTACATCCTGGAGCTGGAGAGAGAGCTCAGTGGTTCCTAACACCCACATCAGGGAGCTTACAGTGTCCTGTAACATCAGATTCACAGAATCTAACACCTCTGGCCTCCAGACACCTGTACACACGTTCATACACACAGGCACGTACATATAAATAAAAATAAAATGTTTTTAAAATGTTGTAAGCCATTCTATATTGCGAGGCAACATCCAAGAAGGAACTGTGAGTTCCAGACCCTACACTGGGGTCAGAGGAAACATAAACAAAGACTTGAAAAACATCAGAACAAAAGAGATTCAACATCTTCAGTTGGAGCGTGAAGAAGCCAGCCAGCCCCTCCTGCTCTTCAGTAGGAACGTACTGAGACAGTATCTGAGGACTTCCTCCTTGACCCTGTTCTGTCAGCAGCAATGTGGGCAGGGCCAGAGACACAGGCTGAGGAGTTCCTTCCAGACATCTAACATGAAGTCAGATTCCTGACTGAACCACAGAAACGAATCTTGGGACAAGCCTGGTTTACACACGGGCATTGTAGAGAAAGAAAGGGGGGCTGGGAAAGGACTCACACATAGTCACGTGTGAGTGTGGCCTTTTGAATAGATAGGCCTGCTTAAGTCTCAGTCTCTCTCCATCTCTCTCTCTCTCTCTCTCACACACACACACACACACACACACACACACACACACACACACATTCCATTCATCCATCTGTCTCCCCGCCCCCACAGGTTTGGTGGTTTCTGAGTTACATTTCAAGAGTTGTTCACTTTTGGTAACTGGGCCAATAAATAGGATATCCATTTAATATGGTAAAACCATGGGCCATATGGGCTGCATGAATAAGGTAAGGCTTTTTATAGTAAACAAAGTTTTGAGATTCCCAGAAAACTTTTGAGTTCTCATCTCAGAAAAGGGAAAGACTTAAAGGTCACATGCACTCAGGTGTCAAGCATGGCTCCCTGCTGTTTTAACATTCTTGTTTGAAATTAGCTCCCAGGTAAAAGGAATATGTCTCCATACAGGCAATCTTCACAGCGAGTGTAATTACTTGTGCTGGAATTCGTGACTTTCAGCTGGTGAGTGACTCCAACCAGACCCCAGGATGAGAGGCTCCTTGGCTTCCTCGCGTCTCCCTAATTTTCTCTTTCAGCCCTGAGTTAATTACAGTGAACTAAACACACACACACACACACACACACACACACACACACACACACACGGGTAACCTCCCACTGACCCAGAGACGTGTAGGGATGGGCAGCCTAGATCACATATTTGTGCTTGGGTGTGTATTTGCTTTTGTGTGCAAGGAGGAAAAAACATTGAGAATGAGCTCAGCAGCAGCCCAGGACATAAATTCCTTAAATAATGAAGTTCTTAGCTTGTCCTTCAGTGACTGGCTCCAGAATCCTCTTGGGAGTAGGTTGGAATCAGCTTCATAAAAACGGGTCTGTGCTGAAGTCAGTATGTCCAGTCAGTGACCTGTTGACATCACCAGCTCAAAATCCCCAAACCCCAATGCAGCCTATGACAGCTTCCTCTAGAGAATCGTGGCTCAGGATGTATGATGCGTTTCTGTGTGTGCCACACAAAACCAAGACTCCCCCCTTGCACCATCCATTTAGAAAGCAGCCGGTGCCCTTCCCTTTCCTAAAATGTCCCCAGCTGTCAGCATACAGAGGCAGCTCAGGCAGCTTAGCTCTTGGAGTCCTTGTCAGTCTACCATGTAATAAAGATTTTTGTTCCCCTCACAGCAGCACAGTGACACAGTACTGGTCAGTGTGTCTATGCATCTTGTGCATACCTGGAGCCCGCAGAGGCTGCAAAAGACCACTGGATCCCTGAATCTTGAGTTAGAGACAGTTGCCATCCACTCCGTGAGTGCTGGGAATTGAACCCAGGTCCTCTGGAAGAACAGCTTGTGGCCCTGCTATTGTGTCTTCATAGAAAGTTACACTCCTGGAGCTGGAGAGATGGCTCTGTGGTTCGTAGCACCCACATCAGGTCGCTTACAATACTTTTGGTGTAACACCAGATCCACATGATGTAACACCTCTGGCCTCCCCAGACTCCTGCACACTAGTGTCAGCAAATCTTTGTGTCCTAACAGAACTTTCTGATATTAAACCCAGAGGGCTGGGGAGGTGGCGCAGTCGTGAGGCCCTTGTTTTGTGAGCAAGCCAGACAGAATTCAGACCCCCAGCACAGTGTGAAGCACTGTTAGCATCAGGGTGTGGCATCCTGCGATCCCAGGAGCTGGAAGTCAGACACAGGGGTCTTACTGTTTGGGAGTCTTGATCGCATTCTCCACAGATGAGAAGATTTAAAAAGCAGGGGGAATCCTAGACACAGTGTGCAGCAGCAGTGGGCATACACACACACACACACACACACACACACACACACACAGAGAGAGAGAGAGAGAGAGAGAGAGAGAGAGAGAGAGACAGAGAGAGAGACAGAGAGACAGAGAGACAGAGAGAGAGACAGAGAGACAGAGACAGAGACAGAGTCAGAGAGACAGAAACAAAGACAGAGAGACAGAGACAGAGACACAGAGAGAGGCACACAGAGAAAGATGCCCTACCAATCTATTTTGTCTCTAGAGGGCTGGAGGTTTTACATAGTTTTGGTGGCCTGAGATGAGTCCATTTTTTAAATTGTGGGCTGACCAGGTTAAATAAAGAAAAGGAAACTAATAGGCCCACAGCCTCAGGTCAGGACTCGGGACCTGCACTGAACATATTCAACCAGCCTGAATCGTCAGCCAGAGGGAACCTTGCTGGCTTGAAAAGCATGCCAGGCTTTGTCTCAAGTCTCAAGTGTGACTCCGCCTCCATGTGCCAGCTCCCAGGCTCTTGAGGCTCCATAGCTTCCCAGGTGTCCCTCCTCCTAGATACTAGTTCCTGGCATGGTCCCCTGCTCCCTGCTGTACTCCCTCAAGGACAGCCCTGGCCATGTCCAGTCTCTTTCTTTCTCTTTGTTGTGGTCTCTACCAGATGCCTCTGGCTCTCTCTCTCTCTCTCTCTCTCTCTCTCTCTCTCTCTCTCTCTCTCTCCCCCTCTCTCTCTCTCTCTCTCCTACAGTAAAACCTTCTCCTGATCATGGAGTGTCTTTACTGCACTCTTGCTTACAGGCCTCACATACATGCTTACATGTTCATAAGCACTTACATGGACACACACAAGAATATTAAGCCTGCAAAATTACTTTGGTAAATCTTAACCCATCTAAAATGCATAGTTCAGTAGTAGTGAACTACTGAACCTATTCAGGTTGTTCTCATGCAATTACTAGAACCTGTTCGTTCTGTGGATCACAAATTCTATACTGGCTTAACCATAACGCCCCCTGCCTTCCTGTGCTCCAGGAAGCCACAGACCGCTGTGTATTTCTTTAGACACCTTACAAAGGAGGAATTGGGCAATACTTATCTCTCCATGCCTGTCTTACTTTACTAGCTGAGCATGCTCATGGCTCACCCATTTCTAAGATCCCTTCCATCTGAAGGCCGGATGATATTCCGAGTTGTGCACATGGACCATGTTTGTTCCCATGTTCATTGAGAATCGGATGCTTTTACTTCTTAGCTATTCAAATTTTATATTTATATTGAAAAATACACTGCCATGAGACTCAGTTCATATTGCAGATGGAGATTATTAAAGAGATTTGGCAGGGGTGTGAGTGTGTGTGTGTGTGTGTGTGTGTGTGTGTGTGTGTGTGTGTGTGTGTGTGTCTGTGTGTGTGTGTGTCTGTGTGTGTGTGTGTCTGTGCGCGCGCGCATGCGCGCGCGCGTGTGTGTGTGTGTGTGTGTGTGTGTGTGTGTGTGTGTGTGTGTGTATGTGTGTGCCTGGTGGGAGTGGCACTAAAGTAGCCCAAGCTGGCTTAACCATAACACTCCCCTGCCTTCCTGTGCTCCAGGAAACCACAGGAAGGTTTTATGTGGTAGAAAATATCCTCAAACTCCTGATCCACGACCCAAGTGCTGGGATTATAAGTTCTGTATGACCATGTGCAGCAAAGCATCCCTCTTATTTGTTCACACAGTGCTGAAGGTAGGACCTAGAGCCTTAGCGCATGCTGGGTGAGCACTGGACCTAGAACCTTAGCGCATGCTGGGTGAGCACTGGACTTAGAACCTTAGCACATGCTAGGTGAGCACTGGACCTAGAGCCTTAGTGCATGCTGGGTGAGCACTGGACTTAGAACCTTAGCGCATGCTGGGTGAGCACTGGACTTAGAACCTTAGCGCATGCTGGGTGAGCACTGGACCTAGAACCTTAGTGCATTCTGGGTGAGCACTGGACCTAGAACCTTAGCAATGCTAGGTGAGCACTGGACCTAGAGCCTTAGTGCATGCTGGGTGAGCACTGGACTTAGAACCTTAGCGCATGCTAGGTGAGCACTGGACCTAGAACCTTAGCACATGCTGGGTGAGCACTGGACCTAGAACCTTAGCACATGCTAGGTGAGCGCTGGACCTAGAGCCTTAGCACATGCTGGGTGAGCACTGGACCTAGAGCCTTAGTGTATGCTAGGTGAGCACTCCACCATAGAGGAATATTGCCAACTGTGTGTTGCTTATCTTCAATTTAGAGTCATTTGTTATGACTGACTACAACAAGAAACTCATACCGTGTGTCTCACAGTCAATCCAGGTCTCTCTCAGCCCATTAGACATGTCAGTGGACTCCATGCTAATTTTCTAGTGGACCCAGGCTAGGGATTTGAGAAGCCCCTTACACCAGACTCTGTTGGAGACATATAAAGGGAGAGGGTTTTCAGTATGGAGAGCGCTAAGGTTGGCTCTTGACCGGTGCACAGCACAGCTCCCCCTGCACGGTCCACACCTCTGCATGCTTTTCATTCAACTTCTCTTACTCATAACATGTGTGCTCATGGCTGAAGGGTACAAGAGTAGAGAGGGAGACCCGAGAACGAGCCGACGTCCCGAGGGCGTTGTCACGATGCTCTCTGTGTGTCTCTTCCATGCCTCTTTTGTACAGAACCTCTGCATCTAGCTTGAGTTTTCCACTGATAACACATTCAGGTACAGTTTCTAATGTCATTTCACAGAGCTGGATATTTTCCCCACATTCTTTTTTAATAATTACATTAAAACGGCAGCAAGTTAACAAATGAATAATTTGAACCTGTTGCGTGTTCATTCACATTGTCTGCCTATTTCCAGTCATACAAACAAATGCGTTTTGACCCACGCTTTTCAACCTTCATTCGCATTTATGATGCGTGAGAAGTAGAATTTCTGGGAAAAAGGACACAGACATTTGACACTGACAGATGCTGACCCGAACGCAGTCTAACAGTCTCCTAGGAACAGTTTGAAGGTTCCTCTTGAGTGCATAACTTTTTCTTGCCGTTTTACCTAGTTCTTAGGTAGAAAATGGTTCCTTTTCCTGTTAGGCATTCCTTTAGTTCTGAGAGTTCTGTCTGCATGTGCTTTGGACACTTGCAATTCTTCTCACTTGCTACTTTATGTCTACAGTTTCCCATTGAGCTCATTTTTGAAATTGCTTTAGTGAAGTCATTTGTATGTTATAGAAATAAATCTGCCTGATGTTCTACAAATGTGTCTCCCTGAAGGTTATCGTCTCCTTCCATTTACTATGTTGCTGCCACAATTACAGATTTATACATAAACAGATTTAAAACAAACAAACCTTTTTGTCTTTTTGCTTTAGGCTTATAGTTGTAACAGCTTTTCCCATTTCAAATTAATTCTAAAAGATCGACTTGAACTTTATGTTTTGTATAATTGTGTATTTATTTATTTATATCATATGCGTGCATGTATGTGCCGGTGTGAGTACATGCTATTAGTCTTGTGGGAGCATGTGTGTGCAGGTCTGTGGAGGCCACGGAACAACCCAGAGTCTCATTCCTCAGGAGCTGTTCACAATATTTTTTTGAGACAGGGGCTCGCATGGGGACCTGGGGCTTGCCATTGCGAGCACATTACTAACCATTCCCTCACTTCTATGTTTTCCACATCTAAAATTTATATTAATGTAAGAGAGGAGATGGAATATAGATTTACTTTTCCCCCAATGAGCTAGGAGTTTCTCTAATTTTGCTAACAGAAGAAGCTATCTTTCCTTGTCTGATAATAAATGCCATCTTTAACGTTGTGTAGGGTGAGTTATATACTGAATTTTTCTTCATTAAGGCCTCTTTGCCAAGTATGGATACCTATAATACCCTTAAAGTGTTTACTATCTGTGTGTATGTAAGAAGGAGGGTGTTATATGTATATAAATACCAGTGTCCGTCCCAAGGGGCTGAAGCTACTGCTACCGGCAGTTGTAAGCATCTGATGTGCATTCTGAGAACTGAAACCCAGTCTCTGCATTTATGTGTACTTTTGAAGCGTGACTCCTCCAGCCCCTCTGATACATTTTGACTACGAGTCCTTTTCAGATAAGCTCTCCCTACATAGCTCTGTCTCTCCCCAAACTTGACATTCTCCTGACTTAACTTCCTGAGTTCTGGAGTTACAGATAAATGTCGCCACACTTGCTTATGATACATATACTTTATTATTTTTAAATATGCTCTAGTGTTTAGCCAATTTTTTCTTTTTTCTTTCTTTTTTTTTTTTTTTTTGGATTTGGTTTTTTCGAGACAGGGTTTCTCTGTATAGTCCTGGCTATCCTGGAACTCACTGTGTAGACCAGCCTCGAACTCAGAAATCCTCCTGCCTCTGCCTCCCAGAGTGCTGGGATTATAGGCGTACACCACCACCGCCTGGCGCCATTTTTTTTAATAGTTAATCAACTTTCAATTTTTTTTTCTTAGTAGTTTGACTTTCTGTTTGACTCATATCAGTCACGGTGCTGTGAAGGCTTGGCTTTTACTCACCCAGATAGATGCCATGACAGTGCACCTTTCTCTCAAGCTGAGATCACAGTCACCTGTAAGAGAAACAGAGAAGTATTAACCGGACAAACCCATGTTGTGATTCAGCATGCAACATTTTCAGTCCAACTCTTAATGTTCAATCCAAAGAGCAGACGTCAGCAGCCAATGAGAAACTTCTCTGGAAAAGGGTGCAGTATCTGAAGTCAGGCAACCCGTTCCCTGATCCAGGATTATCTAAGCATTTACCAGTTTCAAACTGCTAGCGGGGTCATTCAGGCCTGGCCAGCCGTCCTCAGTGTACCAGTTAGACAGACAGAAGTCAAGAATCAAAAGTAGAGAAAGGAGATTTACTCAAAGTGGCCCACTGGGAAGAGAAACAAACAAGGAGGCACAGGGGCCCCCACGTCTGCCTTGGGGTGCTGATCGGAGCAGGAGACAGGCACAGTGAAGCGGTACTGCCTGAGAAGATTTCCCTGGAAACTTTCATCTTCGAATACCACCATCTCAACAGTGTGGTAGCCAACGGAAGGGACTCAGGTGTCTCCCTTTCCTTTTTCCCCTCCCTCCTGCCTTAGTACAGCTACAAAGAGCTCATATTGGCTCTGGGCCTTGGAGGGCTCCAGGATAAGAATAATTCAGGTCTGCACTTCCAGGTCTTACAAGAATGGTTTCTGGAAAAGTTATTTTCTTTTCTTTTTTTCTTTTTTTATTAGATATTTTCTTTATTTACATTTCAAATGTTATCCCCTTTCCTCGTTTCCCCTTCAAAAACCCCCTGTCCCATTCCCCCTTCCCCTCATCACCAACCCACCCACTCCCACTTCCCTGTCCTGGCATTCCCCTACACTGGGGCATCGAACCTTCTCAGGAACAAGGGCCTCTCCTCTCTTTGATGTCCAACAAGGACATCCTTTGCTACATATGCAGCTGGAGCCATGGGTCCCTCCATGTGTACTCTTTGGTTGGTAGTTTAGTCCTTGTGAGCTCTGGTTGGTTCATATTGTTGTTCCTCCAGACCAACCAAAGCTCAAGAAGAAGGAAGACCAAAGTATGGATACTTTGGTCCTTCTTAGAAGGGGGAACAAAATACCCATAGGAGGAGATAACAGAGACAAAGTGTGGAGCAGAGACTGAAGGAAAGACCATCCAGAGACTGCCCTACTTGGGGTTCCATTCCATATACAGTCACCAAACCCAGACACTATTGTGGATGAGAGCAAACACTTGCTGACAGGAGCCTGATATAGTTGTCTCCTGAGAGGTCCTGCCAGTGCCTGACAAAAACAGAGTTGGGTGTTCTCAGCCAACCATTGGACAGAGTACAAGGTCCCCAATGGAGGTGCTAGAGAAAGAACCCAAGGAGCCGAAGAAGCTTGCAGCCCCATAGGGGAAGCCTCTTTTCACTTCTTATTTAAATCCAGTAGTGCTGCTGTCTGCAGTCCAAGCCTGTGAGAGGTTGGGGCAGAGGGATCACCTGGTCTACACAAGGGCATCATATCTCAAAATGACAGCAACAAACCCAGGAGAGCGGTAAGTGTCCATTACTGACTTCTTCTAACTCAGAATAGGTTGCTATCATAGGTAGAAGAAACAAAAAGAAAGTTGTTCCTCACCCCTAAATCAAGAAAATTCTAGCTAGGTCTGGGCTGATTCCTTGCCTGTACATTTTACAAGATCTAAGCCTATGCGCGCCTGTTATAAATACCCATGTCTATTCTTTGAGGAGGCCAGGCTAGTCCCAAGTAGGTACAGACAGGAAAAGGGTCACTTCCTTGAACCCAGGCACGCTTTCCATAAGTAAACATTACTCAGATGTGCTGGCTTGTCTCCAGCGTTGATTCAGAAATACAAGCTGTTCCCACCCATCCCGGCAACAAAATAGTCTAAAACGTCCATGGCAGCTCAGGGGCGGAGTTCAACATGAAATCACATGGACAGTCACGGGAAGTATTTAGCCCTGATTTTTGACCATTCTTTGAACCCCCTGTGCTCTCTAGTTAAAGGGTACAGGATAAGGCTGCTTCTTGTTGTCATATAGAACAGGCATTTCCATTTTGGTACTGAAGGCAGCTGTGTTCAGAGCTGAGAATGTTCATAAGCAACTGGATCAGGAATGGTCTCTTTAACCTCAGCAGTAGATGGATCCACTGATGGTTTCATAATCTAACGGTCAGCCGGGAAACAACGGAAGCATAAGGGGTAAGACTCCCTAAGGGCAGCAGATCCTTTAGGGCTCTGTTTTCTCCCTGGCACTGCCCACTCCTGCTCTCTGCTTCTCTTGCCACGAGGTGGGCATTCTGCTCTGCCACACACTCCATTACTGGCATGTCCCGTGTATGGGGGGGGGGGTAACTAGCAATGGAGGCAGCTGATTTGAACAGGACCAAAATCTCTAAAACCATGAGCTAAAAAAGACATCTTCCCTCCTTTTAGATTCTTCCTCTCAGATACTCTGTCACACAGACAAAAAGCTAACACATCTCTTAATGTGAAACCTAATTGAGTCAGGATTTCCTCATGTGTAAAACAGGGAGAGGGCTGTTTCTAGTGCTGGGAGGCAGTAAGATAGATTATCCTGTCAGCCAGCACCTGCGTTTTTTACTAGATGCCAGGTGACAGGAAAAGTGTTAGAAAGTGAGTTCCACAGAGCTGGGGATTTGTGTAATGTTTATCCACTGGTGTGTATGAAAAAAAACCCCAAAAACAAACAAACAAACAAAAAAAAAACCAAAAACCCACCTTATTCAATGATTTAAATCCAAGTCTCAGAATAATCTAGTTAGTGAGAGAGGCATCACTAACAGCATCTCTACTTTGCACAGGAAGGTGCTGGGGCACGGGAAGTTATAGTGAAATTCCCAGCACACAGCTATTGGGTCGTCCCTGACTGAACCCAGGCAACGGAATGAACCCTTAGCCCCCATGCCCTGTGGCCCCTGACCCAAAGGGATGCTTGACGTTTGTTGATCCAATATAATGTGGAAATTTATAAATTAAGCCATCCTTTAAGCTTGTAAAAAGTAAGGAATTCCTCCACCCTGCAAGCCGAATGACCTAACAATAGAGCTTTAAACACCTCCTTCCGGTAGACGATTACAGCAACGACATAATTTTCTTGTACTTCCTCCTGCTCACATTTCTACGGATTTCTCAACACCAACAGATCTGGGGAGAGTGGTCTGGTTTTCCTTACTTTAAAAGTACCTTTCTAGGCAGTCTGAAAACTTCCAACTTCAGGAAAACCAGTAACGATTCTTCACAGAATGACCTTCTAGTCGATTTTTTATGATGTTTGTGAGGTGTGGAAAATGAAGTTCTTTCAGGGGCAGGAACCTCTTCTTCTGAGCACACCTCCTGGGGAAGAATTTTGGCGCGGCAGCTCAACTGTCTATCAGCACAGGACCCAGAACTTCTAAATATGGCCCTTTGCCGTCACAAACCACATACCTCGATACCTCACCTGCTGACTCAAGAGGGCAGTGATTCATGTCTAGTGAATAGAATTCTGTTCTGTTCTGTTGCAATCAAAGAAAACGGCGTCTTTTAAAAGAGAAAACCGGAGTTCCCCAACTCTCAAAGTCCAATACCCTAATTCATCTTTCTCCTACCTATACAAAGTAAAACTAAAATACACTTGGAGGGGAGAAATATCTCGTGGGAGCAGGAGAAAAGAAGTTCTCAGCACAGAACTCTGGGCAGGGGCACAAGACCTTCCCCTATCCCGTCTTCTTTAAATGTTTCCAAGACCTTTAGGAATGAGGATCCCCCTGGATGTGAGCTTGGGCCGCAAGACCCTAAGTTTGGTAATTTCCTTAGCATGGCTCTTGCACTGCCCAGATCCAGTCTCTATTTCGACAGAAGGGAAGAGGGCTTGGGGGAAGGGAGGGGAGAGGTCGGTGCAGGGATCGAGCTGCCCTCACAGACCTGGGGACCTGCGCCGGGAGCTGCTGCTCCGTGGGTGCGGAGGGGCGGGCGTGGGAAACTTACCCTTAGGGAGCCGCGGCAGCCCCAGGAAGAAGCGGTTGCGAAGGTGAAGGTGAGCGCTCAGTGGTAGCTCGGGGCTAGCCTGGATGGCGACCCAGACGGCGACCGCACCCTTCCTCGGCCCCTCCTCCCGTTCCTACTCACGGACCGCCCAGGACCGGCTCGCAAGTGACTCTTGGATCCGGGATTCTCTGTGCTCCAGCCTCAACCCACCCACCAAGCAAGTCCTCCCCTTCCCCTGTCTCCCTCACGCCCGCCTCCACCCTCCACCTTCCTCCAAACCCAAACCCTTTCCTCTGTCTTCTTTCTTTTTACTTTTCTCTTTTGCCCACTTCAGGACTTGACTCGTTTCCTAGACACCATGTATTCAGAGTTGACAGTCCTCACAGGTACCTACACTAAGTACGCCTTACTTACCTAGAGGGTCCTTCGTGCCAGGCACCGTTCTAAATCTGATAACCATGCTACAAGACAGATGCGACTGGGCTCATTTTACATGTAAGGAGTCACAGAGGCAAGGGAGGTCAAGTCACGCAGAAAGAACAGCAGAGTTAGATTGTGAGCGCAGGAGTCTGGGCAGTCTCTCTGATAGGCCTGCTGACTCTACAGGAGGATTAGAGCTCAGAGAAGCACCATGGTGTCTTAGAGCCCTTTGGAACCACAGGTATGTCTAGGAGGAGAAACATTAAGCCTCACTAAAATGGCCGGTTTGGTATCAACTCCCCACAAGCTAGAGTCTTTAGAAAGCTGAGAACCTCAACTGAGAAAACGATTCCTGTAAAATGGGATTGTAGGTAAGCCTTTAGGGCATTGTTTTCTTAATTAGGGGTCGAGGTGGGAGGGCCCAGGCCGTTGTGGGCGGTGCTACCCCTGGGCTTGCTGGTCCTGGGTGCCTTTAAGGACTGATCAAGTCCTGGAGAGCAAGATAGGAATTAGCGTTCTTCCCAAGGCCCCTGCGTGAGCTCCAGCTTCCTGTTCCAGGTTCCCTCTGGGGGTTCCTGCCCTGACTTCTTTCAGTGGTGGAGTGTGCTGCAGAGCATACCCTGAAACAAACTCCTTCCTCCTCAAGCTGCATTTCAACCCCAAGACACCACTTAATATCGGGACAGCCATGTGTGGAAGAAGTCAGGTGTGTGTGTGTGTGTGTGTGTGTGTGTGTGTGTGTGTGTGACGGGGAGAGAGAGAGAGAGAGAGAGAGAGAGAGAGAGAGGAGAGAGAGATCACAGGTACAACAGCAGGTGAACTCAGATGCTTAAGCTCTGTGGCAGGTGTCTTTACCCACTGATCCCTGTAAGTGGTCTGGTCAGGTTTGAAAACTGAAATCAAATGGCCAGGGTCATAGTATTCTTGTGTTCCTAACAAGCTTGACCACACGGGACAGATTGCTGGTGAGGATAAAAAAAAAAAAAAAAAAAAAAAAAAAAAAAAAAAAGTGGCCCAGCCATAGGGAAGATACTTTAGTTGGTTCTTACAAAACTAAATATACTCTTGTAATTCAGTCCCGGAATTGTGCTTACTGCTGTTTGTCCAAATACCACGGGACCTATGTGCTCGCTAACAACTACACATGGATGTTTGCGCCAGCTTTATTCAGACTTGTGGAAACGTGAAAGTAGGTGGATGCGCAGTGGTACCTCGGTGGTACCTCGAGTATTGGAATTTGACACAGGGCCTGAAACAGTGACCAACCAAGCCGTAAAGGTGCCTGGAATGTACATGGTCAAGTGCAGAAGCCAGCTTGAAACGGGCGTGGTTCCTACCCTGTGACATTCTGGAAAAGACAAAACTGTGGAGACCGACTGGGGGTTGCCAAGAGCTGTGGAGGGCGAGGAGGGCGTACGTAGGCCGAACAGAGGATTTTTAAAGCAGAAGAACCATGCAGTATGACTCCAGGGATGGATAACTGAGATCACACACTTGTGGAAACATGGACTATACAGTGCCAAGACCAACACTTGAGAAAACTATGGATTCTGGGTAAAATAAGTTAATGTGAATGTGAAACATGCCAGTTTGGTGCGGTATGTTGGTAATGGAAGGTGTCATACATGTAGGAACATGTGGGATCTGCATGCCTTCCGCTTCTGTCTGCCAGGCGAGGAATCGAAAACTCACCTATGATGTTAATATGGATTGTCAGTTTGATGGGATCTAGATTAGTCACCTAGGAAACAAACCTCTAGGCATACCTTTGAAAGGATATTTAGATTAGGCTCACTGAAGTGTGACAATCTTCCTTAAATGTAGATCATCCCATGCACAAGATTGAATCAAAAGCAAGCTGAGCCGGAGTATGAACTCTCTCCTGCAGGACTGACTGCGGATGTAACAGAGCCAGAACACACCCTGCCTCCCTTAAGATGCCTCCTGTCAGGCAATTTTATCACAATTAGAAAAGTGACTAATATAAACAGTGGTGCCGAGTTGTGTCTCTGCCGGGAGAAGCCAGATCATGTGGTCCTTAGACTTTTGGAACTGTTTTGCTGTAAAAGAGTTTGCAACTGGGGGATGAAAAAAAAATCCTAGAGAGCTCTGAGGAGCTGGACCACTGTGATGGGAACTCAGAAGACAAAGAGAAGAGAAATGTGAACAGTAGAATCCTGCTCACGAGGCTTCACGGGACTGAGGACTCCATAAGGTCCTGGGCTGGGGAACATTTGTGTGATATGCTGATGAAGAATCTGCCTGCTTTCCGTCGCCCTGGTTCCTAGATGTTGAGCAAGGCTGGTTAAAAGCAAAGGGCTAATTGGTTAAGTGGAGGAAGTTTTAAGGCAAGTTAACATTCAGGCTACATAATAATATCTACTGTATTCTATGCTCATCCAGGTCTATAGGGAGGGAGGGAGAGAGAGCCTATATTGAATCAATCCTCTGGAAGGATTGATTCCTCCTAAAGTACTAATGACATAAGGAAGTTATTTTCCCCACAGTGAGCGAAGGCCGATGCCGAAGTGTGCCCATCTCTGTCTTGACCTGGCAGTAGAATCTGTCAGTGTCACACATGTGGAACTGGTTTTGCAGGCATGAAAGATGCAAGACTGAAGGGGTCATACAAGTCTTGTGCCATGATTCCCGGGAACTTCCGGGGTCAGGCAATGTGTGATGAGGTCACAGTCCCTTGAAAAAGTCCTGAGGGGCCACTGTGAAGCTACATAGGGAAAGCCTGGGATGCAGTGGACACCCCTGATGTTGCCGATATTGGAGTACAGGCGCATCCACTTGGGAAAGCTGCAGAAACACAGCAGAGCTGCTGGAGACAAAGGCGATGCGTGCTGCAGGCAGTGCAGTGGAGAGGTGGCACTCTCCAGCTCAAGGCTAGAGGACTCCGCCAGGATCTCCAAACAGCAGACGGAGTTGGAGTTGTCCATGTTTGACATTTGCCGTGTTGGGTTTCTCTTGCTTTGTCTGAGCCTATCTTGCTACAACCCTCTTCCTCTCTTTTTTGTACTGAGAGCATTTATTCTGTGCTATTATACGTTGGGAGTCTATAAAATCAATGGCTAAGTCTCAGGGACGCCATAGTTGTTAAACACAGCAATTACTAAAAAGCGAATGAAGTTAAAAGCCTTGCTCGATGGCAAGACGGTGGTGTGAGCCTAACGATTGCGACTAATCTGAGCTACAGGGGAAGTCTCATTTCAAAAGTCTGTGATTGGTGACTCCCTCCCTCCTCTGAGAACATGCGCGATACCTCTCGGTACCGTGAAAGCTAGCCAGCAGGGACGAGGCTTCCAGGTCACCAGTGTGGCCCTTCCGTGATCTGTGAGTCACATCCGTGATGTGTTCAGCAATGGGGCTTTATTAATTAAGTACTGGAGGGAAGCCAAGAGCAACGGCAAGGAGCTTGTAATGCTTGAGACCTCATCGGCCACCAATTCCAAAAGTGGCGAAGCATGTGGGGCACTCACCTTTTATATTTGTTTGTCTGTACTATCTAATAGGCACATTGTCTTCTTACTGGGTGACTTCATTTAAACTCTTTACCTATGTACATATTTATAGTCTAGGAAGCTTCTTCTGTAGTTGTCTGTCTTTCTTTCTTTGTTTCTTTTTTTCTTTCTTTCTATACTCTCAGTACAGTGGAAGCTGCAAACATGATTAGTAATAGCTTTCCATGAGAGTTTTTAAATAAGGATTTTAGTGTTGGCTGTCCTCCCTCTTATCAATCTTTGAACCCTGTGAAATACAATAAAGACTGGCCTGACACGCACACTAGTGTAACAATGAATGAATGAATGTCATGCGAGCAACCAACTACTTCTTTTTAAATTGAATTTGAGACCAGCTCACAGAATGGAGCCCACGTTATCAGGGCCAAAACTGTTTAGCTAAAAGTCATAGGCCTTAGAAGGGAACCTAGGGGGCTGGAGAGATGGTTCAGTGGTTAAGAGCACTGACTGCTCTTCTGAAGGTCCTGAATTCAAATCCCACCGACCACATGGTGGCTCACAACCATCCGTAATGAGATCTGACGCCTTCTTCTGGAGTCTCTGAAGAAAGCTACAGTGTACTTACATATATAATAAATAAATCTTAAAAAAAAAGAAAGGAACCTAGTATAATACTCTTACTGCTAAGGAGACCCAGTATTAAATCAATTCCTAATGATTTATTGTCATACCTTGTCTTAGTTTCCTATTGCTATGATGAGACACCATTGCTAAGGCAACATGTAGGAAGAGTTTATTTGGCACTTACAGCTTCATAGGGTGAGAGTCCAGACCTATCATGGTGGGAAGCAGGGCAGCAAGCAGGCAACCAGACAGGCATGGTGTGGGGCAGAACCAAGAGCTCACATCTTGAGACACAACCATGAGGCAGAGAAGACACTGGTAATGGGTCTTTGGAAACCTCAAAGCCTTTCCCCAGTGACACACCTCCTTAATCCTTCGCAAAAAGTTCCACCAGCTGGGGGCCAGGTATTCAAACACAGGAGCCTAGGTGAGCCATTCTCAAAGTATCACATACTCGTAGGTCAGTGTCTGTCCCAACCTCATTAGAGAAACTTCTTTCTGCAGTGCATCCTGATCGACACAAAGACTCATCTGGTAAAGATACAGAGAACCATAGGTTGTGGGGTGCTCAGCCCCACGTCGGGAATTGATCTCACACGGGAGCGTGCAAAATCCAGAGGTGATGGGTGAGAACAGTGTGAGAGAGGGCTTTCTGAATACAAGGCAGTTGCACAGATGCATGCACAGCAGTTATGACAGCATGCATGAGCCCTGTGTTAGCTCACACGGGGCAGAATTCCAGCATAGAAAGGAAAAGTGAGCAAGTTTCCCTTCCAGCTGAGGAGCTTGTGGTGGTGGCTGATAGATTCCGGGAAAGAGGGTGTCAGTATTCTTAAAGGACCTGGCTCCATACTGCATTGAGAACATACAGCAGAACAAAATGGATTTGATGGATATAAAAACCAAAAACATCACAAAGTTGGGTGGGTATGGAATAGGGGTAGGAGTGGACCTGTTGGGGAAAGGGAGGTAAATATGATCAAAATACTATGTATGAGATTCTCAAAGAATTAATACAAGCTATTTTAAACTGTAAGCGAAACCTAAGTAAGTAACAATTGGATTCAATGAGTTAAAAACAAAGGAAACACATGTTCAAAGTAGTGTTGTGATTATGGTAGTTGCCAGTATGTAGGGGAGGCCCTGGCTGGATCCCTAACACTGGAAATAAGAAGATACTCTAAAGAAATCACTCGCTGGACTGGAGAGATGGCTCAGCGGTTAAGAGCAAGCACTGGCTGCTCTTTTAGAGGTCCTGAGTTCAATTCCCAGCAATCACATGGTGGCTCACAACCATCTGTAATGGGATTCAATGCCCTCTTCTGGTGTGTCTGAAGACAGCAGCAGTGTGTACTGCCGTATATAAAATAAATAAATCTTTATAAGAAATCACTTACTAGTGTTACTGTGCTCTTGGGGTTACTTGTACCTATTGCACGCGTGTGGTGAAAGCATAGTATAAAACTGTGCTTTCATCATTTAGAGGAAAAACAGTGGCAGGATGGAGTGTTTACTAACAAAAGCCTGGAAATGCTACATGTAAGAGTTCCATGGCTCTGAGAGCCAGATGTTGAATATTAACCGCAATGGCAAATTTAGAACAGACACTTGTTTTCAGCTCCTGTGTTTGTGCTTGACGGTAACATAAAAACAAACTGTAATGGAACGCCGCCAGGTTTAAAGACTCTATGAGTTGAAGCAGAAGAGGGACCGTGTGTCTACCCAGGGCGTTTGGAACACGTAACACAGAGTGCACACAGAAGTACGGGCCGTGTCGCCATGGTCCCCGGGGTCATGGAGTCCCTGAGGACTAGGAAAAGCGTGGAACCATTGCTGTCTCCACACAGCCAAGGGAGGGAAGACGATATTCAGAACAGATCTGTGATGGATTGTGTATGCTTTTCCCAGGGAGTGGCACTATTAGGAGGTGTGGCCTTGTTGGAGTAGGTGTGTCACTGTAGGTGTGGGGTTAAGACCCTCCCCCTAGTCGCCTGGAAGTCAGTCTTCCACTAGCAGCCTTCAGATGAAGATGTAGAACTCTCAGCTCCTCCTGCACCATGCCTGCCTGGATGATGCCATGTTTCTGCCTTGATGACAATGGACTGAACCTCTGAGCCTGTAAGCCAACCCCCAATTAAATGTTGTCTTTTATAAAACTTGCATTGGTCATGGTGTCTGTTCACAGCAGTAAAACTCTAACTAAGAGAAGATCCAAACGGAGACTTTGCAAAAGAGACTGTCCAACAGAGCCTGTGGCTAAGGAAACCACAACAAGGCAGGAGGGAACAGCAGCGGCTGACAACCTGAGGTCCCTCTCAATTCAGTGGCTCCACGTGGCCCATGAGAGCTGAGGAAGTACACACACGGGGTGCCTGTCAGTTTCCAGGGTCTATTGGTACCAAGCACTTCTTCTTTAAAAAATTTTTTTTCTTTCTCAGTGTGAGGTTTAAGGGCATAACTTAGATCTGGTTTTGAACAACTCTTGGAAATTGTCCCAGAGGCTGGACCCTAATAAACTTTTATCATGTGTTGACTCGTCCTAGAACCTGATTGCTTTAAACCAAAACAGACCTAAGGAGGAAACTTCTGCCAGCCTTTCTGAAAGGCTCGCAGCATGGTTCTATCGGATTATGCTAACAGAGTGATGGGACTCTCTGAGCACAAGCATCCAATCAGGGTAATAGGAACCTGAGGCCAATAATAAGCTTCTCACATTCTGCTTTTTAAGGCTTTGGGATCCGGGTATTTGTTTCAAATTTTAAAAAGCAATTAGGGCACTTGCCTCAGAATTGTTATAGGATGACGTGGAAATTGTAATGGGGTCACAGTACTTGTTTGCCTAACATACTCAGTCCATCATCTGATGTTGTCCCTAGATTGTGACAAGGCTATTAACCCAGCACGCTATTCTGACGGGCTTTTGTCAGAGCTCTCTCCAGCTCATTTGGGGGAAAGTAACTATAAAAGACATTCATTCTGGTATCCTGGTATTAAGTAGAGACATACAAATCTATATTGTGAACTTTTCATGATCTATAAGACCCTCAATTTCATGTGGCTGGATGTAGTAGCATAGTCTAGATATGATTTCCTCCCTCAGTTTTCAGTTTTAAAATCCCCCATGAGACATTGTTAATTCTCATTGTTAAATGGGAATGAATATTCTGCCACTCAAAATTCCTAAATTTTACGGCCATGAAATTTCAAGTCTCAGAAGCATTTTTTTTTCCCAATCTTAAAAGTTTAGAAACTGGTTTTTGGAACGGGCCCCTCATGTGCTCTAGAGGTCCCACTCCAAGGCTGAGCGCTGACAGGTACAGGGTGATAGCAGGGCAGTGGGACATGATGAGGATTTGAAGATAGCAGTAGGGAGCTTAGGGGCCTGGATATGGACGGCATCTCTGCCCCAGCTTTTATGAAAGCGGCGTGCTGAGTCTTCAGATCTTGCTGAGTTTGCAAATGTGCCAACAGAGCCGCGCTGGGCACTGTCCTTGGCAGTGTGTCATGTTATCAGAGGGTAAAGGCACACAAGTGCACAGGCTTGCAGAATGCCCAAATCGCTTGGGCTCAGTCCTAGTCGTCTCTGCCCCTGTGGCCTTCACAAGCCAAGAAACGCCTTTGGAGATCGGATCATCTCCTGGGTGGTGTTTGAGACCCTTTGCCATCCTCTGCGTGTGCAACAAAGAAGGACACCGCTCTGCCCACACTGTCTCGGGGATCTCGGGGAGGACGGATGACAACCTTCATCCTACTGTGCTACCATGGGAATGGCATGATTTCTCTTTGTTCTGACCGCAAAGCAAAGCTAGATCTGAGAGTATGGATTTATCCAGCATCTGGCTCTTAGCAGAATTGGGATGTTTCAGATTCAAAACTAGTATAGTTTTGCTCTCTTTTACAAAAAGCCTCAGGTTGTGGACCAATGTACCAGCTCCATGCAGTGTCTATGCTAATGAGATGAATAATGGAAAAAAGAACAGAGTCAAGCAAACAAAGGACAACCAGGCCGTCATTTATTATTGATACAAATTTATATAGTGGCATATGCTACTGGAGAAATCAGAAATTCATAACACACAAATTCATACTGTAATACAAAAAAAAATCATTTGAGGGTCAAGAACACAGGTTGACAGCACCACAATTTTTTTTCCCTCAGTCTTAGCAGGGGAGAACCAGGAATAACAAAAACCTACAGGAGAACACGCATGGTTGTTAAGATTGTGCAAACACTCTCCCACACAATTTCCCACCCAGCCATAGGAACCTGCAGGGGTTTTCCAAAGACCTTGGTACAATAAAGGGACAGGCAAGGCAGAAAAAATGGTGCAGACAATTACTTCTTTTGACCTTCACAGCCAGCGCCTGGCAGCAAGGAGCAACCCTGCTGAGGGGGAGAGTTTTTCTGTTCACCTGAAGGTATGATCTAAAAGGTTAGTAAAAACACACACAAGGCATTAGTGAAGAAGTAAGAAACTCTGAAAGCAAAGCTTTTACTGAAATACAGTCCACATTAGTTATCAAATTATCCAATCCCAAAGATGAAGTACAAAACGGAAATGAAATGAATGATTCGACATCACTCAAAAGGCAAATCTCAGCTCTTAACGCTTCCTGCGACAGAAATGGGCGTCCACAAGAGAAGGCTGGCTTCTAGGAAAGTGTCTTAGGGGCGAGGCTGGGAGGCAGGGCTATTTTAGGGGCTGTTCTTTCACCAAGAGTTCCCCAAGACCAGGTCCGCACTGGCTCATGTCCTTTGGATTCAGCCTCTCTTCCCACGCCAAGCTCTGCCAGCTCTTCACATGTATGTGTCCCACTCGTGTAAAGGCGTGTGTGTGTGTGTGTGTGTGTGTGTGTGTGTGTGTGTTTGTGTGTGACCAGTAATGGGCCAATGGGAAGCTGCTCTACCGATGATTGGCTCCCTGTCTGCGCTCTAGCCCTCTTGGTTGTTCTGGAGATTCAGGGCGTGGCTCATCAGCTTTGCGGCATGGGATGGATATCGATTCCAGATTCTTGAAGCAATTCCAGAATTCCTGCTCTGAATTATGCAAGCTGGTCTGAAGTAGCACCTGACCAGCCCGGCCAACCTCTCCTGCCCTGAATTACTGTATTACTCTCGAAATGTGAAATCGGCTTTCCTCCAAATCACCTGTTCTGGAAGCCAATGTGCAGCTCCTGCATGACCACAATCAGTTCTGTTCCTGACGCCTCAGAAACACCGCCAGCCACACCCACCTAAAAGTGTGCTTTTATTTTTCTCTCTGAAAAAAAAAAAAGTTGAAGGGCTACTTCACAATCCAAACACAACACATACCCTGTAATACTGCCAGCATATTGTCTCACCTCCTCTTCCTCAATTTACTCCCTATCGTTCACTCGGCACGCCGTCCATCCATTCCCTCAACAAACATTGCTGGCATGCTTGTAATGAGCAAGGCACTGCTAAAGAGTGAAGAGCTGTTGCTCACACAGACTCTGCTCTCGAGCTCAGGGTGGGGGGAGGTGTCTCTGCAGAGTTGCCCGTAAAATTTTCATGGTTCATTCTGTCTAGATTTTAGTAGGAGTCTGGAATGTTCTCAAAAGAGTCTGGGTCATTTCCATACAGATACTACACAACGCAAATGCTCCGTGATGTACTCACTGACAGGATGTGCCATGCACCGGAACAGCATTCCCTTCTGGGGTAAATGCAATTGTGCCTCTGGTTAGGAACTCAATGTGCTCGGTTCAGGTTGTACCGATAAGGTAGAAACAAACAGAAAAGAAAGGCAAGTGGTGTGCACAACACACACAGAATGCTCAAGTGGATATTTGAATACTATGCTATGTAAAAGCCACATGTATGTGGGTTGTCATGTACTGATATGGGAGAAATTAAGTGCCTGAGCTACCGAAAAGAACCCCCAGAGAGAAGTCCCAGGACTATCGCACCAGGGACAGTGCCTCTGTCTGCTGTATGACACGGCAGACAGGCCCCATGTCTATCTGTTAACTCTGGTTTCACTCCAACCTCTAGGAAATTCGCTTACTCAAATGATTCTCCTCTCACTTTCCAAAAATCACTAACAAAATTAAAAAAAAAAAAATCTCAAACACAGGAGCTTTCGTTGCACTGATGGTCCACAGAAACCCCGGGGAAGTGGGGCTGAGTTTTAAAAGTATCTCTGGCATGCAGAGGCCACCGTCCTTTGCAGCATGCTTCATCACCCTGGCTGGAGTCCTCCCCTTAAGCACACACAGACAAGCACTCCAGTCTAACGCGTGTTGAGATCCCCATTCAAAAAGGGCTCTAGAAAAGCCAAGTGTACTTAGAGGCCAGGCCACATAGGACAGTGAGCGGAAACAGTGTACAGATGTCTAAGTTGTGCTGACTAGAATTGTTAATGGAATCTGTGTATCGGCATTTTGTATCCTGAGCCTGAAAGTCCAGAAAAGCCCACACAGAAGAAAGCTGGGGCAGAGGAAGAAACAGAAGGCTTTGTACACTCAGTTATCTGCTGCCCACGGAGCCCAGCTTTCTCGATCCAATCAGCGAGGCTAATTGTCCAGGGGCGGTCCTAACTCTTAAACACTTCTACGTTCAGCCTTACAGAGTCGCTCCTTACAGAGTGGCCACTGAGACTGTCACAGGGACCTGTAGGCATAAACCTACTCAGACACTCTGGGGGGAGAGGGGCGGTGCCTCGGTGGTTCTGTTTCATGAGGTAGCTCAGTTGTGGGTAGATGCATGCGATGTGTGCTGTCCGCCACTCAAAGCTAGTTTTCCCTTTTGCTTTTTTTTTTTTTTAATTTGAAAGACTATAAAAATACCAGTATTTCTCCCCGTTTTATAAAAAGGATTTTAGAAAAAAAAAAAAAAAAAGAAAATACACCTCGGGTCTTCTCATTAAACTTCCGTCCCATCTTGTAAATTGTTGTGGACTCTGACCTCCAGATTCAGTTTTTTCACTTTAGCACCTTTGAACGTGTAATAACCATCACCATCGCTCAGTAGGTTGACGTTGCGCACGGTACAGTACTGTCTGCTGGCGTTCTTCTCCGCCTTGTCTGCGTTTCTCTTGGCTACATCCACCTTGGTATTCAGGGGGTATTCCTCCAGAGTGTCCCCTGGAGGCTGTTTCTTCTTTTGCTTCTGGCATTTCCTGGTGATGAAACAGGCCACCAGAAACAGCAGCAGGAGAAGCATGATGGCAGCCAGGGCGCTACCGATTGAGGCTCCGGTTTGCGACAGGGAAGCCGCTATCACGGGCTCCTGCATCTCCAGGTTCAGGGACTTCATGTTGGTGCCGTTCTTGACTTGGTCTCCTTCGTTGTCATAGATGAGAGAGTCATCGAGAGACAGCCAGCCACTGGGGTCCACCAGGTCCCTTCGGCGGCGCCTCAGAGGGGCCGTGAGAGAGCGCTGGACCCGAGGCCTTGAGATGCTGTCGGGCCCGATGATGTAGATGACCTGGAGATACCACTGGTGGCCTGCTTCCACCTGCAGGACGAGAGGGACAAGGCTCATGGTATCCAGAGGGCATCTCAGAAGAAAGGAAATGGAAAGACATCAGCTACGATGGGACTGGACAGAGAAATGGTCTTTTTTTTTTTTTTAAATATTTATTGTTATATGTTAAGTACACTATAGTTGTCTTCAGACAGTCCAGAAGAGGGCGTCAGATCTCATTACGGATGGTTGTGAGCCACCATGTGGTTGCTGGGATTTGAACTCAGGACCTTAGGAAGAGCAGTCAGTGCTCTTAACCGCTGAGCCATCTCTCCAGCCCGAGAAATGGTCTTAATTAAAGTATTAACAATGGATGCTCCAGGCCCCAAGATACAGGGAACTGAATGGAGGGTTAGGGGTTCTGTTTTATTTCCACATTTAGGGTGATCTCAGGTTTATACGTTCTTTTCTATTTCCTCACTGATGTGGAATAGCCTACTAATTTATTTCGTGGTCTCTTTAGCTAAATGAATGCTTATGAGTTACTGGTCTTTATTAATAGCAGTAATATAATACTGTTAGCTACCACATTTATTCTCTGTGCCCTCTAATCACTCCTTATGCTAACTTACTACTTACTGATGAACTTCACTTAAAATGGGGTCACGCAACGAGTTTTCACCAAACAATTCTAAGCATAATATAGAGATTCCTGACAAGAATTAGCTGAACTCCAACACTTCCTGGATCACCCCCCAAGAGGAGGATCATAGAGCATTTGATTGCTTCATCTGGCTGTCTGGGAATGCTTCATGGCTATGAAATAACTTCAAAAAGATTAGTGGTAGTCCTGAAACCCAAGGTCGTAGATAGCTGCTTGGAGACAGAAAGAATAATGCAAAATTTGACCTTGTTGGTTGATGTTTGTTGCTAGAACTGAGTGTGTTTCCCGCCCACCTGGTGACGACCGTTCGTGTCTCTAACCCGGGCATTGTACTTATTATAACTTTCTTCTGTTTCCCCAATGTCTGTGAAATCAGCTTGTTCAGCAGACAGCCCCAAAGGTAGCAATTTGGGAAAAATTCAGAGCAGCCCATGCACTGACAGACAAGGACGGATGCTCAGATGCAAATCCGAGGATTTTATCCTGCATTGGTCTGCTGGGGATAGGGAACACTTGTGAGTGAGGGAGAGGTTTAATAACAATGCAAAAGGTCTCCCGGGGAGAAGGTGATCACAAGACACGGAGGGAGAGTCACCTTATAGAGGGCATCTACTTTGAGGGTAAATCCATCCACACCCGGCATGCTGCTGACCACCTGGAAATCGGGCAACTCGGAAGCAAAGTGGGCCTCAAAAGGCACGTCGTGGAAGTACTTGTCCGTGGCCTCGGGCTGGCTGCGGTCCTAGGGTTAAAAAAAGAGCAAGAGACAAGGCGTTTGGAAGGCAAGACAAGACAAGGGGGATGTTCTCCTCTCCTTCTGTGGGTGGGGTGAGGAGAGCGTGTGCTGTGCAAGGTTTCCCTCCAAGTCGGTGCTGCCTCTGGATACCACTAAGGGAGGATTCTGGAAGGTTCTATCTAATCTTTTTCTCACAGACCATAGCTTACTTAACTTTGTGTGTGTGTGCATGTTTGTGTGTGTGTGTGTGTGTGTGTGAGATATATATACATACATATATATATATTGATTTTGTTAGTCACCCACAAAGCCCTTGACAAGAGTCTTGTAGATGAATTCATTTTGCTCATTCAAAAGCTGGACACACACAGCCGGCCACCAGTTCTCAAGCTACTTAGTCTTAGGACCCTATCCACAATTAGAATCCAACGTTCTCAAAGACCTTCTATTTGTGTGATTTTCTTCGTTAAACCTAAATAGTTAAATAAAATACTCCTGTATTAATTCATTTTAAATTTACAATGAAATGTTCATTACATGCTGACCTAATTTTTAGTGAATATACCCACATTCATCTCTTTGCCCCCAAAAGATCTGGTTTTGTGAAATTCTCTTAACTGCTTTTGTATTCAGTCAGTTGTTCTGTATTATTTTAAATTTTAAATATTTAAAAGTATGCTATTTTAGTTAATATATGTAGAAAATCTAGCTCCAAACACAGCTATATAGTTGGAAAAACAGGAGGTTATCTATTTATAACGTTTTCCAAGCAACTGAGGATATATGATACATATGTGTGTGTGTGTGTGTGTGTGTGTGTGTGTGTGTATATATATATGATAGATAGACAGAGATAGATAGATGATAGAGCTATGTATTGTATGGACATATTCTTGTGGGAGTGTGTGGATTCATAACATTAATATTGTGTGTGTTCCTCAATCACTTCTTCATCTTATTTTTGACTTGGGGTTTTCACCAAGCCTGGAGCTCCTTGACTGACTGACCAGTGAGCTGCAGCCATGCTCTTGTCCCTGCCTCTGCTGTTGGGGCTTATGGGTACCCACTCTTTATGTTGGCTCTGAGGCTCAAACTCAGGCTCTCATACTCAAGCACTTCACTGACTGAGCTGTACTCTCTCCCTCCCCTGGATATTCCTCAAAGCTTGGTGATATTTTCCTCCTCCTCCTTTTCCTCTTTCTTCTTCAGTATTGAGAGAGAGAGAGAGAGAGAGAGAGAGAGAGAGAGAGAGAGAGAGAGAGAGAGAGATGTATATATGTACCCATGCATTAGATTCCCTAGGGGTTGAGAGCTTCCTCATGTGGGTTATGGGAACCAAACTGAGCCTTCTGCAAGAGCAATGCATGTTCTTAACCACTGAGCCATCTTTCCAGCTCCCAAGAATGAGATGGAATTTGAATTCTATTCCTAAACTTTCCCCTGAGGAAGTGTGTGTGTGTGTGTGTGTGTGTGTGTGTGTGTGTGTGAAAAGACCACAACACAGTAGTATGAGGAGAGCAATTTTAACCATGTGGACTCTTGGAAGGGGTGTAAGTGCCACTCAGGGCTTTTGATCCAACTTAAGGAAACAGCAGCTTAGAGTTTCCTCTTTCTGGGATAGAAACAACGGCATACCTTGCTATTCATCACAGCCAGTAAACTGGAAATTTGGTAGGTCACTGACCAGAGAGAAAAGAACAATAAAAACGAATGTAGAGGAAAAAGAAACCGTTTCCGTTAGGAAACCAAGAATGCGTCTCACTGGCTGCTCCTCGGACTTAGCACGCTGAAGGGCTCACCAGCAGCAGGAACCTGTGCTTCAGGTGTTTATTTGGCTGGATGCACCCGTACTGCGGCCCCTCGTTGTAGATCGTCCCCGTAGGGTCGAAGAAAGGCACGTAGCCATCCTTGCCGGTACAAAGATAGACTTTCTCCAACTGCAGTTTGTAAGCAGAATGAAGGTTTTGTTCTGGATTCCAAAGGACTCGGCCGTAAAGGATCTGACCTGGAAAGATGGAAAGGCACCAACTAGATTGGACTTGGAGGCTAAAGAGATAGACGCGTCAAAGGCAGAGAGGACTTGACACACTTCCTCGGAGTGAAAAGTGCCTTTTCTGAGAAGAGCTCTGATGGCACGTGTCCCTGAAACAGACATTTCCCATTTCTCGCTCCTCTGATTCATTAATATTACTGAAGCGTTTATGATACGGCAACCACTCAGCTCCGCACGGGGGACACAGAGGTGAGCGAGATGCAAATGAGGGGACAGAAACGAGAGCAAAGAGATTAATAACGTTTATTGATAATGTTTATCAAGCCCAGCGATCGCCGCACACTATACTAAACTTTCCTCCCGCAGTAAAATGCACAGGGAGCTTCCAGTCTTCCAGCTGAGGAGACTGAGGCACCAGGTGGCTGAGTGAATTCTTAAAAGTCGCCACAGCTGTAAGTGCTGAAGGTGGGACTGAGAGTGGTGGTGATTGGCCTTGGCAACTCACTCGAATAGCATGTAGGAGACTGTCCGTCACAGAGGAAAGGGCTTGGCGCCAAAGCGGGGGCAGGGCTAGCGTGGACTCTGCTTTGGGAGAGGTGTGGAGGGGTTTGAGAAGAGGTCATATTTGAGCTGTCTCCGGAAACAAGAGCAAGCACTTGTCAGAACATCCGGGGGAGGGAAACGGGCAGAACATTCTAGGTAAAATGAAGTCCCTGTAAAAATGCTAAGCACTGGGTTGGTGTGAATCCTAGTGTGGAAACTTTTCTTTAAGGTATCGCATGTGGTCTCAAGTTTTTTATAAATTTTTTTTTAAACTTAATTCTTATTCACCTTATTTAATTCTCCCACAAGCCCACGAGGTAGGCCCAATACTGTTCCCTTCAGTAACCTTTGGCAGGGAGGTTCACGGTGCTGGAGATCCAGGGAACCCAGAGGTAACTTACCCAAGCTAGATCTAATGCAGTTCTAGCATTAGAAACACCAGTTCTCTCACCACCCACTCCACTGCTTTCCCAAGATGCAGCACTGCCAGCCACCGGAACACTGGGACTCTGGTGTCATTTATGAATTAAAGGAAGAATATGGATCTTTTCCTTACTTCTACCTTGCCTGCCCTGGAATGGAGGCCTAGGAGATGTTCCCTGAAGAGCTAACTGACTGAGGTATGTGTAAAAGATATGCGTCCAGCCTCAGGGCTCCTGCAGAAGAGTCGCCTATCCAGGCAGAGCCACTGGCCGCAGCCGGAGGAAGCAACTCACCTTTGGAAAAGGCTCCTTTGTAGTCCATCTCTGTTAGTGACATGTCAGACGTGTTGGGATCCATCAAGAATACCTTCTCGTTATTGCAGAGCTGAAACTCAGTATTGAGCGAATACACAACGGGCACAGGGCGGTTGGTCTGCTGGAAGGCGATGGGTATCAGGAACCTGGATGCCGGAGGAACGAGAGCAGCTTGAGGGCAGGGTCACTTCCCACGGGCGTTTGAACTGTCCTGTCGGCCTGGCCTTCTTGACCGCGCACAGCTGTGCTGTGGGTGCTCACCATGTACTGAATGTCTGCACGAGGATAATCTGCTCCTACATTCACTTTTAATATTTGAGACAGGGTCTCATGTAGTAAGGGCAGTTTGGATGTTTCCTTCCTCTGTCCTTCCAGGTGCTAGGATAATAGGAACGTACTCCACTGCTCTCAGTTTTTACAGCGCTGAAATCACTCATACACTCTGCCAACTGAATCACAGCCCCAGCCCTAGCCTGGGCGTCTCTGGATGAGTTAGTCCTTAGAACTCTTTGTCATCAGTGTCCTTTTTGTTCTCCTCAAAGTGTGTGTGTGTGTGTGTGTGTGTGTGTGTGTGTGTGTATGTGTGTGTGTGTGTGTGTGTGTGTGAGTGTGTGTGTGTGTATGATATGTGTAGGGTGGATGCATGTATGCGTGTGGGGCATGTGTCTATATATCCACATCTAGAGGCCAGAGGCCAGAGGTTGATGTTACTTTCTGAGTCTCTGTTGTATAAAAAGTATATTTTATGAAAAAAAGATAATTAAAGATAGAGGGGTGATAGAAGAAAGTACTCAATATTGACTACTCTGGTGTGCACAAATGCCCACATGCACAGGTGCATACACGAATATGTGCATATACACACATACACATATATACACATATACAAATAATGATTAAAAAACCCAGGAAACTGAAAACACGGAAAGCCATTAGAAAGGCACATGAAGCACAATCATAAAACAGACCAGGGATTCTAAGAAAAACATCCTGTAAGAGGGCCACATGGGCAGGAATAAAGGAGAGCTTGTGTGCAGAGACCATTGTGAGTGTCTGGGCGGGACCAGTCAGTGGTCATGGTGACTCATGCCTTTAACCCAGGACTGGGGAAACTGAGGCATGAAGACTGGATTTATGTCCAGCCTGGGCTACATAGGGAGGTCAGACCCAGGCTGGGCCACCCAGCAAGACACCCCCCAATAAAATAAATAAAATAAATTAAAAACAAAACCCCCAAAGCACTGGGAATATTCTGTTTCTTAAGATTGGGGCGAAATACACATTGGTTACATATATATTCCCTGAAATATCTAAAGAATTTCTTCTTTTAGTGAAGAATAAAATCTCATGTCCCAACAGATTATGTGCCTGTGTTTTCTGATTTTCCTGGTCACTGTCCCTCCTCAATGTGGCTGGCTTTGATACTTTGAAGTATTATCCCATCCATTAATTGCACTGTTTAACATCCAGAGAGATAAACCATCTAAATCTTTCCCTCTCTGTCCCTCGATTTCCTTACCTTCCACACGCTTGTCCCCAGTAGCCACCAGCTGCTTTCCTATCGCTACCATGGACACGCTCCCCAGATCCCACTTGCAAACACCTTGCTCACCCTCTCCTGTCTTTTCAACTCCTCCCATCTCTAATCACACCATTGGTTCTTCAACCCACTGCAAGCCACTCCCGGACACTTCCTTAGGACACTTTACACAGCCACGGTACACAGAGATGTCCACGCGTCACTTGGGAAAAGAGCCTGCCAACTTTTTAAGTTCAACACACGCCTACCATATGATCCAGCTGTCTCACTCCTAGGTATTTACATAAGAAAACACAAAACATGTGTTCGCATAAGGCTTGCACATACATATTCAGGGCAGATTTACTTAAAAATAGTTCAAAGTTGGAAAGAACCCAAATGCCCACCAAATGATGGACTCGATAGACTGCTATTCCCTCACCATGTAACGCGACTCAGCACGAAGAGAAACAAACTACTTCTACGGTAATGCAGAAAATCAAATAAGCCTGCCAAGTGAGATGAGGGAGAGAAAAATAAGGGCGATTGCCTAATAACACTTAGGTAAGGTTCTAGAGAATTCAATCTCCTGGTGACAGGCAGCAGGTGAGGGGCGATGTGGATGAGATGTGGAGTTACTGTTTATTGTCTCGATTGCAGCGATATTTCACAAGTACCACATCTGTCGATATGGATTAAATGCATACGTTCACAGCTGAAGTTCACAGCTGGAGTCTGCTTACCGTCAATAATGCAGTGGCTTAAAGACGATGCAGGCTGCTTGCCCGGTGTGCTCTGCTGTGCTTACGGCCCTCTGCCCGCTTCCTCTGCTCCCTCAGACCTCCGTGGTCCTCTTACTTCTGAGCAATGGCGACTCAGTCAGATGCCTCCCTCCTTAGGCTTAGACGCCCAGGCTACCAGTTCTCACTTCTTTGGGACCAACAGGCTCTGCCTGCTTTTCCTTGTTTAGCGGATCAACTATCTTAGTGCCCTCCCCTCCTGCCCTGTGACTGTCCCTTTACCCCTGTCTTGGACCTGGCTTCATGCCACTCTCTCCCTTCCACTGCGGCGTGGGAACGTTTGGAACTGTTTTCTACCCCAAAACACAACCCAATAAAAGCTCTGGGGAAGTATGGCCTCTCGTCGGTTATCAGTCAACGCACCTCTTCTCTAACACCCCTTTTTGAAAAGCTCCGTATTCTTGTGGTTCCCGCTTGCTTATCTCTCTTGAATTCACCTTCTCCCTCCAGGTCAGTAGCCCCTGGAGCTCACCAGTCCATGTACCAATGACTCTGGCATTATCCAATCTATCAGCCAATTCCCAATCTTTCAGCGGGAAAGTAACACTTCAAGTAGTTCTCTCAGCACCAATTCTGTCCTTAGCATTTTCTCTCAATGTTTTCTAGGGCATTTGCTCAGTCCTCAGACAGGTGGCACCAAACGACAAGGGTGGCTTTTAATACACTGTGGTAATATGGCACATTTGGACAATTGGGCTGGAGTCCAAAAGAGGGTGCTATCCTCCCTGTATCTGGAATTACCACGGCTGTGAGCTGCCATGATGGTGCTGGGACTAGAACCTGGGTCCCCCGGAGCATCCAGTGCTCTTAACTGCCGAGTCATCTCTCCAGCTCCACCTATTTGATTCTTATTCTTCTCCATAGTTCATGTCTATAAAGTCTCTATGAACATTGAATTGGTGGATGTTGGACCCCCCTCCTCCCAGGAGATACAGAAGTAAGTTCCTAGGAACATCTGGTCACAATATTTCATCAATAGACCAACACGACCTTATGTTATGTGTGTGCCCATTTAAAGATTCCTTTCTTTAGTAGACACCGTTGATTCATTAACATCGGATTCGAGGGCAATAGCACAATAAATCATGCATGCCTGAACGGGGCTCATTCGATACTCCTCAGGGCACATGAGAGCCCTTGTGTGCTTAGAAATGATAGAAAACACTTTGGTGCTATGCTTAGGAGTCATTTAAAATAACAAACCTACCAACAAGATGCACACAACTGAAAGCATACAGCATTAGATAGACCGTGAAGGGGTCATTGTGCTCAGAGAGCTGACGTGGGAAGGCACCTTTAGCTGCCTGTTGGGCGACTCAACATTTTTACACATCAGTGAATGACCATGGAAGCATGGTGGGTACTTGCTTCAGGATTACAAAAACATTTCAGTGTGCAGGAGAATACTTAAAGAAATAGAAGTAGTGAGAATCGCCTATCTTGGCATACCTTTCTGGAGCATGCGCAGTGCAGGCCAAAGACTTCTCTCCCGGGTCCACCCAGGGCTGTGTGGGCTGCACGGTGCAAGGGATCAGGTAGATGGTGTACTCCCCCGAGTAGTCCTTTCTGGAAACAGGCAGAGCAGACTGTAGTCACAGTAAAACCTGATGACGACTTAGCCCCAGACACACAAGACTTCATTAAGCAGGACTCAGGTGGCATTTATGCACTGACAACTCTGTAAGTGCCACTTTGAGGAACTCATCTCTGATTATTCTAACATTCAGAGTATTATCCCGGAGGTGTTATTTTTTTTTTTACATGTACTCAAGTCCTTTTTACGAGAAAAGCTGAAAGAAAGGCCCAGTGCTAATAAAAATCCCAGGTTCGGGTGATGACAAAGAGAGTTAAGGAAACCTGCTTGCTAATTTGCTTAGTATTTTTTGTCAGCTGACAACCTGTTAACACATTCTTAAATGCAAGAGCTGCTTTCTCTCTGTTAAAATGTAACTATGCCGGGCTATATTGCTAGAAAGGAGGCAAACACCATGGAGACAGCATCTCTCCTGAGAACAAGGGATGCAGCATCCTAGGGACACCCAACTCCACTTGGCTAGCTCTGGATTTTAGGGTGCCCTTCTCAGACTCAATGGCCTCATTTGTTTTCAAAGTTGAAGAAAACTAGAAATTCTCATTGAGGGGCACTCAGTGTGCTTGTGGAAAGATGCAAAATTCTCCAGAAGCTTCTGTGCCCATCACTGACTTGCTACTAGGTGGCAAACAAGAAGCAAAATCCTCCAGAAGTCTCTGTGCCCATCACCAACTGGCTAGTATGTAGCAACCCCAGCCAGGGCTGGAGTTAAATGTAAGGCAGGAGAACATTCAGAAACTTTGGAAGAATCTTTAAGTGTCTATGTTTCAAGCTCTTGAAAGAAGTTGAAAACCTTTAAGGTCAAGCCCCAGAGGTTTCCATCATCGGTATTTACCTGTTGTAAGAGCTCGTGGCTCTCCAGAGTTGATGTGGAGAATCAAATGTTTGTGCACTCCACAAGAGCTGCAGGTCAAACTGAATCCCTCCTAGGTGGTCTGGAGTCAATATGAAAGACTTCACATCCGGGAGGGTGTGGTGCTCCATCACAAACTGTCCTGTTTCAGAGGGGGACACTCTTGATCTGAGAGTCTACTGTGTTTGCACAGTAGGACCTAATTATTATTTTCCCAGCAAAGAATTAAGGATATGTATACCCTTTAGAACATAATTAACAATGGTTGAGACACTGTAGCATTTTATGTACCAGCCCTCCACCCTACAATAGTAATTATGGCCATATAATGTATGTGTAAACATGTGTGTGAAAATGTGCTAAGCTCATATACAACCCTATGGATATTTATGGGAAAATGGACACTGAATATACTCATACATGAATCTCAACAGACACAGTTTGGGGTCTTAATGTTTAATAACTAGAAATTCAATGTTGGATATAATCATATTTAGATCTATTCAAGTCTTTGGTGGAAGGGGACAAGTGTAGATGTCCCTAAAAAGGTAAAGGTTACTTAGCAAGACATCATCATTCATAAGTTCAGTGTGAGTGTTTAAGGTGGATAAGTTGATGGATTATTCTGGACGGAAATAAACTAGCGAGATGATACATGCAAAATGTAACTTGGAGTTTGGTTGGGTCTACTGTCCTTTATATTTATGGATACAAAGTAAATATAAAGAAACATAAAGCAAGTAGGAAAAGCATTTTGAGATAAAGTGCAGTTTATGCCAGGACTATAATTCTACCAAATCACTGAATGTGAAATGGTACTGTGTTTTCTTTGTTCTTAGATGATGTCTGTTGAAGTGTTCTGGTTAATGAACATAAAGATGGCAATTTGTTTTCAAAGGCAGTGACCCCAAACAGTTGTGTGTGTGTGTGTGTGTGTGTGTGTGTGTGTGTGTGTGATATTGATTTTATTTTTTATTGTGCAAATATTTCTATTTTTCTGAATGTTTGAATTATTTCTTAATAAAGACTTAGGAAAATGCATGGAACCTACCTCTGAATTTGGCATGGGTCTTGAACTCAATGACGAGACGGCCATCCTCTCTAATGTAGATTCTTATTATCTGAAGTCTTGCGGAGAGCACACTGTCTGTCTGGATCCCTGGACGAGCAACCACATGGAAAATGTCAAAGTCAGGACATGGAGAGTTCTTATGGACGGTGACTACCCTAGACTCGGTCTCGGGGCGTCTCTAAGGAGAGTCAAGTATTCAGGCGAATGTGATTTAGTTCTATATTCACATGAGCATGATTACAGATAAAGACTGTTCATGAAGCTCTTTGGTATCGCTCTCTCAGATGAAGGGCGTCACTCCAGGAAAGAGAGGGGTCTGCAGGGACGTGGAATTAACAGGAAGTGGGTTAGGGGTCGTGTTGGGGTACAGGACATTGGAGATGGGGGAAAACAAACAAAAGAACAAGAGATGGAGATACTTTCTGGATCTCAGTTAAATGCAACCCCCCCCTTTTTCTGAAAGACCACAGGAATGTAGTTGCTGTTCGAGTTCACTGCTTATCACGATCGAATGTGAGGTAACACAGTTAAGACATTCCCGGGCATACCTGTTCTCCAGAGGACCGTGTCATAGAAGAAAGAGAATTCCATCTCAGTGTGGTGCTCTAAGGAGGCCCAGCCCCTGGGGGCTGTCACATAGATGTAAGACACGTAGAGAGGCACATGTACTGTCAAGAACGACTGAGCAGAATCCCTCACCTGCCAACAAAACAGTGTACAAGAAACAGGCTTACTTTTTCCCTGGGAGGATGGAGCAGAAGGCCATCACCTCTTGGTTCAGTTTGTATCCACTCCCTTGGTCACTGGATCTTATAGTAAGTCCTGATCTACACCTGTAGCTGGTCTTTGAAATATAAAGTGGGTACAAAGTGGCCAGGATACCTCTTCACAAGAGGTGACCTTCAAAGTCTTTTCTGAGGAAGTGACCTAAAAGAATAAGGACTATCTTTGTTTCCAATCTTCAGTTTCTAGAGACATTCTCTGGAAATGTAAAGTCTCACAGGTTGAGGGATTGGCTTGCTGGCTTGTAATCTGTCAGCGCATCCTCGCTCTGCTGAGTTCGACAGAGACCGGAGACCTGTAGGAAACGCTGATCAATGGTGACTGGAAAAGCATCAGTCCTCTGAAATGGACACAGGCTTGACTCGGGAGGTCTTAGTCTTAGTGAGTATTATATTCGTGCTCCAGGAACAAAGACCAGGGGCTTGGGCATCACATCTAGGAAGCCGACCAACAGCTTGGGGCTGCTGGTAATACAGCAGTTTGCTCACACAGACAGTACATTGGAGAAATGTTTGAAAAGAGCATAAATCACACCTCCAGGGAAACACTATTTTCTAAGGGGGTTCCTCTTACAATTGTTAATTTGGTGCACTGAAATAAAATAGATTTTATTAAGCCACGAACCAAAAACTAGATAGAAAAATAATAGTGTGCTGGCAGCTGCCTTCACAGTGACCTGTGTTCATGTGTGGATGGGAGAAACTGTTAATTAAAAAAATCATATTTTTGTCTGTACACATATTTCTTTTTTTTCTAGGGAAACGCTAAGTTAGTAAGTTTAGAGAAATTTTATTTTGTTATTGGGCAACTATTATGGGATATTGAAGGATGTCTTCTTCCTCTTCTTTGCTTCTCATTATATCTCTTCAGCCCAGATGATGTGATTTGCTAGTCTTTAAGAACATTTTCTGACAAACGTCTCATGCATTCTTGCTGTGCGTTATGCTGAGAGCATGAGTCACAGTTTAATATGAATCCAGGGAGATTGCCTCATTACTGTCCACTGGTACTGCTTGGGAAATGCTGAATGAGAGCCCACTTCTAGTTTCTCTGGTTGTTTTTTTTTTCAATTACATATCAGAAATTTTAATTCTTTTTAAAGAAAGACAATACTGAAATACTTCGGGTATCTATATTTCCTGTCTTAAATTTTAAAAGTGGACAGAAGTAATCCTTGACTGTGGGACTTTTTAATGACTATTATGAACAGAAATATCCAGATCTGTAATGGAAGAAAAATCACAGAGAACATTCATTTTTCAAGGGGAGGAGCAATCAGGTTTGTGGCTTCCGTTGACTGTAGGCCAGGCATCTTCAGAAAACAGAGAGCGCCGGCTGCCTTGAAGCTTTCTCCAGTAGGGGGCAGTGCTGCACACAAAACCAGAGGAACTAGGCTTGAATTAAAGAGACTCCTAAATTGATTAAAATCCCTCTACAGAGTCTCTCATTTAGTGAGGCTAAACTTGTTTTGAAATGAAAACCAAACAGCTAACAAGTTTTGGCTCTCACTGAGATACAAGCTCAAAAATAGAATGGAGCTCGAGAATGAATTTTCCCATGAGACAGCCTAGTCTCTCTGGTACTCTTATAGAACTCCTCGTCTGAGCCTTTTGAGTCTTCCTAGAAACACTTCTGCCATCAGGAATGTTTAATGTGTAAGCACACACACATGCGTGCCTAGCCACAGATCTGTTTTCGCAAGGGGTTGTGAGTTTGGAATAAGCTCAGGATCAGAAGGTTTGAAATGATCGTGGTGTTTTGGAACCCAGCGTTGTCTTCTGAGGGATGTACCTCCTGCTATTCTGATCCATTCCCAGTGGGGAAGAGAATATATTCATGTAAAGAGCCCCACTAGCAAACGTAAATCTCCACTTTTCAAAGTAAACACAGTGAAAAGATTCACACATCCGTCTAAAGAAGCAGATACTAGGTTTTTGTACGGATGACTTGCTACAATAATTTTTTTATACATTAACTTGATTTAGAAGACCTCAGGGCACTTTAAACCACAATACAGCCAAGACCCTTGATAAGGAACTTAAAAAGAATATTCCCTTACCTGGCTAAATACACCAGTTGGGTACTTAGCTGATCGAGGTACTTCTAGAGCAGAGTTGGCGTGGCACCCAAGCACACCGTCCCAGAGAACCCACCTGGAAGTCGGCCGTCACGGAGCCCCCACACACGTCGATGAGCTCCGTCATGTCATAGTATGCGTCGAAGGTCCACACGCAGCTCTTCAGGTTCAAGTGTCTGTAGAGCTGGATGGTTTTGGGCTCCCGTACACTTGGGTCAAACTGGAAGGGGCGGTCATAGCCGGGGCCCAGAGCGGTACTGTGGAAAGCTGCGTCATCCAGAAACCCTGCCTCTGCAGGGGAGGGAGGAAACAAGGAACTTGGTCTGAGCATGCCAGGAGCTGGGTAAAGGGGGGTCACTGGGCTGTCCATCTGAGACCTTGGCGGGATCTACCTTGGACTCGCAGTGTACAGCAAGGTCAAGAGGAGACCTGGTAAAGAGCTGAGCTGCCAGTTGGGAGCTGAGATCACTTTGGCTCAGCAGGGAAAGTGTTCCTCACAGAATGTGCATGAAGGTCTACTGTGGATTTGCTCTAATGATTGCATTATGGGTACCCAAAATTGCAGGAGAGAATATGTGAAAGGCTGAGGATCCCTGCCCCTGATTGGATCTGACTGGCAAATAAATGCTAGCACCTAATGGTTGGGCAGGGAGAGAGAGGCGGGGCAGGGAGACAGAGGCGGGGCAGGGAGACAGAGGCGGGGCTTTGGGATTCGCAGGCCAGGGGACTGAGGGGGGAAGGAGACTGGCCAGGCTAGGACAGGTATAAGATCCAGGCTTGAGAGCTGCAGGACAGAGAGCACACCAACCATGTAGGAGCCAGGGAAGAGCAGCCCCAGGGCCACGCCCCAACTGGATCCAGGGCTGCAAAGATGGAATATAGATTTTAGTAAATAATAGCTCAGGAGTATCGGAGGGGAGACATTAGCAAAGTTGAAGTTTGGGAGTGGCCCAGTCATTGGGCTGCTTAAGGCACATTAAAATAGAAGGCTCTGTGTGTGTGTGTGTGTGTGTCTGTCTGTCTTTCAAGAACTCAGAATACTGGGGCAGATAGTGAGGAAAGCACAAGGGCCAATTAGAGCAGATTAATCAACTACTGAAAAAGGAGCTGATTAGGGATCCCCAGCACCCAGGGGAAAAAAGCTAGGTATGGAGGCATGTATGTATGCCCCCCTCCCCCCCCCCCGGGCTGGAGCACAGACACGTGAATCCTTGAAACTCACTGGCCAGCCAGAAAGCTCCAGGCTTAATGAGCAGATTCTATCTCAAAAAGCAAAGTGGAGAATCACTGAGGAAGACATCTTTAATTGACCGTTGTCCTACACATATGTACAAACACGCATATGTAGATGAACATGTGCACAAGATACCCCCCCACACACACACACATCCAGAGAGAAGAAAAGGGAGAGTGACACAGAGAGAAAGAAAGAGAAGAGAAGAGAAGAGAGAGAGAGAGAGAGAGAGAGAGAGAGAGAGAGAGAGGCGGGGCGGTACAACAATGCTGAGCTGTCTGTGGCTTGGGATTAAGTGGGGCACTGCCCCTTTAAGAAACCCAGGCACCCAGGAAAGAGTGAACACACAACACAGCACACCATGATGAATAACGTTTTTCCAAGTGTTTCTTTGCTTCCTGTGGCTCACCACTGGTCCTGATGAAACTGCTGCGCTATATAGATCACTCATGTATGAAAAACTATTTTTAAGGCCAATTTGAAACACAGTTTTTATGGAAAGCCATCAAACCAGCATCCAGCTTCCTTCTCCTCCTCCCTCCAGTGGCTTCTGAACTCTTGAGGTAGGGGAAACCATCTTAATTAGTAGATGGCTTGCTAATGGCGTCTGACTAAACTTCACCTGCTAGGGGTCAAAATTACTAATTCCAGTGCTGTGAACTGTTCTAAATTACAACAGCTGAATGCTGGTACAGTTTTAGGACATTTGAGATATAATAAAATTGTTTACATTTTTAGTGTGTGTGTGTGTGTGTGTGTGTGTGTGTGTGTGTGTGTGTGTAAGACCATGGCATGGAGGCCAGAGGACAACTTGCGGGAGTCAGTTCTCTCTGTCCACCATGTTGGTCCTGGAGACCAAACTCAGGCCATCATGCTTTGAGGCAAGCGCCTAAACTCTCTGAGCATCTTGCTGGCTCCTGAGTATAATTTTTATAGTCCTAAAAGTAGCCATCATGTTTAAGAGAGACAGAGAGGCAGGGAGAGACAACGCTGACATGTTGCCTGGGGTTAAACGGGGCGCTGCCCCTTTAAGAACATCTCAGATTATCACCAGCGACTGCCCTTAGTTCCACCAAGACTGGGACCTCAATTGACCTGTGATGAATTTAAACACTTTTTAAGCAGGGAGAGACAGAGATCTTCAGTTTTTAATCATACCGTTTCTTTTATTGCCTATATACGTACGTGTGTCAATTGAACTTTCATGTGTAGTTTAATGGTTTAAGAATGATTTGCACTCGACTAATTCTACCGTACAAGGACCACCACTGCCAAAATGTTACTCAATGAATATGAAAGAGCAGATAAATGCATTTCTGTCTTCAAAACCACTGTTGAATGATTCATCAGAACGGTGGTGAGGGAGGGGCCGGGGGGGGGGATGACAGGCATTTCACTAGCACTTGCCAAGGTAAATGGAACCGGACAGGACTTTTTGTGGAGTGAAGTGTCTGCGGTGGTGAACAGAGATGCACAACCTATAGCTGTTGGCTTCTTCACGTCCTCATCTGCTGCTGATGCCCAGCTGAGGTCAAGCTCTTGCTGAGACAGGCCCATCCAGGGACAGGGGGAGACCGAGGGGAAGGGGAGGGGAGGGGGTAAAGGAGGGGGAGGGGATTTCTCTTCAGCATCTCTCTTCACTAGACTGCAGTGCTCTTGGGCATTTCACTCTGCCCAGTCCTGCTCTCCTTCTCCTCCTTCTCCCCCTTACCTTTAAGAACATGTTGACCTCTAAAGAAAACTATATGCTCTAAACTTTATCTCAGTTCCCGATTCTAGAGCATCCATCCTTCAGCCTCTAAGATCTGTGATTTCTCTTTCGAAAGATGTTGCTATCATGGGAGCAATCAGGAAACTAAGAATGGTCTCCATAGAGTTGGGGAGTAGCTAATATTTGCCGTGGAGGCATTTTAGACGTAACATCACGTTGAACTCTCCCAATATGACTGGTAGAAACAGTTGTTCTTACATCCCAGATGAGAACACAGTAACTGAGAGAGGTCAAGCTATTCTCGTTAAGGTCTATAACAATGGTTCTCAACCTAGGGGGGTTAAATGACCCTTTCATAGGGGGTCACCTAAGACCATCAGAAATATCAGATATTTACATTATGATTCACAACAGTAGCAAAATCACAGTTATGAAATAGCAATGAAGTAATTCTATGGTTGGGGGGGGGGTCCCATACCACAGTCTAACAGCACACACAGTCTAAGTTCATTGTATTCAAAAATCCCTCATTTTCCTGTTGACTTCGATTATGCTCTGTGTGTGGATGTTCTCGAAGAAGGAAAAGGTAATATGGAGCTGAGGACTAGAAACCATGAAAAGTTTACTCCTCCCCACCGAGCCCCACCTCCAAAGCGGTTACACAGAGGCGGACTCACCTGAGAGGCCTCGCAGGTCCTGGGCGGTGACTAGGTTGGAGCAGACGTGCTGGTGTCTGTAGATGGACTCCGACAACAGGAAGTGCAGGTTGTGCAGGGGCATGGTCGAGATCAGGGGCAGCATTCCGTCCTGATGAGGGATCTGCACGGAGATGTGGATTCTAGGGGAGAGGACAGACGAGGGTTCAGGCATGCGGGATGGGCAGGAGCCTCCTCCATCTGAGCACACTCCTTTGTCTTTGCGGGTGAATTTCAGAAATCCTTTCCTCCCTTGAGGTTTTCCATGTGGGATTTATATCTGAACAGGACTGGGTAGACCCACATGGAGGGTCACTTTCATTCCTAATGGACCCTCAAGCTCATGGCAATCAAGAAATATAGGGTTTTTCTCCCTATACAGGAAATAGTAACATCACACTCAGAAATTAAAGCTTCCAAGTGCTCTGAGTGGCAGCCTTGCCTCTTTCGGAGCTAAGGCTTAGTGACCGATGCAGTGGCTGTCCCCACTCTGTCTCCACGCATGCTGAAGGCTGACATGGTTATATGCCTCTTTGTGTGTGTCATGTATGCTGTGTGTGGGTGTATACATGCACATGTGCCTTTGTGTGCCTTTGAGGAAGCTGGAAGATGACGTCAGGGGTCATCCCGGAGCTCACTCCACTTAAGGCAGGGTCTCTTGCTGAACCTGGAAGCTCACTGGTTCTAGCCGTCTTGGCTAGCCAGGTTGCCCCGCTGAGCCAGTCTTGGTCTGAGTGCTGGGATTACAAGTGGCTTCAACACGCTCAGTTTCCACATGGCTTCTGAACTGGAATCTGAACTAGAGTCCTCACACTTGCTCACTGAGTGCTTTAGCCACTAAGACACCTCCCCAGCCTGTTTATAAGCTTTTAAGCATTTGTTCTAATAATGGAATAGTGGAATAAATAGCTGAAGTCTTAAAATTTCGGGTCAGTTTCTTTGTCCATCCAGCAAATCCTACTAACCACTGTGTCTCTCTCCATCTCAAAACAGCCATGTCTTGCATCTCTCCTCTCAAGTGCCCCCAACACCTTGCATTCCGTTTTGACCATCCTCATTCTGCAACACGCTTTCCCTAGGTCTTCGTTCCTCAGCCCTCGGCAGCCTTTGTCCCAGGCTGTCTGTAACTTATTTCTACTGGCTGCTCTTTCTTGTATGCTTAGAGCCTGCTTCTCTCCACCCCACTCTGAGGACAAGGACCATTTCCTTCATTGCTTTTGTCCCTGCAGTAGAACGCAACTCAAAATAAAATATGAACTTAATAAATATCGGCTCAAGTCTGGGACGCAAGCAGAGCTGTACTCATGGGCTGCATTTGTTTTCATTGCGCACGTTTAAATTTTCACAAAGCTTTCTGAGAATGGGCTTTGGGTTCCTAAAGCTTGTCTGCAAGCTCTTTTTTTTTTTTTTTCAGGGGAATCCAGACTTGGGGTGTAAAAGAGCATGGCTCTTTACTCTGGAAAGGGTCAATGCTGCCCCTTTCTTCTGTTACTGCTGCTTAAGGAAAATAACCTGTATTCTTTTGTAAAGAAGAGAGATTTGCATATCCTTGGACTAGCTCAGACGTTCAAAAAAGGTAAATGCTTAAATTCTATGAAGCTTAATGAATATGTATGACATGGGGGAAATTATTCGGCTATGCAAAAAAAATGAAATTAAAATGTGGCAAAGGAAAAAATAAGTCTAGTGACTTGTAGTTATGATTGTTATTACTCATTAGTTCAGCAAGTGTGTCATGAGGACTAGACGCCCTGAAGTAAATGGAGGAGATACAAAATCAACAGTTCTGATCCCTTCCTTCATGGCCTTTACCGTCCACCACACCACACAGTTACCAAGAATGATAACTCGCTGAAGGAGGCAGAGATGGGCATCAGAGGAACCGCTAAGTCAAGTTGGAGGATATGTCCAACGTGTTGCTAGAAGAGAGGCCGTGGGCGCCACATTATTGAACAAGAGGATTTAAGTATTACAAGTGGAGTTGGGGCTCTCAAGCACATAACCCCAAAGAGTCTGGAGTTCTTGGAGAGGAAAGTGATTCTCTGCAGGTGTAGGGGCAGGTGAAATGCGGGCAAGATCAATGAGCCCAGGAAGAGAGGGCCAGACCTCCAGGAGCCTTTGAAGAAAGCTTTTCTTCGGAAGCTTTAATTACCACTATCCAGTTTTGCAGAAGCATCTTTCACTGCTCTGCACCAGCTGGGACACACATATGGACAGTTGACATCCACTCCCGGGGGAAGTCGCTGCCTGACCTGTTTGGATGTTCTTTGTGTTTGACATCCAGATACTTCAAGGTTGCAATGAAGGACTGTGCCTGGAAGCCTCGAGCTGTCCCGGCCACTACTGGGGTGTGGCAGATCGCGCTGTCCGTCCCGATGGTGACAACGTTGCTCCTCAAAGGGGTCCCCACATGGCCCACCTTGTCCACAGCCTTGGCCACACAGCGCACATGGAACCTCCGACTGAAGTAAATGCTGTCTAGGACCTGTAGGAAAAGGAAAGTATCACAGTGCGTAAGTACATCTTTATATCTGATGGGTAGGATACAGCAAGCTCTGTTACATAGTTAGCTGTGGAGGCCATCCACCCATCCATCCATCCATCTATCTGTCCATCGCCCATCCATCTGTCTATCCATCCGTCCATCCATCCGTCCGTCCGTCCGTCCATCCATCCATCCATCCACCCGTCCATCCATCCATCCATCCATCCATCCATCCATTCATCTGCTCATTTATCATGTGGTCAGTGATATCCACCATGAATCAGGCACTAGGGTCAGAGCAGTAAATACATGTAGTCTGAAGGAATAAGATAGAAAACATGGAAGTAAAGATGAAGCGAGCACCCAAAGACAGTCTACGGTAACTGTATCGATTCCTCTCTTTCGACTTGAAGTTTAGCATAAGGTTAACATAACTGTTTCTCACACCTTCCAGTAAGACTCATTGGCTTCAACCAAGCCTCTGTTGTAGAGAACAGGCTGCAATGGGGTTAAGTCTTAGACATATGAGACATGTCCTTGTCTTCAGGAAAAGCCTCCATTCCTTTCCCTAATGACTCTTCTGGTTTGGAATCAGTCTTTCAAGGTATAAGGAAGAGGCCGAGATGTCTGGTCAGTGATGTCCCAACCTCAAAACTCTCCTGTGCAGACTGCAGCTTGCCTCCCAAAGAAACACATGTTCCCCCCTTGTCACCCCAAAGTTAGCAGCTTTTCTCCTTCCTGCGCCCAGACATCCTCTCACTACTGGCTGCTCAGGGAGGCTGACTGGAGGAGGTTAGTTCTTGATCTTCGTCAGTTAGATGCCCAAGAAAGTTTCATCTTTTTGTAGAAATCTGCTGACAGCATCCTGGCTCTTTGTCAGGCAGTGAGCCCCTTCCTGAGTAACAAGCAGAGGGATTGCCACCGCTCCCCACAGCCTTGCAGAGGTCTGCATGCAATAAAAGCTTGCGGCAGAGAGCCTGGCCTCTGACGCCCCGTGGCCTTTGAAAGTCTGTCTCCAGATCCCTTTGCATTTGCAGATGTGCAGGGGCAAGGGGAGCAGGGGCCTCTGAGAGGCAATGTCAGTCCCTGTCACCTAGACGTGTCAGGTGCTGTGTGCGTCCATGGCTAGGGCAGGTCAGGAAAATTAATTAGTAGTTCTGTGTGCCCTAGACCTCCCACAAAGCAATCACATAAATGTAGAAATTCCTCCCATGGAAACAGTTTTCATCGAAGCCCATTAAAAATTAAAGAAGATTTCCCCATTAAACTTTTTTTTAATTAGCTGCCACCTCTTTATTTATTTATAAATGGACTTAGTCTAGGAGGGATGTTAGGCATGTTACAAAAAATGCATAAACACGATGGTACTAAATAAATAATTGAAGAAATGAACATAAAGCAAAGGAAACTGGGGGAAAGGGTGTTAGTCACCAGTCCATCACAGGAGGAGTTAGAGTCACAGTGCTGTAAATTTAGTACCTATTTTTAAAAATATATATTTTTGGCTCAAATATAAGGTTCTGTTGAAATGGAATTAGATATTTACAATATAATAAGCTGTTAAGTCTACTTTAAAGGGTTTTATGTCTGTGTGTGTGTGTGTGTGTGTGTGTGTGTGTGCGCGCGCGCACGCGCACTTCCGCTTAAGTACTGACATCTTGGGTTCTTGGTCCTTGTCTTCCACTTTCTTTAAGGCAGGGTCTCTCTTGTTTGCCACTGCCCTGCATGCTCCAGGATTGCAAGATTCCAAGGATTCTCTGGTTTCTACCACCTGCCTTGCCACAGGACCACGGAAATGATGTACCGCGATACCCAGTTTTATGTGTGTTCTTGGGATTTGAACTCAAGTTCTCATGTGTGTGCAGGAAGAGCTCAATCTAATAAGCATCTCCCAAGCTCTTATGTTTTTAATGCTACAGAAGGCCGTTTAAACTTGTGCTGCACTGCAAAAGAATGGATTTCCCAGCTCTTGTGAGCAGGTTGAATCAAAGACAATGGTGACAAGTGGCCCTGTCCTATTGGACTCATCAAAGAGTGTAGTCTGGAAGTAGTCGCGGAGGCCCAGAACCAGTTGGGAAAGCATGCTAGACAGCTAGAGTCTGTGTTGAGCCTGAGCATCGACTGCCTTGATGTCTTTTTCAGAAAAATGTCCTCTTTATTGGTGTGTGAGGAGATCTGCTATGATGCTCTTCTCCCAAATTTGGACAAACATCAGTGGTCACAGCTCTCTGCTGGGTGGAAGATGGGGCTGTGGACCTGCTCTTTGGAAAAAAACAAAACAAACAAACAAACAAACAAAAAACCAGCCCCAGGAGCTCCTTTTCAAGTCTTCCCAAACAGTTTTGTAAAGCACAGACCACACAGTGAGTGGTCTATCTCTCTGTTTAAAATTCACTCCCTACTGTGTGCCATTCATCTGCTGGTTATTTGAAGATTTGTGACTGTGGCAGAAATCTGAATCCATGTCCTCAAGAAGTTCATTCCCAAATACTTACTGAATGATTAAAGAAATACATAAAAAGGAATCACTCAATGCTAAGCGCCTGGAATCCTGGACTTGTCTAAGCGTCTATGAATCACATCTGTCAATGATCCTGTCAAGGGCTGAATGGGAGACATGTTATTTTACAGATCAAGTGCCTGAGAGAGGTCAAAGAGCTCCTCTGTAATAAGTGGCTGAAAGGTAGTCAGACTCAGGATTGTAAAGATGCCAATAGACAACTGCTTAGTTTCTTCCTAGTATACATATTACTTTCCCTAACATCTATTATTACTCCTAACCAATTATCATTTGTTTTATTCCAAATGCTATGCATGAACCTCACAGAATCTGACAGACTAGAGCAACGCCAGCTCTCTTCCTCCTCGGGGGCCCGGGCAGACTCACTCACCTTGTGGTTGACACTGGTGAACGGCGTGTTATCAGTGATGGTCTCAAAGGGAGACCGAGCCCCATTGCCATCGGTGGGCGCGGCCACTTCCCAGCTGAACTGCACAGATGTTTGGTTGATACCAGCCTCACTGCATCGCTCCTTCATGACAGCATACCTGGGGTAGCGTGGGTCACAGGGCGTGACACAGACCACCGGGTAGCCTGGGGATGGGGCTTTCTTGACGCCTTCCTTGGCCAGCTCTTCCACGTGGTCGTAGTCAGCAAGAGTGACTACCTAGGAAAAAAGCAGCAAGGCTTCAGGCTGGGCTGAGGAACACAAACATCTGAGACCTACCACACCCTTCCCCGAGACCCTTGAAGCCTGAAGATGGGCTCCGACAACAGGAAGTGCAGGCTGTGCAGGGGCATGGTAGAGATCAGGGGCAGTATTCCGTCCTGGTGAGGGATCTGCACAGAGGTATGGATTCTAGGGGAGAGGACAGACAAGGGTCTGAGCACACTCCTTTGTCTTTGAGGGTTCTGTAACCCACAGCAGGAAACTGTGCAGTTCTTTGCCAGGCAGAGATGAAGGCGCCATGAGTGGAGGAGATCCAGTCAGAAGCTTCATTATCCAACTGACTGCATTCTGAAACCAGAGCCTTATCTCTCATGTGAAAACAGACTCTTATTTTCTTTTACACATTGAAATCCGAATTCTGGTACTAATGGCAGCTGCTAATTTAGAGGCACATTAAATTGTTAATGGTGCATAGAGGCACACTGGCCCCAAAATAGGAAAAAATAAAAAGGTGGCGTATTTGTTTCATAATCAAGTAAGAGATACATTTTGAAATAGTCATCTCCTCTGAAAGAGACTCGTTAAAGAGAGGTTAGGAGTGTAGTGCTGGTTAGTTGAGTCATAGATTCAGTATCTGCTGGGGACCTTTGGGCATTTTCTTCTTAATGGTAAGGTCGCTGCATCCATTCTGTATCTCCCGAAATGATAAACATAATCCACATCTCTGCATGTAAATCCTATGTGTGGTAAGTATGCAGGATAATAGGTAAGTAGTAGCACTGCTTTCTTGCTCTTCCCACCCATGCAATATGTAGATCACCAGAACTGCACTTCCGTTGTCCGATCACTGTGGAAATAGCTTGGTCTTGCACCAGGAATGTGTTTCTCTACCTTTAGTGATATTAGCATTTGTACCTAATAACTTCTTTTTGTTGTTGGGGGCCATGCTGTGCCTTGGAGTGGGGTTCACAGAATCTGTGGATCCTACCCACTTGATGGTCACAGGACCCTGTGTGAGAGATGTGCCAAGGAGAAATGTCTCCACGCATGGCCCAGTGTCCTCTCTAGGAGGAAGTAGGAGGAGAGATGCCCTTGGCTGAGTGCCAAGAGGTATCAAGAAGTGGCACATTGAGATCCATCTCGTCTCCAGTTGTCATCCACTGGCCACTGAGACACAGCACCAGCCATCCTCTGGATCAAGAAACTCACAATGGGTGGCGCTGGCAGTATGAGACTCCCTGATGCTTCTTGATCTAGAATCGTCACTGTAGCAGTCGTCACGTCCCCAAGCACTGCTTCCACTGGATCATCTGGGCCAAGGACTAGAGAAAAAGATTCATGCCATTCTCGATCCTCATTGGACAGGATCTCGACTTTGAAGAAGATATGTTCCACGCCTTCAGCAAGAACAAGACAAGAAGAGCAAACGCCTTGTCAGGGGAACACTCAGAGAGAGCACAGGTTGACACCGCTTGGACATCACATCAAAACCCGCCCTGTCCTTTCAGGGGTCTCTCAATGACTGCTAATCACTGCAGACCCATCAGCAGAGTGAAGAATCTGTTTTACAGACTCAAGTCTACCTGTGGTAGAGACTTGACACTGCAGATTTACTATTCAACACCATACAAGGATTAATGACTCCTGCCTGACACAGGCTGGCTGTAATAAAAATCTATGATCCAAAGTACACTTCATCCTGGTTACACTTCTTTTACTTTTTGCTTGAATTTTCTTCCCTCTTTACACACACACACACACACACACACACACACTCACTCTCTCTCTCTCTCTCTCTCTCTCTCTCTCATGTGGCTGTGAGAGGGCATATACAAATGCCCTTCAAGCTATGCCCTAAGAGACAAAGACTAAAAGGCTGCCTGTTGGACCAGGCTTTGCAAAGATAATAACACGGAGTGAGATTCCAGGGGGGAAGCAGGCAGAGGCTTTAGACATTCTCTCCATCTCTTGTTAAGTGCATTGCAGTAAGGACATCTCCCCGCCTTCTTACATCTAGTTCATGCTCCTTTTGACCTATGCTCCTCTAAACCTTAAACAGAAAAAAGAAAGAATAAGGATGCTTGAAGGAGAAATGATACAGACATGGAAGACTGGAGCTACCCTTCCAGAAAATACCTCATAGACATGCTGGGGATGGAACTTGTATTGACTAGTTTTTTTTTGTTTTTTTGTTTTTTTTTTAAATATTTATTATTTCTTCATAGTATAAACACTGAAAATTCTTTTTTTTGTGTGTGTGTGCTGTTCCTTCCTTTTTTTAAAAGATTTTATTTATTTATTATATGTAAATGCACTGTAGCTGTGTTCAGACATACCAGAAGAGGGCATCAGATCCCATTACAGATGGTTGTGAGCCACCATGTGGTTGCTGGGAATTGAACTCAGGACCTCTGGAAGAGCAGTCAGTGCTCTTAACCTCTGAGCCATCTCTCCAGCCCTGTATTGACTAGTTTTTATGTCAACTTGACACAAGATAAAGTCTTTGGAGAGGAGAAAGAAAGCCTCAGTTGAGAAAATGCCTCCAAAGATTTGGCTGCAGGCAAGCCTATAGTACATTCTCTTAGTTAGTGAATGATGCAGGAAGGTCCAGCCCATTGTGGGTGGTGCCATCCTTGGGCTGGTGGTCCTGGGTTCTATAAGAAAGCAGGATGAGCAAGCCATGGGAAGCAAGCCAGTAAGCAGCACCCCTCCATGACCTGTGCATCAGTTCCAGCCCTGTTTGAGTTCTTGCCCTGAGTTCCTCCAGTGATGGACGATGATGTGTACATGTAAGCCAAATAGACCCTTTCCTCCCCAGCTTGCTTTGGGTCCTGGTGTTTCATCATAGCAATAGTAACCATAACTAAGACAGAGCTGAAAGCCCTGTAAAACTCATGTCAGAGGTGTAGGGACCTCTATTCTGAGCCTCTGAGATACTCCATCCACCTATCAACATGTCTCTGAAAAAGTGTGAACAGTGATCCCTTTCTGGTTATATCGCAAATGGTACCAGGATCTACAGTAGCCACTTAATATTTTCCCACCAACAAAGTTCTATTAAAACAATGACTAGCATACAATTAACTTGCCATCTACCTGACTCATTTCCCTGATTCACAGTGATCCCCAACCTCCCTAACGCTGTGATCCCTTAATACAGTTCCTCATAAGCCATAAGACTACTTGTGTGGATAGTTCAAAACTGCAATTTTGTTGTTATGAATCATAATGTAAACATCTGGTATGCAGATTCAACCCACAAAAGGTAGTGACTGACGACAGATTAAGAAGCACTGCTCTGTCAAATCAATACATCAGACAGCCAAACTGCTGGTTGTGACTTGATTCTTGTTTTTCCTCTTCCCAAACCCATCACTGTTTTGTTTTTGTTTTTGTTTTTGTTTTTGTTTTTGTTTTATTGTCTCCAGGATAAAATGTTTTTTGAAGCCTATAATAACCTATTGGCTATCTTGTTCCCGGTAGATCTAAAACCATTTGCACATTGGAATTGCTGTATAAGTCCTAAAGGGCCCAGCACAGCGTTTTCTACCATGTTCTGCATGGAGTATGTGTATATATTGTCTCTATATTTAAAATCAAGTGTTTTCATTCAACTAAATAACAGGCTAACAAAAAACCTTTCACATCCTAACCTAAGTGCTCAGTGTGTTCTGTGGATAGGTGTTTTGGTTTTTAAACTAGATAAAATGTTACTTGCAATCTCAAATACCTATTTAGTAAATGGAAGATTGTACACAATTTCTTAGCCCTGACCACTGAGTTTGAGGAAGCTGCATACCAATCTGGGAACCTGCAGGACCAGGATATTATTGAAAGTATTCATCTTAAATATCTCACCATGATTCTTTTTTCAAATGTAAGACATTTACCTCTCCATTAAGAAAACCCTAGCTGGGCAGTCAGTGGCACACACCTTTAGTCCCAGCACTCAGGAGACAGAGGCAGGTGGATTTCTGTAAGTTCATGGCCAGCCTGTTCTACAAAGTGAGCTCCAGGACAGCCAGGGCTATGCAGAGAAACATGTCTCAAAACAACAACACGAGAAAAGAAAACCTTATAAATTGGACACGTTGAGAAGCAGGTGGGGAGCTTTGGGAATGGGAAAGAAAAGAGAGGGCAATGGGGGAGGAAATAAGATCAAAATACATTATATACATAATAATGGATTACATAAAATCCATTATTACGTATAATCAATAAACGCTGACATACACCCCAAACAAACAAAAACCAAACAAACAATAAAAAAAAAAAAAAGAAAGAAAGAAAAGAAAAGAAACAAAGGAAAGAAAGCCTGGAGACTGAAGTTGGCACTCAATTACCAGGACTGAATTTCAGGACTCTGCTCTTGGGGTAATAATCCACACCAGACTGGGCAGAGCCGTCTCGAGTGCTGCACCGGACCTTGGAGGTCCTATTCTGATCGCCTCTGCGGATGACCTTGATGTTCAGAACCGCAATGGCATCTGGCCCTGCAGGTTCCCGGACTTGGTATGCGGCTTCTTCAAACTCAATGGTGGGGGCTAAGGAAAATAAAATGGTGCGGGCAGGAAAATAAAGGCAAGTTAGCATCATTCAAAGGATCAGACTCTGAAGAAAATAGCTCATCTCAGCCAGAGGGAACCGTTCACAATACCACAGCCTAATGGTCTGCGGTCATAAAGATCAACCAGCATTTACCCTTGAGCCACATTTTAGACGAGGCACTAATTTAGGTTCCCGGAGGTGTTATCTCTCACAAGAGAAACTTATGGTGCTCAAGCTTCCAACGTGACATCACAGTGCAAAGGATGTTTTTAAACTAAAGCTTTTAAAACTGAAATTTGCACAACGTATCAAGGGACTGAGACATAGTAGGTACTCCATAAATATGTAAGCACTGATTATATAAACAATCTTTCTAGTTACAAGCTACAACTTTTTAATTCAAATTTCGTGAGGAGAAGAAAGTTAGGATGTTGTCAGAGAAGATAAAATAATGGGAAATTGATAGCATTTTTAAATTTTGTATCATCTTAGTGTGTTATAGAAGATTTTAGAAATTTTTCAGCTCTATATTTACTTTCTCAGAAAGTTTCATCTTGACTGTGTAGTTTGTGATAAGAGGCTCTTTGAATTTGTTTCCTTTTGAATAGTTTTCTTTCATCTATATTTGCATATGTACATGTATGTACAGGTGCCCAAAGAAGCCACAATAAGCACTGGCTCCCTTGGGGCTGGAATTATAGGCAGCTGTGGGCTCCTCAAGGTGCATGTTGGGAACTGAACTCCAGTTCTATGCAAGAGTAGACACTGCTCTGAACCACGGAGCCATCTGCCAACCTCAGTCTTGTTGAGTCTTGATCATTTGAGATTTCTTTATACCTGAGAAAAGTTCACTCATCTTGAGGTTGAACCTGAGTTTGCAGGAAGGGCTAATTCAACTACAAGTCAGTCAGTAAGTCTGTGTGTGTGTGTGTGTGTGTGTGTGTGTGTGTGTGTGTGTGTGTCTTCATGCTTGTAGACATGTAGGGACAAGAGGTCAGCTGCAGGTGTATTTCTCCAAGAGTCATCTACCTATTTTCTGAGGCAAGGTCTCTCACTGGGACCTGGGGCTTACCAACTAGGCTAGGATGGCTGTCTTAACAGGCCCCAGGGATCTTCCTGCTTCCACTTCTCAGGAAGTGGAATTATAAGTACATCTGGCTTTTTATGAGAATGCCGAGGATGGAACTCGGGTCTCATTCTTGAGGGTCAAGCACTCTACCAACTGAACTATCTTCCCAGACTGAAGGCCAGCGTTTCTTATTAATGTCTAAGCTGGTTCCTGACCTCTCACCAGGAACTATAGAAGTCTTAGCACTCTCATAGCAGTTAAGAGTGCAGATTCTAGAATCTAACAAATCAAGGTTACAGTGTTGCTTATAGTCATTTAGCTAAAATGCCAGTTAAGAGCTTTGTGGATGCTGTTTCTTCCCACAGAAGATTCTGACAGGGATTACTGCTGGGATTAAGTAAAATAAGCTAATACAACATGTGTAAGAAGGACTCTAAACCTTATGTAAAAAGAAGGGTTTGCATTATTATATATTCACCTGTTAAAATAATCTATTTTAGTAAAATAACAATGTTTCAATTTCAAACAGGTGCTGTTTGGAGCAAACAACACATGTTGCCACCTCCCTGGAAAGGGGTGTTCTCACTCTGCCCCTTGACAACTTGGGGGGGGCTGTTTGTTTCTGTCGTTGTGAGAAACCAATCAGAAATCACATTTTTCCAGGCAGACAATAGTGTTCCAGTTTAGTTCTGGGGACTCCAATGTCTCGGATTGTATTTCCATCCCCCTCCTGACCTGTAGAACATGACTTTTAGTCTCTGCTTCAAGGTTCCTGTTCTACGTTTTAATCATATTTGTTCTTTATCTTTGATAATGTGGGGAATAATGAGATTAAGGATTCCCGTGAGCTTTCTGGAGCCCCACAGAGGATGATCAGCTGCTCCGAACATTCTAGATAAATATTCAGAGGTTGCCCAAATTAGGAACGTCTCCAGCGCTTTCCCTTCCTAAACACTGATATTGTTGGTAAGTTCTCAGTTCATGTCCCGGAGACCTAAGAGGAACCAAAAGCCCATCGCTTCTGTTACCATCTTCGTCATTGGATATGGTGACAGTGGCCATGCTGTTCTTCCCAATTCTGGCTCCACTCCAGTGGTTTCCAAGAGGATGGCCAAGGTAGACCCTGAACTGCTCCTCAGGCTCAAACATGGAGTCATCATGGATGTAGACAGTGCAGTTCTTCGCCTACGACCAACACACAGGACATACTTAGTCTTGTAGCAGGAGGACCAACAATAGGCAGTTTTCCTAGATAACATTTTTTCCCTCTTTGTAGCATCAGAGTATTGGCTTGAATTCAAAAAAAGCTTAACAGTTTCATTTATAAAATAGAAGGTTGAATTCTAGCAATTTGTGCCCGACTCAGATGTACCTATACAACAAGGTTTGCACTATAAAGACATTCCAAACCATTTGAAAAATTGGGGGATAAGTTGTGAGAAACCAAGGTAATACAATCAACAGTAAATTAAAACACACCTGCACACTGTGGTGTGCTTTCCCACCTGGTATTTGGGCTAATGACAACATTTGTACATGTTACAAAAGGCGGATAATGGGAGTTAGCATACGGCTCTCCTTCCTGGAGAGTTAAATAAATTGCTTCTCCTTTGTGAGAAGGAATTCAGAAAGGCACCATCTTGGGTTAAAAATATTAAATTTAAATTTTTTAATTTAATATTTTAATTTTAAATGCTAAAGAACTTCAAATTGGATACCAAATAGTGACTCATCTGAACATTATGAAGGGCTGAAAGCTGGAAGCATAACCAAAGTTCTTGGTGGTGGGAGGAAACCAAGCGTTTCTCAAATAGAATATTTTCCACCGAGGTATGTATGAATGAATGAATGTATAATAAATATATAAAATCAGCCTCAGCGGCACAGCTATGCGATAAGAAATGGGACATTTGTCATATGACCATTTTAAATTCACTATCCAACTATCTTACACAGGCTATGTGTGGTTTGGGGAAAGTTCCAAACCATACTTTACAAATCATGCTAAATAGCAAGATTATCCCATGAACATTTGTATGTGGCTTCTTAACATCCTTTCAAAATCCTAAAGAATGGTCTTTTTTTTTCCTTCAGCATCTTTCCTGCAATATGAATTCATTATAGAATATATGAATTTAGTAGTGACTTTTCAATCTTTTTAAAAAGACATTTTTGTAAATGCCAACTCTAAAGACATATGTTTAATAAGCCAAAGAAAATGAAGGTTCCAGAATGTGCTGGAGAATTATGATAGATTATCGTGTGGGTAACATATGGTCTATTTGATTTCTTTTATTAAATGAAAAGCTATTTCTTGAGAAGGCAGTGAATTTTTTTTTTCTTCTTTGAGCTGAAACCAAATACAGACATTCAGACTCAAAACTAAGGATTGCATTTGTAGGTGTTCTTAAGTTCAGGTTCTAACTTCACAGTAACAAAGTTCCAAAACCTACGGCTGGCCTTTGTGGGTCATGAGTGTCTAAGGCTCTATTTATTTACTTTTTGTTGTAAAAAAGAGCAGAGGATAAGTCAGATGAGATCTCCTCATGTAAGAGTCAAAGGATTCACAGAAGACAAGATTTTGATAGATTTGGTTCCATCAAAATGGAATACTTCTGTTCAGCTAAGAATATTATGGCCAATTTAAAAAAAAGAAATAGAAAGGAGGCACAAAATCATAAAAATTTAAAATGAAGTTATACATACAAAAGAAATTTAAAACCGCTTGAGATCTCCTTTAAAAGATGTTTCTGGAGTTTAAAGTTATTTTAAAAAACCCATAGGCAGAAGATATAGGAATTGCTAAGTATTTTGTTTTTGTACACTCACATAAATGCAAAGGTATAGGAGAAAAAAATGTTCCCACATATAGTTTAAAATTGAGACTTAACAAATATCCTTATGGAGTTATAGCCACTGAACTGTAGTATTAATATAAATTATATTAGAACACATCTTTGCTTTTACTTCTATGTTATCATAGTAATTTCTTTCTTTAATAAGTAATTTATTTATTTGTTTATTTATTTATTTATTATTTGACTTTTATGTGCATTGGTGTTTGGCTTGCATGTATGTCAGTGTAAGAGAGTCAAACCCACTGGAACTGGAGTTCCAGATAGTTCTGAGCTGCCTTGTGGGTGCTAGGAATTGACCCGCGCCTTCTGCAAGAACAGCCGATTCTCTAAACTGCTGAGCCATTTCTCCAGCCAGGAGATAGGATCACAGTACTTTCTAAACTGGTAAAATTAAACTATATCCTGGAAATTTGCTGTTTATTATAACACAAATAAAAAAATGCAGTTAAGTAAAAAACGAACAACATGGTTAAAGTTGGTTTGGGTCATGGTTTATCATAGCAACAGAAAATCCCAAGTAAGGCAGAAACTGGTACCCGGGTAGTGGAGTACTGCCGACAATATGTTTTGAGAAGATTGCAGAAGGGCATTGAGACTTGGGGCTAGAAAAGCCATTGAGTGTTGAGAGCTTAATGAGCTCTTATCGTGAGAACACAGAAGATAATGCTGAGAGCAGTGCAGGAGGTTTGTGCAGGTCTCACTTGTGACGTTTCAGAGGGGAGCAAAGACTCCAGTTCTCAAGGTCATTTATGTGATGATTTGAATTGAGAGCCACTAAATACAACCTTCACTTTGCTGGGACGATTGATGCCGGTCAGCTAGGGCTCAAGAGTGGGCTGTGGTTAAGAAGAGGTCATCATCACTGAGGGGAAAATTCGAATGTATTTCCTCAGGGGATTCTCTTTCAGTCACACTTCTGAGAGATAGTGAGATTACAGGCAGCACCCCTCTGAGATTACAAGGAGACTCAGCGGCAGCTACAGCAGGGGAGTGGCTTAGGCTGGATTTTAAAGGATGGGTGACTACTCATGTACATTGCCAAGACAATGCTTGAAGCTGTGGAGCGCCTGCCTCTTCGGTCCTATGCCGAGATATATACTACTCTGAGAAAGAGACTCTGATAACAGAGACCCCTCTTTCACTGTCTAGTAACACTGGGGAGGTCTCTCTATTATGGTTTCAGACTGAGGGGTCTACATTTGATTCTGCCGGGTTCCATCTAAGCTTCCCAGCACCATCAATGACGTGTATGTTCTGTTATAAGCAAAGACAGGAAAAGATAGCCAATTGGAACAGATTTCATTATTGGTAATTTTATCAGTGTGTAAAGAACTCCAAGAACCCCAAGAACTAGACCTATCTAATTCACGTCATGGACAAATCAAGGTTACAAGGAGGGGATTTCATCTCGGAGCCACGACGAGCCCACTCACCTTCTCCCCTTTCAGAAATGTAATCCGTGAAGAGTCTGCATTTCTTCTCTCTTCAAAGTCCTCCATGACCCGAGCAGAGTGACTCTGAGTATAACACCTCACCGATGACTCGTAGCTCAGGTCCCCGCTCCGGATGATGGGCACATGCAGGACACCCTCCTTTTCCTTCACTAGAAACAGATCCTTGGAAAACTGCATGCTGGGAACTGGGGAAGAGATGGGGAGATGAAGAAAGCCTTGTCAGTGGGAGAGAGAAGGTGCAGCGGCCACAGCGGTGCTCCGTAGAAGGCCTCGTAGGAGACAGAAGCACAGTGCTAAGGAACTCTCAAGCATGGTTGTCATTCCTAGGACACAATCACTGTGGCTACTATGAGTGTGAACCAATGACCTGGACTTTGCACCTATCTTTGGCTTCAGAATGCAGCTACTACCTCCAATACAAACAAGGAATACGCACAAAGAGACTATGATAATGATTTCAATACAATGCATAGCAACTTTCCTCCTATGGATACAATAAGGAAAAAAAGAACAACACAAGGTTGATGACAAAGTATGGCCCATCACAGAGGTGCTGAGATCAGGGAGACACCGGGGCAGAGTAGAGACGTTAGCAAAGAAACAACACCACAAACAACAACGACAAACAGGCTTACTCTAGGGAGGCAGAGGCAGGTGGATCTACGGGTTCAAGGCACCCTAGTCTACACTGCAAGATACAGGATGGCCAGAGCTGCACAAAGAAACCCTGTCTTGAAAAAATGAAAAAGAAAAGAAAAAGGTTAAGGCAGAGACCTAGATTTTTCTCCTAAATTAAAAAATGACAAGAGTATATAAAATATTACAAAGAAATTCCTTTTAAGTCAAAACTATTTGGATCGAACAAAATATATGGACAGGGTGAATTTCAACGACTATAACTGATCTGTGGGCACTTCTATGGAGTTCGCCGATCTTTGAAATGTGCTCGCCCAATTTGACTTTAGGAATTAACCCTGTGAATGGTGATTAGAAACAAAGGAATTAGAAGAAGCAGACTTGACCTTCCACACTGGCGTCACGACACGGTGAATCACTGAGACTTTCTGAATAAACTTTGAAACTGGCAAAGCAAACTATGAGTCTCTCCCAGGACAGCTGAGAGGGCTGGCTTTCAGAACACAGACATGACATCCAGTGTAGCACAAGGTTCATAGGAAGTGCTCCAGTTTGGAAGTGCTCCAGGTTGAAGGTAGTTTGGTTTGCATGTACCCCGTAGCTTCACGCCCCTCCATCTAAGGAATCCTTTCCCTCTCGGCTGCCTCAGTGCCCACTGTGATGCTCTACACTCGGACATTTCCCCAAGCCCAGCATTTGGGTTCATGGCCGGTTATTAATTTCTCCACAAACAATGCAAGGAGGTGTCGGATGTCAAAGACTCCTGCCGAGCATTTCATGTTCAGAGCTGTAGGATACTGACCGTAATGCCATCAGTACCCTCTTCTTGGCTGCCTTCTGCATGTGCCCTGCCAAATGTAAAGGAAAGGGATGCCAGGAGCATCTCAGCACTCTGCAAGTCCATACCTAGAAAGTTCTGTTTGCCTTCAACTGACTCTGTCTTAGAAGGGTTGGATGCCCTGAGGACAAATCAATCCTATGGTCAGAATGGAGCCTACTGGTAATTAATGACGACCTCATAAAAAGACAGAAGACCCCGCCCCCAAACAATACCACTCCTAAGTGAAAATTAGTGACTGCATCATAGCAACCTAGGAGCCTGTCATTCAGTGCATGGTGCTCGGCACAGGAATACCATCGGACGTGTGCTGCCAAGGGAGAGCGGAACAATTACGGAAGCCGTCTCTCTCTTGGCATGTGTCCAAAGCTTCAGATGGGCTTTGTGGCTAGCCTGGCTTGCTTCAAGTCAGATCAGAAACTTAAGGGCTGAACTGGCAATGTTTGCCCATGAATTAATCAACCCCAGATTCTTCTAGAGCTGTTAAAGACTCTTCTTTCCCCATTTTTGACAAGATATTTACTCTCACTCTTTTGGGGCTTGGGGGGATGGACACTTCTCACTGCCTGCATAGAAAAAAAAATTGTCCTTTCTTTCAGAAAGCGCCAGTCAGCAGGAGGTTGGCAAGAGTCAATGCAAGACAGCAAGGTGAACACGGAACAGGCTGTGCACGGGGCTGGCGGTGTAGGTCATGTTTTGTGTTTAGGATTCACACATATTGATGTCATTCTGTCAATGACCTTGCAGGGCAGCAGTGTTCTGGGAAGATGCAGCACCGACTAGGAGGATGGCTTTTCAGGACCACAGGGGCCCTCTTTGTACTAGTGGGATGCAGAGATACAAAAGAGGCAATTTCCAAAAGGCAGGTGGGGGTCGCAATGGGTATAAAACATTTACCATTGAGCGCCTCTCTTAGAACATTTGTTGTACATAATCAATATTTATTTGCATAAATCTTGCACCTAGAAATAAAGTGCAGGACTCTGTTCTTTGTTACTCTATAGCTGATACAATATTGAGCCCAATATTCAGGTCGGTGTATGAAGTGTTCCATAGATACTATTATCCTGTTCATCTTCTTGGTCATTGACAACGTTAACCGAATATCAATGTCTGGGACGTGGCATCCTCTTTTCAGGCAATGGTTAAGTTGGAGAGTTAGCAGAAATCCACCTCTGATTCTTTGGAGTTAATGAATAAGTACTACACAGGAGTTCAGTGGTGTTGATAGCTTGTTGGTAGACAAGATCTTTCTTGTCTACCAGTAATACTCATATGCATCTTAGGATCTAATTCAAAAGATGGAAATAAAAACATGAAAAAAATTCTGAAATGAGTTCCGTACATCATTTAGGGTCCTGTTTGGCACAGTGGAAAAAGATGAAAGTATCTGAGATCGATTACATCAGAAAAGGGAGCAATCACATCTGAAAGGTTAAGAGCTGATTTCATTAGGCTCTTAAGTGACAGCGGGGTGAGGGTGGGGTGGGGAGGGGGGTTGGGGGTTGGTGGAGGGGGGGAGGCAGCTGGTGCTGCATGGGAGAAGGTAGTGGGGTGGTTCCTCAGAAAACTGGGCACGACACTTCCGGAGGATCCTGCTATACCACTTCTGGGCATATACCCAGAGGATTCCCCGGCATGCAATAAGGACACATGCTCCACTATGTTCATAGCAGCCTTATTTATAATAGCCAGAGGCTGGAAAGAACCCAGATGACCCTCAATGGAGGAATGGATACAGAAAATGTGGTATATTTACACAATGGAATACTACTCAGCAATTAAAAAACAATGAATTCATGAAAAGATCATACTAAGTTAGGTAACACATTCACAAAAGAATACACATGGAATGCAGTCACTGATAAGTGGATATGAGCCCAGAAGCTCAGAATTTCCAAAACACAATCCACATATCAAATCATTCCCAAGAAGAAGGAAGGAGAGGGCCCAGGTCCTGGAAAGGCTTGATGCAGCATTGTAGGGGATTGCCAGGACAGGGGAGCGGGAGGGGGTTGATTGGGGAACTGGTGGAGGGAAGAGGAACTTATGGGACTTAGGGGGAGGGAGGAACCGGGAAAGGGAAAATTTTTTGGAATGTAAACAAAGAATATAGAAAATAAAACAATAAATTAATTAATCAGAAGATGGGACTAACAGGTTAGACTGAGTTTGGACTCTGGCCCCATTATAGCTCTACATGACCTTACACAAACTAATCAAATCTCAGGGTCACAACTTGAATGGTTACTGTGAAGGCAGAGATAGTACACGTAAGATCTTTAAGTGTTTACAATGAATGGCCTCAGCAAATATTATCGATCCTAAGAAAGAGAGATGACTAACATCAGGAGATGTTGCTGACTACAACCAAGCGCTAAAGTAATTTTGGGGACTCCTTTCCTGGAGATAAATTCTTGACATGAAATAAATGTGGTTGCCTTCCTAATAGATTGGAGACATATTGTTTTGTATATCAAATTCCTAAGACTGCAACTCCCACACCTATGATAAAAAATTTGGGAAAATTGAAAGACCTTTCTGTGTTCTTCACAGTGTAATGACTGCATGTGGTACTGGAGCCTGACTGGTTCATATGATAAATTGTAGACATGCCAAGAATAAATGAACACACAATAAAATCTACTGTGTGTGCGATGACATAATTCATCTAAATGACATTCTGGAAAAAGTAAAACTTCAGAGACAGCAGATACGTGGTTGCTAGGACTTCAGTTATGGAAGAAACTGCCTATGAAGGTTATGAGTAAATTCTACAAGGTGTGGGGGCTTCACGACATCTTTATTATGGTGACGTGTGTGTGTGCGTGTGTGTGTGTGTCTGTGTGTACCATTGTTTGTTTTCAGAGCTTATAAGAATCTTCATTCATGTACTTATACTCTAATGGTATGTGTGTATTATATAATATGTATATATATGTATATGTGTATGTTTATGTGTATATATGTATATATGTGTATATGTGTATATATGTATATGTATTATATAATATGTATATATGTATATATAAGTATGTGTGTATGTGTTTATAAATACACATATATACACATATAAACACTCACACATATTCCTCATGAAAACAAACATGAAAAATTTGGTAGAATGATTGTTTCCAGTGAGGAGGCCCAGATGATTGGTAGGTAGGGATGCAAGGAAGATTAAGTTTTCATAGTGTGCCCTTTTGCTGTTTTTAGATTTTACTACTAATCTACATAATTATTTAAGGAAGGATAAAAACATTAAAAGTTACGCTGTGAGCCACTTCCTCTCTTAGGGGATGTTTCAACCCTGACTTTATGGTCAGCCACTGGCACTGCTGCTGCTGCTCCTCTTGACTGAAGCAGACTGACACGTACATCCAGATGCTCTGGGAATTCTACCTGCCTTCCTTCCTTCCCAAGCGCGGCCTCCCTGACTTAGGTTCTGTCCTCAGTGCAGACTGTCCTTGGTCACACACAAGGTCCACTCTCCTGTGCATACAGCCCTCACTCCTGCCAATGTTGGCACCCTAAAGGCAACTCACACGGGCCCTTTCCTCATAACCACACACTGCTCCCCTTACAAAGCCCTTTGGCCAGAACTCGAAGCTCCAAAGGACCTTTCCGTGCATGCTTCTGCTCACCTGCTGTCCTGTTCAAAGCAGAAGTCAGCATCCCAGTTCCCCAAATGTGCATCTTTCACAGTTTTACATGTGTGTACTCACCTGTCTATGTGTAACAGGTTGCCCTTTATTATCCATGGCTGACATCCTATCATCCTTGAAGACGCCTTTGTAAAACGTGCTGTACCAGACAATGAACTTCTGAGTATAGGTTTACACATTAACCCTGCATTAACTGCGCTTGGCAGGTGTGGGCAACATGCGTGGCTGTCTCTCCCATGTCTGTGTAAGTGCACATACATGCTTTCGTACATGCATATGCATACATATGTATTTCACAAATAAAAGTGTGAATTGGATATAATGTAAAGTGCACGGAAATTAAGAAAAATATAGAAATACCCTCGAAATCAGCAGTCTCTTACCATCCTGGAATGTGTCATTAATTGCAATGACAGCCTGAGAGGGCTTGGTCAGTTCGGCTCCTTGTGCTGAGCTGAGGAAAACCACAAATGTCTCCAGTCCTTCAATTACTGGGTATTGTGTGTCGTCCAAGATAGTCAAAGTGCAATACTGGAGGAGAGATCAAAGCAAACTTCAGAGAATGCTCAGGGCCCGGCATTGGCATCTTTCTTTGTGGTCATAAAGTGACCCTTTTGTCTTTAAATTCATAACAGGATCATCTCATTAGCATATTCTTACAGTTTCTGTTCTAAACTCGCACTGTTGGAAATGTGATGATAGAAAGATCATTTGGAGAGTTTGAGAGGATCCTTTCGTGAATTTCTACTCATCTTTTCGGGTGCATGTGTGTGCGTGTGCGTGTGCATGTGATGCGTGTGCGTGTGTGTGTGTGTGTGTGTGTGTGTGTGTGTGTGTAAGAGTGAAAAGTGTGAAGGTCAGAGGACAATGTGTAGATGATGTTTCTTTCCTTCCCCAGGTGGGTCCTGAGAATCAAACTCAGCCCATCAGTCTCAGAGGGGGATGGTCATCTTGTCAGCCTTCATTTGTATTTCTGAAGAAAGTAAGGACTGAAATGTTGTAAAGGGCTTTATAATGTTTTATAGAGACAGGCAGAAATTACCCTAGCAACATCATGTAGAGAGTCTAAATCAGATTGTCTTCATAGGGTCCCTCCTCTTGGGAATCTCACAGAAGAGGGGGTTAGGGGGACACAGAAAAACCGTAGGCGTCCGAGGGGATAAGGACAACAGGAAGACTCAGCCCACTGGATCAACCAAGCAGGCCCCATGCGGGCTCACAGAGATCAAAGCGGGAGGCACAGGGCCTGGGTGGGTCTGCATCAGGTCCAGTGCACACACGCTGCGGCTGTTAGCTTGGTGATGTGGGACTCCTAACTGTGGGAGTGGGTGTGTCGCTAGCTCTTTTGCCTGCTTTTGAGACTCTTTCCCTGCTGTTGGGTCACCACCTCAGGCTCGGCCGTGAGGGCTTGTGTCTTGTCTTCCTGGATCTTGTTTTGTCATCTTTAGTTGTTGTCTCTTGCAGGCCGCCTCTTTTCTGATGGGAAATGGAGGGGCTTGAATCTGGGGGAAGAGGGGCGTTGGGCGGAGCTTTGAGGGGTGGAGGGAGGGGAAACTGAGGTCAGGATGTATTGTATGAGAGAAGAATCTCTTTTCAATTTATTTCTTTTAAATAAAAAGAAACTGCACCAGCAGCCATGGACTTTTGACTTCGAGGCACTCGGGCTGCTGGGGACTCACCTGTTCAGTGATACCCGGCGCAAATTCCACCTTCCTTGAGCTGGGGACATAGTCAACTCCTGGGGTGGCAGAAGCTGGGTCCGAGGGCCGTGTGGCACACCAGACAGATGTGAAGGTAGAAAGGTCAGTACCATGGCGGATAACTGGAATCTTCACCGTGCCTGGATTGCAGTAATAGACGTATTTAATATCCAAACTTGAGCCAAAAACACCAGAGGGACCCTGAGAACACTCTTCCCCCCCAGAACAACAGAGGCAACTCTTCTACATGGTTTGTCCAATCCAACCTTATGGACGCTCCTCCCCTCTCCCTCCCGCTCTGATAAGGGCTGAGAAGGGACGATGCTCCCTTTGACTAACTCGAAGGTCAAGAGGAGACTCACAGGAGGGTCTTAAGCAGGGTGGCACTGGAAAAATAATCCTTGGGGGAAAAGCATATTTCGCATGCACCAGAGGGAAGACCTGCCACCAAGAAACATCTCAAACCTATTTAAAGAGGAAAAACCCTGAGATGAGAGCCTCAGCTGGAAAAGTCGGTAACGAGTTCTGGGACCCACAGGGCCTGGGGCTGCCTGTTCTTAATGGAATGTTTTAACTGGGTTGATTTTCTTTTTTATCCAGCAGCGCACACAACATTACTTGAGCCATGTACGCTTATTGTCCTAGGAACAAACTTCATCTCTTGGGCCAAAGTGACACCATACTTGTAGTATCTTAAAGATAGTTAACTCTTTTCACAGCCACACAGAAAAGTGGGCTTGGGACCCCCATGAGACACCATATTCTCCCACCAATATGTGAGGGCACACGTAGTCACATAAGGGCCCTTGGTGCCCAGTAAAGGTAACATGACATAATAGAGAAGCAAGGTTCTGATCCAGCCACAGAGCGTGGCTGTGCTCGCTGCACAATCTTCTGTTTTGCCTACATGAAGTTCTTTTCTAGAGACTTATTCACTTATCTTCATTTTAACTATAGGAATGTTTGGCCCGCAGGTATGGATGTGCACCCCATGCGTGGCTGGTGTCCATAAAGGCCAGAAGAGGGTGCCGGATCCCCCGGAACTGGAGCTACCAGGTGGATGCTGGGAGGCAAACCTGGATGTTCTTTAAAAGCAGGAGTGCTCGCCAACGCTGGGCCACGTCTCCAGCCTCTAGTTGAATACGTTCTGATCATCTGTTTCACTTCTGTGGGCCTCAGTCTGCTTTACGTGTAGTGTTATCTGATCCACTGAGGATCAGTAAGGGGGTGCAGAGCATACGTCGCTTCATGTTCGGCATTCAGTACGTGTTTAAAAAAATAGTTATGGGAACTGGAAAGACGGCTCAGTGGTGAAGAGGGCTTACTGCTCTCACAGAGGATCTTATGTCACCTCTGGCCTCTGAGAGACTTGCAGTACCTTATACAAACATACACCACACACACACACACACACACACACACACACACACACACACACACGCATCCCTAATCTTTAAAAAGTGTTAGTTCCCCATATACTGCAGAATCCCTTCAAAGAGGCAGAAGCCCTTGATCTTCAGTACTATCTCCCTCTACCAGATGCAGGTGATAAATTTAGAGACCCTTAAGAGCCACAAGAAGGAAGGGGCCTGGGCTCTAAAGCAACCCGGAGAAGAGACTCCATGGGGCTAACATATACATGAAAATGCTCTATTGTGCTAAGACAATGAAAGTTGGATTTTTTTCCAGCAGCTAACAGTATACTCAGTAACTATCTGCATCCTGAATGAACCACATTACTGTACAAGCCAAAATGCTTGGAAGCATACCATCCTCTGGACCACAGAGTCAGACCAGGAAGCTCCAAGGCAGTTGTCTCTCTGCCATGAACAATCGGAGCAAGCAAAGTGGACAGGACCCTCTATTTTCACTACCTCCCATTGTTGATCTTGATGCCTGGCAACCTAAAAACGCTCAATATTGCCAACAATACTGCCACTAAGGAATGACATTCTCCGTGCCTTAAGGACATTGTCAAACATAAGAAGGAAGCTGGGATGAAGGATCGGGAGACGGTTCATGGAAACTCAGAGAGCCTCTTCTCCATTACCTGCATCCTCACTGATGGTGAAAGCTGTGTTGCCCAGGGAGACAGTTGAGGCATCATTGGGACCACCGATGAGAACCTTGGCCACTGCCAGCCTTCCAATGCGGGCATTGTCAGAAGCATCAGCCAGGGCTATCTCAAACTCCTCTTCTTCCTCATACTCGCTGTCATCAATGACCATGACATCACATGTGGACATGGTGACACCGGGTCCGAATATCACACGACTCTCGGCAGACCTCCCTCTGGACTTAAAGTCGGATCCTGATTCCAGAGCGTAGAGGCTGCTCCCCATGGCTGACTTAGGAACTGTGTAGCAGACTGCGGACACGGTGCTGCTTGAGTCTCCTGTGGTGTGAGGAAGGCAAAGCGTGTGGATGAGGGCTTCTCAAATTTCAAGATTTCTAGTAACTTAAGGAGCTTTTCCCTCTGACTATTTCTATCACCATTTCTGCTCCAACTCTTGACAGGCAACCTTCCTGAACTGCAGTTTCTATTAAGCCCGGGATATAAACCGCTCGAGGATTTAATATACCCCAGACACTTCCCCCAAATAACTTAAAATGGATTTCCTATTCTGTAGATTTTGTGCTCTGTTAATTCACAAGACTCATTGCCCACCATCTAGGACCACAGCGGGGGTAAAGATAAGAGGCATATTTTGGTACTTTAAGTAGCAAAGAAATTGTGTCCTGACGTTAGTGTGAGGAGCTCAGTTCTCTGCCTTCCTGAAGAAACTTCTGCACTTTAATTCCCCAAGAGACACAAGCTTGTTCAAAAAAAGGAAAGATGAAACAGTACGAAACAATATAAAAATACAGAGAACTGTGTTTATTAGTGCTGCCACAGCCTTTGGTGACAACCTGCTATAGGCCTGGTGTGGTGACCAGAGCAATCAGAGGGGCTTGCCTGTCTTCCAAGTGGAATTTACTATGGTTTTGTGCTATCCAAAGTATTTATTTCACTAATACCCTGTCAGCAGATCCAATGCTGAAAATCGACTCTATCATTTACATTCAGGTGGTCTTGAAGGGATTTCATCCCTAAACATTTTAAAGTTGCATGTATTACACAATCATAAACCCATAAAATCTTTATTTTAAATGTCCAGCCTTCAAATATTGCTCTTTATTTCCCAAAGGGAGAATATTTTTCACCTGAACATTAGACTTAACATCCAGGTAGGGAAATCTTTAAGTATATGTTCTTCCCTCCAAAACCTGAGATTTGTACAATTACAACTTCTCCCCTTGATCACAGTTAGTAAATAATTTATGGAGTGGGTGATTGATTCAAAAGACCAAGTGAATGAATAATTTGTAAGGCTAAATCTAACTAGTCTGCACTTCGACTCGAAGAATAAATGGAGCTCTAATTACAAGCACTGAGAAGAGAGGCCTTCTGATAAGGACCCATGCAGGTATACTCAACATTACAGTTGTCCTGGGATTCAGTGGGTTAATGTAGTAAAAAGTATACAAGAGAATTAATGTGAAGCCTGAGCACTCAGCACACAGAAGAGGCTCAAAGGATGTTAGTCATCACCCTAGCTCCTTGTCACCCAGGGCAACCACAGACCTTGTCTTTTGATGGGAGCAAGCAGAAACCCAGAGCTCTCGTTGACCCGGTAGGTCTTCTTATCAAACTCTAATGTGGGCTCATCCTCAGTGTCATTGATAATGACCTTCGCCTGGGTAGACTCTCCCAGCAGGGCGTAGGCTGGCATGCTGAGCTCCACGGTGAAGCTTTCGATATTCTCAAATACGTCGTCATCGTTGATGACGATGGTGCAGGACTTTGTGTCCTCTCGTTCATCAAACTGCACCTGTCACAAAAGAAGCCAAAGACGTTAAACTGTATCACCTCTGCATCCCCTGGCCAGTCCCTCGAGAGGCAGTGAGAAAAGATGCCCAACCTGAGCTGGCACAGAACTGCAAGGTGTTTGAGCCCCTCCATCTGCAACTCCGGTTGTCCTGCCTGCGACACTCAGACATCTCTCCCGTGTGCAATGGAGGCTAATTTGTTATATTAGAACATGAAAGGCAAAGAGCTATCCTACATCTGGCAACTAGTAAGGTGGGTAAGAATTATTTGTGCTCTTTTTATTAACAATTGTCATTTGGTTTCTCAGTGATCTTTCTAATTGGGGACAAGTTTAACCAGAGAAATCTCCAATTCTGGAGTATGCAGATTTGAGTTTCATGTGTCAATTACTTCCCAAGTAGGTAAATTTATGAAAGTTCAAGAGCACCGGGTATATAATTGGTTTATAATAACAGTTCTTTTATACTATTACTAGGACGACTAAATAAAAGTCTATCATGAAAGTGCTAAGATATTTTAAAGCACTGCACTGTAAAGGTATATCATCACTGCCATGCCTATATTATGTATATAATTAAAATTAACAGGAGGATCATGTTGCACTGAATAATTGAGTTTGAGTTCATAAAATGTCACTTAACACACTAGGCTAATTTAACTTTATATTTGGCTAAACCTTTTGCCATAAAATGGACTAGAACTATAATATGAATGAATTTAACTGGTACAATACAGAGACGTTATTTTGTATGTATATAACTATAAATGCAATAAGAATTGTCCTGGTTATATCCTTGTCTAAAAATAAATGAATGAACAAATGAATGAATTAACGCATGAAAAAGAGAAGGGAGGAGAGGAGACAGAGGCAGAGGAGGAGGGATGAATAAAATGAGAAACTGTTCAAGCAGAAAAAAGAGATAGGTCCTTGTCCAAACTGGAAAGACAGGAAGTGGACCTGGCCTGTAGTTTGTGTAAACCTAAGTAGTTAAATATATGTAAGAACTACCCAGAAGCCTCTAAGGAACCCAGATTTGAAAGACACATAATTTAAATCAGGCACCATTATTAGTGCATACCTAATCAACTGATCAAATTGAGCTTTTGCTAATCTCCTTATTTCGAAATGCCCCCAAGAAAGCAAAGCGCTCATTAGATCTCTGCTTAAGATCTGGAACGCATTGACAGCCCTTTGTCTTTTCTTGGAAAATGTGACAGCCCTTTTCTGAAGACTCTTTATCTTTCCTGGCCTTTCCAATACCCCTATTGGACATAAAAGGCTTTTCTTAGTCTAGCCGATTCCTGAACTCTATGAAAGGACAAAACCCACTGGGCTTTGTCAGAGATTTAACTTCTAAAATGAAAATGACTTGAAAAAAGATGAAATAAATACCCATTAAATGCAAGCACTGTATCCTATAGGAGAAAAGGTGTTAATTATCCACCCCTACCCCTAATTCACGCTAAGTGTGCACTCCGCCTTTGACTTGTACCCCCAATTTCCCTACTTCCTCCCATTATCCCCTTTCTTTCTCATTACCACCCTGGAGGTAAATAGATGACTTAGAAATTTCCCTGTAGCTCAGGCTTAAGACACTTCATACTCAACATGCCCAAGACAAAAATCCCTGCACCAAACTTCAACAAAGTGGCTCCCCCTGCCCATCCTCTCATAGCAAGAGGTGGCTTCATCCATGTCTGCCTCTGGTCCTGTCTCAGATCACTGCTCACTCCTGTCGGTGTCCCTTCTCTTGTCACCTCTCATCAATTCTATCCCAAGACCTTCCCAACTGCTTGTGTACTCTCTTCTCCACCCCCAAGCGGAGAGGAGGGAGAGGAAGGGTGAGGACACCAAGAACTGAGGACAAGATACCTTGCTGGGGGCTTGTCATGAAGCAACATGTAAACACCTAGAAGCCAGATGAGAATTTATGCCCTGGCAGACCCTTCCATGCCAGTTAGCCAGACTACAGAACAGAGAACTATGGGAAGGGAATGTAGGGCAATTTCTTGAGGAGCATGCTGATGGGCAGGGTCACACCTAAGGAGAGAGCATCACCACAGCCTGCGGTCATGCTGAGGAACAAGTGGTCCTTCCATACCTACCTGGCCAGCATATTCCATGTAGTCCTGCTGTCCAGGCTGAGAGCTGACCCTGGAGCTGGAGCTGGCCGTGCCTTGTTCCGTGCGACACAGGACGATGGCGTACTGGTTGAGGTTCCCAGTCCTCTGCACCGTAACACTGACAGACCCCGCCTTCTCGCTGACGTTATAGCTAGAGGCACACAAAAGTCAGGCTCTGGGAATCTGTCTTAGGGCTATGAAGAGACCACTTGCTCAGTGCTTGTCTCTGCTGCTTGGTCACAGAAGCATTCCAGAGGACAGGCAGTTTAGTGTCTTCAAAAGGTTACATAAAATGATGGAACACACTTGCCACTGAGTCATAGCCCCCATGAACAAGAATACTGGGGTTATCTGTTGGGGAAACTACATAGGAGTCATTACATAGATTCCAGAACATTATATAGGAGCTCCGAACTTTAGAATTCCGAACATGGAGTGGTGACAGACAACCTCTCCAAAGAATGCAGAATCATGAGAAGAGGCCAGGGAGAGCTTAAGGGTGAAGCTGTGGGGAGTGTTGTTAGTGAGCTAGCTTGGGTAGGGAGCCACTGAACCAGGTCTGTAAGATGTGATCCAGGGGAGATTCTGAGCTTGAGTCTGGGAAACAAAGATTTGTAGACAGAATTTTATGATGCATGAGTTCAGACAGGGACCTCAGCCTAAGAGGTGGGATTTGTCCTGGATGTGTCACGAGGCTACTTCCTCTGATCTTAATGTATAATGAGAAGGTTTAGAAAAGCCACAGAAAGACAGCCATGAACTGGGCTTGAATGCAGCCAATGAGGGCAGCCAGTCAGTCTGCTGTGTGTCTCTCTGCTTTCAGTGTTTTAGGGAAAGCGCCTTTGAGTGAACCCCATTGCCAGTCACTGTGCCATTCAGCCCATTACACGGAGAGGTTGGCCAACAGAAAGGGATCCCTACTACTCAATTTATTGTATTTTTGGAGGTGATATAATCGAGGTAATTCAAAGCAAATCTCAAAACATGTATTTTATGGGGTGATTCTAATTATATGAGTATGGCTAAGAATGGGGAAGCTGTATTTAGGGAGTCCTGAAAGCAAGTTCACCCACACTAGAACTGTCAAGAAATTGATGTTTTAGAAAAGAAAATCTCTGAAATGCTGATTTAAAACATGTTTATTCTAGAATAATAACCCAAGTTATCATTTAACTCAGAGAAACCAGGACCAGGCCTGTCCATCACCTTTACCAAATGACAACTCCTGGTTCTCTGTAACTCTCCAGTAGACAAGGAAAAGATCTTAAAGAGCCCACACGCATGATACATAGTTTGACACAAATCAAAGCAGCTTTGGGAAAACACAATCTAAAGGTCTATTTTCTACTTTTCCTATAAGTTCTACTGGATTATCTTCTGCAACTTGGAGATGGAAGCAAAAGTATTCGACAGAGGCATTGGAGGAGAATGGATAAGATTACTGGGCTCGAGGTCTCATGGCTTGCTAGCTACACGACTAAGGGCAAGGAACTCCGCCTCTACCTGTCACGACTGCGCGGCTACTGTAAGGACAAGAAGAGAATCTCATAATTGCACAGTTGCAAGCAAATAAGATGAGTTAAGTTGAGAACATAGCATCTTATATAGAGATTATATCATCCAATCAATATTTCTTGCAATTATTTTAATCCCTGTTATCACCGCCACCACCACCACCACGATCACTACAGTTATCTTTAACGACAATGGTTGACTGGATCTGCCTTCTAAAGTGCTTCACCCTAATTTCCTCTGCTTGCTTAATCTATTTCCCAACACATAGTATACGATAAAAATGGTACCTGGTGTGTTTAAAGCTGATGAGAGACCACTGGATATGGAAGACATTGCCGCTGACCACATTGGGTTTACTGTCCTTCACCAGGAACTGAAAACTATCCATCACTTTCTGGATCTTCTCTTCATACAACACATAACGAATCAACCCCAAGTTCACATGCTCTGTGAGAAAAATAGAGTCCCAGAATCCACTGTGAACTAGTGTGAAGGTGTAAGATACTCTCATATTTCCAAGACTAACAGAGCGAGTCTAGTCTTCTAATGGGTTATAGGAACTCATTTTCAAAAGAATAAAAAGTATAGTAGTCTTAAAACAAATGATTCTTACTAGTTATAAAGAAACATTTTGAAATTGTTTATTTTATATACCAATCTTGGTATACAGAATTCCCCCTTTATGCTCTTGTAAAAAGAGACTCTCAGGGTCTAGACAGAAAGCACCCCAGAGTGTGTGTCAGTGGAGCGTTGAAAGGCAAATTTGAAAGCTGATAGAGACAAGTTTTTGACCTCATCTTCTATGCAGATAGGTTCAAACCAGCCTAAATTCCTTCTAAAGAAGGTGGGGGTGGGGAGTGGGGGCTGGGCTGGAGACATGGCTCAGCAGTTCAGAGAACTGGCTGCTCTTCCAGAGGTCCTGAGTTCAAGTCCCAGCAAATGCATGATGGCTTGCAACCATCTATAATATGATCTGATGCCCTCTCCTGGTATGCAGGTGTACATGCAGATAGACTGCTCATAAACATTAAATCAATCAATCAATCAACCAATCAATCTTGACCCCCAAGAGGTACTTTGGAGGGTATGTGCTGATAAGAAAAGCTTGGACTGACAGCAACAACCAATATATATGAGACACAGCTCTCCATGACTAAGAACTGGGTGGGGAGGGATGCAGAGAATCCTTTAAGGATCAATGGTGCGTCACTACCCAATCACAGCCATCCCCAAAGAGAGAAGTGGCAAGCTTGCTTGAAACTACAAAACTACCTCTATTGAGCAGCTTACACACACAAGACCTTTAACTCCTTGGCTAGAGATGTTTTTTAAAAAATGCCATCACCCTTAGAGAATAAAACAGTAAATTTCACAAATTGTTCAGTCTGGTGGCCATTTTGTTGTTTGCCCTAAGAAAATCAGGCAGAGCAAGAGAGATGGCTAAGCAATGAAGAAGACTGGCTGCTCTTCCAGAGGACCCAGACCCAATTCCCAGCAACTACACGACAGCACATAGCTGTCCGTGACTCCAGGATCCAACACCCTCACACAGACAATACCTCTCACATATATTTAGAAAACTCAAGCAGTCCCACATATCCTTTCCAAAAACAATCTAGATTAACCCAAGGGCAAGAGGTACAGTAAAGATGGATTTCTCTGGTTTAGAGTGACTGGAAGAAATGCAGAAAGAGTAAAAATGCGCAAGGTGAGTGGCTAGACACTGGATGATCTATTTATAAAAAAAGTAGCAGGAAGTGACTGTGTCAAAATTACGGGAGAGCAGCATTTGACCATGCCCCCCTCCCCTTTCTAGGTTCCTAAAACACACCCTGGGTGAAGGTGGCTGCCGCTCTGCCCGGCTGCAGCTTGTTTTCCAGGTAGCCATGCACTGGGCCCGTGGTGACCTCATAGATAAGCTGTGAGTCCTCCGTGTCTGGATCCATGGTCAGCAGTTCCTTCTTGGTGATCAGGTTGGTTGCCTAGAATAGAAACCCATTAAATTTAATTCCTGAGGTGGGAATTAAGCTGGAGAAAGACCCTCTGACTCAGATTTAATTCAGTTCCACAATGATTTACGGAGAGTATTTGCTGCACAGAAAAGTCTGTTAGGATGGGAGAGACCTGAAAACAGAAACCACCACACCAGCCTCTGCCCTGGAAGTTTTCACAAAGAAAAGCTCCTGTATAAGGTCAACGGGGCAAGACTTTATGTGGAAATAAGCAGGGGATTTCAGTTCGGCTTTGAAAGAGGATTGGAACCTGGGAGGAATGATATAATACAGAGAAAACGGCTAAGCCTTATACCTTAGGAGAGCCACGGAAAATCCTGAAGGTGGTTAGGATATGCTGTACTCACTCAGTCAATGCAGAGTGAGGTGGGAAACTCACGGAAAGAAAGAGTGGTGAGCCGTTCTCTACATCAGTGGGCTTAACCAGAGAAGGGCAGGGTGCCAGCCTTTGGAGTTCATAAAGTAGAACTCATTGATGACTTTGCCATGCACTTATTTATTGAGACAGGGTCTCATTGTGTCATGTAGGCTGGCCTCTAACTGGAATCCTCCTGCATCAGTCTCCAAAGTGCTTGGTAATCTACATAGTGATGCGCTGCTACATCTGGCCATTGGAAACATTAATAACTGTTATTGGGATAGAGACGGGATGGGAGATAGACCTAAGAGAAAAATCAAGGTACATACAAATTTACACTGGAGTGAGTGAGTGTGTGTGTGTGTGTGTGTGTGTGTGTGTGTGTGTGCGCGCGCGCGCGCGCGCGCTCATGTGGACACCAGAGATACATGTCTAGTGTCTTCATTGGTTCCGTGGGTACGTGTATTCATGCAGAGGCCAGAGAGCCATGTCTACCTTCATTAGCTCCTTCCCATCCTGTTTCGTGGCAGATAATCTCTTGCTGAACCTGAACCAGCCATGTTAGGCTGACTTTCCAGTAGGCTCCAGGGATTGGCTCATCTCTGTGCTTTCTGCACTGAGGTGACATATGCACATACCAGAGTGTCCAACCTTATACACGGGAGGGGGGGCTCTGACCTCACATCTTCATGCTTGTGAAAGATGCTTCCATCTTTCATGCTTACATCTTCATGAAATGTTTTATTGACTGAGCCATTTATTGAACTCCATCGTATTTATTTTGAGAAACCCAACAGTTCGATAGCTGGACCCACAGCTATCTAATCAGCCCCACAAGGGTGACAAGCCGCAGCAACCGGAGAACATCACTGATCAACGTGCTGACGCGGGAGGAAGAGGTGTACAGGTATTGATGCTGATGCAGGTTTAGTGCTGATTTGCTACCCCTTCAAAATGATGAGATGCACCTTAAAACGATACGCTGGGAACTAGGAGATGGGGAAGAAATCTCTGAAGTAGAAGTCCTTTGAGGAAGACCGCCTACAAGGATATCTGCTCCTTTCTTTCCAGGGCAAGCACTTAATGTTCCTTAAAGTCCATTCTCCTCTCCTAGACGTTAACAGTTTCAGCCGAGCACCTGCTTGCCCAGCTCGAGATACTGTTTCCCAGCTGCCCGTGAAACCCCATCTGACCAATGGCTTGCAAACAGAATCTAAGTGGATATGACACATTCCATTTCTGTGTCTCTTGTTGAAAATGAAGTCTCTTCCCCTGGACTTCTGTTTTAGCCATTCTTTTTAGGTGGGATACTGACTCATTTCTGAAGAAATCTGTCTGTGTATTCAACAACAGGCACGCGGCGATGGGAGGCACCACCACCAACGGAGAAGAGACTTGCTGCGGTAAGTCGACAGGCACCGACCGTGCTGGCCTAACACTTCCACATCGCATGTGGTACAAAAATAAGAAATGACCCTTGTGTATATATACCACATTTTTTGTATCCATTCCTCTGTTGAGGGACATCTGGGTTCTTTCCAGCTTCTGGCTATTATATATAAAGCTGCTATGAACATAGTGGAGCATGTATCCTTATTGCATGCTGGGGAATCTTCTGGGTATATTCCCAGGAGTGGTATGGCTGGGTCCTCTGGAAGTATCACACCCAGTTTTCTGAGGAACCGCCATACTGATTTCCAGAGTGGTTGTACCAGTTTGCATTCCCACCAGCAGTGGAGGAGTGTTCCTCTTTCTCCACATCCTCGCCAACACCTGATGTCTTCTGAGTTTTTAATCTTAGCCATTCTGACTGGTGTGAGGTGAAATCTCAGGGTTGTTTTAATTTGCATTTCCCTAATGACTAGTGATGTTGAACATTTTTTAAGGTGTTTCTCAGCCATCCGAATTTCTTCAGGTGAAAAGTCTCTGTTTAGCTCTGTACCCCATTTTTGGATAGGGTTATTTGGTTTTCTGGGGTCTAACCTCTTGAGTTCTTTGTATACATTGGAGATTAGCCCTCTGTCGGATGTGGGGTTGGTGAAGATTTTTTCCCAATTTGTTGGTTGCCGATTTATCCTTTTGACAGTGTCTTTTGCCTTACAGAAACTTTGTAGTTTTATGAGCCATTAGAAACAATGAACTCATGAAATTCTTAGAGAAATGGATGGAGCTGGAGAACGTCATACTAAGTGAGGTGACCCAGTCTCAAAAGAATACCCATGGTATACAGTCACTGATAAGTGGATATTAGCCTAGAAGCTTGGAACACCAAAGACACAAATCACATATCAAGTGATGTCTCACAAGAAGAAAGGAGTGGACACTGGTGCTAGAATGGACCAAAACATCATTGTGGGAGAGTACAAGAACAGTAAAGTGGGAGGGGGTGGATGCGGGAGCAGGGGGAGGGAAAAGGACATGTGGGACCTTTGGGGGTGGGGAACCAGAAAAAGGGAAATGAATTGTAAATATAGAATATATACAATAAAAAAAAACGACCCTTTTATTTGACCTGCTATATTTGGCGGATCTTTGGGTTCCCCTGCCTTGGGAGAGCCGGCTCACGGGAGTGGTGGGCAAGCTGCTCTTCTGTCCCTAAGTAGCTCCATACTGAGCTCTGAGCAGAGGCTATGGCGGGTGGGATATGACATACCTTGCCATCCATGTACTCCAGCCACTGGAGCCCCAGGTTGGTGACAATTCTAGGGGTGCCGTCATCCACAGGGAGGATGTCCACATGGAACTGCTGAGGGGCTGCTGTCATGATCTGCAGGAGGAGCAGGGGAGAGAGAAGAACACTCGTCCTCGATGCTGGAGTTTCCCAGACACCGTACCTAGACGTTGCAATTTCCAAACTCTGTGCACCTGTCAGAGACAGAGCACAGCTGGCTTCCTCCTCTTAGGGCAACTGGCATTAGACCTCAGGGAGAGTGGTGACTGACAGGGTGAGTCCAACAGGTACACAGAAACAAAAAGCAAGGGCCACTTTGCTCAACTTCATCTGCTGTGGACGTTGGCTATGTGTGTGTTTGTGTATGTGTGTCTCTGTGTGTGCATTTGTGTATATGTGTGAATGCCTTTGTGAGTGCTTACGTATGTGTGCATATGTATGAGTGCATGTGTGTGTGTGTGTGTGTGTGTGTGTGTGTGCACACGTGCGCGTGCGCGCCTGTGTTGATATGGGGTCATGCAACATTATATAGGTTGGCCTTGAATCTCTCAGTTCAAGCAATCCCTCTGCCTCGACCCCCTATTAGCTGGGACTACCAATATGTCCCATTGCTCTTGGATACACTTATGCCTTCTTTAGCGGATGTCGCAATGGTTAGATTTATAACAATAACTATTGTTTTCTCTCATTTTCAATTCTGTGCCAAGGAAGTAGAAAGGGTACCGTGAGCGGAGAGAAACAGGTCTACAGGGAGGGGCATCACATGAAAGCAGAAGGTGGCACCTTTGGGGAAGAAGGACCTCCAAGAGAGGACGCCAGTGGGGAGTGTGAAAAAGAAGAAAGTGAACAGACACATACATATGAAAATGCTTGAAAACGGACTACCCTGTACACTAATTTTAAAAATTAACTACAAAATAAAAAAACCTTGCCTAAGATGAAACAATACACAGATACTTTTTCTCAGTATCTTGTGTTAAAGTTTTTATGAGAGGCTGGCAAACAGCACCATTAAAATGTTAATGCTGAAGGCTCCAGGTGGGGCCCCGGCTCAGACAGGGAGGGAAGCTTCTAACGACAGGGGGTTTTTCTTTCCTTTTCTTTCCCTGGTTTTGTTCTTGTTTGCTTTAAGGACAGTGCTCTCCCTCTGGGTAAGAGGCAGAAGAAATCAAGAATAAAAGCAGTTATGGGGATGAATGGTGAAAGGGAATTTACATTTTAATTCTATCCACAGAGAGAGAGAGCTGTCTATAGACAGTAGCCAGGCATGCTGGCGGGCTGAGTGTGTATCAGCTGCAGCACAGTGCAGTGAACCACTAGCTTTTCAGTCTCCCACAAGCCACCTTCTGCACAATTTCCATTTCTTAAAACAACATGGTTTATCAGAGGGCTTGGTCTGACCATTAGGTTTTAAAAAGGTAGCCATTGCTGACATATTTTGATTTATGTTTCTCCTTTGAAAGTCAAGCTAATCAGAAGCAGATACAGTGAGAAAGGACAAAGTGACAGCCTGCCTGACGATGCCACCAAACAGATAGAGCAGATGCTCACAAGGCAGTGGAATCCCCAAAGTCACCACAGATGTAATGACCAGCCCAGGATGACCTTCTATGTCTCTAAAGGACATGGGATGATGTCCTTTACAGGAGTGTAATTGTCTACCACCAGTGCAGGACAGAAACTCGCCAGGAGCGAAAAAGACCCTTTCTCTGTCCTGGAGGAACAGCAGGTTATGAGCATACTGCTCTCCAACACTGCTTCTGTGGAGCCAGACACAGATGTGTAGGGTGTTGGGGTGTCTCCAGCCCATCCCCCACCTGAGATGCAATTACTCCACAGGGAGTTTATGGAATGCTGAGTCCTGTTAATGAACAAAGTACTGAGCATGGCATAAGGAGTTTGGACACAAGTTTGTGTGTGTGTGTGTGTGTGTGTGTGTGTGTATGTGTGTGTGGTGTGTATATGTGGTGTGTGCATGTGTGTGTGTGTATGCATGTGTAGTGTGTGTGTGTATGGTGTGTGTGTGGGGGGTGTGTGGGGTGTGTGTGTGGGGGGTGTAGTGTGTGTGTGTTGTATATGTGGTGTGTGTATGGTGTGTACATGTGTGTGTTCATGTGTGTGGTGTGTATGTGTGTGTGTGGTGTGTGTGTGGTGTGTGGTGTGTGTGTGGTGTGTGGTGTGTGGTGTGTGTGTGGTGTGTGGTGTGTGGTGTGTGTGTGGTGTGTGGTGTGTGTCTGTATGGTATGTACATGTGTGTGTTCATGTGTGTGGTGTGTATGTGTGTGTGTGGTGTATGTGGTATGTGTGGTGTGTGTGTGTGTGTGTGTGTGTGGTATGTGTATGTGTGTGTGGTGTGTATATGGTGTGTGTGGTGTATGTGTATGGTGTGTGTGTGTGTATGTGTGGTGTGTGTGTGGTATGTGTATGTGTGTGTGTGTGGTGTGTATGTGGTGTGTGGTGTGTGTGTTTGGTGTGTATGTGGTGTGTGGTGTGTGTGTTTGGTGTGTATGTGGTGTGTGGTGTGTGTGTGTGTGGTATGTGTATGTGTGTGTGTGTGGTATGTGTATGTGTGTGTGTGTGTGTGGTGTGTATGTGGTGTGTGGTGTGTGTGGTGTGTATGTGGTGTGTGGTGTGTGTGTGTGGTGTGTATGTGGTGTGTGGTGTGTGTGTGTCTGTGTGTGCGCACGTGTGTGCGCGTATGTAGAGCCAGAATTCAACCTCAGGTGTGGTTCCTCAGTAGCTAACCTGAAGAGTGCTAATCAGAATAGGCTGGCTCCAGAGATGAGCCTGCCTCTGTCTCCCCAGTGCTGGGATTACAAGCACACACCAGCATGCTAAGCTTTACACATTGGTTCTGGAGACTGAATGCAGATTCTCATAACCACATAGCAAATGCTTTCAAACTGAATCATCTCCCCAGCAGCCCTTCCCTCGATCTTGGAGGGAGAAAACCTGGGAAGTTGCTGAACTTCAGCACACAGGCTGATCCTGAAATGGCAACGATGATGATGAATGCAGAAGTCTCTGATGCTTCTGTGGGTCTGCCATGGGGCAGAGGACCTCATGTGCTTAGGAGAAGAGGTACCACCTCCATTTATAGACAGGAAAGCTGAGGCCTTCAAAGGGACATGACTTACAAAGGCACTAAGCCAAGTGGCAAAACCAGCACTAAAACCGGTAAAAACCCTCTGAGAACGAGAGACTCTCAGTGACTCTGGTTGGAATGAGGAGTCTTAGAAAACACACACACACACACACACACACACACACATACACACAGGAGGCGGGAGGGAGGAAGGGAAGGGGAGGGGAAGGAGAGGGAGAAAGAGAGACTGTAGAGTCATGTGATATAGGAATATCAGATGGAAGAAAAACTCAAAAACTAAAGAGTAATATTGATGATCATCACCCTGCCTTACTGGGGCTCACCAACAGTCACTGTATCAGGAGTGTCCCTTTGGTGTTTATGTAAGGCACTAGAAGCTGCAATTATTGTGCCATTGTCTTGAAAAACCAAGACCTAAGAGAAATTACTTGTCCAGGGACAGTGTACTTAATTTTAACAGAGTAAGTACTCAGTACTATGCTAGGTGCCACAGTCCCCATGTGGCCCCTGGGGTGATTTGCTAGGCCTCCCAACCACCGGCCCTCACCTCTTCTCCTCCTTCCTCAATGATAAAGAAGGGGTTGGTGCCATCAGAAACGGTGAAGGTGAATCGGTCTTTGAGGGAGTTGCTACCGTCGTGGCTGTAGCTGACACGGTTCTGGTAGATGTCTTCCATAGTGAAGGTGGAGGCAGGGTGGAAATGCTGCCCCCTGGCACTTGTCTCGATGGTGCCATGCCGTGGAGGCTGCACGATGGTGAAGGTGATGGCCTCAGCCTGCCGGGAGGGGAAAAGCAAGAGGCGAGCTGGCAGAGGGCACGAGGGCCAGGAACCAGTCGGGGGTGCCAACCACAGCCTGCGCTTTCTTCATAGATGCCAACAAAGCCGGTGAGAGAAAACACCTTCTTTCTCTACTATACCAGACTTACATCTTAGAGCCTTCGGCAGAACACTGAGTATTCACATTTGCTCGCCCATGCCTCATGGTTCAGGCTGGATTCGAGAAAAACGGGAAGGGCTGGGCCTGCCTATTCCTTCCCTCCCTCTGTCCTTCCTTCCCTCCCTCCATCCCTCTCTCCCTTTCCTCTCTGTCTCTTTAGATTTATTTATTTATTGCATATAAGCACACCACCATTGCTCTCTTCAGACACTCCAGAAGAGGGCACCAGATCCCCATTACAGATGGTTGTGAGCCACCATATTGTTGCTGGGATTTGAACTCAGGACCTCCGGAAGAGCAGTCGGTGCTCTTAATCGCTGAGCCATCTCTCCAGCCCTCCTCTCTGTCTCTTATGTCAGTCAATCAAGGATCTAAGGTTGTAAACTCCTGGCATATGTTCTGTCTTCTTCATAGCTATGCCTTTAGCATCTAGAGAAGAGTCTACAGCCCCGTAGGCAATGGACATCCAATGGGAGCACGGGTAAGTGAAGGCAGCAGGGACACGAGGAGGAGGCACCTAATAGGCGAGATCAGCAGTGAGCTCTGCGCATGCCCAGTCACGTCCACAGGCTCAGTGCATGACCCAGGCATCCTCCGGAGAGGAGAGCTCAGTCTCAGTAAGCCATGTTGTTCTAGACAAAGCCTCGTCTTGGAGTTTGCTCAAATTGTGATGACCGATCACCATGAAGAAAAAAAGTGTGGGTGCAAGAGGTTAAAAACTGAAGAGAGGCACAGAGGGACAGACAATGCCCATCCGGTTAAAGACAATAAATGCTTTGGGTAAAGTGCCATGTATCTTATTAGGGATAATAATAAAATCCAGCACGTAAAGAGGGTTGCCACATGCAAGCTGAGGTGAGCGTGAATGGACTGAGGAGTTCAGGATTAACCGAAAAGCAATTTGATCTCCAACTTGATTTTTCCCAGAAGGCCACGGTGTCTTCCATGTTTCCATCTTATTTTGGGGGGTGGGTTGAGGGGTTGTGATCCCCTCAGCAATAGGCACAACTCTCAGGGTGCATCACCAAAAACAGCAGCTGCCACCAGCTCTGCTGCTTCTCAGCCTGAGAGCTCGGGGGGGGGGGGGGCACTTACCTCTGTGTCTACATCCACTGCCTTCAGCTCAAACTCTGTGATGGTCTTCCTCACACCCTCTTGCACACGCATGCCCCGGGTCTGCACGAGGGGCAGTGAGGCATCCACAGGGTGAATAGTGATGTGGAAGGTCTCTGTCACCTAGAACAGTAACGGGTAGGTGGGGCACCTGTCTCTGGTACCCCAGTTGTTGACATGCCTGACTCCCAAGGAACCCTGACATGAATCTGCTTGGGCTCAAGCCCATGGCTGTCAGGGGCTAAGAGCAGAAGATCATGATGATCTCAATCTCCAGTATGTCTGCCCCACCCCCCTCAAAGAAGAAATCTAGGAATCAAAGCACTCAAGGATGGACCATTGGGCCTCTTACCTCATGCAAGCCATCAGATAGCACGAAGCTAAAGGCGTCTGATTGTTTTCCGGTCCCGCTAGAATGGACGTATTGAACATTGCGGGAAGTCAGGTCAGCTTGAGTGAAGGAACTAATCTGGATGCCTAATGGGAGGAGAGACAGAAGGGATATCAAAACACGAGCCATCCCTCCAGGCCAGGGAGCTGTCAGTCTTCAGTGTAGAGTCTTCTGTATCTCACACGTACGGTTGATGCTCTGTCCTTAAGGACCCTGTGTAATTTGTCGACTGTTTCTCTGTCTGAATGTGTTCTTTGGTGGTATATGCTAACTTGATTACCAAGGATTTGGTTTGCCATGGCAACAGCAGGTGTTCAATAATTGTTCTTCTTTCTTGTATGCAGCTAACATCTCTGCGAGGTATCTAGAGTCTTACTGTCGAAACTCTATTTTCCATTCCCCTGCTATTTCATAATCCTTTTTCAAATGCTGCCCTAATTTTTAATGTTGTGTGATGAGTTGCCTTTTGACCACTGCGGTTATGAGGTCTTGACTATACACATTTGGCCGTGGGATTGGCGAATCATTTCGGCCTCCGTAATTTTACTTAGTATCTTTCAAGGTCGCTTGCTTTCAACTTTCAGGTCATGATCCTGGCTTCTCATGTTATTTTAGCCAGGCAGGTAGTAATAAGATTTACTGCATGACTTCGAGGTTTGAACAATCATCCTATATCAAACTGAAAATGGCTTGGGAAACAGTATCCTTTAAGAACATGACATATAAAAAGTAACTTAAAAATACAGAAATTTAGGCAATTTAAAATAATTATGTTTTTCTTCAAACGCACATTACCGCTGCCTTTAAAGGTCTCAAATTTAGCAAAAACAGTCCAGAATCCTTGTTTGTATCTTAGGGATTCAGGGATTTATACTCAAGTGTCAACTGAGACTAAGGCATACTGTGCTGAAATAGTTCTTGGGAGGTAGAGACCAGAAGATCAGCAGTTCAAGGTCATCCTTAGTAACATAGTGAGTTTCAGGCCAGCCTTGACTACATGCGAAAAATAAAGTTGAAATAAAGGTGGGAATATAGCTCAGTGATAGACTATTTACCCAGAATGCATAAGGCCCTATGTCTGAGCCCCGGTACCACAAGAATAATAAAAACAAGAGACTGATACAGTATCCTGGCTTCTGATCCTGGGCAGTGAGACACTGATCTAGTTAATTTCGTCTTTTATTCTCACCTTGACATTCCTTTGCTGCTTCCTAAGAAGAATTATTTTTCGCTGTTAATCTTGGTAAAACCAGTCTTATTTTACAATAGATTGCACTTTGACTGATATCTGTTTAAGTGTGATATCAGTATCACGGGGCTTTGTCTTTAAGAGAGAGAGAGAAAAAAAAATCAACCTACACTGCTTCCATTTGCGTCTTTATCATTTGAAATTTGTCACCGAGATGTAAGAGGCTTCTGACTACTGGGGCATTAATTTTCTGATGAGGCATTTTATATTTCTGCACTTGCTACATCAGTTCTTGACAGGGAAGAAATGCAGCTCCTGGCATTGCAGCTTTGTCTTATGGGCTGGACAGAAGTCCACACCATTCTTTTAGAATTTAATAACTTCAAGGGTGGAAGCGATGCCTCAGTAGCTTAGCACGCTTGCTGTACAAATATGAGGGCCTGGGTTTGGATGCCCATCCCTCACGTGAGGAGGCAGGCATGGTGATGTATTTATTCCTAGGGTAGAGGGGCATGGAGACAGGTGGATCACTGAGGCTCGCTGACCAGTTAGCCGAACTGAATCAAAGAGCTCAAGACTCAGTAAGAGACCCGGTCTCAAAAAATAGGGTAGAAAATGACCAAGGAAGACACTTGACTTCTGGCCTCTTCACACACCTCCGAGAAAGAGCATCTGCATGGGTGCGCATGCACAGGGGCACCACAGCCTCCACAGACGTAAAGACAGACAAAATCTAATAACTTCTCACAAGCTACACTGAGAAATTTAAATCTCTTTTTTCCTGCTGTGCATCCATTTTCACACTCCATGGGAAAATACACATTTAGACTCCCCTGGGATCTGGCCACCCAACTCCCTGACCCCTTGATGCATTTCAGCCTGATGATGGCTGATTACGATGGTGGTTAATTTCTCTTGGGAATCAGGCTCTGGGCTTTGGGCTTGAACTCCCCTCCCCCCTTTTTCTTTTTAAAATAATTTCATTGAGTTATCTTATAGATGATTTTAACAGCATATTGTTACAACTGCCACACAGTGAATTGCATCTATTTGATGAGGACAACTCAATAGCCTTCGGGTTTCCACAATCAAAGTAGCGGCCATGTCCATCATCCCAAAAGTGCCCACACTGACAGCTCATGCTCCTTCCGTCCCGCTCTGCTCCATCCTCATTTCCAGGTAATCATGAATCACGCCCATTACTGCACTTTAGCTGGTGTGTTTCTCTCCTTTTACACAAATACAGAATGTACTCTTTTATACTTGGTTTCCTTCATTTAGCCTAGCTCTTTTGAAGTTTGACATGCCTTGATAGTTCATTTCCGGGATGTGAGCGTGACACAGTTAGTAATGTGCCTGCCGCACAGGCATGAGCAACTGAGTTTGTTTCTTCACGATGTAAAAAAAACCAGGTCCAGTGGCACACAGCAAGAAGGCCAGAGCTCCAGGGCTGGGGGTTGGAGAGAGAGAATGCTGACACTCACTGCCTACGCAGTAGCTAGTAAGGTGCCTCATCTCAAAATAAGGTGGAAAGTGATTAAAGAAGATACTTGATGCCAGCCTCTGCCTTCTGTTCACATTGCACATGCACACACACACACACACACACACACACACACAATCATGTTACCCCTCCCCCCTTACAAAATATTCATTCTTACTTCATCCAATGATCACATCCTAATTTGCTTATGCATGCCCCCATTGATGGGTGTTTGGGTTACTTCCAGTCTAGGTTATTCCAAATAAGCTGACTATGACTATTAGTTCTCGTGACCGTGTATGGATGTAAGTCTTCATTCTGTTCTGATAAATCTCCAGCAGTGGAATCCATGATACTCGTGTGTTTAGGAAACCAGCACAGATGTGCCTCTCCAAAGCAACAGAGCCTCCTCCTATTCCCCCAGAGTAAGGAAGCTTGGTCTTAGGCTGACTTTCTCAGTTTAACCTCAGAACATAGAGTATCTCCTTTGGGCAGGAAACTACTGCGGGCTTGCTTTGCAATGTAGCATTTTATGTGGCAACAGCCATGAGAGATCAGGGTGGAGGACAGAACTGCCTTTAAACTTCATTGTGATGTGGTACCAGAATCACTTATGTAGTTAAGAAGCTAAGTCATCGGTGCAAGGAAGGTCACATGGCCAGAAGAGAGCGATGCTGGGGCCGGAACCCCAGAGAGCTCAGTTCTTAAGCCGAGGCCTCCCGATTCTTACTTTAAGGGTCACCCAGACATCTTGGAGTTCACCCATAAATTCATAAAATTTTCAGGATAAATGTAGTATGTGCCTACTAAAGAATATATGAAAAAAAAACACAGAAAAGTGGGATCAGATGTGCTATTCATGTTAACCACTGAAATATGACTGTGATAATACATTTTAATTGTTCTTTAAATGTACTCAATAGACCACAGCTTCATTCTTTTCTGAACTGCTGGACTTGGCTTACTTGCCAGAGAAGAAAGAAACATGCGTAGAATGAGAACTTCAAAAAGATGTGTGTGTGTGTGTGTGTGTGTGTGTGTACCTTTGTTTCTTTCTAATATGAATCTAGAATGGTACCTGATAGACCCCAACCAATCAAACAGTGTCTGGTGAACACAATTCCTTCAGACACTTACCCCTAGCAGACACTACTGAGTAGATTCTTGGTCTCTTATGTCTTTTCTTTTTAGAAGTTTAGCCATTTTTTTAATTGGATGTTGGAAGAGGCCAGTTACTCCCTTGTCAGTGAGGTTTGTCTGAAAGCACAGTCCCCTACTGGCTGTCACAGCAGGTAGCTGTTGCTTGAAATACTTGAAGGCTTTTAATCCCATCGAAGGTGTTTTCAGTCACCAACCTGCTGCTTAAACTATGTATCTGGCAGTATGACAAGAGACCCATATTAACCCTGTCATTTTTTCCAATTCCCCGGAAGGCCCACACATTAGAGAAAGCCTGGTCCAGGTCAGGGAAGTAGGCAGAGGAAAGTATCTTTGGAAAAATTGCCTTCTTAAAGAGATATTGGGTGATGCAGCCAAGGCTTGCATTCAGCACCTCAGTAGGGGGTCCTTCGTGCCACGTCCACAGCGCTGGGGGATGAGAACCTCTCTGATTCCCTGCTTCTGAGTTCCTCCACAGCATCTCAGTGTGGGCTCAACTGCATTTCCCCTCATTTTAAATCACTTGTAGAAATCTCAATTCTCAGCACTGCAAAAATGGTCCCTTCTCTGGAAACTGGGTCCAAGCAGGTACGGTTAGATAGCAAGAGGTTCTTGAGGTGGGTGGGCTCTGAGTGGGTGTGGCTAGTGTGAGGGGAGAGAGCCGCCATCAGACCATAGGCAGATTCAAAACCAGCCTGTGGATATGAAGACAGCCATTTACAAGACAAGGAGGGGGGCTTGGATAGATGTTCCCCTCACAACAACCCAACCTTGACAACACCTGAGCCTTGAACTTTTGGCTTCCAAAACTGGGAGAAAAGAAGCCTTTGCTGTTACACTACCCAGGCGGTGACATCACTAGCCCTGGCACACTGATGTCTGTTTTCTTGGAAAGCTAGGGGTAGGTGCATCCTGGAATGAAGAGCCCAGTGTTGGCAAAGCATCACTTCTGAGGAGTCCCTCTCAAAGGACCTCACTTTCTCACCGAGGATTCTCCATCCTCTGGGCTCAAGCTGGCTTCTGCCATGTTCCTGTTACAACTCCTGAAACACAACTGGGCATAGATGTCCCCACTTTCAAAACATATGTTTATTTTTGTTAATCTATTATTAACAAAATACATAGATACATCACACATAGATACATCACACACACACACATGTATGCATGCACATGTACTCACACATACCACACAAAAGCCAGTAATCAGAACATCAGAATGACATGCTACAGTTTGAGTGTTGTCTTAGTTAGGATCTTAATCTCTGTGACAGAACATCATGACGAAAAGCAACATAGTGAAGAAAGGCTTGAATTTTCACCTTGTAGATCACAGCACATCATCAAGATAAGCTTGGGCAGGACCCTGGAGGTGGGGACTTAGCAGAGGCCATAGAGGCTCATGGCTCACTGGCTTGATCCTCATTGCTTCCTCAATTGGTTTTCTTATATCATCCAGGACCCCAGGACCTGAGGTGGCACCATCCCCCAGAGGCCTGGGCCTTCCCATATCTATCAAGAATATGACCCACAGGCTTGCCCACATGCCAATCTAGTAGGGCATTCTCACAACCAAGACTCTCTCTTCTCAAATGACTCTAGCTTGTGTCAAGCAGACGGGACTAACCAGGACAAGGATGATTCCCCAAAAGCTCACACATTGGAAGCTCGATCCTCCAGGTAGTGGTATTGGAAAGTGGGGAACCTTTAAGAGGTGAAGCCTGCTGTGAGGAGATTATATTACTGGAGGTACCATGCTTGGTAGAGATTCTTGCTGGTCTTGTGGAGTGAGTCGGCTTCTCTGAGAGTGTGTTGTTACAAAAAAAAGAACTCGGCTGGCCCCTCCTTGCTCTCTGGGCTCCTGTCTCACTGAGTCTTTCTCTTTCACACATACTCTTTCCATGTTACCACCCACCATGCTGTGACCCTCTTGATGGAGTCCTTACCAAGCTGAGAAGATGGTGTCACCTAGTCATGGATTTGTATTCTTCTAAACTGCAAACTAATAGAGTACTAGTTTCAGTTACTTGCTATAGTAACAGAGAGTGGATTAATATAAGGTATTAAAAAAAACTTTGTGTGTGTGTATTTGTGTGCATGTGTGTGCTTATAGCTGTATGTGGGGCACAGAGGTCAGTGTGATGGTGTTATCTTCCTCAATTGTTTTCAATTTTCATAGAAAAATCACCCATTGTTATTTTATGCATATGGATGTTTTGCCTGTATGTGTCTGGGCACTACCTGTGTACAGTGTCGGGGCATCAGATCCTTTGGACCTGGAATTACAAATAGTCGTCAGCTGCCACGTGGGTACCGGGAACCAAACTCAGGTTTTCTGGAACAACAGTATATCCTTTAAACTGTTGAGACATTTCTCCAGGCTCCTGTCATTTTTCAAAGCAATGTCTCTCCATGAACCTGAGGCTCCCCACGAACCTGAGGCTCCCTGACTGGATTGGCCCTGCTGGCTGTGCGTCAAGCTGCACGGATCTGCGTGTTTCTCCCTTCCGGGTGCTAAGGTTATAGATACGCACACACTACCATGCTCTTCTTTTAAGTGAGTACTGAGGATGTGAACTCAGGCCCTCGTGCTGAGTGCCAAGCACTTCACCGAATCGTCTCCCCAGCTCACAAGCTGCTTTTAAAGGAAACTCATCTTTGAGCTCCTTCCCTCAGGGCCTTTAATCCTTGGGTCCAGGTAGGGGCTGGGTATCATTATTTTTAAACGCATCCTCAGGACATTCAGTCAGGGCACAGAACCACTGATGTAACAGAAAAGTAGAGAGAAAAATCACAGAGCCTGAATCAAAATCTTTAATGTTTCCCTTCTGCTCTACGTGAGCCAAATAAGCTAGAGGAAGTCATACAACATAGAGTTTT